>CM062351.1:35307295-36515784 GCA_031216105.1 Dalbergia cultrata
CCTAAGGTAGATAACCTCATAACAAAAGAAGGAATATCCTAATCACGCGATTTATGTGCACTGGCTCTCCCCAAAGGATCCTACTGACGGCGGCGATCCTCGGATGGGGTCGTCCTCCGAATGCTGCAAGCGAGGCACATAGTCGGGGTGACCACAGGCCACTGATCCGGCGGTATAAGTACGCATAACCCACTCGTTATGCGTTCACGTGCGCTCGAAGACCATGTCGTCGCCATAAGGAGAGGTAGGAGAAAAGCGGTAGCTATGGATAGGGTGTGTGAAGGGACGTCCAACATACATAAATACGCGTACGGCACAGCATCGCTCAAAATGGTATGATCCGTGCTCCGAATCATAGTGCACCTCCCACGTCGGGGTGTCGATAAAAGCCACGAACGTCGCCACCGAGCTCTGAAGATGTGACGGGAAAGAAAGAAGAGCAGAAAGGGAGTAAGAATCTTACTAAAGAAACTCAGTAGGGACCTCCTATCTAAGGTTATATCGTTCACATCCTCCGGAACCTTAGGTTTATTTATAAAAAGGTGTACATACATATAAAGTTCATTATTTAATTTCGTAAACATAATTATCCAAGGTTCATTCCTTTTAACATGGATCTTAATGCATGAATGCAATATAGCAAGGCATGGAATGCATGAATATACCTTATGCAATCAAGCAAAGCAACATATCATCAAAAAAACATAATCAGTGGCATATGAACATTCCAGTAAACTTTTCTCTTATTCTCAACTTGTGACTTAAGAACTCATGCTTGAGCATTATGGACCACCCTAAAACATCTAGGTTATGAGCTCATACCTCAGCTAGTCGTCACTAGCTCTTGCTTATTATCTGAATAAGCGAATCATAAAATAACATAATCCCAACTACTTAAAAGTATGGGCTAGGGGGCTAGGGATCACCTCTCTTAGGATATACCTCTTTGAAACGCTTTGCGGACATCTAGCCACAACAATTTGTCCACTTTGGTAGGCTGCATCTACTCATACCCTTACGGATTTGTCTTTCCTAAGGGTGCTCGGCCGAACCGGTGTCACCCAGGAAAGCGCATCTCAGTGCTTCGTCACATAAAAATCTCCTGGGGGTGCTCGGCCAAACCAGTGTCACCCAGGGTTTTCTTTTCTCATATGATTCTCAAAAACATTCTCAAGTTCCTTGGATTTGATGGAAAGTCGGCAGCATAACAGCTGTATACCGAATTTCCTTCAAATCTACTTTATGCCACGATATTCATATCACATATATTTTAACTTCTCAATCATAATGCCACATTAAAACACTCATCAAACACATATGAATCAACACTTCATACTTGCATTGTCAAACTCAAAGCATCAAAGTTTCTTAATATCTTATGCTTTGACTCTTAGGGTCCTTTAACTTGAAATCTAAGTTATAAATCATCACAACTTAATCTCTCGGGTACCTATAGGCTCATATCTAAGTATTCCTCACTCAACACTATGATCACAAACATCTCTAAAACTCAAGAATACAAAATCTAAAATTCTAACTTTACGAGTACATAGGAGTCACAACAATGACCCTTTCTAAGTTCGGTTTGCTCCTAAGGCGTTAAGATCAATTCCTAAACCAATTATGAGTAGTTCCTACACATTTAAACTAATTACAAACCATCATCACTAATATTTACCCTTGCTGGACAGAATCCAGAAAATTGCATTTCTAAGGGATCTAAAAGTCTCATTTTAATTCTTTTCTAGTTACTAACTTGTCTTAACTTTCTCAAATTAATTCTAACATCAAAAGCACATGAATATACTCATTTTATCACCATAAAAATAGCATCATACAGAGAGAAAAATACTCAAACAGAACCGAATTCATAACCATCATACAATGCACATAGTTTTATTTCTAACACATATAAATCGCTAGTTTCTCTTGGAAACTTTTCAAGGTTTTAAAAACTCATTAGAGCACATTTTGTTTCATTAAAATCATCCTAAATAGCATGAAGGCAATAGCCAATTAAAAATTATTTCAAGAGGGTTTTAAAACATAAAACTTTGCTCAAAACATTTCTTGAGATCATCTAAACTTAGAAAAATCATAAAACATAAACTTTAGCTCTTGTAACTAGTTGAATTCCATTCTAGGACCCAACATCATCACTAGGCCGAAAACAAGGAGGTAAACAATATATATTATAAAACTTTGTTTGAGATAACAATGGGTAAGTCCATGAGCTCTAAATCTCTTTAGTTATGACATAAACATAAATATGTAATACACTTTGTTTTACTCTTTATTAAGAGGTGAGAGCATAAAATAAATATGCTATGCAAATCCATTATTATCTTAGAGATTTAGTGAGAGCATAAACATAAATATGGAGATGCAAGTTTATTCTTTAATCTTGAGCATTTAGTGTTGACATAAAAGTAAATATGGATGCAAATCTTTTTATCTTACTTAGAGTTCATATGAGACTTTTATAGAGAATCAAAAATCTCAACCCAACACTTATCTCACAAACAAAGTGAGCTTTAGAGTTCTTGAACCAAGTTCTCAAAGGAACTATATGGTTCTTGAACATCATCATCAAGCTCAAAAAGAAGTAAACTTAGAGGAAAACAAAATCTCAAGGAAGCAAAAACCAAAGCAACATTCTTTCTTGATAATAAATAAATATAGAGACACTTTAAAAATTTTTAACAAAATCTTTGAAGGAAACCTAGAGGAGCCGAAATCATGTAGGAAAGAAAAAGGAAAGAAAGACCAAAACTTTGCTAGATCAAGAAACAAAACTCAAGTTTTAGAGGTCTCTTTGAGATGAAAACAAGGTCATCATCTTGAAACACTCATCATCAAGCTATCATGAGGATGAAATAAGGCCATTGAGGCCGAAAATGGAAAAGGAAATAAGAAAGGGAAAACCGAAACTCTAGTTAAAAAAAGGAAAGGAAAAACTAAAATGCTTCAAGATCAAAAGAAAGTTTCAAGCTTTAGAGGTCTCTCAAATGAGAATCATAAAACCATTATTTTGAAATCTCATCATCAAGCTCAAGATTTTCCTTTCAAAAACCAAGTCTCATGACTAAAAACAAAAAGAGAGAAAAATAGTTGAACCAAGAGAAAGCTAGCATTTTTATGTCATAAACAACATCACAAGAAAAGCATTTTGAAAACAAAACCCCTACCTAGTGGAAATTTCTTTGGAAGGAAAACAGGTTGGTTCTTGGAACTAAAATGAGGAGACAAAAACCTCCTCTTTGTGGCTTAGTGATTTTCGACTAAGGGATGAAGACAAGCAAAGGAGGAGTTTTTCTTGAGAGTTTAAGTTGAAGGTGGAAAGGTTGAGTGCTAGGGAGGTGGCTTGAGGTGGTGGTGTGGTGTTTCAAGGTGGTTTATGGTGGTTTGTGGTGGTGGAAGGGGTTTCTAGGTTGTGGAGAGGAATTTGAGGTTGAGAGAAAGTAAGAGAGATTTTTGGTCACAAGCTTAAAAAAAAAGGCAAATGGCAAAAGTGTGAAATTTTTCTACACTTTGCTATATATATATCATGGTTTGAATTTTGAAATGTGGAGGTGGATTTTGGGGGGAAAAATGGAGCCATTTTTTCAGCCTTGGGGGAGGGAAAATATCTTCTCAAATGTGTTCTCCAAGGCATGTGCAGAGCATTGGTAATCGCAAATACTATTCCTAGATTCATTTTTCAAAGAATTAAGACTAGAAAAGGATTTTGAGCTCTCGTAAGTAAATTTAGGTTCTAATTAACTTTAATAAATTATTTTGGGTCAAGATTAATTATGGAAATTAATTAATCTCCGATTAGAGCCTAATATTGCTTAGGTTTGCTTAATCACGCGATTAAGCTTAAAAACACAAAACTAAGGGCAAAATCGTAATTTTGCACTAATTTTGCCCGGGACCTCCAGGACCAAAACTAAAGTTACAGAATACATAAAAATGCCTTTTAAAACTATCTGGAGAAGTTTTGGGTCCATCCGGCACTTGCAAAAGGGTAAAACACCACAGGGATATTTTGGTCATTTTAACCCGAAAACTCAAAAAATGAGATTTTCGATCCCAAAAAGGTACACAAGCCAACTAATCCCCTTCCAACATTGAGTTTGCCCTTCGAGTACTGCCGGATCAGCCTTCCTCGAATTTTGGGCTGAAAATGACCTCAAGGGCATTTTGGTCATTTATACTCTAACATAAAACCGAGGCGTTACACCTGATGAACATGAGCCCATAGCTGAGATCTCAACGGTCCCTGATGAGCCGCATCCCTGGCAGACTAATCTAAAATATGGATAACTTGCCCCTGGCAGGCTTTAGTATACGAACGCTAATGGAGTAATTGCTGTTAACTAACAGTTTTGTTCCTCTCAGTAACTCTCTAATCTAAAACAAAAAGGGAATTCTATGTTTCTAAGTTCAACATTTCTCAAATAGTATAACAAACATAAAGCCTTAAGTTTCTTTTCCTCAATCATAGCAAATTCCAATTTGTCCTAATCATATCAATTCATGAATTAAATCATATAAGATTTTCATAGAGCTATTATGGTCCAATGCTTTGCTAAAATATAAATTTTCATGCATAGATTTAAATGGAACATTTCTAAATAAAACACATTTTTCATATCATGCAAAAATTCATTTTCCAATTCTCTAAATACTCCGTAATGCTAGAAAATAGCAGTATAATGACCAAACTAAGGCCATGAGATTGAACTCACTCACTTGAAGGGGTAGACTGTGAAGAGCCAACACCATGTGAGTTTTGGGGAGTAGAGATGACGCCAATGTCTGCCATTAAAACAACAAAACTCATAAACAATCTATGGGAAGCTTTAGATTACTTTAAACATACTCTAACAACATTGTTATTTTTTATTTTTTATATTACTTTTGTTAATGATAGAGAAATATGAAGATATGATTAGAAAAAATAATTGATAATTAGAAGGTAAATTAAATTCGAAAACTTAAGTATTAAAATTATGAAAATGATGGTATAATTTTTCTATGAATAACACATGGAAGACTTTTATGTAATGAGTCTTAAATATTAGTATTATACAATTATTATCATATTTGATTAAAAATAAATTATTATAATAGTATTATAATGATTTCTAAATATTTGATTAAGAATAAATTTGATAGAAATTGAATTTTGAATTATTATCTATCCTATCAAAATCAATCAATAAGTAATTCATTAACAATTTGATTTGCCCTTTTTTAAGAAAAAACATATGCTAATTTTAAAGCTTATTTATTTTGAAAATATTTCCTTTATAATTTTTTTGTATTACCTTCATAATATGAGGCTATTAATGGTTCCTAATTTAATTATAGATCATAATTATATTGACATGAGTTTTCTCTTAGTGCAAATTGTAATATTTGGCTCTTTAATGATTGAAATATTTGATTTTATTTCATACAAAAAATAATTAATAAACAAATTATAAATTTAGTTTGAAAAAAAAATCTTTAGACATAAAGATTGAGAAAAGTGGGGCCTAAATTACTGTATGAATGACACATGAAGCCTAAATCACTGTATGAATGACACGTGGAATAGTTTTTGTAAAATGAATATGAAATATTAGTACAGTAAATAGTAAAAAAGACACAACAAATAACTCACCATATAAGAGATGCTTATAAACTTAATTTTCTTGAGTTTAACAACTAAAAAAAAAGGCTTACTAATGAATATATCCATAAAACAATTAGGATCTCATATTTTCTTCATAGAAGTGTCATACATAAAGTTTAACTTACATTTATGCGAAGTGATCTTGATATTGATATTGTTGAATTTGATTGAGAAATTCAACATAAGATAAAGACTGCCTTCGCATAAAAGAGGCATACACTTTTCCAGTAAAGCACACCTTCTTGTTGAATGGATGTGTTGACCTAGTTAGGGAAAAAATCCATTGAGCAATGTAGTAATCAAATCATTAATCTATATTCATAAAGCAATCATAACTATCTTTTCATCTGGAAGCACTTTTCATTCTGGAGCACTATCTCAGCTTTCTAAGTCTCAACTGGATTCCTGGATCCAAGACTCTCCATAAAATGAGTCAACAATAGCTTCAAATTTTGTTTAACTTTACTGGAATTCACATCACAAAGCAAATCTATCTTTGATATCATTACTAAAAATTGAAAAAAGTGTGATCTTGAATGACGAAGAAAAGAAGAGTCTTATTTTTTTAAATATTTTTTTCAAGTAACCATTTCAATCCTTATATATTTAATCAAATTATCAAAACCATGATTTTTTTATATTATTTTTTATCAGTAGTGTGAAATTGCTGAGTGAGACAATACCCTTATTAGTATAATATAGTTGATTGAAAATTCTAATTATAATTTGATTGAATTGAATAGGAAAGAATCATCTTTTAATTTTATTTAATTAAAATCACAATTATACTATTATTGGAAATTAATGATGATTTCAAATTCCCATGCAAAATTCTTGTTTGATATCCTCTTATTATATAATTTGATTGCGTTTATCTAGTTATAATTTAATTGATTATATCATAATTTTTGTGATTTTGTATGATTTGATTTTATCTAATTATTTATCGAAATCACATTAGAATATTGAATATCTATATCCATTTATCCATCCATGATATTATCTATCTATAATATTGATTTCTAATTAATGATAAATTTTTTTTTCAAATCATTATGTTGTTTACGCTATTTTAATTTTTATGATCTTGTCTATATATATATATATATATGATTGATTCATTTATATGGTAATAATTACAATTGATTAATTTATGGAAGAATTTATGATTATTAACAATTAATGTGCAGCAACTAAAATTCTAATATTATACTGATATGCAAAATTTTCTGTTATCTAGAATCATATGATATTATTTTCTTAATTAATGAATCAAAAATTGATTTAAATATTAGAATAAGCAGATTCTCATTTTGCTACATATTAGCGAAATATTAATTAATTATAGAGTTATCAAGTATCAAATTACCAATAATTTCATCTATTTCTCAATGTAAAATGATGGGAAAAAAATCTAGAGCCACCATTCCGCTTAGATAATAGATAATAGATTTATGCTATTTTATCATCTCATTATGCTAAATATGTTATTTTGCAAGGAAATCATACAGATATATGCCATCTAATAGTATACAGAATAATCATGTGATATTATTTTCTTAATTAGTGAATCAAAGTCTGATTTAAAATTAAAATATACAAATGATTCTCATTATGCTAAATTTCAATTAATTATATAGAGTTATTAGTTATCAAATTACCAATAATTCTATACATTTATCATAATAAATAGGCGGAAGAAAAATTTTAGAGTCACTATTCTCTTATTATATGTTATAATATTTTCTTAATTGGTGGATCAAAAATTGATTTAAAAAATAGAATAAAATTGATTATCATTTTGCTAAGTATTAGAGAAATATCAATTAATTATATAGAGTTATTAATTACCAATAATTTTATCTATTTGTCAATGTAAAATGACGGGAAAAAATTTTCAGAACCACTATTCTGCTTAGATAGATAATCAATAATAGATTTATGATATTATGTTATCTCATTATGCTAAATATGTTATTTTGCATATGACATCATACAAATACATGAAATTTAATATTGTATAGAATCATGTAATATTATTTTCCTAATTAGTGAATCAAAAACTGATTTAAAATTAAAATATATAAATGATTCTTATTATGCTCAATATTAATTAATTATACAAGGTTATTAATTACCAAATTATCAATAATTCTATGCATTTATTGTTGTAGATAGGCAAAAAAAAAAAATTCTAGAGTTATTATTCTCCTATTATATATTATAATAGATTTTTCATAATTAAAATTAGAATGAAGTTTTATTTTAGATCTCACCGTAATTTTCAATTTCTTTTCAATCCAATTTTTTAAAATGTTCAATTTTGATCCCTTATTCTAAATTTTACAATTTATAAATATTTAAAAACGGCGGCTTAGTATACCAAGCTCCTACCAAGTGGGGTCTGGCGAGGGTAGATGTAGGTTGCCTTACCTTCACTTTGTGGAGAGTATATTTCCAAAATTTGAACCCATGACCTCAAGTTACAAGAAAATAACTTTACCATTATGCCAAGATTATTATTTAAAATTTTAAATATTTTACAATATAAACTTAGTACTTATGAATGTTAAAAAATTTATTTAACAATATAAATCTAGTACCTATTTTTTTGTTTCCTAGGGTATCCATCGTCGATAGCAATAATAAATCCTTTCGAGGCAGGAGTTCCTCTAGGGGATAAACATCTGGCCACAAGATATTTTCCATATATACTGTAAAAAATTAAACCCCTGATTAGATATTTTAGGAGCCCAACTAACAGTTAATAAATTTAGTACTTATAAATGTTAAAAGTTTCTTTCAACAATATAAATTTAGCACTTATAAATGTTAAAAAAATTTATTTTTGGTTCTTATAGTAATTGTAAGATTATTGTTTAAATCCTTGTAAATAACACAACTAAGTTAACACACAAATCAGAACCAAATATTTTATTAAAATATTGAAAATCAAAACCTAACTAAAACACTTGGGTGGAGCAAATATAAAATTCATTGTATACATAAAAATCTAAAATATATTTTGATTATTTAGTAAATTTTTATTAATGTTTAATATTTAATTAAGTTATTTATTTATCTCACACTACATTTCAAGATTATTGTTACTATACCAAAAGTTGCATGAATAATAAAATTAAAAATTAATAATCGGTTCTTTATTATTACTTTAAAATGACAGATAAAAACTAACAAGACGTTGGTTGAGTGGGAGGGGCTCAAATCCCTTAAGCATATCTTGATTTTGATCTCCTGATTCATGCGTATGGAAAAAATATTGTTGGGAGGGGTCCCTATTTTGATGTTTGATCTTTCCGTGGGAGATTGGTCTCTCATCTACTGGTTAAAAAAAAAGAAGTAAAATGCATAAATTTTTTTACTCAAAATGACATATAGAAAATGACTAAAGGATATTATTATGCTTAAACTTGTATGAATAATAAAATTTAAAATTAATAAGTAATTCTTTGTTTTTAGCTAAAAAATATGACAAATAAAATAGATAATTTTTTCCTCAAAATGACAAATAAAATATTTTTGAATGATACATATGAAATTGTTTTCTTAAATGATGAATGCACTTCTATTATGAGTTACATGACTTTAAATATATGAAATATCGTGTAATTCCTCATTTTTTGGTTTTCAAGGGTATTTTCAAAATAAGAAATTGAACCCTTGACACTTGGCTAATGAAGGAGAAGGTCGTCATTGTTAGATCTAGAACTCTTCATAAAGTATTTGTGATTAATACTTTGAGTGATAACAAAACCAATTTCATGAAAAAATTTTAAAGAAGGACTAATCTTTTTCTTGAGTTGCTTAAAGCACCAAATAGAACTTTTCACATTAGCATACACGTTCCTAAAATGAGATTATTTTCACAAAGACATGTTCAAACGTGATTAATCTCATTTAAAGAGATTTAGAACTCAAAGAATGTGAAAAATAAATCTTGAAATGAATGTTTCTATGCTCAACACTTGAAAGGAAATTCTCAAGATCAAGAAACCAAAGCTCAGATCTTTATGAAGCATGCCACGACTTTAGAAAGTAAGATTCAAGTGAAGATTGCAATCAACTCTGAAGAAAAGTGTGGTTACCATCTTCAGTCAGTATGATCATTACTATTTTCTATACAATAAGCTCTTATTAGAGAAAGGAAGATATAAGGATTGTCTAGAAACTAAAATAGCACTTTAGAAAGTATGTTCACTATAAACGGTGCACTTTACATAAAATGGAAGGAAAAATTTAAAATTCAAAATTAAAGTCAGACTTAGTCAGGAATTGATAGTGACATCTCTTTTAAACTTGGTCAACTGCCCTAGCTTCTAGAAGAAAAAGCACAAAGCCCTCATTTAGAAAGTAAAAAGTCGTTTCTAAAGGTGGACTCAGAAATCTCCATTAGACAACAGCTTTTGCAATTGCAAAAAGTAACTCTGACATGTAGAGCTATTCTTCTAGACTTCATTTCCAAGACATAAAAAGAAGATCAACACATGTCACTAGGAAAATAGATCAAGGGCAACGGTCATAAATGAAGATCAAGTATAAAAGAAGATGGTGTACTTACAAAAAAGAGACTTTTTCTCATTACCTATACTAAAATGCTAAAGAAATTTTCTCTCATCTTCTATAAAATTGTTACAGCTTGTAATCTATTTTATCTTTGTAGAAGTCTTCTTTTAAAATTCTCATTTGATAGCATTTTCTTCCTAGGAAGAATAGTTAGAAAGAAGTCATTTAAGTTTTTAGCTCTGATACTATTTTATTCTGAGAAAACTTGAGTGCTTGATAGTTTGAGTGATCTAACCCAAACACATCATTTGCAACCCGATCCAGTAGTGCTCATTATGAATTAGCTTCAAAGGTTAGTCAAAGACTGCTTGAAAGTGACAATAGAGTGAACTACTAGTCACGCTGAGTTAGCTTAAAGAGGCTAGTTAAAGACTACTAGTAAGTGACAGTAGAGTGAGCTATTGATCACGTGTAGATAGCTTGAGAAAGCTATAAAAAGACTGTCTAACTTTCTTAGAGTTGAGAAAAAGGTTATTTAGTATAACTCAATGATTGTTGAGAACTAGATGTAGGTAGATTGGCCGAGCCAGTATAAAAACTCTTGTGTAGTATATTCTTCTTCCTTGAATCTCTTTTATATTTTGTTTTGTGCTTATTGTTTTTATTATTCTAAAAAACATTTTTAATTTTGCATTTTGTGCATTTGTTTTAGTTTAGAAAGTTACTTTCTGACATTTATTGATACTATTTTCACTGCACTTCAAGTTCATACTTGATAGTTTCTGTTTAAGCTTTTCAGAATCAGAAAAGGGAAAGAAAAGTTAAAACATGATTTAACCCCCTTTGCTCCTACACTTTCCAACTTACAGTGACAACCTCACTATCACGACCCAAAAACTGTGACTGGCACATAAGTGATATTGTCCCTTATGGAAGCCTTCTGAAATTAATTTCATGAAATCATGCATAGCAAATTACTAAATTAATGCACATATATAATAAATCATAAAAATAAGTAATTAACTAAATAAATACTTTCTTTAAAACTTATTGAAAAATTTATTAATAAAATATTTAATTCTTCCAAGTCGTTATAATACCGATAACTGAAATAAACAATCTTAAATCATATTCCTAGAAGAAAATTATATAACATATCATTTTGATAAAATAGCATAACTTTAAAGTAATCATACATGCTAAATGATGTCCGAGGACCCTACCTAAACATTACTGGAGTACTCTATTCTAACATGATCCTAATTTAAACTTCACTATAAAGTAAAACTCATCAATATAATAGCTACACAGCTAGTGAAACTGAGTTTGAATGATAACTAGATCTACAATTGTAACTGTAAAGGGGAAGAAAAAGGAGGAGTGAATTCATCAAAACTCAGTGAGGGAGTCTCCACTCACAATCCACATGAGATAACAATAATATACATAACATATACATGAAACTGATAAAAACCTTTTGTACATTTAGATACATAATAACTATACTGAAATAACAATTTATCTAAAATCATGGCAATAACTAGTAGAGAAACAGGAGATGTTCTATACATAAATATCTGAGTTGATATCTGAATCTAAGCAATGGGTAATTTGATATGCACCTAACTAGGTTCTATAAACGAACACCACAATTGACTCCTTACTATGGGTGAGCTAGCCCTCTAGCAAAATAGTAACCTTATGAGCTTCACGGGCCTATCGGGATAGCCGAAACATTAGAATTGGAGCCTAGAGATGGCCGAAACTAAGAAATTATAAGACTAAGGATAGAAATGGTTAGGAATGAGAATTTTATACCTGAAATTTAATTTCGGGCAATGTTTGATTATTGAAGTATGGTGTTTTACCTTTCGGTAAAATTTCGATGTGCGATTTGTAACACTGTTATGAAAGGATAATATTTATCCTTTAGGGCCAAGTGTAAGGCTAAGATTTAATCTTGATTTACAAGATTATATCCTAGGCATTATTTTTGTTTTAAAAAGAAAGAAAATTCAATCTTTACCAAATAAATCTCTAAATCTAACCTAAGATAAATATAAGTCAACAAAGCTTATCTTTCCACTTGATATTTTTGGCCAAGAGGAGCTCAAGCAGCCTACATTGTTAGTCTTCCTCCAAGAACTGTAAACTTGATTAAAAAAACCTTTATCTTAGCCAAAACCTTATAAAACCTCAAGATCTCTTCACAAAACTTATTCTACTCATCACCATCGACAAAACTAACTAATTAGAATTTCAATTCCTCAACATTTCTCACTTTGATATTTCATTCTTCACTATTTAAGGGAGGGATTAGGTGTTGTTTGGAAGGTTTGAAGTGAGAAAAATCATTATTGGAGTATCCTTAGGAGCCAAGATCACTAAAGCTCCAAAAAGTATGGTTTTTGAACCTCTTTTGCTTTAACTCCATTTTTAGGTTTTGACCACTGATTTAGTTTTGATATTTTTAGTTGTATTGGTTGATAATATATAGATATTGATGTGACTAATTTGATAGAGTGTTTGAATGATATTAGAAAACTCTTTTTGGCAAAAAAAAATTTTTGAATCATGTTGCTAGAATTCTCAGATTTGTATAGATATATGACTCATGATTTTTTTGAAGTGTTTGTAGATGGATTCACGAGCTGAAAATTTTATATGATAAGACTAACATGTTATATGTTTTCATTGTTTTTCTTGGGTCTTAAAAATGATTTTTACTATTTTCTAAAAATCAAAACCGAGACAGTTAGGGTTTCTGCCTGTACAGCCAAGTTTGAAGCTATAAATTTTGCTAATTTTGTTACCATATCAAATGATTGATTTTTTCATTTGAAAGTTTTACAAGATGTTAAGGACATATTGAAGTCCAAACTTGAATTTTTGTATGATTTGATATATTCATTTGATAGGGTAATAAAATTGGAAACTACGACTGTTGACTGTAAATAAGGGGTTTATAACCTCCAAATTTGTCTAATTTTGTTAGCATACCTAGAGAATTATTATTACTTTGAAATTTTTACAGGACCCTAAGAACACATTGAAGTATCTTGAATAATTTTTGTAGCCTTAGAATTAGTTATTTGATATGCGATCAAATTTTTTTCTAGATAAATATAAAATCTACCATTGTATTGAAAATGAACTAAAGCTTGAATTGATGATATAATATAATGACATTTAGTACTATTATGACATAAGTATTTGAATATGGATATTGAGCATATGAACTTATTGATGAGGTTAAGCACATATAGATATGAATACTTTTTAAAATTGCATATATATGAAAGAAAAGCATAAGATTATATTTCTTGGACCGGCGAAAGTAAATTCGATTTGTTGGAGAAAGTAAACTTGACTACCAAGAAAAGCATGAGATTATATGTCTTGGGCTGGAGAAAGTAAATGTGATGTCTGGGAAAGTAAACCTTACTACCCTTGAATTGAGTAAGGGAAAGTAAATTTGGCTAGGAATAGGTCTGTGTGATAATTAAAGAAAGTAAATCCAATAATCATGTATAGGAATGAGTTCAGTCCTGAAAAATAGTTTGTTGCCCTAAAGTGGTTAAAGTCACAAAAGTTGAGGGCTAAGACAAGTTGAAGTAGCAATTGTTCTAAATAGTCATTTATCTTATGTGTTAAGTAGAGATAAGATCCCCTCACTACTAAAAACTTACCCGTTACCTAAGGATTTTACTACGGATTTTTGTTAAAAATTTGCAGGTAAGCGAGTTTTATGCGGATTTTATTGGAAAAAAAATCCACAAGTAATATGGTCATGGATAATTGGTTGTTGCGGATTTTGAATTTCACAAGTAATTAGCTGTGGATTATTTAACAAGAAATATGGAAAATCCGCAACTGATTTTCATGGCCAAGTGTATGGTTGGAAGGAATTTTGCTGTGAATTTTGTTTGTGATAAATATTCGCAGGAAAATTTGCATATAGTTTACATAAGAAAATCCTCAAATTAAATTGTTGCAACAAAATTCATAAGTAATTTTCGTAACAAAAGCTATAGGTAACTAAATCCACAACAAAATATGTAAGTAATCCCAATTCAATTTTGCAAGTAATTGTGTAGGTAATATTCCTATCAAAATCCGCATCTAATTTAATTCACAACAAAATCCACAAGTTGTCATGGTCTTCCAAAGTCTGAATTCGCAGGTAACTGCACAGGTAATTTTCACAAAAAAATTGATTTTGCAAGTAATTTTGCTTGTATTTTTCGCAGTAAATTTTGCAATAATGCACCTTTCAAAACTTGATTTTGTGAGTAATTTTGCATGTATGTTTCGCAGCAAAATTGGCAAATAATAAATTCTACAACCAATTTTGTAAGAAATATGAACCAAAATTTAATTAAATTCACAGCAAATTTCACAACTAAGAATTTCTAATGTAACTTTCATAGTAAAATTTGCACACAAATTGAACAAATTTAATAATTGTTCATTAAATTTACTTCTCACCCATACCTGCCAATACATATATAATCTATTTCTAATAACTCACTTTAAATAAATAAAATGTCTAATTCAACAATGAAACATAAATTTTCTCATAATATAATAACTTGAATAATGTAATGCATTACTCAAATTAAATAAAAATTCACAAGTCATTTATCATCATATATGATTAAGTACTAAGATTGATAAATATAAACAAAGTAATAGTTCTAATAAATGATAACTATGCATTAGAGTCTTCAGATGATGTACTATCCTCACATCTTCTTCATCATCACTTGATTCCTCTTCATGATGGGATATAGGCTTTGATTGAGACAAACTTGCTTCATAGCCTAATTTCTTCATCAATATATTCAATGTATTTCTTGTTTCATACAACTCCTTAATATCTTCTTTCTCCTGCCTCTCTTGTTCCAATTAAGCTTGTAAGGAAGCATTGAATGAATGAACTTCACTTCTTATCTTTTCCTTAATCTCTCCTGATATGGTTATTGTTAGTGAAGATCCTAGAGTAATATTTTTCATTGACCTGCCCAAAGAACCAAGCCTATATACTTTCCCATTTTTTCTCTCCTCCCATTAAGTCTACCCAAATTTGTAAATCAGATGGCACAGGCTATGATTGTGCAATAGCTTCTCCAGAAATAGTCTCAGTCTGTGATGATAATCAATTTTTTTTTTCTTTTCAAAGTTCTCCTATTATAAACAAAAATCATTTTAGCTCAGGGTCAAATACAAACAACAAATAGTAACAGGTTACTCTATTGTAGCAAATGTAAAGACTAAAAGAAAAAGCCTATCATTCTGTTTATTTAAGCACATAATACACTCACTTTTCAAAATATTAGTGGCTAAAAAATCAAGAATTCATATTAGTAAAATTACAAAAAAAAGGGCTAAAATATAAACAAAGCAACAGAGAACTTTTTCATGAGAGACGAAAACTTTTCAAATTTCTGTTGTGAATAGAGGAGCAAATTATACACCATTGAATCCCTAGACCCATTCTCCCTATCTTAATTTGAATTTCCTACTTTAGTTCTCAAAATTATTTTTAATTTCTTCATTAAATTTAGGTTCCTACTTAAATTTTCTCTACTAAAATCAAAGTAATTTCTATGATAATAATGGCAAAATAATGTTAACTACAAAATTAAGATATTGAAATAGTATCAACACAGCTACCTTAAATAGTTCAAACCACACTTTTCTAGTATCTTTAGAAAACACTTTCCACCTTGATTTGCCTTCCTCAAACTTACTTTTGATGTATGACACAATGCCCACAATGACTTCCTTGTGATGTAGTCACCCAAAATTGCTATGTACGGATATCATTATTCCAAAAACAAGGAGATAAAGGTATGAACGATCTAGATGTTAAGTAGCCAATTTGAACTAAATAGTAACCAATCTGCACAAAATGAAAAGCAGCATGTGAACTTTGAATTACCTCTATAGATTATTCTGGTAATAAGGAACTATTGAAAGCAAAGTATCATCAATGTCAAAGATCCAAGCATCCCTGCCATCTTTCTTTAGATTGCAGCTAGTGCTAAGGTAAACCAAGCACTCTTCAATTGCCCTCTCTGGGTCAACTTTGTACTAGGTGGACTTCACATATTTCCCAATGTATCCAGTGCATTCCTCTGGCATGACTTCATCGTCTCTAATGTTATGCAGCTCCAAATTCATCCTCCAACTCTCACAATAGTTCTGCAAGGTGATCTTCAACCCATTATGTGTCCTGTGTTTAAATATTTTCCAATTTGCAACTGCTAAATGAATAAAAAAGCACATGAAAACCAAACTGCACCTAATTGCTTTCCCCATTTTTCCTCTTGACAAAAGGGCAAGTAGAAGTGGAAAATATAGGAAAATAAATGGAACCAAATATTTATTTTATTATTATTTTTATGTGTGCAAGAGTTTCATGTGCCAAAAACCTTGACCTGCATCGCATTCACATGCTAACATGGCTAGCGAAAGGCATAATAAAGAGAAACCTCAATTACGAGGTGGCTATATGATTTCTTTGAAATTTGAATGATGGAATTTTTCATACGAGACAAAATGAATCACTTAAATCAAAATCAATTTGATTTCACTTAATCAATTTTAATTTTGTTTTAATTGAGTTTGTTTAAAATGATAATCAATTCTTTAATTTACTAGTATATTATTGTATTTCTTTTATTTGTTAATCTTCAAGAGCAATTATGTTATGATACCACAATTTTAAAGAAAAATGTAGTAATATATTAGCAAAACATGAAGATGGGGTTCAAACCCTTAACCTCAACTTAAAAAAGAAGTGCATGAACAAATTGGACAACCAAATTATATGCATTGTATTATTACACATAAATCCATTATAACTTATGAAGATTTTCTTGAATTCCATGCAATTAATTTTTTTTTCCAAAAGTTGCAGTTACATTTGTAGGAAACAAATCGTAGCAAAATCTAGAAAAAGAATCCACAACTAATATCGTATGAAAAGAATTCGCAAGAAAGTCTGCAACAGTTCAACTCTGCAACAAACTCCATAGATAAATTCGCAAGTACATGATTTGTAGAAAAATGTGCAGCAAAAATTTGTAACCAAATTCGCATGAAATATTCACAAGAAAATCTACAGAAACCCAAATCCACAGCAAATTCCGCAACATAATTTTGTAGATAAATTCACAGGAAAAATATTCACAAGAAAATTCACAGCACCAATCCGCAACTAAGTTTGCACGAAGAATTTCTAAGAAAAGTCGCAGCAACTAAGTTCGCACGAAGATTTCCAAGAAAAGTCGCAGCAACTAAAATCCACAACAAAATTCGCAGCAAGATTTTGCAAATAATTTCCCAGTAAACAAATTCACAGGAAAATTCACAGCAATCAACCGCAACAAAATTCACAACAATTTGACGCAAGAAAAGTCATAGTAACCAAAATCCATAGTAATGTTCACAACAAAATGTAGCAACTAAATTTGTAGGAACAAAAATCTGTAGGATAGTTCGCAGCAAATAAATTTCATAGCAAAATTTATAGTAAAAATCCACAGCTAATTTCCTAGGAAACAATGCGTAGGAAATTCCCCATAAAAACAATTTTTTGCAACAAAATCTGTAGCAAAAATCCGCAACAAAATTCGCAAATATAGTTTTTTTAAAATTTAGCTGGGAAAATGATTTTGAACGAGCATATTGACTTTCTACCTAGAAAATTACTTATGAAAATATTTTCTGTGAACAAATTACAGCAAATATTCACAAGTAAAATTTTCCCACCTTGTGGAGGGAAAGTTACTTGTCGATTTTGCTACGAATTTCAAAATTCGTAACAAAATATCACTCGGTTTGCTCAACACAGGAAATTCGTAACAAAATTCGTAGGTACTACCTGCGAATAAAATTCACAGAAAAATTATGCTGGTATTTTGCATATTTTTAGTAGTGCCTTCGATGTACCAAGGGCATATAAAGTTGAGAATGAATTACTATGACATGCGCATATTAAGTGATTGACCAATAAAAGAGACCCACTTCGGAAGAATGATTTATGAACTTTAAAATGAACCTTGAATATGTTGCATGCTCATATTTTTCTAATAAATCGAAGTGGCTGGGATGATGATGATGACTTTATAACTGTGTATTTAAGGAAATGCCCTATTGAGAATTTGTATAATTCTCACCCCTATGTGTTTGTATTTCCATGTTATCTCCAGATTGATCTAGAGAACAAGAAGGCTGCTGCATGAAAGGAATCAGATTTACAGTAGTTTAGTAGTGAACACTTGTATCTGTCGTACTTATATATATGTATATATATGTATCTGTACATATAAGAGATAATATATGTACTATAAAACACTTACAAGAGCTACTTTTGCATATGACCTTATATTAAATAAATACTTTATTTCTTTGCTATATATTTTGATATAACTGTAAACTAGTTACTATACAATTTGATTGATTCTTACTATAAATATTTAAGAAAGGTTTGTAGATTTATAAATAATAACTCTCGAGTTTAATATTATAACTTAAAGATAATGTTGTATTTGAGAGGATATTACACAAAATCTAAGAACAAAAATACTTTTCAAATAATAAAAGTAAAAAATAAAAATAGAAAATATTTTCGCACGCTATTTTACTATTCATGGAAATGCAACTTATATGAAAGAGACGCACTACTTTTTCCTTTGACAAAATGCAATTTGGGTATTTAGTTGTTTTTTTTTTCGGGAAGATGATGCAAGACGCACACAGAATCCCATGAACAGAAGGCAAAACCGGCAAACGAGCCCTTCTCCTCTCCCATATAAATTGAAGTGTAATCTATTATGACTCAACTCAGAGTCACGAAACACTGCAACACACAATAAATAAGTTGAAGCGGAGAAAGAGGAAAAAGAAAAAACAAAGAATCATTCATGGCCGACGTAGAGGGATTCAACTTCGAGCAGAGGCACGGGAAAGAGAGGGTGAGGGTTGCGCGCGTGTGGAAGACGAAGGAAGGCCGCCACTTCGTCGTGGAGTGGCGTGTCAGCATCAGCCTCCTCTCTGATTGCATCAACTCCTATGTCCGCGATGACAATTCCGACATCGTTGCCACTGACACCATGAAAAACACTGTAACATTCCTTTCATACTCTTTTGTTTTCTGGGTCAATCTAACAATCTTCTTCTCTCCCTTCTTTTCATTATTTTTTTATTATTTATTTTACTTTTGTTGTCCGGAACTCTGGAAGAAGCGGAGAAAGTAAAGCTAAAGTAGCTATGTTATGCAACTTGAATTTGCGTTTTCGGTCACAAGATAGTTCTCTCTCTCTCTCTCTCTCTCTCTTTTCACCTTATTTCTTTTTGCTTTTATTGAAAGAGCTTTTCTGGAGAGCATCTGTGTGTTCCTTGTTTTAAATGTTTAACGGGGTATTTATTTTTGGGTTTCTAATTTGTTCTGTGATTTGATTTCTGGTTCTTTTGTTGTCGGGTCTTGGGTTGTTTCTCATCCAAGAAAACCCTTTTAGTCAAAATTTTTAAGCCGTGAAGATCACTATATCGCTTTGGTTGCTGAGAAACTAAAACAGTAGAATATTTACACGACTTCAACATTTTAAGTTCAGGTTTATCTGTTTATGTGTGTTCAGTTGTTCACACGTTAGATTTTTCGAACTTTCTAGAGAGATTCTGAATCTGTGTGCTTCTTGTGTAGAATGTAAAATCAGTTATTTGGGTTTGTGACCTTTACCACTTCAATTTTTCTGGTCATTGTTTATTATTATTATTTTTCACTCATTAGACCCTTTGGATCTAAGTTTGTGCTCCTCCCTTGGTATCTTTGATCCCTTGAATATGGTTGTAGTTTTGACTGGTTCAATATATATTATTTGAATAATTGAGTCTGATGCTGTGTATAGTAATTGAACCATTGAAGGGGAAATATTTTGAACAAATATAATACAGTCATGGTATTTAAATTTGAGCTTTCAGAAGTTAGGTCATATACCCAAGTTTAAATCCTATATCTTGTTCTGGGGTATGTTTCTGTGAAATGAACTTAGAGAACAAGAAATTTGCTTGCATGTGATAAGTACTGTGTGTTATTTTATTGAGTCTCTGTGTCATCTGCTCGTTATTCTCCATTATCAGTTCTGTTCAGTTTTTGAATTTTCAATTAATATGTAATATGTTATTAGGTATATGCAAAAGCAAAGGAATGCTCCGAAATACTTTCTGCGGAGGACTTTGCTATTGAGCTTGCCAAGCACTTTACATCATTTTACAAGCAGGTTGGTGAATGGTGACAGATAATCTAATATTGATGATCACTGGTCAGTCTTTTGTTTTCCTTGTCCTTTGTGTTCCTCTTGCACTGTGCTTTTTTCCTTTATTAATCTTCTGGCTAAACATTTTGCTTTGACCAATCTTTTATCTCAATTTGTTGTCTTCCTTCACAAATTTCCTGTTAACTTGATATTTCTTTGTTTGAATTTTGAAAAGATATTCCTTGCTTTTTGTAGGTAACAACTGCTATTGTAAAGATTGTGGAAAAACCATGGGAACGTATTAGCTTGGATGGTCAACCTCATATGCATGGTTAGTGAAAGTGTGAAACTATTATACACCCTGCAATATTTCTTGTTTTACAAGGTACTTGTATATATTGCACTCTCTGCACCGGCTCTGTTTTTGTTAGCTTTTGTTTTTGAGTTTTTGGCTACTGCTGAAGTTTCTTTATTTACTTTTAGTCATAAAATCTGAAATGTTTGGGAAAAAAATTTAGTTACCTTTCTTAGTTCAAACCTGCACTTCACATCTTGAAAATTCAGAATTGGCATCTTGTTTATTGGAACTAGTGATTGGAGTTCATAATCTTTCTGTTTTTCATTAGTATTTCTAGTTTTTTTCCAATGAAAAATCCCACATTCATCATCTTTCTCTGCATTACTAAAGGGTTGAACTCTGGTGAAGCCCAAGATTGTTCCTCTGGATTTTCAGTTATAAACTACAGTTTGTTTCTTTTCAGCTATCAGCCCTCAAGTTTGATTTTATTTTTATAAGGTTTCAAACTTGGAACTGAGAGGCATACTGCTGAGGCAATAGTAAAAAAGTCTGGTGTACTACGGTTGACTTCTGGTGTTGAAGGATTGTCAGTGCTGAAGACGACCAAGGTACACAATGCTATGCAGAAATCTGTGTGATGGTTTTCTTTTAATTTTTCGTTTTTTATAATAAAGAATGGATTTTGCTAACAAATGTCCTTGGGGCACTTGTTAAGGGTCCGAAAGTGAAAGGTTTTTACTTGAAAACCAAAGATTTTAAGTTTCAGGTACACTGAATGCATTAAAAGCCCTTAAATCCTTCCACTTTTGAAACCTTAACAAGTGTCCTAGCAAAACCCATAAATAATTTCTTTAAACAATACTCGATTTTGGGTGCAAGTGCTTTTAAATAATATAACTGGCAGTAGTTGCAGTGGCAATCAATTGCACTTATGAAATGTGACCTTACAGTAAAGGAGACAGGTGAATGAGAGGAGAAGGAAAAATATTACCTAGAGTTTAGTGTTGTGAAACTCAGATCCTATTGGACAAGAGGTTAGACACATAAAATATGGGATTGTTTCACAATCTAAGATCTGAGCACTAATTGAAAATTTAGCCTGAAAAATAGATATGCATGTAAAAGAAACAGTGAAACACAAATAGAAAGAAAACTTTTAATTCATGACTTGTATTTAAATTAACTCTTAATTAAAACACGTAAGTGTAAGTCATATGAATGTCCAATATTATCTTTGATGTTGTTAGATTGGCAAATGATGTGGGTGGGTTATGGATTGCACTTTTTCAACCAAATTGCAATTTGCAATTAAATGAAGCTTGTAAATGATGTTTACTTCAGTTATAAATTATTGTTACAGAACTTGAAGAATGTTGATTTATAAAAAAAAATGTTATAGAATTGATCAGATGAAGGATAATCCAATTATTAGTGGTGGAGGAAGAGCAAATGAAAATATTTTATCACAACTCTACTTGAAATAATTTAAAAGGATCTAACTTGAAGTCTCCGACAACTTGATTTTTGATACAATCTAATGGCATCTTATGGGCGTATATATAGCCAACCTTATCTAATTTGAAAAGGTTTGGTTGTTGGAGGTGTTGTATAAAATACAACATACTCAAACTGATTGTGGTAAAAGAAGTGAGGGAGATGAGGTTCACTACAATACAGAAAGAGCAAAAAACAAAATAGAACAAATAAACTGGTAATGCTCTTCAAATTGAGAGAAGGATCCTATTCAAAAACTGCTAGTTGCTAGATATACTTGGCAAGCCTTCCCTGCTTAATTATTTTGATCTAGAAATTTTCTTCTTTGGTCCTAACAATTTGGGGAGTATAATTTCTGTTTTTCTTTGTTCTGAAATAGGTTAAAGAAGTTACGTATCTTTATTGGTCAAAATGAATTCAGATGGTAGACAAATCGGAACTTTTGGGGGCATTGGGTCTTGTTCAATTTTTTTGAGCATACGGATTTCAACCAGACATGTATTGTGATCTGGTTTCTGGAATCTGCTTCCCTGTTATGATACGGGGTTCTCATTACAAAGATGTTATTCATTTCTTCTGCTTTTCATCCTCTCCCCTTAAGAAATATGAGCTATTAATGGATCAAAATATTTTTTCTCACATCATAAAGCTATTAACTTTCTGAAAGTTTAATGCATGATTGGAAAATACAAGCCCTGATATGCATGCTAAGTTTAGTTTGGACTTGTATATTGGGCAGTCTGGTTTTGAGGGTTTTATAAGAGACAAGTACACTGCTCTTCCTGAAACACGTGAAAGGATGCTGGCAACAGAAGTAACTGCTCTGTGGAGGTATTTTTTTAATATTTTGGATGAACCTTTATTTAGGTCTCACGTTTCATCTACATTTCAATTTAGTTCCAAAAGTTTTTTTTTGTTCTACTTTTGTCCTTAATGTTTACAAAGCCCTAATAACACTCAAATTTTGAACTCAAGCTTGATATTTTATGTTTCGTTGTGATCTCTAACATTGCAATATGGCATTTTATATTTTGCTGTATTTCTTAACCATTGTAATTTGACATCTATATCAATTTTTTTGGTTTATAATTCTGATGTTTTCAATCAAAAGGACAAGACTGGATTTGAAAAAGTTAGGGACATAAATAGAACACAAAAAAAAAAAAATAAAAAAACTTTTGGGACTAAATCAGAACTTTGATAAATCGTGAGCAGCGTAAATGAAGCTTTAGCCGTTTTTGTGACGTTTCCCTAGACATTTTTTTCTGTTTTAGCAACTTTTAATGAAGTAGAAGAGAGAACATCATTAGCCTCCGGTGAACTACCCTAAAAGAATCATAAGATTTAAAATAACTCCCTCAATATTGCAGATGCTAGTTTATGAATTATGAGCAGGTTCATTACAATTTCCAGAAATTTCTCTCATTATCTATTGATAATGAGGAAAAAAGTTAAATAATGAGAAAAAAAGTTTATTTATTTAGCATCATCCAGGAAGGAAGTTCTAGCCCAAAAAGTCACTGGTGTTCTCTTTACCATGTTGCCATGTAAAAACAAAATGTAAAGTCATGCTTATAATTTGAATGGAATTGTAGGTATGCATATGAATCACTAGGTAGCATCCCTCAGAAGCCGCTTTACTTTGCAGAGAAGTACCTGGATGTAAAAAGAGTTCTAGTTGAAACTTTTTTTGGTCATCCAAATGAGGGAGTCTACAGCCCATCTGTTCAAAGCACTCTCTATCAGATGGCAAAGGCCGCACTGAACAGGTCTCTATCTGTCCTACTCTATGTGTTTCTGTGTGTGTGGGGAACCTTTCTCTTCCTCCACTTTGCACCTCACACCCACAATTAGTTGTTCCATAAGTGCCTCAAATCTGTTCCATTAGTTAGAATCATGTACTGACAATTAACTTTTGTGCCTCAGATTTCCTGACATTGCTTCTGTCCATTTAAAGATGCCAAATATTCATTTTCTGCCAGTCAATATCTCAAACACAGAAAGTCAAATTGTAAAGGTATTGACTCTTTTCCATGACACGTTTGCAGAAGTATATGGAACCCATGACTAATTATTACCTGATTTTATTTGTATTCACATGTCCATATGTTTGGATATTTTCTGATGAGTGGAATGGAAAGGAATAGTATGGGTTGAAAAGAATAAATGTTCTATTCTCTTGTTTGGATATAAAAAAAAGAGAAAATTTCCTATCCCTTGATTAAAAATACAGTTGTGGGGATGGAATGGTAAGAAAATTATTTTACTTTCGTTCCATTCCATTTCATTTAATCCAGTATCATTCCATTCCGTTCTATTTCAAAGTATTTAAAGTTCAAAACATCGAAACCTAATACTTTTTCACTCCATTCTGCTCCATTTCATCACTTTCCATCTTTCCAAGCATAAAGCCCAGAGAAGATTGAGCAACTGCATTTCTATGAACGTAGTGTGTGAATCCGTTTAAGCTTCAACATTTTGGATTTGCATTTAAGTTGTAGCCTTTAACTTCAGATTATTCCCATCCCAGATATTTGGATAGTTGAATTTGGTCTGATCTTTTATCCAAGATTTGTTCTAATGTAGCAGCATACCTGTTATATATATATTTATTGATAAAAGAACCATTTTTGTTATATTTGATGTCGTGTATAAGGACTGAGATTGAATCCAGCCTTCACTTGAAAGGGTAATCTTATGTTGCTGCTTATAGGCTCAGTTGACCAAAATGGTTTAGAAGATAACAAGTGACACAACGAACGGGTATGAATTTTTTTGGTTACTTAGCCCCGCCATCTGTCAGATCAGATGATAGACCTGAAGGAATCAAATTGATACTCTGGTTTTTCTCTATTCCTGAAATTATCTGAGTTAACTGGTCATTATCTCAGTTACCATTGACTGTCCTCCCTCGTATCCGTTTAATTTGATGTTTTTGAATAAAACACAAAAAAATGATATTTAAGTCTCAATTTTAGGTTTCTTCATTATGTGCATCTTACCAAAGTGACAAATAAAATATAAAGGAGGTAGTGTGCCGATATACCACCATCACCATTTACCAGTCACATGATGTGTACTCTTGAGTATCTTGAATTTTTTCTTGCTTTTAGCATCTTAAAGCCGTTTAATGATACTGATGTTATATGCAGTTTGATGATGATGTATATTTACCAACGGACGAGCCACATGGGTCAATTGAAGCTACATTGAGCCGCTTTTGGTCAAAGATGTAGGAACTACTGTAACACCTCAGCTCATCCTTTCCGGTCAATTGGAGGTGCAGCTTACATCTAATGATGGTGCTTAACATTATTAGAGATCATGTACCAAGCAAACTTGGCCATAGGGATACTCTCTTCAAATAATGTGTCGTATAATGTTAATTCTGGTTTTCTTGTCGTTGTCTTTACATGTTGGAAATTATTGGAATAAAATGTATAGGGATGAGCTGCATGAGTTATTCTGCTCGTTAGTCTGTTGTTGCTACTTAGTTTGAACATCTAGTTCCGATAAATTCGGAGATGTCCTTATAGAAGCGGGTGCTTCGCTGAAACTTTGAATAATTTCGAGAATCTGAACTTGAGAATGCAACCTTTTTTCCTATTTTGTTTCCGGTTATAGTATTTTGGGTAAGTTACATTTCCATAAATGAAATTGTAAGTTTTATTCTCACTTTTTGTGGGAATTTTGGATTCCTATGAACAGGAAATGTTAATGGAAAAAGATGAGAAAAATTAAATTATCCCTAAATCCTAAATTTTGAACGGTCATTACTGTTAGATCACTGCCGGTCGTTATCAAATCATCACCAGTAGATCACTGTCAGTCGTCATCAGACCATCATCAGTCGGTTCTGTAAACTGATAATTGCTGTTAGACCACCATCAACTACTGGGTGGCGATTGTTGTCATAATTATCGATCAGCTGTCATCACTACCATTGCCATTGAACCACTGTCGTCACTACAACTAGACCACTGCTGATTGTCATCGAACAACTATTGGTTGGCATCACTTTGTCAAAGATATTTTTTGAAAAAATATGCCATATTTATTGGAAATATACCATTTTCATGGGAATTCCGATGGAAATTCAGTTTGAAAATCAAAGGCTTCCGGCATGCATTTAGAGGCGTACGTAGGTTGGATTGATCTCATGAATCAGAATATTCAAACCAAACCAATGAATACTTAAGCAATCAATTCATATTAAAATTAAATCAACCCAAACGTTTGTGCATGGGTCGGCGTCTAACCAACCTTATCATAGGGCCACGCTCCAAGCTCGTTCAGCCTCCAAGCCGGACCAAAAGCGAAGCTTGTTGTGCCTTTCCAAATAGGCCTTTTGGGCCGGCCCAAAGAGCATCAAATCCCCTGGTGCATCTATATTAACATAGAGCCCTAATATCCCATTAGGGGGATCTACCATTGAATGCTGAAACAACCAAAACATTGAAGAAGAGCAATGGTTCTCCAGCTGGGGATATATACTCGGCCAGGGCAACGAGGAAGGGAGTTCATTCTGGAAGCCCATACACGAACATGTCCTCTACCTAGAGCAACACAGCAACATTTTGGCATCGTCTAGGGGGAAAGATAACTTCTTCCACTCCCTGAAACTCCCTAGAATGCATGCCTCTCACTTCGAACGATGGTCAACACCCACAGTAAGGGGAACACCAACACCATCCCGAACCCCAATCGCCATGACCGCACCAGTTTGAACAACGAGGACCATGGCCACAACACTAATGCCAACACCAATGCTAATGACTTCATCCCCCACCATTTGTGGAGCAGATCTTGAAATCTCTTCATGACATGCAATAGCAAATAAACTGCATGAACAAACGCCGCCCAAATGATAGACCAGATGAATCCTAATCCTCCCCTGCTCATTTGCAATCTCAGCCAACATACTCAAACCAATCCCGTGGACGCACCTGGCCGACTAGCCAATACACTTCCCAATCCCAAGGAGCCACCTAGTCAACCAACCAATACACTTCTAACATTAAGCCGATCCCCTTGAACAGTCATCTTGGACACCCATTCACAAAATTCATTATGATGAAACCTATCCCATCCTTTTACCGACCTCCAACCAACCTCCGACCTTATGATGGATCGTCAGATTTGCAGAGCCATGTTGATGCTTTCAAGAATTCTATGCTGGTGTGTGGAGATTCAAATGCTCTTCACTGCAAAGGCTTTCCATCGACCTTGTAGGATGTTGCTCATAGGATGCTGCCCAGCATTGGTTCGCGTCTCTCCTACTACAGTTAATCACTAGTTTTAATGACCTCACAGACCATTTCCTAAATCACTTCACAGCAAGCAGAGCTCACCAGAAGACAATAGGAAGTCTTTATAGCTTAAGGCTGGGAGATGCTGAACCTTTGAAGGACTTCATAGGCCAATTTAACAATGAGATCGCTCGGATAAAGGACCTGGATCAGAAAATTGCCATGTACGCTTTTGTAGGAGTTGTAGGTAGAAAAGCAAGAATGAGGGTTGAATTGTGTTTTGTTTCTCTTTTTCCTTTTAGCAACTAAAACCTCAAACAAAATACTATTAAGCATTGAGCATGAAGTACAGTGAAAACGATGTTAGAAGTTTCAGAAAGTGACTTTCTAAAATATAACATCAGTAATAGATGAGCTAAAAAGATAAACTTTAAACATATATTAAATAATAGCACTGAGCTGAGAAAGTAAAAAGAGATAAAGGAGAAGAAGATACTGCACATATATTCTTATACTGGTTTGACTAACCTACCTACATCTAATACTCAACCACTATTGAGTTTCATTAAAACCTTTCTCAACCCGAGAAACAAAAACTGGATAATCTTTGCAGTAGCCTTCCCAAGCTCTAACTTACGATCAGTAGGCAACCCTTACTGTCATAAACTAAGTAGTTATTCTCCAACTTCTCTAAGCTAAACCAAGTAGTATTTAACCAATCTTTTTAAGCTAAACCGAGTAGTCTTTAACCAGCCTCTCCAAGCTAAACCGTGACCAGTAAAACACCTTTTACTGCCGCATTGCAATTAGTTTTTAACTAGTTTCTCCAAGATAAACCACACCAATCACTACTGGATCAAAGATACTGAGGTTTGTATTTGGGTTTGTGACTCAAACTAACCTGCACTCAAGTTTCTTTAAAATATACAGTGAATAGCCTAGGATAACTTGAATGACTTCTTTCCAACGATTCTTCCTTGGAAGAACATGTAAACAATTCATGAACGTAGAAAGAAGATTTTTAGAGACTAGGAAGCTTATTACAAGTTGTAATGAACTTTATAAGAGATGAGGAGAAATTTTCATAAAGTTTTTGCACTTGTGTAGTGTTTGAGTCTTCTTCTTTGAAAGCACAACATCTCTATTTATAGATGGTCTTTATTTATGACCATTGTCCTTAATCAATTCTCCAGGTGACACGTGTTGATCATCCATTTGTGTCTTGGAAATGCAGTCTAGAAGAGTAGGTTGATGTCTGTCAGATCTATTACAGAAGCCGTTGTAAAGTTGAGGTTTCTAATGTCTCTTCGAAAACTAATTTTTACTTTATGAACATGGTTTTTGAACTGTTCCTTCTTGAGGCTAGGGTAGTTGAATAAGTTGGCAGAAAAGCTGATACACCAGTCTGTAACTAGGCTTGACTTTAAATTTGAATTTCAAATTTCCTTCCTTTTGTTGTAGAGTGCATAGTTTCACTATCAAGTGAGTTTTTTGAGGTGCAAAATCAGTTCCATGATGAACAAATGATCTTCTAGTTTTCAATCAAAGCATGTATATGATTAAATTGATTGAGATGATGATTGAAGGTTGTAGAAATTCCTTGCTTCAGAACAGGTTTGATATCTTCATTTTATGAGCTCTTTCTGAAGTCATGTTCTACTTTCTGAAGATCACAGCCTTCATTTCTTATTCATGATTTGATTTTCTTCAATCCACTAAGCATGTATCCATACTTTGCATAATATAATTTTCACTTCTATTTAGTTTCTATCTTTTTCCGCGAGATACATGTTTGCACATGTAAAGTGAATTTATTTTTGATTCAAGACGTGTTATGCAATTCGGATAGACTTGTTTGCTATCTTAAGAAACTCAAGAGAAATCATTAGTCATTCTTCAAAATATTTTTTCAAAAATTATAATGTCATCACACAAAATATATTTCCTTGGAACTTCTGAAAGGTTCTGGAGCTAACAAGAACGTTGGAGCCTAAGCTATTCGTGAAGTCTCTCGACATTATTCTGGTCCATGGCCTAGAAGAATTATGGAGCAGGGCTGCGGATATATCTGGGCAAAAGATGGGCAGAGAATTGGAAAAGGAATAAAGATTAGCCTAACCAAAATTCTCATACATTCTCAGTGGCTAGAAAACAAACTTAATGACAGCCTTGGGAAATGCATTAAAGAAACCCTGCCCCTTGGAAGGCAAACAGGGAAGGATATTTTGAAAACTGGTCCCCACGACCAACTTTTAACAACTATGCCTATTTAAGTGCTCCCACTAATGTAATATTGCATGATGTTTGCAATGTCGAGCTTGTGTCCCTCCCCAAAGCACCCAAATATCAGCCACACTACTTTGATTGGAGAAAGAGGTGTGACTACCACGGGGCCTTTGTCCATACAAATGAAGAGTGTGATTCCCTCAAAAAGACCTCCTTAAGACCTTAGCTAGAAATGGAAGTTTGGCTAGATATTATTCGTGCTATCTAGGCAATGAGATACATCATTCTGAGGTAAAGTCTAATCAACTAGGTACTTCCTGTGGAAAGACACCAGAGCAACACCTAGAGAAAACAATTCAAAGGGTAATCAACACAATTGCAAGGGGATTTACTAGGGGTGGAGCCACAGAGTTTGCTAGGCGCAAGCACCTTTGGTTTGTCCAAACCATAATGAACATTGGGCAATCTCTTCCTAGGCAAGAAGCTCATGAGATTCCAATCACCTCTTCGACAAAAGATTTTCAAGGGGTAGAGCCCAACCATGATGATCGAATGGTGATACGGGTCATCATGGCGAATTTTGAAGTAATACTAGTTTTGATATACCAAGGGAGCTTGATGGACATCATTTTCATAGAGGCCTTCCTGAAGTTGGGTTTGCCCAAGGAAAGCATTTCTTCCCCTAGGGCAGGCTTGTCGAGTTTATAGGAGAACAAATGGTGCTCAAGGGATGTGTGGAGCTGCTTAAGAATTTTGGAGGGTTTGAGACTATACAGGTGAAGTATCTTATCATTGAAAAGTAGAGTCCTTACAACATCATAATCAACAGACAACAAGTTAGGTGCTATAGTTTCCGTTCCCCATTTGACCATGAAATTTCTTCTCTCGACCAAGGTTGGTGTGATTTATGCCAATTAGAAAGAGGCAAGACAATGCTATATGTAGATTTCCTGCGCATCGAAAAAAATTCAATGGTGACATAGGACTAGTTGGCACCTTCCTTCCTCAGAAAAAAAAGGAAAAAACACTCTAGGATGCTCGAATATGAAAACACTTGTTCTTGTGAAAAGAAGAAAAAAAAAATCTTCTTTTTGAAAAAGATGGAGTTTTGGCCAAGGTGAGAGAAAAATAGGATGAGGAATTTTTGTTGTGTCTGTGTATAAAGATGAAAGCTTATGTATTTGGGATTTGATCTATGGTATTTGTGTGTTTGTTTAAGGTTTGAAGCTTGGATGCTGTAACGTCCCGATTTTCTGTTAGAGTGAAAATGACCAAAATGCCCCTGAGGTCATTTTCGGCCCGGAATTTGAGGAAAGCCGGTCCGGCAATACTCGAAGGGCAAACTCAATGTTGGAAGGGGATTAGATGACTTGTGTTTCTTTCTAGGATCGAAAATCTCATTTTTCGAGTTTTCGGGTCAAAATGACCAAAACGCCCCTGCGGTGTTTTACCCGTTTGCAAGTGCCGGATGAACCCAAAAATTTTTCAGATGGTTTTAAAAGGCGTTTTTTATGTAGACTATGACTTTAGTTTTGGTCCCGGAGGTCCCGGGCGAAATTAGTGCAAAATTACGGTTTTGCCCCTAGTTTCAGAGTTTTGCGCTTAATCGCGTGATTAAGCAAACCTAAGCAATATTAGGCTCTAATCGAAGGTTAATTAATTTCCATAATTAATCTTGGGTCAAAATAATTTATTAAAGTTGATTGGAACCTAAAAGTGCTTAATTACAACTTAAAATCCTATTTTAATTTCAAGACTCCTAGTCATGGAATCTTGAATAGTATTTTCTCTTTCCAATTCCTTAAATCATGGAATTGTGTTATACATTGTTTATTCACAAATGAGTTTTTAATTCTCTAATGATGTATGAGCACTTCTAATCTTGTCATAAAATCCTTAAATCACATACTTAGTTACCTAAACTTAAGCTTAACTATTCCTAACCTTGTAGCTAAGCTAATACACATCTAAACCTACCATTAACACCCAATTAGATGATCAACCCTCACCTCCCCCTTTTTGTACCAGGTCTGGCCGTGCACTCCCTCCCTCCATATGCATCACATGTTCAATTTTTCAACACTCCAAAGCTATACCTCAAGTCCTATACACCATACCTTGTCATACTTTCGATCAAACTTGATTTTCTAAATGTATAACTAATTAAAATACCCCATTTTCTCTATTTATTTGTGGCTGGAAAAGTTCTAGCCATGCATTGTTTCTATAACCTAATTTCATTCAAAAATTGATAGGAAATTCACTCACATCAAACCATACTTTGTATCATACACTCCATACTTCAAACCATGCTTGAATGACCTTGTGTAAGAGATATTTTCTCTTCCTTTTCCCTCCAAAGCCACACAGTCACCCTCCTCCCCTTTTGAGCCTTCATTTGTTTTCATTCTCTATAAATACCTTGCCTAGAAACACATGCAAACACTTTAGTTCATTTGCACATTTTTAGTTTTCCTAAGCTTTCTTGAGTTCTTTCTTTTTCTCTCAAGTTTCAAGAGAGTTCTTCCTTTCTTTTCATCTTCATCTTCTTCATCCTCTCATCACATAATCATCACATAACCTTGAAACACCACCCCACCACCTTAGATCATCATACAAACACCTAAACTTCCATTCTCAAACACAAGCCCGCCAAGAACACATTTCTTTTCTTTTCCTCCCCACAAGGCCGAAGCCATCTAGCCCCAAGGAGGAGCTCATGATCTTGTTTTCCTTTTCAAAGAGTTTAAGGTTTTATCTTCACTATAGGTAGGAGTGTTTTCTAAACTTTGTTTTCTTGAAAATGAGTTCTTTCTAGCTTTCTCTTGAATTTTCTTTTTGGAACTTCCTTTGTTGTTCTTTCTTTGAGATTTCGGCCATGAGGCCTTGATGAGCACATGATAGCTCAATGATGAGGACTCTTAGATGATGACTATGTGTTCATCTCAAAGGAACCTCTAGAGCTTGAGGTTTTACTTTCCTTGAGTTTCAACTTCATTTTCTAACTCAAACATGATTTTTACTCGAGAACACCTTTTCTTTTCTTGCTATTTTGGAGTTCGGTTTCTTGTTTCCTTTTCTTTAACATTTCGGTTTTCCATTTCCTTTTTTTTTTATCTTTGAGGTTTTGTTTGTTTAGAAAGTTTGTTTTCTTTGAACTTGATTATGATGTTCAAGAACCTCATAGTTCCTTTGAGAACTTGGTTCAAGAACTCTAGAGCTCTCTTTGTAATGAGATATATGTTGGGTTGTTATTTTGTTAAAGTCTTGGATGAGCTCTAGCTAACCATAAAATGAACCTTGCATCATGTTTATTTTATGCTTTACACATCATGTTTACTTCCTTTGCTATCACTAAGTACCAATATAATAAAGGAACTTGCATTATCATGTTTATATTTCAAGCTTTGCATTATCATGTTTATATTTCAAGTCCTCACTTAAATCTTAAAGATAATAATGATGTGCATCTCATATCTATTTTATGCTCTCACTTTACTTTCTAATGAAAGCTAAAACAAGTGCATAAGCATGTTTATCTTCATGTCATCACTTAAATGAACCTAGAGCTCAAAGACTTGCCCATTGTTGTCTCAAACAAAGGTCTAAAAATATTTATTTCCTTTGGTTCATATTTCGGCCCTAAGAGGTTTTGATGTTTCTAAGTATTGAAAACTATGTTTTATAAATTTTCTAAGCTTTTATGAGTACAAGGAATATGTAGAACCAAGTTTCATGAATTTAGGACCTCTTGAGACAAGTTTTATTTAGCTACTACCCTCTCAAGTATTTGGATGATTTTGGATGTTAAAAATGTTTATAAATGAGTTTTGAAAGTTTTAAAAAGGTTCCAAGAGAAACTAGTATTTTATGTGCTTTAGAAATTGTGTTTTATGCCTTCATGGAGAATGGTTGTTTTGGTTTTGCCTTGCTATTATTTGCCACTGTATGAACTGTTTTAATGGTGATAATATGCCTATATTTAAGTATAATTAATGGTAAAGCTCATATGTGAAAGATAAGAGAAATTAGAAACTAGAAAAGAATTAATTTGAGAGTTTTAGATCCCTTAATGTTTGATTTTTCTGGATTCTGTCCAGCAAGGTTTAGTAATGATAATCATGGTCCTAAATTAGTTTAAATGTGTAGGAATGACTCATAATTGGTTTAGGACTTGATCCTGATGCCTTAGGAACAAATTGGACTTAGAAATGGTCATTGTTGTGGCTTCTAGGTACCTGTAAAGTTAGGATGATGAATTCTGCATCCTTGAGGTTTAGAGATGTTCTTGACCATAGTGTGAGACGAGAAATAGTTAGTTATAACCTTATAAGTTCCCGAGAGACTAGGTTTGATGATTTACAACTTAGAATGTGAGTTAAGGACCTTAAGGGTCAATGCATAAGACACTCAGGAAGTTGTTAATGCTATGTTATATGATGCAATGATATGATGAGATGTGCTTGATGCATAAGAAAATGATTGATGAAAATGTTAAGGTTTATCATGGTATAAGATTTCATGAGAACATGTTGTATGAATTAGCTTGTGGCAGTTTGAAGAAAATTCGGTTTAATAAATTATGTCACTGACTTCCGTCAAACCTTAAAAGGTTAAAAGAAATGTTTATGAGTACTATATGAGTTGAAAACCCTAGGTGACACCGGTTCGGCCAAGCACCCCTAGGAGATTTTTATGTGACAAAGCACTAAGACGCACTTGCCTGGGTGACACCGGTTCGGCCGAGCACCCCCAGGGAAGACAAATCTGTGAGGGTATGAGTAGATGCAGCCTACCAAAGCGGACAAATTGCTGTGGCTTAATGTCTGCAAAGCTTTTCAAAGAGGGTATATCCTAAGAGAGGTGATCCCTGCCCCCTACCCGTATTTGCGAGTCGGGATTATTTTATTATGTTTCACTTATTCAGATAATAAGCAAGAGCTAGTGACGACTAGCTGAGGTATGAGCTCATAACCTAGTTATTTTTAGGGTGGCTTATTATGCTAAAGTACCATGATTAATGTCACGAAGTTGAGGAATGATTCACTTGAGAATTATATGCCCTTATGCCACATGGTTTATGCTTATGTGCTTTGATGTGTTGTTGTATATGCTCAAATATTGACATGCATCCATGATATAATATGTTGTATTCATAACATCAAGATGCATGCTAAAAGGAATGGACCTTGGATAGTTAGTTTTGGAAAACCCTAAATTGAATCTTATATGCATGATCACTGTTTCATAATTAAACCCAAGGTTCCTGAGGATGTGAACGATGTAACCCTAGGATAGGAGACTCCTACTGAGATTTTTTAGCAAGAATTCTCACTCCTCTCTCTTCTTTCTTCCGTCACATCTTCAGAGACCGATGGCGACATTCGTACTTTTGATTGACACGCCAGTTTGGGAGGTGCACTACGACCCGGACCACCATTTGTTTCATTTTGAGGGTCGTTGTGTCGTTCGTGTTTTTGTGTACATAGGACAACCCTTCGCTTATCCGGTATCGAGCTACTAGTTCACTCCTACTGCACCTTTTGGTAGTGACGACATGATCTTCGAGCGCACTTGCCCGCGTGATGAGCAGCTGCGCCGCGCCCGCACCTCTGCCTCAGCTGTTCATGACTACTCGGAGTACGTGCCTCGGTCGAGGAAGTCCGAGACTGATCCATCCGAGGATTCGCTGATGCATGTCCCTTAGGAGGGCTCTGCTCCCTTTCCCCAATTCCGACGCGAGGGGAGCGAGGAGACAGTGAAGCAGTTGCGCTTGGCAAGGAGAGCCGAGTTGTTCCCGCATTGAGGAGCTCACATTCAGCCGCCATGAGTTCCTTTCACACTCCATTGGCCCACTCAGGAGGAGATAGAGCGTTTCCCTAGTTACCTGCCTCCATCATCCGAGGATCCCCGTCGTCACTAGACTCCGATGGAGAGCTTTGAGAGTACCCGAGCTTTTATGGAGATCTTCCCCTCGGTAGTACCTTTTGGGAGGGGTTGTAAATTGTATTCGTAGCTTAGTAGGAGGGTAGCGTTTTGGGTTTATCTTCTTGACGTACCATGTACCTTGTATTTTTCTTGTTTCTGTTATGTTTTATTTCTGTTGTATTACAAGCTCTGCCTGTCTCCATGAGGGTACGACTACTTATGTACCTTAATTATGATATTAATGAAATGCTTCCTTTGTTATCATGATTATTGTTCCTTGGTTATACGCCTTACTTCATGATTTTAATGATTGACACGCGTGCTTTATATTCTTGTTGGTCGATTAGTTAAGCTCACGGCTCTCACTTTGTTTTATGTTTTCAAAAAGAAAAATTTACCCGTAATTTTCGCTAAGTATTTTAATAAAGTGATGAGACTAAGAAGTAATAACCTAATGATTAGCCTAATATGTTCTAGAGTATTGGGTTAAAAATTAGGGTGTTACAGATGCAGAGCAACAATGGAGCTTCTTGAAGAATAAGAAGAAGAAGAAAAGAGTTTGAGATGTAAAGGAAGAGAGGATTTTTGACACAACTTGGTGCTCAAGTTTGGCCAAAAAAGTTTATATAAAGAAATGATAGAGTGTAAGTGTGAGAATGTCTGAAAAAAAAAAAATCAAAATATGAGAGTGAAATGGGAGTGAGATTTTGTGGCACATATAGGGTTGGTGGGGATATCTTTTATGTTTTGTAAGTGTTAGAGTTAGGGTTAAACATAGGTTTAATTAGGGTTATGGTTAGAAATTGGTAATTAGGTGTTTAGGGCACTTAAGCTAAAGTTAGAAGGATGTCTTGCATGTTTAACTAGACTAACCTTAATTAATTCAAAATTCAAATTCAACATGTCCCTAATCTTAAGAAAAAGTAGAAGAGATAAAGTATCTTTTGCTCCTTACTTTTACTTTTTAGTCTCATAGAGCACTTTTGTCTTTTTCTCACTAACCTTTGATTACGAATAAGATTAAACTTTCTCTAACAGTTCTTGGGCCTTAATTAACTCGAAATTGTTATTTTTCACTCCAAATTAATTAAAAATAATAATTAATATTTAATTAGAGCCTAATATTGTCTATATTTCCTTAATTACTTCACTTAGGCTTAAGTAGCACTAACTAGGGGCAAAATGTTAGTTTTATACAAAACACACCAAGACTAATCCAAATATCATACATCCCCTCAAATCAACGTATCCAACTCTCAAGTGATGGTCGAGTTCGGCTGTCACTTAATCCTGTGCTAAATTACCTCAATGGCATTTTGGTAATTTTGCTTATGGGAAAAATCAGGAATTGAGATTTTTGCACTGATTACTACCTAAAACACCTCTAGTCCCCTTCAAATATTAAACTAACCCTTTGAATATGGCCAGTATTGACTGTCCTCGATTTTTGTGCAAAAATGACCTCAAGGACATTTTGGTCATTTTGTACAAAAGGAAAATTCAAGGTATTACAACTAGCCTCCTCTTCATCTTTTCAACTCACAAAGAATCTCCAAGAGCAATCTTCATGCCTCCTAAGTTGTGCTCCAAGATCTCTGTTTGAGTCTTTAACTCTGTCCAATCTAGCAGCTATGTCTCTCTGGTTGTGCATTAGTAGCTGGACTTTAGTGAGATTTGGATATGACTCAGGCTGAGGTTGAGATCGACTTGGTAATTGAATTGTTGGTATAATACCTTATGTCCACGTGTCCCTAGACAAGCCTAGTATTGTCTTAGGTCCCCCAAACCCACCCTTATTGCTGGGAAGGCCCCAGATGCTCAAAAGTCAGTTCAAATAGAGAGCAAGTGTTTCTGACACCGCTATAGCGATGGTAGAGGGCAAGGACGTCGTTCTTGCCAAGTGTGTGACTGCTATAGCGGTCATGTGAAGGAGTTTTTGGGTTTTGGGTCGTGATTAACTGCTATAGTGGTCATATATGTGTTCACTTGGGAGGGTTATCAAGGTCTCTCAATTGCTATAGCAGTCATAGACCACTATAGCGGTGCCCCTCAACTCGTGAAAATTGAAAAATGATGCTGTTTTGGTTAACGAGAACCTCAACCCTATACATACATACATATACACACACACACACACACACACCCCTCTAAACTTGGTTCCACTCCTATTTTCACTGAAACCCTTGATCTCCAAACACATTTTCTCTCTTTTTTCTTAATCGTACTCCAATCTATCCTCCCCCAAGCTTCAAGGTATGTGTTTGTTGTTGGTTTATGTAGATATCTCCATCCTCATCCTTCCTGATGCTATGGGTATCCTTGTTCTTCATTATTGTCTGAAGGGTGTTCCCTCAATGTTGCTAGAGTTGGTTTAGAGTTATTCTAGAGTTGTTAAAGATTATTCATGTGTGAATGTTACTGTATAGCAGTTGTTAGTGTCATTCCAAGCTCTTAAGGTTAAGTTGGTGGAACCCGCATTCTCCTAACCCCAAATACTATTTTCTTGCCATTATGAGTATTTTTGTGCATTTTGATTTCTATATATGAAATTAAAGATGACTAAATATGATTTTGTAAATTGTGGTAAGCTAGCAAAGGTTATGATTTTGACTACAGCGTAAAAAAATATGATTTAGAAAATCATGGGACCATGATTGAATTGTTGCATGTCATGAAAAGTATTTTATATGTTTTGAAGAAAATTCATTAGAGAATTCATGATTTAGCAAGTTTACCGAAGTCATCAAATGCATGTTATGGTTTTATGTTATTCCACATTTTCAAGAGATTTTAGAGAGCTTTTAGAATATCAAGTTGACTTATTATTAACAAATATAGAGCAAAGTATGATCTATTGGTTTTGAAGTACGATATTTGAGTTTCCTAGTTTTTGAAAATTATGATAGCTTGAGAGATGATTTAAAAATTTAGTCATAAAAGTTTTAGAGTACAAATCTTCATATGATTCATGATAGTTGGCAGTTACATATTATGAAGGGCCTTGAAATCATGCATGGTGCTTACAAGTAGTGATCCCTTTGACATAATTGTTAGAGTTACATGGATTCAAAGCTCTCTGAGTACCAAGAATTTTTTTAGAGTTTCCAGATTTATTTGATTTATGTACAAACTAGTTTTAAAGAGTTTTCATGAAACTAAGCATGAATTCAGTATGATTCAAAGTAACTGTTAGATACATATTCTATAGGCTCTTGAAATCACAGTGCCTACAAGTAGTGATCCTTTGAGCATGATTTCATAGCCACAGTTATGCTAAAGTTAGGTGGTTAGAGTTATGTGAATCCAAAGCTTCTAGAGAACAAATTAATATGGGACCTAGTGAGGTTCTCTAGAGAATAGAGAATATATTGTTATGTTATATCTATTATGCATATCTAGAGAAACCAGAGAATATGTTGTTATGTTATATTTATTATGCATAACCATAGATTAAAGAAATTTGGGACATAGTCATATTTAATATGCATAACTAGAGAAATTTAGAGGCTTTTTTTTATTATTATTATACTATACACACACATAGCTATTCAAAGTTTACTAATTTTTTTTTAGGATTTACTGCACCTTCGGTTAAAATGATTCCATGCTAGATTTTGAATTTAGAGATGTTTTCTTTTATGATGACCTAGAATGAAGAGTGTTTTCTTTTATATATATATATATGTATGTGTATGTGTGTGTATGTGTGTGTGTGTGTGTGTGTGTGTGTGAATACCAAATGATCTTATGATTGTTGCATGTATATATTATGAATAGATCATATTGGTTGTCTCATGTGGGTGATGGATGAGAATCCACTTACTGAGTCTATTGACTCACCCCTCTCCTTTTCTCCTCACAGTTGCAAGTATAGATATAGTTTAGTCACCAATCTAGTAGCATGTAGTTGTCTAGTGGTGAGTTTTACTTTGTAGTAAGACTTAGATTAGAGTCATGTCAGAGTAGAGTTCTCTAGTAATATTGTAGGTAAGGTTCGAGCTATGCATTATTTTGAGATTTATGTATAAAGTTTTAGAGTTCGAACCATATGTGTGTGTATGTGTGCGCGCGCACGCGTGTGTGTGCATGTATGTGTGTGTCAATTGCTTTAGTTTTTATGAATGCAAATATTATGTTTTAAACAGAGTAATTGATACTGATTTTTCAAAAAAAAAAATCATGTTTTTTAGTATGCTATTTCAATAAATTAATTTTTGAGTATACTATTTCAATAAATTAAGCATTTAGGAAGACACATCACCTAGGAGGCTTATGTAGGGATAGGATTCCTTACGTGTTCCTAAGTCTACTCATGACAATTGGTGTTAAGGCGGCTTTGGGTACTGGTTTTGGAATGTCTAAGGGAACAAAATCCCCAGACTTCGATGAATCTTGAGTTTCTTCTAGCTCAACTTCAGCTTCAGTAGTGACAGTGGCACCAATTGGAGTGGTGGTAGCTTGAGTATCATCAGTAGCAACATGAGGAATGGACTTCTTCTTGAAGAGAGCCTATCTCTCAGGCTTCATCCTCCTCCAATGAAGTTATTTTGATGGATGGTAGAGGCTGAGGCATCTTTAGGATTATTATAGTTGGGGACTTAGCAGGTTGTTCTTCCTCAGGCCCTTCAATAATTGGGTCCAATGCATGAAAGAGCTCACTCATGTATATCTTCAGCTCCTCAGAACTCTTCCCTCTTTTGGAAACAAACTTTAGAATATGCTTCAAAGTCATTAAATCATCCTTATCCTTAGTAGTGGTTTATGAAGTCACTTTCTCAGCTATTTTAGCTACATCTTCAACCACTTTCTTGGTTTCAACAAAGTTTGCTTTCTTGGGTTCCATTAAATCTTCAATGGCCTTTTCTAATGCAACGTCGTTACCAAATAGTGATTCTTTACATCATCAAGATTATAAAAAGGATGGAATTCGAGGTGCTTGAATTCATTCCGGAACCCGAGACATCAAACAAACTCACGAACTCAATATTTGATTAAACTAATTAGAAATCGAGTTGAAGGCACTGTTATGACCCTATGGTACAAGCCCAAATCTATGTATCAGACTATTCATCATAAGCCCAACAAATGGCTCAATGTTAGAACCCCCAATTTGTAAGTTCAGTCCACTCTATACCCATATGGGATTCAAGCTCGTTTGTACACAATCTTACTATCACCAAGGCGTGGTCACAACCACCTAACCCTACTACCTATACTTCGAAATAAAGGGATAGTGACAATAGACAGTCCTATTTCCTATTCAAGGGGTGATTCAAGATTGGAAAAGGTATGCACTATTCATACACGCACACCAAAAACCTCTAGCTCATACTAATCCCTTTTGCAGGTACTCCACCCCCTATCCCAATGAAACTAGGAAGGTAAACAGAGAAGGGAAAAAGACTATGTCTTGTTGCTCTCTTATCCTTAGGTAACCTTTGACCTGACTACTCTGTTACAAATTCTGTTAATGTTTAAATGATCAAATAAATAGAAGGATTCATGTGTCATAATATTAAAATCTTGAGGGATACGAGTTTGATTTCAGTTTTTTGGAGGATAAAATTGTCTTGCAAAACTATCTTAAGAGAATATGTGGGGTGTTAACTCAAAGAAAAACAAAAAAAATTGTTGCCATTCCTAAAGTTGATGAAGAGGACGACCAACCACGAGGCCCATTTCCATTTTCCCAGCAGGTGCCTGCAGAAGCATAGTTTTCCTAGAACCCGGAGGTCCCAGAAGCAATGTCATTCTGGAGAGAAAAAACAAAGTCTTGTTAACAAATTAAAACATTAACTAGCTATTCAATAATATAATGAAGAAAAGGGAATTTTCCCATATAAAAGGAATTTCGTATATCACTGACTAGCCTCCACCACCACCACAACTTGTCCGTCCATCACTAGAACTCAACATCAGCCTGAATCGATTTCAAAGGTTTCACGAACGAGTTACTAGTAGTGTTCCCTAATGTTGGCCATTAACATATTGAAAGCCCTATCGGCAATACTAGTACAGTTTCAACTGCACCTCCAGTACAATTAACAAACTGGGTTTGCTTCATTCTGACCTATTGTCCTTTTGCATTTCTTAAGGATGGCTAAGAATACAACTTGCAATGGCTTTGGTCTGCTCCTTTATGTTTTTATGAACCTCCTTATCGCCAAAATCAACGCATCTCCTTCATCAAACCTTAAATAGCTCATGACCATTTTCAATTTTACAATCATTCTTTGTTAAAGGGTTTGAATTTCCAATGAAAATCCTAAACCTAATTATAAATCATTTTAATGTTGTACTAGTCGCAAGTCATTGAATCTGAACAATTCTTTAAAGTTACTAAGATAGATATAGCTTAGACGCACTAAAAGTTCACCATGCATTCAGTATTTTTAAATAGTGTACTTGTCACGACCCGACTTAGATCTGACCGGCATGTGAGGAAACCCATCCCCACGTAAGCCTCGTGCTTGACCTGGGGTGATTTTCGGTAGCCTAAACTGAAAGAACTCCATAGTTAAGCGTGCTTGACCTAGGGTAAGTTTGGGATGGGTGACCTCCTGGGAAGTTTTCCTAGGAAGAGTGTGAGTGAGGACAAAGCATGCTGAAAAGACCTGTGTTGGTTTGTGGGGACAGTTGTTAATCCATAAAGCAGCAGGGGATGTTACAAATGGTATCAGAGCTTGCACCTCTCCCAGTACGGTGTGGTTCGGGGACGAACCAGGCGGAAGCTGGTGGGCATGTAACGCCCGGGGAAGAGGACGAGGAGTGATCGCCGGTGCAAAGAGGGCACGGACAAGGAGCGGCTCCTCGCGAAGGTCCTCTAAGCGGAAGGGTACATGAATGAACCGATTACACACCCGAATGAGAGGGATCCTGAGACTGTATAGGTATGGGACTATACAGTTGAGGAGGGCTTATATGAATTGATTCGTACTACCTATACCAACAAGATACATCTTCTTTTCGGTAGCCTAAACTGAAAGAACTCCACAGTTAAGCGTGCTTGACCTGGGGTAGTTTTGGGATTGGTGACCTCCTGGGAAGTTTTCCTAGGAAGCATGTGAGTGAGGACAAAGCATGCTGAAAAGACCTGTGTTGGTTTGTGGGGACAGTTGTTAATCCATAAAGCAGCAGGGGATGTTACAGTAACGACTAAGATACTACACTCTGAAGTAAAACTAACCAACTGAAATATCTCTACTGCAGGGGAAGTGGTGGAAAAGGAACCCGCAACAGCTACTGTACCTCTAATAGAGGAAGGAAGAGAGTGAGTTTTGTCTAAAACTCAGTGAGTGAATTCTCACTAGTAACCCCTTTCATGGGACAATAACCATGCTACATAAAAATTTAGATAACAATAATAATAATATTATAAACTCCATAGTATTTTCACATTTACCTATATATTAAATCAATCATAACTTGCTCTAAATCATAAGTACTAGTTCTCTTAACATGAATAATATATGCATACATAAATATAATAACTGTTTCTACCAACTGTGAATAAATACTCAGTTCCTGGTGAACATGAGCTTCTATTTGTAATTGTGCATGGATTGCACTAGAATGTTTTAGCTATCTTTTGTTTCCTTTTCATGATTGCAAACATGAAGAAAATATATTATGAAGGTTGCCTTTGTTATGATTAGAATCAGCATGAATAAGTCATTAGAAGTTTTGATCAAGACATGAGTAATCAATTTCATCAAGATAAATTAGACTCTAATAGAAGGAGTAATAGGATTGCACGACTACACGTGTAAGTGTAAACAAGCATGTAGGTAATTAGCCTTGCACTTCATAGACTTAGGGTTGGACTAGAGAGTACCTGCGCATAGTATGACATTTAGAGCTCTGGTTCATGGTTTTTACATGTTGTTATGTTTTATGAGTTTGGCATGTAATTTGAGAACTATGTTAGTACCTTTGAAAGGAGTTTTATGAATACTTAAGGCTCTTGGCCAAAGTTTTGCAAATTCTAGAATGAAGGATCTTCTTTTTCTCAAGAAGTTTTGTTAACCTTGCATAACCATGATTAGTTTGCTTTATGGAAAGAGAGAATTTGGAAACATATTTTACTTGAATGAGATTTAAGATATTTGGGTACAACTTTCTTAGGCAGTTTATTTTATGCTCATAGTGAGTAGCTTGAGTTACAATGAAATGTTTTCAAAAATTTTTGTAATATGAAAAAGAATGCCATGTGTTTGTATGATAGTTTTACTTAAGTTGGCTTTGCATGAGCATGATTAAGGTGACTTAAAGGGGATAGTTTTGTATAATGAACATAGATATTTGGTATGGTGAAGTTGAGGAGCTCATGTGTGTAAGATGCATGCTGTTTTCCCTTAACCTATGTAAGTTAGAAAAGAGATACTTAAATGAAATTATCACATTAAGTTACAACTTGGTAACACAATAATAAGAAATTAATGGGACTAGTGAAGTAATGAGAATCATGTTGTTCACCTTAATTGCATGAGCATGAGTGGACGTCTTTAATGCATGTTATCATAATAAGGTGTTTCAAAGATCTTAGAGCAAGTCATGTTATCTATGATTGATTTGTATGAATGCCATATTTGTTTTTGCATTTTTCTACGTGAACATATAAAGCAATTTGATTTCCATGCATGACACATGCATAGAGAATGATAAAGTTCAGGAACAGAGGACCGAGAGTCCTGATAGTATTAGTTGATGTCACATGTAAGAGAAAGAGAAACAGAGCAAGGGCGAAAGAGATGTTTAGCCCCCTAATCTTCGAGAGCTCTCGCGTGCACAAGGTAGCGGAGCATAGTTTTTCCCTAAGACTTGCATTGTGTAAAAGGCTACCCTTAAAGATGGAGTCGCTCAATGTAAGTGTCATGATGAGAGTTATTGTTGCCTCAATGGGAAAGGGCTGCCCTTGGTGGCAAAGCTACTCAGATGTGACAATTAACATCCTTAGAGCAATGGAACAATGGATTTTAGGATGGCAGTGTCTTATAGAGTATCAACTAATGTAGCCAAAGTATCATGTCAAAGGGTTTCAAGCATTTAGGCCCATTCTTGAAACCCTACACGCGAGTTAAGTATTCCAACTCCTTAAACTTCTAGTTACCTCAATGTAGATTTGGGGACCAAATCTCTTTTAAGGGGGGAAGTATATAATACTCAAGGTACACGTGTTAGTAGATGTTTTTTTGTTTGTACAGGCTCAGGATCCCCCAGGATGCACCCTTGTTACCAGGTCCTGAATTGTACTAAGTCTAGATCCTATATCTCCTTGGAAGGCTATATGATAGAGTCACATTCTTAGAATCAAAATTCCCAGTAATTATTCTCCAAATTGAAATAAGTTAAAAAATGATTTTTAATGAATTTTATGAAACCTTTAAGCATTTCATTTTTAGCCCACAAGTTTAGAAAATCTTGAAGATTCCCAAATTTGAACTAAAACTCACAATTTGGATTTTGATTGGTTGGGATTTTGATTTTTTTTATATATATATTATTTGAATCCAAATGTGGGGTATTTCCTTATTTACATTTATGTTTTAAAGTTAATGGAGAGTAAAATAAGTGAGTATTGAGGTAACCTAGATGCCAAAATGACAGAAACATGCAGAAGCTGGGTGAACTTTCACCACTATAGCGCTCATAGTGCATGAGTTTTGGAGTTTTGATAGTTTTAGGACCGCTATAGTGGTTACAAGTGATGAGCAGGGCACATGGGAAACGACTATAATAGTCATACTCTATAGCGATGTCAGTAGGGCAGAAACAGTGCAAAACGACATGATTTCATTTAAGTGATACCACACACCCTTTAAATATCCCTTCCACTCGGATTTCACCCCCAAATCCAAGCCCTAATAGCCTCCTCTCCCTCTCCTACCTCCTCACTCCTATCCTTCATTAATACATCTTCCTACAAACTTCAAGGTGAGTATAGTTGTTGATTTATGCCATCTTATCCTCTCCATTCTTTCATGTTTTATAGTACAAATTGTCTTTGTTCTCGTTGTTGTCAAGTGAGGATGCTCCATCAATATTGTTAAAGTTGTTTTTGTAGTTATCTAGAGGAGATTAGAGTTTGATCATGAGTCTGTGTTGCTCTGGCAGTTGTTGGTGCCATTCTAAGCTTTCAGGTCAAGTTGGTGGTGCCCACATACTCCCGGCACCAAACAGTGAGTGTATTCAAACTCATGACTTTATTTTCAATTATTATAAGTATGTTTTATGCATGATGATTGTTAAATATGATATTGGAGATGAAAGTATGAATATATATGATATTAAATATATAACATAAAAATGAAATTTAGAAAATCATGGGACTATTTGTTGATAAAAATAACTTTTAATAAAGAGTTAGATTATGAAAATATGTATTGTAGATTTATGGTATTGCCATGTTTTAAGACTTGGAATTTCAGAAATAATTTCACTGAAATGTTAAGTTGAGTTACGTTGAATTAAGTATGATTTAGCTTTATAAAGAAATAGATTATGATGATTTTAGGGTTATTATGATTATAAACCCTAATGTTTGAATTATGATTTTAGAGTTATCAAGTATATGGAAAATATATGTTAGCTTAAGATATGAATTTAGAACCTCAGTTTTTGGTATCAAGAGGCACGAAATTCAGTATGATTCATAGCAACTGCTAGATACATATTCGATGGGCTTGAAATCGAAATGCCTACAAGTGGGTGATCCCTTGGGCATAATTGTCATAGCCCCAGTTATGCTAAAGTCATATTGTTAGAGTTATATGAATCTAAAACTATCTGAGTACTAAGGATTTATGGGCTCTTGTTCGCCAGGGACTGGCACCCCTCTAGTTATGGAATTTTAGTATTGTTGATTCTATTTATTTTCAGTTGAGTTATGTATGATCACTGGTATTAAACAGCCATGGAGGCAATATTAATTAAATAGCCATGGAGGCAATAATAATTTAATAGTCATGGAGGCAATAGTAGTAAACAACCATGGAGGCAATATGAGTAAATAACCATGGAAGCAATCCTTTAAATAGCCAGGATTTGCTAGGGAACGTAAGATACATGTATTTTCATAAACATGACATTCAAGATGTTCATGGCATCCAAGATTACTTGAAATAATTTATCACATTAGAAACAAGCATAAATCTTACAGTATGCCTATATGCATGATTCGTTCTCTCATCGAGTTTTTACCCACTAACTCTAGGTCACTCTCATGCGAACTCTCTTCTTCTAGGGTATTGAGCTTCTCTACTCTCTGGCTTGTAACTATCTAAGATAACAAGTAATCATTCATCTTGTGCTCTCTCTGACTTCATTCATAGTAGGTGGGTATGTCCCATTGGCACTGACCTCCATGGGGTTTTCCGCCCATCTAACAAACTAGGTGTGACCAACCAGTTCGCACTAAACTCTGCCATTCTGGATGGCTGCTTTGTACGATAATGGGACACATGGACCTGGCCAATGGTACTCGCAGTTGACCTTTATCTAATGTAATCATTCCTGCTTGTGTTCCTTTTGATGCACTCTAGCTCGTATACGCTGATCGATTATCTCTAATGGGTTCGAAACTACTCGGTCGAGGCATCTCATGCAACTGGTATAAACTGATGTACTTATACTGCAGTGGTGCCAATTATCAGGTGGCATAGCTCACCTGAGAAGAAGGGATAAGAATGGGTGCTGGATCAAGAGTTCCAAGAAATGACAAAAACTCTTACTGAACCGAGACATGATTGACTCATCCTAAAAGCCTCAAATAACATTACATCAATTCAAATGCCTGTAGTTTGATTTACATAAATGCTATGTTATTTGTGGACACTTGCTCCAGTACTATGTAGGGAAACCTATGGCTCTGATATCACTTTGTCACAACCTGACTTGGATCATGACCAATATGCGAGGAATTCTATCCCCACGTAAGCCTCATGACTACTGTGCCATACTATATGCATATTTTATTTACAAGAAACCATTTAAAACATAAATTCACTTTCTATATACAACTCACTTGCTCTTTAAAGTTGATATAAATTAACTGCATTTTATAATTTAACTCTAAAGTCTGTAAATCATGACACAAAGCATATACATATATAGATATGCTCTAATACAAATAAACATGAATGCTAAATCATTAATTACAAATTAAGAGTATACTGTCATAGTATGCAAAATGCAAAAACTATTTCTATGGCTCAGACTCTGCCTGCAATGACACTAGAGCACTCTATAACAATGACCAAGATACTTCACTCCAACGTGAAACTCATCAACTAAAATATCCCTACTATGAGGGAGGAGGTGGAAGAGGAACCCACAACAGCTATCATACCTATAATAAAGGAAGAGAGATGGGTGAGTTTTGTCTAAAACTCAGTGAGTGAATTCTCACTAGTAACCCCTTTCATAGGACAACAACCACGCATCATAAGAATTTAGATAACAATAATAATAATAATAATATAAACTCCATAGTATTTTCACACTTACTTGGATATTAAATCAATCCTAACTTTCTCTAAATCACAAGTACCAGTTCTCTGAACATGAATAAAATATGCATACATAAATATAATAATTGTTTCTACCAAATGAAAAGAAATGCTCGGTCTCTAACAAACATGAGCTTCTATTTGTAATCTTATGATCCCTAGCGAGCTATTTAAAGGATTGCCTCCATGGCTGTTTACTGGACTGCCTCCATGACTATTTAATAAATTGCCTCTATGGCTGTTTACTAATATTGCCTCTATGCTTGTTTACTACTATTGCCTCCATGACTGTTAAATTAATGTTGCCTCCATGGCTGTTTATGTAACACCCTCCTAACTACCATGTATTACTCGAGCATTAACATTGTAATTAGAAGAGTATCACTTCCTTTCTATAATATCCACTAGTCAAATGAAATGAAATAAGATAGACCAAACTCTAGAGTTATAAAGAAAACTACTATAAAATGTACATATATTATTACTTTACATACCGCTTTCTTTAATACATACCATACTTGAAGTTAAGTCACTTCGCTTATAATACAACACAGTAACTACTATCAAAAGATCTACCAAGCTTGCTCAAATATCAAGGTCCAACAAAATACTAAACACACAGAAATGGAACTAAGACATCTAACACCAATTAGTCTACAAGCCGGTAAGTTCCTCGGCACTATTCTACACTATATACAAGTCAAAAAGCCCACGTAAGTCTCATGTCCTCCTACGTGAAACCATTGGCCATCGGTATGATGGCCTCTCCTCACCAGAGGCATCTGCAGAGTCCTGAGCACAATACAAGATATACACAAATAGGGGTGAGAATATTATAAAATTCTCAGTAGGGTAACCCCTTACATACAGACAGAATATAAATAGTAAATGCATTTATAATAATAAAGAAAAACATCATGTTAGATCACATATATCAATATTAGCATACATGAGTCAAAGAAAATTATATGCAAAATGGTATTAATCATAAGTGTTTCTTTTATATCACATAGAATTCAACTTAGTGTAGTAGTTCTTTTATTAACATAGGGAAGGCTTAGATTCACATCAGGTAACATATGTAGTGGATAACTCCTCGAGAGGACCATAGACTGCTAGGACATGAGCTCATTCCTATTCGTGATCATCAGACTTCATTTTTTTCCATTTCTGAATCACACACAGTTCTATTTCCTAGTCGATAAGTCTACCGACTCATAAAATTTCTTGGGAAGTTCTTATTTTTGCCTTCCCTCTCTATCACACATAAGCCTTGTTTCTATTTTCCCTGTATGTTAAAACATGCACCATTAAATTTCACATATTCTCTTTGTCATACAACCATGTCATGGACCTTTCTATTTCAAAGTCAGGTTTGTATCCCAGATATAGGCATTCAGTATCATTGGAGTCTCATTCATACTTTATAAACAAGCCTTTCAAACAATTAACATACATTCATATGATATATACTTGGATTAAATAGATTTCTATCATTAACTTAATACATCTTCACCATTCCAGCTTCTTGACAGATTTACCATTATGGGGACAACATTTAATTCACATATCCAATGGGCAATTCACTGGCCATAAAAATTCTCTATGACACCTCAATGTGTCTAAAAATCCCTGTAAAAAGTTCATAGCAAACAGAATACTAGAACCATGTCAAATAAATTCTACAATTTTAGTGGTCAGAGGCCACTTTTTCACAGCTCAGAATAGGATTCACACAATTTTTAACTTTAGCAAATGATAGAAACAACTCAAAATAAAAATCACAGTTATACTTAAAGATGTCTAAAAACTCTGTAAAAATTTCAAAGGATAACTCCATCATTTGCTATGAATAAAAATTTATACAAATTCACAGCTCCAGTACCAAGATTTCAGCCAGCATAGATATACTCTTAGTTCTTGATTTTTCTCAGGCAGTAAAACTCTTTATTATGCACCACGAAAATTATAAGAGTTTCCTTATGATGTTGTCTTCAACATATAATTTTTATAGCTCATAAAAATGAATAGAATTGAACTAGAAAATTCATGAACAAATCCTGTCCTGCTGAAATCCGAAAATTCAGCAGCCTAGCCAAAACTTATTTTGACAAACATCATTATTTAACCTCATCCAAACACTCCACCAAAATTAACACATCAATATCAACATATTATCATCAAATATAACCATAAATTTCTGAAATAAAACCCAAATAAATTTACAGAATAATTTGGAAAGAAAAAGGCCAAAGAAAACCCTACCCTTGGAAGCTAATGCCTCTTTGTCTCTTGTATACTCCAAGATAGATATACTCTACCCCAAAGCTCTTAAAATACAGTAAAATACTCCTCTAACCAGAGATGAGTGATGTGATAAGGTGAGGTTTTTGGAGAATCTAATCGGTTATATTTGTAGGTGTTGATGTCTAGAACAAGTTTTGTGAAGGAAACTTTGTGTTTTAGTGACTTTAGGCTAGGGTTTTTGGAGCTTGAAGCTTGTTAATGGAGGTTTGAGAGGAAACAAACATGGAGGCTGTATTTTTGGAGTGTTACACGAAAATGATGGAGTGGTGGTGATAAGATATTGATCTTGTGAGTTTAGGGCAAAATGGATAATGATTTCAAGTACAAAATGGTTTTTCTTAAAGTTAAATATGGTAATTTTGTACAATTTCTATTGGTTAGCCATAAAGGTGCAATGGTGTGGCATATCTCAAGCCGCACACTTGTCACCCTAGGTGGCATGCTTGCACTGGTAGCTTTATACTGTGTAAAAACTACACACCGTAATTTAACCGAATGGGTAAAATAGTGTACCCGGGTAATCAACTATTGCCTGAAAATTAATTCTAGGTATAAAATATTTATTCCTACCTATTTCTAACCTTAATCCTATAATTTCCAAATTTTGGGCACCTCCAGGTCTTGAATCTAAGGTTTCAGTTGTTCCGATGGGTCTACGGGGCCTGCAAAACACTATTTTCGTTTTTTTTTTTTTTTTTTTTTTTTTTTTTTTTTAACGTTCGTTACATTGTTCTCATCATTTTTGTGTACACCAAAATTTTGATATTCTTACTACTAAAGCCTCAATTATTTTCTGAAAAAAAAAAATTAGGATGTTACATTACTCCCCACCTTAAAAAAAATTTTGCCCTCAAAATTTCATACCTGGAAATAATTCCGGATGATCTGTCTTCATACTTGATTCTAGTTCCCATGTATACTCTTCATTTCCAGGTCCACCCCAAGCCACTTTTACAAGTTGCACAGATTTATTTCTAAGTTGCCTGACTTCTCTATCAACGATCTGAATAGGAGGGGCTTGAAACGTCAAGTCATCCCTTAACTGTATAGACTCGGGCTCAATGATATGGTTTTGATCTGGGTGGTACATTCGAAGTTGAGATACATGGAAGACATTATGAAGGTTGGATAAATGTAGGGGTAAGGCTATCTGGTAAGCAGCTGACCCAATTCGTTGAAGAATTTGAAAAGGACCTATAAACCTAGGTGACAACTTTTTAACTCTAAGGGCTCTACCTACTCCGGAGTGGGCGTGACCTTCAGGAATACATGTTCTCCTCTTGAAATTCTAAAGGTTTCCTTCGAGTATCAAGATAGCTCTTTTGGCGACTACTGTGCGGTGAGAATCTTGCTCTGATCTTCCTGGATTTGTTCCGTTGATTGATTAACAAGATCGGGTCCCAATAGTCTCGCTTCTCCCGAATCATACCTACACAATGGGGATTGACATTTTCTTCCATATAGAGCTTCATACGGGCCATGCCAATACTAGCATGATGGTCATTATTATAAGCAAACTCAACCAATGGGAGTAACTTGTCCCAACTTCCCTTCGCTCAATCACGCATGCCCTTAGCATATCTTCCAGGGTTTGTATGGTTCGCTCTGCTTGCCCGTCGCTTTGGGGATGATAGGCAAGTGCTCAAACAAAGTTTGGTACCAAAGGCTTTTTGGAACGCTTCCCCAAAATCTCAAGTAAACCTTGGATCTCTGTCAGAAACTATGGAGGAAGGAACACCGTGTAGTCTTACTATTTCTTGGATGTACAAGGAAGCTAACTTATCTAAAGGAAAATTAGCCTTAATGGGTAAGAAATGAGCAGACTTGGTCAATCTATCTACTATAACCCATATAGCATCATGACCTGATGATGTCCTTGGCAAACCCATTACAAAGTCCATAGAAATACTTTCCCACTTCCATTCCGGGATTTCTAAGGGTTGCGTGGTCCCAGCTGGTTTTTGATGTTCTATTTTAACTTTTTGACAAGTTAAACACTTCCTGACACACTCTTCTATATCTTTTTTCATTCCTGACCACCAGAACATTTTCTTGAGATCCGCATACATTTTACTAATTCCTGGATGTATAGTAAGTTCGCCTCTATGAGCTTCCTCTAAGATCTTCTTTCTAAGATCGCCACTTGTGGGTACACATACCCTATCCTTGTATCTCCATATACCTTGTTGGTCTTGAGTGAATCCTGGCAACTTCTTTGCATGAATTGATCTTAATATCTCCTGAAATTCTGGGTTTTCACATTGTGCAGCTAAAATTTGTCCTTTGAACGCACTTGTTACCTTTATTTGCCCTAGCACCACACCCTGAGGGTTCACAGACATGTCTAAACTAAGTTCCTTGAAACTTTCAACTAGCTCCGTCTCTTTAATCATCAAGCATGCTACACTTAGGGATTTTCTACTTAGAGCATCGGCAACAACATTTGCCTTGCCTGGATGGTAATTCAGACTAAACTCATAGTCCTTGAGGAATTCCATCCACCTTCTTTGCCGTATATTCAACTCTTTTTGATCAAAAAGATACTTTAAACTTTTATGATCAGAGAAAACATTAAACTGCACACCATACAAATGATGTCGCTGCATCTTTAGGGCAAAAACCACAAATTTGCAAGTTCAAGGTCATGGGTTGGATAGTTTACTTCATGAGGTTTCAACTGACGAGAAGCATAGGCAACCACGTTATGATTTTGCATCAACACACATCCTAAACCCTTACTAGAAGCATCACAATAAACCTCATAGGGTCTATAAGGATCGAGGTAATACTAGGACTGAGCCGTGGTTAACTTTTGTTTCAACTCCTGGAAACTATTTTCACACTCTGGTGTCCAATTGAATGGAGCATTCTTTCGGGTTAATTTAGTCAAAGGTAATGCTATCTGAGAAAAACTCATGATAAAACGCCTATAATATCCAACTAACCCTAGGAAACTCCGAATCTCCGTCACCGTTGTTGGTCGTTCCCAATGGAGTACTGATTCTACCTTACTAGGATCTACAGAGATTCCTCCTTGTGATACTACATGACCTAGGAATCTAACCTCTCCCATCCAGAATTCACATTTCGACAACTTAGCATACAACTTTCTCTCTCTTAGGATTTGTAACACAACCCCAAGGTGCTCCATATGTTCTTCCTCAGTCCTTGAATATATAAGTATGTCATCTATGAAGACAACTACAAATTTATCCAAGTAAGGGTGGAAGATTCGATTCATATAATCCATGAATACAGCCGGAGCATTAGTCAATCCAAAAGACATCACCCTATACTCGTAATGCCCATATCGAGTTCTAAAAGCAGTTTTAGGTATATCCTCATTCCGAACCCGAATCTGATGGTACCCTGATCTAAGATCAATCTTTGAGAATACGGTTGCACCTCGTAATTGATCCATGAGATCGTCAATTCTTGGCAAGGGATACTTATTTTTATTGTCACTTTGTTCAATTGCCTATAGTCTACACAAAGCCTCATACCCCCATCCTTTTTCTTCACCAAGAACAGGGCTCCCCATGGAGAGGCACTTGGTCTAATAAAATGCTTCCCTAACAGCTTCTTCAATTTGGGACTTTAATTCTTTCAACTCCAAAGGGGACATCCTATAAGGAGCAATTGAAATAGGACCCGTTCCTGGAACCAACTCGATGGAAAATTCAATCTCTCTTTCAGAGGAAATGCAGGAATATCCTCCGGAAAAACATCTGGATATTCTCTCACCACTGAATCTTGCTCAACTCGTAGTCACATTCGGTTTCACTAGTAGAAAGGAGAACATATTCCTGACGATCTGTCTTACCAGGGTTGGATGTTACAAGGTTCAAATAAAAAGAAAAAGGAACCACAGGAATGGAGGGTAAAGTGGAAAGAAATATGGCAGCTCGATTTGGACAAAGGTAAAAGGACATAATTGGGTACTAGCCAATCCATACCTAAAATTACATCTAGACCAGATAAAGGAAGACAAACTAAATTGGCAAGAAAGTCTCTAGCACCTATTTGAAGAGGAATATTTACACAGGTATAACAAGTCCTAATAGGACCAGCAGTAGGGGTGAATACAAGAAGATCATAAGGTAGTTCGCATACAGATAATTGCAACTTCAGACACAATCATGGGATATGAAAGAATGAGTGGCACCAGATTATCATACAAGATATCTAGGACATTACCATTTATTTCACATTTACCTCGGATCGGATCGGGCAGATTGAGAAGCTTCCTTGGCACTTATAGTAAAACGCGCCCATGTTGTTGTGGCCTGGAGGCGGGTGATGACCTTTCTTGTTAGGGCACTCAAATATCTTATGTCCTGGTTTCCCACACCAAAGCAAATGATTTGCGTTGTCCAAAGAAGGTCGATTCCCATGATTTTTCCCACACTTGGGGCAATCTCTCCTGTCTCAGTCGTAGAGGTTGAAGTTGTTTTCCTTTGTTGTTGTTGTTGTTATTGTTGGGTGGAAACCTTCTCCGAGGTTGGTTAACAGGCTTGAATCGGGGACCTTGAGGTGCTAATCCCCTTCTAGCATTGTTTTGGGCATACTTGAAATTTGTTAGCTTCCTGTTGGACTCCTCTGCACGTCGACATTTATTTACCAAGGTAGGATAGTCCCTAATCTCCAAGAGACTTACAACTGCTTCTATATCTTCTCGTAGACCTCCTTCATATTTCATGCATTTCCAAACTTCATCCGGGTCACGTTGATAAATTGTAGAAAACTTGCAGAGCTCTTCAAATTTGGCAGGATACTCTGCTACACTCATAGGACCCTGTTTGAGTGCCATGATCTCCAATTCCTTCGCATTTCTCACGTAAATAGGGAAGTACTTATGGTAAAAAGCTTCCTTAAAAATAGTCCAGGTAACTACAGTATGGGAAGCTTCAAATAATCCCCTGGTGCCAACCCACCAAAAATCAGCATCTGCTTCTAGCATATAGGTGGCAAAGGCCACCTTCTGGATCTCTGTGCAAGGAAGAACGGAGAAAATCTTTTCCATAGCCTTTATCCATTCTTCTGCTTACAGGATTAAAAGCTCCTCGAAATGGAGGGGATTTGCCTTTCAACTCGGCAAATTTACGATATTCTACATCGACTTCGTTCACTACGTGATTATCACCGGGTTTTGCCTTTCATTGCGGTTCAGCTTGCTCCATCATTCGGGTATTAGTCTGTAGCTTGTTCCCTCATGGCAGCCGCCATCTCACGAAAAGTATTCATCATGTCGGCATCGTTTCCAGCTCCACTCCTAGTTCGCCGATTCGAAGTCATTGGTTCCTATCACACCAAACGAAAATATTGAGTTGATCAGTCTCAATACCAAGCAAAGTGTACAAAGAACCCACAACATTCCCAATCAGCAAACAAACACATATATATAAAGTCATAATGCATGACAATTTCTAAGAAAGCATAGCCGGTCCAATCCTCAGGCTTATAGGATAGTCCAGCTCTGATACCATAATGTAACACCCTCCTAACTACCATGTATTACTCGAGCATTAACATTGTAATTAGAAGAGTATCACTTCCTTTCTATAATATCCACTAGTCAAATGAAATGAAATAAGATAGACCAAACTCTAGAGTTATAAAGAAAACTACTATAAAATGTACATATATTATTACTTTACATACCGCTTTCTTTAATACATACCATACTTGAAGTTAAGTCACTTAAACATAATACAACACAGTAACTACTATCAAAAGATCTACCAAGCTTGCTCAAATATCAAGGTCCAACAAAATACTAAACACAGAAATGGAACTAAGACATCTAACACCAATTAGTCTACAAGTGGTAAGTTCCTGGCACTATTCTACACTATATACAAGTCAAAAGCCCACGTAAGTCTCATGTCCTCCTACGTGAAACCATTGGCCATCGGTATGATGGCCTCTCCTCAGCCAGAGGCATCTGCAGTCTGAGCACAATACAAAGATATACACAAATAGGGGTGAGAATATTATAAAATTCTCAGTAGGGTAACCCCTTACATACAGACAGAATATAAACAGTAAATGCATTTATAATAATAAAGAAAAACATCATGTTAGATCACATATATCAATATTAGCATACATGAGTCAAAGAAAATTATATGCAAAATGGTATTAATCATAAGTGTTTCTTTTATATCACATAGAATTCAACTTAGTGTAGTAGTTCTTTTATTAACATAGGGAAGGCTTAGATTCACATCGGGTAACATATGTAGTGGATAACTCCTCAGAGGACCATAGGCTGCTAGGACATGAGCTCATTCCTATTCGTGATCATCGACTTCATTTTTTTCCATTTACAATCACACACAGTTCTATTTCCTAGTCGATAAGTCTACCGACTCATAAAATTTCTTGGGAAGTTCTTATTTTTGCCTTCCCTCTCTATCACACATAAGCCTTGTTTCTATTTTCCCGTATGTTAAAACATGCACCATTAAATTTCACATATTCTCTTTTGTCATACAACCATGTCATGGACCTTTCTATTTCAAAGTCAGGTTTGTATCCCAGATATAGGCATTCAGTATCATTGGAGTCTCATTCATACTTTATAAACAAGCCTTTCAAACAATTAACATACATTCATATGATATATACTTGGATTAAATAGATTTCTATCATTAACTTAATACATCTTCACCATTCCAGCTTCTTGACAGATTTACCATTATGGGGACAACATTTAATTCACATATCCAATGGGCAATTCACTGGCCATAAAAATTCTCTATGACACCTCAATGTGTCTAAAAATCCCTGTAAAAAGTTCATAGCAAACAGAATACTAGAACCATGTCAAATAAATTCTACAATTTTAGTGGTCAGAGGCCACTTTTTCACAGCTCAGAATAGGATTCACACAATTTTTAACTTTAGCAAATGATAGAAACAACTCAAAATAAAAATCACAGTTATACTTAAAGATGTCTAAAAACTCTGTAAAAATTTCAAAGGATAACTCCATCATTTGCTATGAATAAAAATTTATACAAATTCACAGCTCCAGTACCAAGATTTCAGCCAGCATAGATATACTCTTAGTTCTTGATTTTTCTCAGGCAGTAAAACTCTTTATTATGCACCACGAAAATTATAAGAGTTTCCTTATGATGTTGTCTTCAACATATAATTTTTATAGCTCATAAAAATGAATAGAATTGAACTAGAAAATTCATGAACAAATCCTGTCCTGCTGAAATCCGAAAATTCAGCAGCCTAGCCAAAACTTATTTTGACAAACATCATTATTTAACCTCATCCAAACACTCCACCAAAATTAACACATCAATATCAACATATTATCATCAAATATAACCATAAATTTCGAAATAAAACCCAAAAAATTTACAGAATAATTTGGAAAGAAAAAGGCCAAAGAAAACCCTACCCTTGGAAGCTAATGCCTCTTTGTCTCTTGTATACTCCAAGATAGATATACTCTACCCCAAAGCTCTTAAAATACAGTAAAATACTCCTCTAACCAGAGATGAGTGATGTGATAAGGTGAGGTTTTTGGAGAATCTAATCGGTTATATTTGTAGGTGTTGATGTCTAGAACAAGTTTTGTGAAGGAAACTTTGTGTTTTAGTGACTTTAGGCTAGGGTTTTGGAGCTTGAAGCTTGTTAATGGAGGTTTGAGAGGAAACAAACATGGAGGCTGTATTTTTGGAGTGTTACACGAAAATGATGGAGTGGTGGTGATAAGATATTGATCTTGTGAGTTTAGGGCAAAATGGATAATGATTTCAAGTACAAAATGGTTTTTCTTAAAGTTAAATATGGTAATTTTGTACAATTTCTATTGGTTAGCCATAAAGGTGCAATGGTGTGGCATATCTCAAGCCGCACACTTGTCACCCTAGGTGGCATGCTTGCACTGGTAGCTTTATACTGTGTAAAAACTACACACCGTAATTTAACCGAATGGGTAAAATAGTGTACCCGGGTAATCAACTATTGCCTGAAAATTAATTCTAGGTATAAAATATTTATTCCTACCTATTTCTAACCTTAATCCTATAATTTCCAAATTTTGGGCACCTCCAGGTCTTGAATCTAAGGTTTCAGTTGTTGGATGGGTCTCACGGGGCACGCAAAACACTATTTTCGTTTTTTTTTTTTTTTTTTTTTTTAACGTTCGTTACATTGTTCTCATCATTTTTGTGTACACCAAAATTTTGATATTCTTACTACTAAAGCCTCAATTATTTTCTGAAAAAAAAAAATTAGGATGTTACAGTTTATACCCTTGATGATACATAACTCAACCGAAAATAAATAGAAACAACAATACTAAAATTCCATAACTAAAGGGTGGGTGCTCAGTCCCTGTTGAACAAGAGCCCTTAAATCCTTAGTACTTTGAGAGTTCATGATTCATATAATTCTAACATTTTGACATTAACATAATTGTGGCTATGACAATCGTGCCCAAGGTGTAACACCCTAAAAATTAGTTAAAAATTAATTTGAGCTTTATTAGTCATAGTTTCAAATATCTAACAGATGTAGCCATGATGAGGACAGTCCAAGGGATCTGTTAAAAAAAAAAAGGAATGTGAATAGTAACTTGTAGGCCCCATGGGCTCATTGGGATAACCAAAACCCTAGAATTGGGGGAGATGCCCAAAACAAAGAAATTATAGGATTAAGATTAGAAATGGGTAGGAATAAAGATTTTAGACCTATAATTAATTTTTAGGAAAAGTTTGATTACCCGGGTACGGTGTTTTACCCATTTGGTAGAATTTTAGTGTGTGGTTTTTAATACTGTAAAAGTTACATGGTGGCCAAGTAACCTTGACCAATCACTTTATGCCAAGTGGATGGCAAGGATTGAAACTTGAAAAGAAATTTTTAATCATGACCTTCCATTTATTATTATTTTACCCACATGCCAATATCTCATCCATTAGGTGGAATTTCGGTATGCAATTTTAACACAAAGAAAGCTACTTGCTCATCAAGTTAAAGTGAACCACTTATGTTGATCCAAGTAGATGGCCAAGATTCATTCCTCGACCAATGAATCAATCCTAGCCATTCATATAATTTCCTTTTGAAAAAGAAAGAAAGAAATTCAAACCTTGCCTACATAATTACTACATCTACACCAAGATAAGTATAAGCCACCAACCTTATCATCCTACCATCATCATTTTCAACCAAGAGGCTTAGCAACATAGCCCTCCATTATTCTTTCTCTCCAAGCTTCATTCTTACTTTCAAATCCCCAAAACCTAACCTCAAAGTTACTAAAACACCAATATTGCTTCATAAAACTTGTTCTACTCTCCATAATCTACAAAACCAACCAATTAGAATTTTGAATCATCTCAATTCTCTATGTTAAGAGATCATCCTCTATTGTACAAGGAAGGGTTTGATGTGGTTAGAAGGCCTTGAAGTGAATAAGATAATTCTTGGATCATCTTTGGAGTCAAGATCCCTAAAGCCACCAAAGTAAGGTTCTTTGTATTTTATCGTGAAATTCTATTTTTTTTTTCAGATTTTGCTTGGTTGGAAATTGATATTTTTTGGTTATATAGTGTGATGATAATATATATATATATATATATTGGTGGAGTGGTTTGGTATTGTGGAAAATATATATATATATATATATATATATATTGGTGGAGTGGTTTGGTATTGTGGAAAAATCATTTTTATCAAAAGAGATTTTGAATTGAATTGTTGGAATTCTCACATTTATACTGACAGTTTATGGTTCATGCTTTTTCTAAAGTATTCGTAGATTTTTTTTATTAGTATAAAAATTATATGTTGAAGCTAACATCTTAAGGCAACTCGATGATTTTTCTTGGGTCTTAGAAATAACTTTTATTAATTTCTAAAACTATAAAAATGAGACTATTGATGAGCTGTCTGGATAGTCAATTATGAAGCTCTGAGTTTGTCTAATTTTGATATCATAGAAATGATTGCTTTTTCCTTTAAAATGTTTATAGGGTGTTAAGGACATCTTGAAGTCCAAACTTATGATTTGATATGATCATTTGATAGGGTATTAAAATTGAGAACTATGGCTGTTAGAGAACTCTTTTTGCCTTGAAATTTTTATGGAACCCTGTGGACACATTGAAGTTTCATCAGTAATTTTTATAGCTTCTGAATTGGTCTTTTGATATGCAAGTTAATTGGTGCTACAAGAGTGTGAAATATGCCCATATGCTGTATTTATGCTAAGGCCTTATATTGGTGACATAATGACATTTGGTTCAAGTATGATGTATATAAATGCATTTTAGTGACTTTAGGATTAGTTTGAAGCAGGATTGGAATCATATTGTGAATGAATGCATATGTGTGCTTTATGTATGCATTTAGAGAAGAAAAGTGAATGATGCATATATGTGGCAAAAGAGAATATACGAACTTCAACCATGCATGTTCTGATATATGGAGAAAACAGAAAGAAGAGTTAAGTTGAATGGGGGGAAGATAAAAATAGGAAATTTCCTAAGTTGAATAGGGGGAAGGCAAAAAGAGGAACTTTCCTAAGTTGAATGAAGGGAAGGAAAAAAGAGGAACTTCCCTAGAGATATTATAAGTCGGTAGACGTATCAGCTAGGAATAGAACTGTGTGTGATTCAAAAAGGGAAAAAATGAAGTTCGATTACCATGTATCAGAATGAGCTCAGTCCTGATAAGTAATCTATTTCCCATATGTGGTGTTATCCATTATAAATACCATTTGGTATAAACTAAGTCTTTCCTGTATCGATGAAAAGAGAAAAATATAATGAATTCAGTTTTGTGGTATAAACTAAGTCTTTCCTTTAAGATAATTTCACTTTTGGCATACGCATATTCATATCATATTGAACCATTTTGGTTTAACATTAGTTAATATGATTATGAGCTCTGTGACATGTGTGTACTAAGTGATTGATTATTAAAAGCTATCCACTTCGAAAATAGGATTTGGAACTTTAAAAATGAACCATTATTATATGATGAATGATCACCTTTTTTTCTAATAAATTGAAGTGGCTGAAACGATGACGATGACATTTATTGCTGTGTATTTGGGGGAATACCTTACTGAGAATTGTATAATTCTCACCCATATGTGTTTGTGTTCTCACTACTAGAAAAGTGCTACTTGGCGGCGGTTATTTACCAGCGGTTTAAGAAACCGCTACTATATTATATGTTTCTCGGCGATTTACAATGACAGCCGCAAAGCAAATTATATACTGGCAGTTACTTTAGGAATTGAGGCGGTTTAAGAATTGTTAAGTCATAGAAAAGCAGTGAACAAAAAACTTAGAAAAGTAAAACCTCAAGGCTCTCATCTTCCCCTCTCTCGATCTCAGACTCTCTAGTTCCCTCTTTCATCTTCCCTCTCTCAGATGCTCAGCGAACCTTCCTCTCAGGTGATGTGTTAGTCTCCTGCTGCTTCCTCTCCTCCGCCGCGTGGAGATCGCGAATCGCAGCGAAATCAAGTGAGAGAACCACCGTATAAAAGGAATACACGGCAGCGATCTCCATCGGTAGTAACCGCGGCGATGCGACTCTCAGCTCGAGCGTGAGGTCTTGAGCAACAATGTTGAACAAATCTCCCACGCGCTTCACGAACGACGTACCGTCGCAAACCGGGATTTCGGTGGATGACAACTGCTGGTCCCCCCAGTCGTTCGAGAGGAGCACGATCTTCCCAACGTTCAACCTTCACTGCCTTCTTCAGCATGTCATTCCTTGCCTGGTTCCACGACCAACCGTTCGCTTGGTTTCTTTCTCTCCTTTTTTTTTTTACTTTTTTCTTTCTCCTTGAATCTTTGTCATTGGGGATCTTCCGCTAGGTTTTGTTAGGGATTTGTTTTCTATTTTTTTTTTCAACTTGTTTTTCTGTTAAGGATTTGTTTTCTTTCATTGGATTTGTGGGGTTGGTTGATGGGTCTTCAATTTTTTTCCTTCCAAAATGGGTATTTAGGTTTTGCATTTATTTATTGCTCCCTTTTTTGTTTGTTTGTGTAATTCGTGTTTGCCGCGTGTGAAGGATGCAACCTTCCAAATTTGCTTATTCTTGTAGCTCACTTTTTTGTTAAAAAAAAAATTGTGATGGAATTTATTTTCTGGCAGGTAAATGAGTAGTTAATTGAGCTGGTGAAAAGAAAAAAGAGATTTCAGTGAACATGGCATCGGTTGGTGTAGCACCAACTTCAGGGATGAGAGAAGCCTGTGGTCCCGCAGCAGCTGGTGTTGATAGATTGCCAGAGGAGATGAACGATATGAAGATTAGGGATGATAGAGTATACCCACTTCCTTAATTTATTCGCATTTTTTTAATTTATATTATCAGTTATTATTATGAGCAAGATTGGTTTTGAAATTTTGGCTAAGTTAATTGCTGCTAGTTTCATCTCACAGGAAATGGAAGCCACAATTGTTAATGGAAATGGAAAAGAGACAGGACATATCATTCTAACTACCATTGGGAATGGAAATGATCAGCCAAAGCAGGTATACCTTCTCCCTTTATTTTTCTATTGTCATAGGTGCAGTTTGAAGTGATTTTAACTATTGCACAAGCATCGTTTAACATATTGTGCTTACATTATCATGCTTTGAAGACCATAAATAATTAATGCTTCATCTTGATATTATTGTGCGTAATTGTTTTTTTGGCCCTCCATTCCTTATAGTTGCTGTGATTTTGAAAAATGAAGCTTGAAAAAATGAGAATAAATTTTATTTTTCTTTGAAGTCAAAATATTGTTAAGATTTCTATAGTATGTCAGCACTACTTCTTGCAGCCTTGATTCTGTCTGCAGTGAGTGTAATAACTTTGCTTGGTGTGTTTAACATGTCTGTTCTGTGTCTTGTGATTGGCAAGTATCCTTGCCAGTTGGTTACTAATTGATTATTGATGAAGCTCTCTGAGATATTATAGGATGAGGTGATATCATATGTTGTGGTTTACCCTGGTTTATATGTTCTCTTTATATGTGTCTATTTTAATTTTTTCAACCAATTTTTTTATGTTTATTGCTTCAATGTTCAATGTTAGCTAGTTAATAAGCTGATTGAACACACACTTAGCTCCCTTTGGATTAATTTATTGTATGTTTAAAATAGTGTTGAGAGATTTTCTTGAACAAAAGAAAAAGCAATGTATATGTTTTGGGTAAACTTCAATATGTTTCTCTTTTGTTCAGGGAAGGGGCGTTATTGAAATCAACCATTTGGAAGGTCCTGTTGGCACAAAGGTTGGTATTATTTAGTTGATTTTTATATTATATGATGCAGAGGTTTAATTCTTATTTTATGCTTTGATATGTGATTGGTTTAGTAAGAGCCAATAATACTTGTAGAATTCTCATATTAATACTCTCAACAATTCAGATTTGATCTAAGTTTTAATCATGTGCCATGTCCTAAATTCAGTCTAGTTTTATGTGATGTTGTGTTACTGTTATGATATTAGTGATCTAGAGTAGTACTTGCTGAGAGAGTACAAATGAAGATGTCGGTTTTGTAGCTGCTTGTACAAGTGGCATTATGTTTTATGCTGAAGATTCTCACTTCTTAAGCAATATTATGTTGGAGATTTACAAATTTGCCAAAAGCTGTTTTTGTCTTGTTTGCACTACTTAAATAGCATAAGAGAATGAGCATATCCTAGGCTAATTTTTTTTAACTGAACATTGTCAGTTATTTCTAGTTTGCACTCACGGTTTTTTATTTACAAATTTCTATTAGGGGGAACCTGCAACTAAGCTTGCTAGCTTGGTTTGGAATTATTGGGGAATAACTATTTTTTATGTGTTTTGCTTTCAAGATTGTAGTAAAAAAATTTTTTCACAAGCTAATAAATTTAGTCTTTGTAGCATCTGAATTCAAATGGACCTTGATTGCTTGGTGTTGCATTATTTTCAGCATTTAGCATTTCAGAATATAGAATAGTCTATGTATGTTTTATTCTCATTAGCTATTTTTCGCTTGAGCACTTTTTTAAATCCATCTAGTAATTTAGTTAATATCTTTTTTATAGCTCTGGGAATCTTAATGATTTCCGTCCTCTTATTGGTTGTCTTGAAAATCTATTAAAATTTTGTTGATTTTGTCTTTATTGGCCATTCTCATTTGTTTCAATCACAGAATCACATTATCAATTTTCAATTTGCAATTGCTTAGCATTTTAATATAACTGATATGTGCTATATTATAATTGTCACAGGTCATGGCTTTTGTATATTTCTGGGAAGGTATTATCTCAAGCTAATGTTGGTTTGCTCATTGCCATTTTCTTCCCAATTATGTGCTACTCTTCTTTTCCTCATGTTCCTGAAATCTTGTGTCTTTTTCCAATTCTCCTCTCTTCAGCTCTAAAAGTTGTTAAACATGACTTTAGATTCTCTGCTTAAGTTTTCTTTCTTATTCATTATTTTTTAGTTGCATGTTACTGGCCCTAGCTAACTCCCCGAGTTCAGGCTGCTTTTCATAATACTACAACAATGGTGGATCTTTCACAAGCTCTATGATTCTAGTTGTTTTACTTTTGAGTGCAGTCATCATGTAAAACTAGGCACAATTATTGTATACACGAACCTCTACCGAGGCAGTGCTTTCAAAGATTCTGAGCAGCTTTGTAGTGATAGGAGAAATGTAAACAGGAACCTATACTAATCTATGTTGGTTTATTTGCTCAATTATTGTTTAAATGCTTGTTCAACATCATGTTATTGTAGCAACATTTGAATAATATATGTGCTCTTTCATTCAAAAGTTTCATAATAATGATTATCAACGATTGTGGTGACATGGGATGTTTCAATTATATTGCTTTGGATTTTTTTTTTTTTTTGGGAAAAAGAGGATTAGTGGCGGTTTGAAACTGTCAGTAATTACACAAGCTGTACAAAAGTCGCGAATTTGGAAAAAGATCTAGTGCCCAACTAGTGGAAAGGTTTTATGGCGGTTTTAAACCATCGGGAAACTTTTTCAGCGGCGGTTGTTCCAGCAGTTGCTCGCTCCAAACCGCTGCTAAATGGTTTAAGGACGCCATTATCCGCGGCGGTTTTTAGAACCGCCAGTAAATGTTTTTGCAGCGGTTACAAACCGCCGGAAATTAAAAAAAAAAACCGCCACTAAATACCATTTTTCTGGTAGTGTCTAGTGTCGTCTCTAGGTTGATCTAGAGAACAATGCGGCTGCTACACAAAGAAACTTGGGATTGCAGTGGTTTAGTAATTAATGTTTTTATTTACTCTATTTAGTTGGAGTTATATGTATGTAAATGTAACAGAGAACATATATGTATTAAAGCTCATAGAAAAACTGTCTTTTGTACTTAATTATGTATTCAATAAATGTTGTGTTTCTTTGTTATATATTTTAATAAAATTAATCTTAGTTATTACACGTGTTAATTGAGATTGCTATAGATATTTAAGAAAGGTCCTCTAATTAATAAATAACAACTCTCGACTACAATGTCATGACTTAAGGATGATGTTGTACTTGGGAGGATGTTATACACGAGATTACCCACTTGTAGGCATTTTGATTTCAAGCCCATAAAATATGTATCTGTCAATTGCTATGAATCATGCTGAATTCGGTACCTCTTGGTATCATAAAACTGAAGTTCTAAATTCATATATGAAGCTAACATATATTTTCCATATATTTGATAACTCTAAAATCATAGTTCAAACACTGGGGTTTATAATCATAACAACTCTAAAATCATAACATATTAAGCTAAATTATACTTTATTCAACATAACTCAACTTAACATTTCAATGAAATTATTTCTGAAATTTCAAGTCTTAAAACATGGCAATACCATAAATTTACAATACATATTTTCAAAATCTGGCACTTTATTAAAAGTTATTTTAGCAACAAATGGTCCCATAATTTTCTAAATTTCATTTTCATGCTATATATTTAAAATTGTATATATATATATATATATATATGTATACTTTCATTTCTAATATCATATTTAACAACCATCATGTATAAAACATACTTATAATGATTGAAACTAAGGTCATTAGTTTGAATATACTCACCGTTTGGAGCCAAGAGTATATGAGCACCACCAGCTTGATCTTGAGAGCTCAAAATGACACCAATAATTGTCATAGAGCAACACAAACTCATGATCCAACTCTAATCACCTCTAGATAACTCTAAAACAACTCTAACAACATTGAGAAATCACCCCCACTTGACAACAATGAGAACAAAGACAACCCATACTATAGGACATGAAATAATGGAGAAGAAGATAACATAAATCAACAACTAAACTCACCTTGAAGTTTAGAGGAAGATGGATTAATGGAGGATGTGAGTGAGGAGGTAAGAGAGGGAGAGTAAGCTATTAAGGCTCGGATTTGGGAGTGAAATTCGAGTGGGAGGAGTATTTAAAGGGTGTGGGTTATCACCTAAATGAAATTGCATCGTTTTGCTCTATTTTTGCCCCACTGACGTTGCTATATTGGTCTATGACCACTATAGCGGTCTAGCTGTTTCCTGTGTGTCCCGCTAATCAATTATGACCACTATTGCGATCCTCAGACAGCCAAAACTCCAAAACTCACGCACTGTGATTGCTATAGTGGTCTTAGACCGCTACAACGATGACAGTCCACCAAACTTCTACATGTTTATGTCATTTTGGCATTTGGGTTGCTTCAATACTCACTTATTTACATCTTAATTTTAAGTTGATGTCCTCATTTATTTTTGTAAACTTTAGAATCCTTCGGAAAGTATTCAAAAAGTACGAAGCTTAAAAGGTTTTGAATAACAACAAAGCCAATTTGGAGAAAATGTTTTGAAGAACGACTAATGGCTATGTTGAGTTTCTTGACAAAGTTTAAACAGGTAGATCCGGTATGTATTACACAAACCTAAGCAAGATTAATATTTCACTCTGCATGTGTAAGCATGTTATATCTCGTGGGAAGAGATTGAATTAACCAGAAAGTGAATATGAAGTCGAGCGAAGTAAGTGTATACAGATTAAGGCATAATATAGACTTAATGCAAGAATAAAATTTCACTATCCATACGCAAGCATGATATATATCTCATGGGAAGAGATTCAAATAATCAGAAAGTAAATGTTATTTCAAGCAAAGAACGTATTCAAGCTCACAGACCAAAGGCATTGAAGCAGACTTGAATTGGGAATAATTTTACTACACATGAGAAATCATGTTTATCTCATGAGAGGAGATCAAGCCTAAAAGGTGAATATTATCTCAAAGATAGAAAGCATAAATGCTGGAAGACTGAAGCTGATCAAGTCAGAAATCAAGAAACCAAGGAAAGGATCTTCAGAAAGTAGCATGAGATATCAGAAAGAACACTCATGATGAAGAAATCAATTCATGTCCAAGAGCAATGTGTTACTTAATCATCAATCACTACGATCGCAGAGAAATTAGCATCAAGCAATTAAGATTGAAGACTGGAAGATCAGAGAAAAATCAACGTGATTTACTACAATGTCAGAAAGCTCATTGAAGAGTGAAGCAAAGAATGCTGAGGAAAAATGGAGAGAGTTTCGAAATTCAAATTTCAAATTTTAAATCTCAAATCAGATCCAGTGTTATAACTGGTACGCCATCTCTTTTGCCTAAGTGAGGAGGTGGAGTTTAGAAACCACAGGCCAAACGTAAAAAAAAAAAAAGAAAAAAGAAAAAAAAGAGGACTTCAGAAACCTCTACATCACAATGGCTTCTGCAACGATGGGATAAGTTGTCAGCCTACCTCTCTAGACTAATGTTCCAAGACACATCTAACGAAATACACATGTCACTTGGAGATCAGATTAAAGAGGCAACGGTCATAAAGATATACCTGTATAAATGGAGATGCTAAGTTTGAAAGCCGATGAGAGAGTTGAAAGTATTAGTGCAGAATCTCTAGAAAATTCTCTCTACACTTCATGTGCTATTCATCAATTTATGTAATCAATCAAGAAGTGTAAAAATCTTCTTTCTCTGTTCTAAAATGTATTTGTATTTGTATACTCTTCATGTGAGGAGATAAGAGAAAGAAGTCACTCTACGTTTCCCAGTTTATTTTAGCTAGCATCTTTAAGGAAACTTGAGTGTAGGTTAGTTTGAGTGGCAATCCAAACACATAACCTTTGTAACCTTGACCCATTAATTATTAGTGTGAGACATAGCTCAGAGAGGCTAAGGTAAAACTACTTGCAACGTGTTAGCAAAGGTATTTGTTTATCATGGTTCAGTTTGGAGAGGCTGGTACAAGACTACTCAGTTAAGTCGCAGTTAAAGTTGGCCACTGTGCAAGTTCAACTTGGAGAGGCTGATACAGAACTACTCGGTTAAGTCACAGTTGGGGTTGGCTACTATGCAAGTCAGAGCTTGGGAAGGCTACTATAAAGACTATCCGTTTACTTTCTCAACCTGAGAAAGTTGTTGCTAATGAAATCTCAACAAGTGTTGAGTACTGCATGTAGGCAGGTTTGACCGAACCAGTATAAAATCTCGTGTTTATTTCTTTCTTCCCTAAACTTTTATTTCTATTATCGAACTCTTTAGATTATGCACTGATTATTGTAATGAACCAATGGTGAATTAAATATGCATAAGAAACTTGCTTTCTGAAACCACTAACCATCATTCCGTTGCACTTCAAGCCTTGAGCTTGATAGTTTTATTTATTCAAAATTGTTTTAGGTCAAAAAGAAGTTTTCAGAAAGCATGATTCAACCCCCCTTCTCGTGCACTCTTTTATCAACAATTTTACTCTCCATTAACTTTAAAACATAAAAGTAAATAAGGAAATACTACACATTTGAATTCAAATAAAATATAAAAAAAGTTAAAATCCCAATCAATCAAAATCCAAATTTTGAGTTTTAGTTTAAATCCTAGAATCTTCAAGATTTTCTAAACTTGTGGGCAAAAAATGAAATGCTTAAAGGTTTCATAAAATTCGTTAAAAACCATTCTTTAACTTATTTTCCTTTGGAGAACAATTACTAGGACTTTTGATTCTAATAATGTGGCTCTATCATATAGCTCTCAAAGGATGTGTAGGATCCAAACTTAGTGAAATTCAGGACCCGACAACTAGGGTAGGTCCCGGGGGATCCTGTGACTGTACGAAAAAAAATCTACTGATACATGTACCTTAGGTATCACAGTACTACGCTCCATACTTATTAAGAAGCGTTGTAGAAATTGCCTTGCAAATATTCTTGGCCCAACCTTGCTATTTGTTCGCATATGGTCTTTTCTCCATTCTTCCTTCAATTTGGGCAAGATAAGTAATGACTCAATTATTAACTAAAGTCTCAACTTAGTTCTTTATATTTATAGTGCAGGATAAATTAGTTTCTCAGATATGGAAAATCTCATATTGGTCCTTCAAATTTCACAAAAGGAACATATTAGTCCCTCTGTAAGGTTATCATCTGAGCTATGTTCTATTAATCTACTTCCATGAATTGTTAACTTGTTTATGTGTATTGTTAATTTTCATGGTGAGTTCTAACTTGACTTACTCATTTAAACAAAGTGTCTAGACCTTCTTTTTCATTTTTTTTTCTCATTATAGCTTTCTGCTCAGAAGAAAAATTTTGACTTTAAATTGTCATTAGTTCTATGTGGATCAGAGCAGTGTAGCAAGTTAGGATCCATTATGAAAATCAACAGTACACGTAAGTAAGTTAGTAGAATACATGAATATTTTTGTGAATAGTTCAAATAACAATTTGATGGAGAGACTAACTTGTCTTCATTTGTGAAATTTGAGGGACTAGTATGAGATTTTTCAAATTTAAGGGACTGAATTGTCTTTCACTATAAATCTCAAAGACTAAATTGGGAATTTAGTCCTCAATTATATGTTTTCCCAACAAAGTGCAATTTGATAAAACCTAAAGGCTAATTTGTGTTATTTAACCCATATTATAGAGAAAAATATTATTTGTATTTATAAGATACGAGTCGACATGTGTTTTATGATATCTGAATATAAATAATACAATTCAATTAGTTAATAAAAAATAATACAACTCAATTATATATATAATTTCTATCTAGTTAAAGGGTTTAATTTTGATATATAGACAGTATAAATTATTTTTCTATTGTTATCCAATCAAATATTTTTTTATATAATTTTTTAAATAATAAAATGAAAAAGTAATCATATTTATTAATATGTTATTAAATAATTGGATGAATGTGTAAATTTGTTTTACGTTTTCAGTATATTTTAATTAAATCTTTAGTTAAATTCTAAAAGAAAGAAATATCTTGATGTCCGGTACCTTTAACATCCTCGCCGAGCCTCGAATATTAGGACGTAGTTGTGGCTTGCACTGCTATCAGCCTGCCTAACATATGCCATAGACGATAATGGAACCTTTCTCATTCTCCACGTCACACTTCTCCAAGCCAACCAACACCACCCTTCCTCCCTTCTCCTCCTCCGCCCTCTTCGCCGCCAAACACCACCACTCCTCCGCCACTTCTTTCTCCCTAAGACCACCGCCGGATTCAGACAACTCCTCCTCCTCCGCCTCCGGCAACTTCCGTCGCCCCTCGAAGCCCCTCAAAACCACCACACCTTCCTCAAACCCTAAACCCCTATCAAACTCAAACCCCCTCAAGAACAAGAACCCTTTCAGTTCCCCCCGTTCTCTCACTGACAAGCTCTGGCTCACAAGCAAACTCTCTCCTCCTCCTCCTCCGCCCCCTCCTCCTCCTCTTCCTTCGCCGCCCACGGAAGAAGTCGACGAAGTGGAGCAGGAGAGCAGCGAAAGCCGGGGCTCCGCTGACTCGCCTGGCGCGGTGGCGACTCATTTCCGGGAACCTGGGAAAGTCTTCGTGGCTAACTTGCCCGGATGGGTCAAGAAACACGAGGTTGCGGAATTCTTTCGGCAATTCGGGCCGATAAGGAGCGTGATATTGATAAAGGGTCACAACGACACGCAGAGGAATGCGGGATTCGGTTTTGTGATTTATGGCGGCGAGGCTGGGACGGCGGAGAATTCGGCGATGAAGGCGGTGGAGTTCGACGGCGTGGAGTTCCACGGGAGGGTTCTGACTGTGAAATTGGATGATGGGAGGAGGGTGAGGGACAAGACTCAGGAGAGGGCGAGGTGGTTGGAAGGGAGTGATGGTAACGAGGATTATCGGTCCGGGTGGCATGAGGACAGGGACGGAGCCAGGAAGGATTTCAGGAAGGTTCTGGAGACGGAGCCGGAGAATTGGCAGGCGGTTGTTCGGGCTTTTGAGAGAATTAAGAAGGTTGGCGATCTTAATTTTCTGCATAATGCTGTTTACATACTGCCCCTTTGATGGAAACTGATCCTCTATGCATAATGCTGTATATATACTGCCCCTTTGATGGGAACTGATCCTTCCGCATAAATATTCCGTATGAAGTAAATTTCCACCATTAATTGGACTTCTTCATGTTTTTGTCATGTGAAATTTTCAGATGAGAAGATTCATTCCACTCGCTTTGATTGATACTTGTTTGCTTGTCCAGTGATTATTTAGTGGTTAGACTAGACTGCTAGATGAATAGTTCAGACTTTCCCAGTAGAAAAGTTACTTGCTGTGTATGAGGGTCAGTTTGCTACAAACCTGAAATATGTGGGGGTTTGAAAAGTTCATAGATGAATTGTTCAATGAGCTTTTTATATGAGGATATGAAAAGGACATTGCAAAAAGTGTAGTACATTAGAGGGTGATTATCATAGTTTAAAAATTGAAGAGAAATTGTGATTGGACTGATAAATTAGTCTGGCATAACATAATTGACCCTAGATATCCATTAAAGATGTAATTTTAAAGACCTTAAATTTGTTTTGTAGAAAATCGAAAGGGGCAAACTCAAGCTGTGTGGCTTCTGTTGGGTTTGACAGAATGTGGGTAACTAGACCAGATAGATAATGGTTTCCTTTAATTTCTTCAGTTATAACTGTCTGTCTGGTCCAGCTTTTTTCACCACTGATATAATCAATGATGTGTATTTATAATCCTGGAACTAACACAAAATAATGAAAATATAAAGCATTGGGACAAGGGAGAAAGCATTGTTTCCATATATATATTTTCACTGCTATTAATTGAAAATTATTGTTTACAACAAAATAACATCAAAGCAAGATGACATCAGAAACCTATGTTGCATTGGTACGGGTATGGGATACGAAACATGGATACAGGAAGATATATTATATAAAAATATAAAATTATAACAATAAATAAATTATATAATAAAATAAATGATTTTTAGATGTTCAAGTAAAATTATATAAAGAAATACGAGATTTGAAAGGATAAAATAGTAGTTTAATTCATTTAATTGCAAAATTTAATATTTTACAAGGATTAATTTTCATTTAAGTAATATTTATTTATTGAAATTGTTGATTAGCAAGTACCCAGAGTACCCAACAAGTACTGGTACTGGGTAAGTACCAGGTATGGGTATGGTGGCCATATTAGAGTGCCATGCTTCAGAGTCAGAAACTATTGCAAATTAGAAATAATGTTTTAGGTTGGAGCCGACAGTAGATTTATAATAGCCTTCATTTAATTTCATTTCTTTGTTGTTCTTGTTAATTATTAAATATTTTGTTTCCTGCTTTGAATCAAAATTGGAAGGTTTAAACTTCTTATAAAATGTTAATTTTCCCTTCAATAATTTGTGGCGTAATGGTGTATAGTCTTTTGTTTCATTATGTGTACTACTTGTCTTGAAGTTAAGCTGTTGTCACTTGTCAGTAGTCAGTGCTCAGTAATGCATACTGGTTATTATCCATTAAACATGACTAATGATGATGACTTGAAGTTTTTCTCAGCATTCAGTGCTGACTTTTGTCACATTCTGGCATGGCTATTATTTCAAACATGGGCTTTAATGAGTAAAAGACCAGTATCTAACAACATTGCCCAATTTTTATTTTTACCAACATTTACTAATGATTTTTGAAGCCAATCATGTGTTTCAGAGAATTTCTTACACTCTTCCCAGATGAACATTCTATGTTTTGTCTTTAATAGTTCTTTTTAGTAAATAAAAAAGAAGGTAACATGTCTGTTGTTTGTGCATACATAAAGATGGTGGCATGAAAAGTTAAGTGTACCAGTGAGTTTCAATTTTATCTTCTGTAATGTGAATAATGAGCTATTGTTCTTGGTTTCATTTTGTTGACCTTAATTTTTTTCAGCCTGCTAGAAAAGAATATGGATTGATGGTTAAATATTATGCAAGGCGAGGAGACATGCATAATGCACGCCAAACATTTGAGAGTATGCGGGCAAGAGGAATTGAGCCATCTTCTCATGTGTACAGTAGGTAAATTCTTTAAATTAGAACTTGTGTACCAGAGCTGTTGTATGATTTTAATATGACCAGTTCTATTCTTATTCTTGAACTTTTAAGTTGATGCCATGTTTTGATTGACATTTTTTATCTTTTGAGGGATGAAAGTATTAATGGATTACTTTTCTAAGCAAAGTTGAATATTACAAAAATATTGTTGGTTTTGATTGTTAAGTTTTTCAAATATTTCCACTTGGACTTTTTCATTTCCCCCACCTTTTGAACTAAGTTGATGATGCCCTACATCTTGGTTATCCTCTCCATTGTTAAACTCAAGGATTCTTGTTTGGTATACAGTATGCATGCAGGTCGTTTTGTGTTGGGATCCATTAGTTAGAGATTAGTTAGGGAAGTTAGTTAGTTAGGAGATTAGTTGACTATAAATAAGGAAAATAGGGATTAGTGAGAGTGTCTTTAATCATTTGTAATTGAGTTTTAGAGAGATTGGAGACTCTATACTCTCCTAGGGTTCATACTTGTATCATTCCTTAGGGATTCTTGGGTATTACCAAGGGTTCTCATCAATAAAGAGTGTCATTCAGTATTAGTCTAGCACTAGTATCAGAAGCTTTGTATCATCTTGGGAAAAGCTTCCATGGAGGCAAGGGAGCATCAGGAGTTTCCTGTGTTTGATGGAAAAAATGGGTACCGATGGATCATTTGTGCAGTGCAATTTTGGGATGCCATTGGAACACTGGAGGCACAGAGGCTGTTTGAGGCAGAGAAGGGTTTATCTAGCCAATCGCTAAAATGGTGTTGGTTATGGAAGCAGCGTAATCCCGATGCAACAATGTTTACCTTCAAAGTGGTTTTTCTCCACTGCTAATAGCCGAATTTCAGTCCTGTTTTGCCAAGAATTATTGAGAATGAAGTTTCCGATCTAGAACTTCTTGAATCAAGAATAGAAGAAGAAACCAAGAAGGAAGGAGGTGTAAAAGAGGTTGTTTGCACCATTCTTGATGGGACTTCTGAGACAGAGTCATATTGAGAGGGAAAGAAGCACAACTATGGCCAGATATGAATGATGGAGCAAAACAATCAACCAAGGCAGTGATAGAGCACATTGAACGTCGGCAACCAATGCCAGTAAGCGTCCAACAACCACCACCTTTGGTAGAATTGGGGAAAGGAGAGATGACGAAGTGGGTGGTGCATGTGAGCGCGGACGTTGAAGGTCGACGACAGAAGGAGTTTGAGGAGAGCGGATCGGCCTTTGATGACAGTGAGGGACGCGTCATCACTAGCGGGCGAGATCTCAAAGGAAGTTGAGTTGTAGTCATGGCAAGGCGAATGGCAGAACGAGTGGCGAGGAGAATGCAGTTTTTGATAGTGGCGGCCGCTTAAATGTCAGGGAGGAATGGCAGCAGCACCTGACGGAACAGTTTCTGGGATACGACGACTGTGATGATGGTGGCCTCGCTGGTTGCACTAACAATGCTAGGGGATTGCTAGTAGAGCTCTTGACCGCAGTGATGGACGCAATTACAGCGGCAACAGGGTTGTCTTCTGCTGGAAGCTTCGGGACAAAGGAGGGCATGGAGGTCACGACTATCGTAGCGGCAAATCAAGTTGAGGTCGAAGTAGAATTGCCATACGATGGAGGGAGAAAAGATGGGTCGCAGTTTTTGGGTGGCGGAGAGATGGGGAACATCAACGGAGAAGTTCGCGCTCATGAAGCAGACGTCGCCAGCAGATGGCTTCGCCACATGTGACAACAAGTAGAAGATGATGGCGAAGCGAGGCAGCAAAAAACCTTCACGATGGACCCTCATGCAACTACCGGTGGGGTTTCCCCAACAGCGAGTGATGGATGAAGAAGTTTTGGGAAGGGGTGGAGGCGCTGAAGCAACAATGGTGGTGAAGGAGAAGGAGATTAGGGCAAACCAAATGGGTGTTGGGATTGTCCTATTGGGCCAAGGCTAGGCCCACATCCAACGGAGGAAGAAGTTGGAGTCTGATCATAGAGCATAACATTTTGGGCCAAGCTCAAATGATTGTAACCATAGCTGCACATCTAAAATGGGGCTTTTCTCCAAAATTAATGGGTCCAGCCCAAATTGATTCAGCAGAAGAATTAACACTAGGCTTGGTGTCACATTGGGTTTGGAGCAATGGGCTAAATTCAATATTAGAGAGGCAGTTATTTTGGGCTCTTGCTGAAAAGAATTATTTCTTTATTTTTTCTGCTTTGACCACAAGTGTAAAGTTAAGTTTTAGCTTTTTAATTTTTAGGCAAAGGGACGCTGGTGGATTTTGGTCTGAACTTTTTTGTACCTCACCTTGATGACAAGGTGAATCTCTAGGGTGGGAGTAGTGTTAAGATCCATTAGTTAGAGATTAGCTAGGGAAGTTAGTTAGTTAGGGGATTAGTTGACTATAAAGAAGGAAAATAGGGATCAGTTAGAGTGTCTTTAATCATTTGTAATTGAGTTTTAGAGAGATTAGAGACTCTATACTTTCCTAGGGTTCATACTTCTATCATTCCTTAGGGATTCTTGGTATTACCAGGGGTTTTCACCAATAAAGTGTGTCATTCAGTTTCAGTCTAACACTTTGTGTGTTTGTCCTTTTCAGATTTTATTGATTTGTTTGGTTTAAGGAGAATATCTTATCTCTTTCTCTTTGTAATCCTTCTTTCCTTCATATTAAATTCCTTATATGCGAAAAAGACAAAATACACTGTGGTTGTCATTTCTTCTGACTTTAATCTGTTAAATGTTTGCAGTCTTATTCATGCGTATGCAGTTGGAAGAGACATGGAAGAAGCTTTACATTGTGTTAGAAAGATGAAGGAAGAGGGCATTGAAATGAGTTTAGTGACATACAGTATAATTGTGGGAGGATTTGCAAAAGTAGGCAATGCTGAGTAAGTAATCAGATAAATCTCCCTCATTTCGGTCTCTTTTATAAAGATTTAACCCTTTTGTTTCTGGTCTTAATTTATTTCTTTGTCAAAGACAAACTCTCTTGAAAATTTAAGTATTTGGATAAAGTTGCATGAATGGTTTTGATCTTTAACTTGCGCCCTTACCCCTCATGGAAGAGCCTTTGTGCTTGATCCATGGAGCCTGCATATGCCCACTTTACCTTGTGTTAAAATTTTAATTTCAATATGAAGAGTGGGACTGACAAGGATCAAACTGCAAACCACTTGCTTATTGAGCTCTGATAATACCATGTGAATAACTAGCTTACCTAAAAGTGTAAAATTTATGTAGAGGCATATAATTGGTTAAGAGTTTGTCTACACAGAATTTTATAGCCTAGCCTGGAAAATCAACAAAAAAGTTTTGATAGTAGATTGCACTGGAGAAGCCTAGTGCTGTTTCAGTTCCAGAAAATTGAGATTTTCAGATATTTTGAGAATCAGAAAACATGTAATAAATATATGTTCTTTTAATGCAACCTTTGTGTTTTCATGTTGCAGTATGTGTCGGCTGCAAAGAGGGTAAATATTCAAAGGATAGTATCTATATTTTTAGATTGTCTTAAAAAGCTTACTTACGTGGGCACGTGGCAGAAAAATGAAAATAAAGGCTCCTGGGATGAATAAATAGAGAAGATTTCTATTTGTTAAGCAACAACAAGCTGAATGCAAACAATAAAAAGATGTCAAAACTGATAATTAATGACAGCATGGATCCCTAGCAACTAATTGCCACTGAATTTTATACGTAGAATATGTGCTTTTCCAGTGTATAGAAGAGTCGTCGTTATGAAAATTATTCCTTATAGTGTCTGCAGTCTAGTTTAGAAGCCATTCGTACTACCTTTCTAATTTTGGCTCTTATATTTTCTTTTTGGCAATAACAAGGAAAACTATATAGCGTGTTTGGTTTGGTAAAAGGAAAGCCCAAATCTTGGTTTGAAGGGTTCAGATTACATTTCAACTCATTTCAAAATGTGTGGCAAAATCACTTGAGATACCTTTCAAGTTTCAACATGTTTTCAGTTTCAAACTATGGTTTGGGCAAAATTGGAAAAGCGTTCCATTTCTGTTGGAGCAAATCTTGGTTCGTAAGATATAAAGGAGCAAATCTTGGTTCGTAAGATATAAAGCAAAGACACCCATAGTGCGTCAGTTATTGGGAGCCCACTTGGTGTTCTGAGCTGCCAATCCAATATCAAGTGTACTGCAATGATTGGTGTTGGACTTTTGGTCTGTTTCTATCAAGTGGTTGGATTAACTTAAAGCTGAGATTGCTTATTTATTCATTTTGTTTTTAATAGATATAAAACCATTTATATGGGGAGTTCAAGAATTGACTAACCACACTCATTGCAAAAGAGATATCTAAACGAGTGGCTATGAGATAGTTCAATTCCACAACCAATCATCTGTATCTCCTAGGAGTGGCTCTATCTAATTTGGTAGGAGTTTGAAATTAGGATCCATAGGAGTATCAACCAATTTTGCACCAATTAAATTGGTTTCTTCTAGTATGTCCATAGCATATTTTCTGTATGATAGGATTATATTATCTTTGGATTGTGCTACTTCAATGCCCTAAGGAAATATCAAAGTTTGCCAAGGTCTTTGGTTTGAAATTGGCACAAAGATACTATTTGATCTGTACTATGTCATGAGTATAACTTTTTGTAATGACAATGTGATCAACATATACGATTAAATAGATGCAGCCTCTTTGGGTGTGAGTTGTGACAATAAAACATAGAGTGGTCAATTTCACTCTGAATCATACTAATCTGCTGAACCACAGTAGAGAACTTACCAAACGAAGATTGAGGAGATTGCTTAAGACCATACAATGATTTCTGAAGACGAAATACAAGGCTAGAAGATTCCCCATGAGTAACAAACCTAGGAGGTTGCTCCATATAAACCTCTTCCTCAAGATCACCATGGACAAAAACATTTTTGATATCGAACTGATGGGTGGCCAATGACATATAACAACCATAGAGAGAGAGGGAGATGGACAAAGGTCATCTTGGCAATAGGGGAGAAAGTGTCACCATAGTCCAAACCAAAGATCTGAGTTTATCCTTTTCAACAAGCCTAAGACGATCAATTTTGCCATTACGATCCACCTTAACTGTAAAAATCCACTAACAAATAACCATTAATTTACTTGGAGGGAGAGAGACTAGTTCTGAAGTACCACTGCCCTAAAGTGCACACATTTTATCAATCATATCTTGTCTCCACCCAGGTTAGGATAGGGCCTCCTCTGTAGTCTAAGGAATAGACCCAAGATAAAAAAGATAGACAAGCATGTTGCGTAGAATATTAACGATGATAACTCAAAGTAGTATAGTGAGGAGATGGGTTACGAGTAGAACGGATATCTTTGTTAGGATCCATTAGTTAGTAGTTAGTTAGGGGAGTTAGTTAGTTAGTTAGGGGATTAGTTAGCTATAAATAAAGGAATTAGAGAGTAATTAGGGAGTCTTTTTGAATCAATTGTATTGAGTTTTGTTCTTGAGAGAGTAGAGGAGCTCTCACTCTTCCTCACATCATTGTAATTGTTTGGGGTTCTTGGGGATTTACCAAGGGTTCTTAGCAATAAAAAGTATCATTCAATACTAGTCCTAACACTGGTATAAGAGGCTTTGTATCATCTTGGGAAAAGCTTCAATGGAGGCAATGGAGCATCAGGAGTTTCCTATGTTTGATGGGAAAAATGGGTATTGGTGGATCATTTTTGCAGGGCAGTTTTGGGATGCCATTGGAACACCAGAGGCACAGAGGCTGTGCGAGGTAGAGAGGGGATTATCTGGCCAAGCGCTAAGATGGTGTCGGTTATGGAAGCAACACAATCCCAATGCAACAATGTTTACCTTTGAATTGGCATTTATCCACTGCTACCAGCCAGATTTCAGACCTGTTTTGCCAAGAATTATCCAGAATGAAGTTTCTGATCTGGACCTTCTTGAATCAAGAAATGAAGAAGAAACCAGTAAGGAAATAGGTGTAAAAGAGGTCGTTTGCACCATTCTTCATGGGTCTTCTGAGGCAAATCAAGAAAAGGGCCCACGAAAGAGTGATCAAAGGGAGAACGAGGACATCAATCTATGACAACTGGCCAATTCGCCCCCCTTTGGAGATCGATTTTGTAGCCATCAAGAAGAGAAAGGGAACGACCTTGGAGGAGAAAGACAAGGAGGAAGACGTCGGGTGGCTAGAAGCGAAGACTGGAGGACGAAGCACAACCATATTTCATGGTGCAAGTGCGATGGTCAAAGGTCTGTCGTCAAAGGCTGCGGCAGCCGGTGGATGATCACAGAGTTTAGAGTCTGTCAGGGGAGTCGAGGGCGGTGGGAGTGAGCAGCAAACTGGACGTGGCAGACCAAGTGACGAGGAGGAGGACTACGCAAAGAACGCCGATTTTGTGGCTGCGATCATCGCTGTGCTCAATAAATTGATGGAGTGGTGGGGCGATTTGGAGAAAAACAGAGATCGCGATCGTGAGGGCTCCCCAAAGCGCGATTCGCAACATGATATGAGCGACGGTGGCGGCAACTTCACTGGCAGAGATGAATACGCAAATGCTGTGGTGACTGCCATGACGGTGACCCTGGTGGTGATAATGGCGTCATGGCGGCAGACGTTGTCTCTCTGGACAGTGATGGCAACCACGGTGAAGAACGAGGCAGGACATGGAGCTGTGAAACAGTCTTTCCCCGGAAACTTCACAACCACGAAGGAGGACGTGGAGGTAGTCGCGGCGGCGATGGCTGAGTTTGAGGCAGTGGTGACGGCGCAACTCGGCCTCACTAGCGGCGGCAAAAGGAGGGAGCAGAATGTTGTTAGCGGCAGGAGCACGAGGACAGGGAAGAAGAAAAAGATTAGGGCAATCCAGATGGGTGTTGGGGCTATCCTATCGGGCCAAGGCCTGGCCCACAGCCAATGGAGGAAGAAATTACTGATTACATACTTTCAGCACATTTTGGGCCAAGCTCAAATGTTTGTAACAGTGGGTGCAGGTCTTAAATGGGGCTTTTCTCCAAAATTAATGGGTCTAGCCCAAATTGATTCAACCCAAAATCTCTCTATTTTTGCTGTTTTAACCACAATTGTACATTTAAGATTTAGCTTTTTATTTTTTAAGCAGTGGGACCCTGGTGGATTTTTTGTGTGAAATTTTTGTACCTCACCTTGAGGACAAGGTGAATTTTTAGGGGGGGAGTAGTGTTAGGATCCATTAGTTAGTAGTTAGTTAGGGGATTAGTTAGCTATAAATAAAGGAATTAGAGAGTAATTAGGGAGTCTTTTTGATCAATTGTATTGAGTTTAGTTCTTGAGAGAGTAGAGGAGCTCTTACTCTTCCTTGCACCATTGTAATTGTTTGGGGTTCTTGGAAATTTACCAAGGGTTCTTAGCAATAAACAGTTTCATTCAATCTTTATGAAAGGCAATGAGAAGATCAATCTCAAGAGGCAGTGCTGGAGACAGTGAAGGAGTAGGTGCCAGAGTGGAGTTCACATAAGCCATAATGGGCTTTGACAAAGGTATTGTTTATGGTGGTGGTTGGTGGGAAGGCGCAATAGGTGATAGAGGAGGAGCATGCTTGGCCGGTGGATTGGGTCAACGACGGTACACTTGAATGTGATGAGGCATAAGGTTAGGGATAGGTGGTGGCAAAGGGATAGGGATGGAGGGAACTGGTAGAACCTCAGATATAGGAGAAGAGGTAAGGTTAAGAGGCTCGAAAAAGGCAACTGTGTAAAAAATGGTAACATAACATCCACGGAGACAAGGTAACAACGTAGAGTAGGAGAATCACGCTGATAACCCTTTTGAGACTAGGTATAACCAAGAAAAACACATTTGATTGATGCACACAGAGTCATTTTTCTAACAGTGTCACTTGTTGAGTTGTGTTTCCTTTTACTTTAGTTCATTCTGATATTCGTGGTTCTAGTCTAGTAGTGTCTGTTTTAAGTTCACGCTATTTGTTACTTGTATAGATGATTATTATCATTGTACTTGGTTATTTTTAATGAAAAGCAGGTTTGAGTTGTTTTTAATCTTAAAATTGTTTTTTTTTTTGGAAATCAAAACTCATTACAGTATTCCTATTTGAACTTGGGTACTAATAATTCAAAAGAATATTTGTCTCAGGAATTTCAAAATTTTTTGGCTTCTTATGGCATATACTTCATCAAATGTTCTATGCATATACCCTACCTTGACAAAAAGGGGTTGTGGAGTGCAAGAACCTGTCATCTTATTGAAACCATTCATACTTTTCTTCTTCATGGTCATGTACCTTTCTGTTTTTGGGAGGGCTGCTGTTTTAACTGCATGTTATTTGATTAATCACTTGCCATAATTTGTTTTGGGTATCTAAGTTCCTTGCTTTGTGTTGTTTCTTCATGAGCCCCTGTATTCTCTTGCCCTCATTCTTTTAGATAAAATAATTAAATTTCAACACAAGGTAAGGTGGGCTTGTACGTTGTTCACTGTTCACAGTTCTAGCCCAAAAGAGGCGTTTGCATGAGAGGATGTATTAGATATAATACCATTCACGTGCTTTTACAAAGTAGAGTAAACTCTAGGGAGAGATGGTTCATGACAGTTTTGTACTAACATAGTTTCTCTTTGTTGTTTTTCTGTCTTTTTCAAGGTGGTATTCTTTTTGTCTCATTTGATTTAAGGAAAATTTGTTCATAACTGAGTGATGAATGAACTATCAATTTTCTATTATGGAAATAATACTGTTCGATGTTGTTTTGGAAGTGCTGCAGATCATTGGTTTGCGGAGGCCAAAATGAGGCTTAAATCTTTAAATGCAATCATTTATGGGAACATAATTTATGCACACTGGTGAGTATTCAGATCTATTTTTTGGGTTCACTATTACATGAATGATTCCGAACCTTTAATTGTCATATGTTGTAGGAAGGCTGCTACAGCATCAGCACGGAGAGTTATATTTTTGGTTTATTTGTCTTTTGCTTCCTTTTACCTATGTTTTCTTTAACATCATATTTGTTAACTTTGGAAGGAAAATTGAAAAAAAAAAAAGAAGGTAATCTAAGGGTCTAATATTGGAGTTTATCTATTGGAAATTTTACTTTCACTTTTACTCTCCAACAAAAGTACAAAACACAACCTGAGTAGTAATTTTTAATAAGACAGAAATGTTTTACCTCTCAGGTGGTTAATTAAATCAATTTTTGGTTACCCATTAATGATATCAACCAATCATTTGGTCAATTGTGCAGTTAATGATTCTGTCTGGGCAATTGTCATTACATAGTTTTCAGTTTTGAAAGTTCAATAATTTTGTATATGGAAAATGATAGTCATTTCTGTTTAATTTTATTTTTTCTTTCTATGTTGCTTGTTGTTCTTGACATCCTGATGGGTTTCAGTCAAACTTGCAATATGGATCGAGCTGAAGCCTTGGTGAGGGAGATGGAGGAACAAGGAATAGATGCTCGCATTGACATATATCATACAATGATGGATGGTTATACAATGATTGGCAATGAAGAGAAATGCTTGATTGTATTTGACAGACTCAAGGTATGGCTCGTTAATAGATTTCTTTGTGATAATAGGATATGATTGGCTTTGTAGATTTCATATAATATGTGGTGTGCTGTAAACAATTGTATGTTTTGAAACGAAATTGTCCCACTCCAGAAGATCGTAGATCATTGGAGGACTTAAACATGAATTTCTTTTTTGTGTTTTGTTGGCATATACTTTAGCTTTCTTCTTGAATTTTATCATAATTTTGCAAGGCTTCACTTTTGTTAGGTTCTTATCTTTTTGTTTGAATATTCGTGTGCTTTTGTAGGAGTTTCATTGTGTTGTTCTTAGCTAGGCATAAACTAGTTGTACTACCCTACTATAGTAGTACTTAATTTAGAATATCAATGTAAATAAGTCATAGGTTACTGTTTTGTATCAGATATTTTAACTCATATCATCACATGATCTTTTCAAAGAGATTTCGTTCTTAGATATATGTTGACAGATTGGAAAGCTTTCTTATTGATGGTTTATTTTTATTTTTATTTTCTTTTGTTAACTCTTGTTTTTTATAGAGAGGACCTCTTGTCCTCCAATATTTTTTATTCTATCTCTCTTCATATTATTAAATTATTCTTTTATCCAAAAGTATATATTCTCTCTTCCTTTTCCATCTTGTATTCTTCTCCCTGTAATTTAAATATGTTATCCAAGTGTACCATTTATCATGACCTGATTCCATCAATGATTCTGCTGACAAGTTACAAAATTGTAGAACTAGTTTTGTTTCAACTTCCTCTCCCATGGTATTTTTGTCTTGTGACTCTCCTTCCTCTCGGCTGTGTATCATCTATGGCTGACAAATCTTCTTTGAATATATGGGTCTTGTTACTGGGGTTCTGTTTTCTGTAGATTAGTAATCGAGGCTTTGTTCGTTGGAATACCAAGCTCCAATTGTTTTCATCGTTCTATTATCTGTTAATAAAATTAATTTATGCATTGGAATGCTTCAAATTAGGATTAGTTTCTGAATTTTTTTATGTGCCCAACATTGACATGCATATCTCATGTTTGGCGATATTACCAATGAAAAATTGATTTTTTTTTTTTGGTGGTTTTTTTTTTTTTTGGGGGGGGGGGGGGGCCCTCCTGGTCACATCCACAATTTGCCATAATACTAGTAGCATACTAGTGATTAATGATTATTTGTTTCAATTGCATTGGAAAGTGCCCTGCTGTAAGTATGCTATTCTTATTCTGTTATTTGGACAGGATCATATCCATTGCTTAGTATATTATATAATTTTTCTTGTTTAATAACAAATATAATTGTATTATTTTAAATTTAATTTAAAATATTTTATTTTAAAAACAAGCATACCAAATGTATTTTCATTGTTTTCTCTATTTGAAGACAAGATCTACTTTTACAAACTAAACACATTTTCTAAAATTTGAAAATGAGAATGGAAAATAGAAAATGAAAACCGGAATTTATTTTTGTAAACCAAATGTGCTCCAAGTGCTTCTCCTACCCATGGCTACCATGCACCTTTCAAGCATGTTTTTTCTTCTAAAGTGTTGGAAAATAGAAAAACATCTCATATTATCCTAATTGTATTTTGGAATACTGTATGGTATCCTAGATAATATCATAGGAGTAGTTTCAAAATTTCATTATATTTTATAATATGTTTCCCTGTCTTGGAGTCTACTACTTGCATAAAAAGGGATCACTTTGCTTTGTCTTCTTGCCTCGTATTGGATCATCAAATCAACAACTATTTCATATTATTCACCAGTCTATTCTCTCTTTTCCTCCTCCTTTGCCTAAAGCCCATTAGCGTTTCAACACTAAGCATGTGTTCACTTCCTCAACATTTATTTTTTCCCATTGTGGTTATGATCTCAGTTTCTATACCTGCCCAGTCTCCAATTACCGTCTCTTAGGACCTGAAGTCTCACCTGAAACCAGATTTGTGCTTCAATCTCCAGTGGCTGGTCCTTGTGCCAGTGTGTGACAGCACGCATTTGGCATCCGGCCATCTTTGTTAGCGACCACCACAAATAGGCTCACCTCCCTCCCAGTCTCCAGTTTCAATTGCTCATTTTGGCCACTCGCATGCCGCAGATGACACTGTTTGCCTGTATAGCAATTCCCTTGTTTGCCTTTGTTCTTGTCTGTTTGGTCTGTCTCTGGTGCGGGATACTCTACTATTGCTTGTGCCTCAAATTAGATTATTCCTACATGGTTATTGTGCTTTTTCCCCTTCTGTCAATCTGCTTCCACCTGTTTCATACAGTTTGGCTATGTTCTTTTATTGATTGCTGTATTCCTGGCCCAATTTGGTTGTTTAGCTCTGTTCTTGCATCATTTGCTGAGTTCTTAAAGCCACAAGCTGTTGAGGTAATACAAGCAGTTTTGAGCCAATTCCTGGGAGATTCAATTTGGCACATTTCCAAGTTCCAACTTGTTTTCCAAGAAAATTTCTCTTTTCTAATATGCAGATGTTGATAGTATTTATTTTATAATAATTGTTTTTTGATAAAATATTGAACAATTATATTTTGATTTTTGCCTTCATATTCCTCTGGTTTTTTGCGGGTTTAACAGGATTCCTTTTCCTCTTCACTTTCTGTAATAATCTCAATGAAGTTCTTTTTCTGTAAAAACAAAAAAAATATCCATTAGTTCATGCATCAAGTATATAACTCGTTAGGTTACTTCTTGGTTCTTAGGACAGTAGTGTCTGCTCTGATTGAAATTTATTCTATTTTTTTTCTTAATTTAGCTGTTGATGTGTTTCTGATCTAGCCAACTGGATGTACTAGTATGAAATAACTAAAACTGTTTCTTGTGCATTTGAAATTGAATGAAACAGTAACATTTTCTTTATTTTGATGAAGGAATGTGGTTTCTCTCCCTCAGTTATCAGCTATGGTTGTCTTCTTAATCTTTACACCAAGGTAAGTCATATTTCATGTATTGCATTAACTTGGCCTTTTATGTTACCTAGTTCACCTCTTGCTTTAGGACATAACTACCTGGTTTTCTTGCAATTGACAGTTCCTATCATGTAGGTCATACCAATAAAAGAGAAAGAAGTTTATTGATGGTAAAGTAAAGGTTATAGAGAGAGAAGATATAATATCCTCACAAGAAAAAGGAAAATGAAAAAAAGGAAAAAAAAAAGGAAACATATAGATCCTAAGAGTGTGGGTACAGAATGGCTTACCAATCTCCCTGCTTATCTACAAGAGAACAAATTCCATATGCAGAGCACCACATAGAAACTAAGAAGGTAACCCTTTCCCATATTCCATGCAAAGATGAAGTTCCCTTGAAAATTCTACCATTCCTTTTCAGCTAAATGACACCGTACAGTAGCAAAAACTGGAAATTGTCTGAGAACCTTAGCTTGTTTATGAATCCCACAGCCTTTGAATTTGGTAAGGAGAAAATGGTGCAGGTCCCTCAGGCAAACCCAGTTCTCTGAATATCTCATTGTTTGTTTCAAAGAAAATCTACAGCAGAACAATCACCGATTCTGAACTATAAACTTTTTTATATACAAAGATTAATAGATAAATTTGAAATATATTAAAAGATGAACTTGGTAAGGAGAAAATGGTGCAGGTCCCTCAGGCAAACCCAGTTCTCTGAATATCTCATTGTTTGTTTCAAAGAAAATCTACAGAAGAACAATCACCAATTCTGAACTATAAACATTTTTATATACAAAGATTGAAATATATTAAAAGATGAACTATAGTTGAATATATTCTTGTTGATGTTCTTTCGAAAAGTCTCTACTGATACCCATCATCATTTCTCAATCCTCTATGCTGATCGTGATTAGTTTCCATTATCATGAATCCTTTTCTTTGAAAGTACAAAAGTTCTAAGACACTAAACTCTCTTATTTCTTCTAATTTGGTCAAAGCAATTTTCAAACATAGTGTATCACATTTTAATGGAAAGTATGATAAGAATGCATTGAATTTGGGACAAAATTCCTTGCTTAACACATGAAACCAAAACTTGACATACATCTATTTGCAGCCAATATAACAGCCCTTCTCATCCATGACTTGGCAAATGAATGTACGGGATTTGTTTTCTTGAAAGTCAAAACTAAAGGTCTCTCTTGTTCCTTGTGATGTGTTTCCACAAGTCTCATGTTGTAATTACCTAGCCTAATGCTTACTTTGGTTACCATCATGTTGCGTAATTTTTGGCATGGCAACTAATGCATGCCCGACTAAAGTAATCTTGGCTTGCTGTCTCACACAAAATCTGTTTATCTTTTTCCTTTTCAGATAGGAAAGGTTTCTAAAGCATTGGAGATTAGCAAAATGATGAAAATGGCTGGCATAAAACATAACATGAAGACTTACTCTATGTTGATAAATGGATTCTTGAAGTTAAAAGATTGGGCCAATGCATTCGCCATTTTTGAAGACCTTACTAATGATGGTTTGAAGCCTGATGTAGTACTCTACAATAACATCGTAAATGCCTTCTGTGGGATGGGTAATATGGATCGTGCCATTGGTATTGTGAAGCAAATGCAGAGGGAGAGGCATAGACCTACGACTCGCACATTTTTGCCCATTATACATGGCTTTGCAAGAGTTGGGGAGATGAGGAGAGCCTTGGAGATTTTTGATATGATGCGGAGGAGTGGCTGCATTCCCACTGTGCACACTTATAATGCTCTTATTCTTGGCCTTGTCGAGAAACGTCAGGTAACTTGTGGTTGACAAACAATCGTTGATCGACACACGTGAATGACATGGCTCGGTTCTTATTACTTTTCGCTCTATATATATTTTTATATATTTATGTATTTGAACTAGAACAATGAATAACTTTTGGTGTTTATTATACAAATAATTATGAAGATTTAAAGGCTTATATTATATTACTTTAACAAATGTTTTGTTCGACTTGGTATTAGCATGTATTAGGTCCTCATACACGTTTTCAATAAATTAGAAGTAGGACAGATAGACATTCCTGAAAGAGTAGAGAACAGACCAGACAAGCAGTAAAAAGGAGGAGAGAAAAGCAGACAAAACAGAAGGCACTCAGTAGAAAATAGCTGAGCTTGGTCCACTGTGTGCCTGAGTTGTGTCACTCTTATCCAAGAAAATATCCTTTTCTACTCTGATAGTGTCAGGAGAAGTTCTTGTGTAGATTAAGCCAACTGCACATTGACACGACCATTTTGCATTAAAAAATTAAATAAATTTCAGTGTCTCACAATTATTCTATTTGCAAAATGTTGAAGTGGCAATTTATTAGTCTTGGAGTGCTAATAAGTTTGGAAGGAGCAGTCTTAGTCCCAGTTGAATGATATGTAGACTTGTTGCGGTTGAAACCTTTTGTATTTTATCACAAAAGAAAAAGGCTCTTCTCTTTTAAACATTTTAGAATTAATTGTTGATTTGGAACATATCTTTTCACAGAACATTGAATTTTTTTTTTTTAACATTTCCTGAAAATCTTGTTGCATTTCTTGTAGATGGAAAAGGCTGTCAGAATATTGGATGAAATGAATCTGGCAGGCGTCAGCCCAAATGAACATACATATACAACTCTTATGCATGGTTATGCATCACTGGGTGATACCGAAAAGGCCTTTCAGTACTTCACAAAATTGAAGAACGAGGGCCTGGAGATTGATGTATATACTTATGAGGCATTGTTGAAGGCATGTTGCAAGTCAGGCAGAATGCAGAGTGCCCTAGCAGTCACGAAAGAAATGAACGCCAGAAAGATTCCTAGAAACACTTTTGTCTATAACATACTAATTGATGGGTATGAATAATTTATGTCTAGCAGAATTGGATTCAAAGTGTTTGTTTTTCTCTAACATTTGTTATATATTCTCGAATCGTGGCTGTGTATATTTTTCTCCATAGCTTTCTTTTCATATGTTTACAGTTGAATTTTTCAATATTTTCATCCTTTGGTGGCTTTACAACCTGCTTTTTACTTTACTTTTTTAGATGGGCTCGGAGAGGTGACGTTTGGGAGGCTGCAGACCTGATGCAACAAATGAAAAAGGAAGAAGTCCAACCTGACATTCATACTTACACTTCGTTTATAAATGCTTGCTGTAAAGCCGGTGATATGCAGGTATGATGTCTGACAAGAATTTATTATTATGTTATTTTGTTAAATTAGTGATTGCTTGCATTGGACTCAAAGTAAGGGTCTAAGCGTTTCATTTCATGCATCTTTCGTCATCATTTAGCATAGGAAAATAATGCTTGTTATGCATCTTATTTCCATTCCTTCTGGATGCCGTCATCACAAAAGGTCTTTCTGGTTTGTGTAAAATGATTTTGACCAAATACTGATTTTATTGATGATATTTTAATGTTGACATAAGTTTAGCCGTTAATAATTTTTTTTTTTAACATTAATGTCATCTTAGTGGGTATGTTAGTGCATTGTTGTATTCCTTATTTATGTTTTTGATTGATGAGGGTAGAAGGTTTCCATCTCGTCAACTTGAAATTACTGATAAGTTGTAATTGGAAATTACTGGTGATTTTAGCATTAAAAAAAAAAGGGTTGATGTCAAATTTCTAAGTGTTGGAACCAATTGATGTAAACATTTTTTCAAACCAAAAATTGATATCAACTTAGACTTAAAAAACCAGATTTGTTTCCATTAATACTCATCTTGCTGGTGATGTGTTGCAAAGCACTCAATTATTTATATCACCTAATCAGATTTGTTTCTCGGCCCTGCCAGAAAGCGACACAGGTTGTCCAAGAGATGGAAGCATCTGACATAAAACCAAACCTCAAAACCTACACCACTCTGATACATGGATGGGCACGTGCTTCTTTTCCAGAGAAGGCTTTGAGATGCTTTGAAGAGATGAAAGTGGCTGGATTGAAGCCTGACAAAGCAGTGTACCATTGCCTTATGACATCTTTGCTATCAAGAGCCACCTTTGCTCAAGAATACATCTACAGTGGGCTCTTGTCGATATGTCGCGAGATGTTAGAATCTGAGATGACCATAGATATGGGAACTGCAGTGCACTGGTCCAAGTGTTTACGAAAAATTGAGAGGTCAGGAGGGGAACTAACGGAAGCCCTACAAAATACCTTTCCTCCTGACTGGACCTCCCATCATGTTCTTGATGTCAATTGTGAAACAGAAACTGCTGATCCTGAAACTGATGATGATAGTGAGGATGAATATGACGACGATGTTAATGTATATTATGCCGATGAAGTTAATGACGATGAGGACACTGACGATGAATATGATAATGTCATGTCATAGAGGTACTATTTTTTGTTATTATAAATGGAAGTGGGCAAAATTTTGGCATGCTAAGTTTTCGGCATTGAATTCTGTATATTCTTTCACCTTCACTAGTTGAGATCCATGATTTTTTAAATGATTGGAAATTGGAACGTATGTTAAAATTTCATCTTTGATTATTATGCAGTCGATCGGAATGCTAGAAAATCTATACGTCTATACACAATAATAAAGGTAATACTTGGAAGTAATTTGCTCTTTTGGTTTAAGTTTTTATGTCAATTTTACCCGACCAATCAAACTTATTAACAACTTAATATTCAAATAGAAAATAAATTTACTTAATTTTTGTTAATTACCTCATTTCACTTTTTCACCTCATTTCACTTTTTCACCTCATTCTCAATTTTTATAAAGATAAAGCTTGTCTCAAATTGCATATTTTCATTTTGTCAAGTTCTCTAACCAAACAATAACACAGAGACTTTTTTATTCCACACTAATAGCAGCTGTTATTTTAATATTCATGTGAGTGTTTGATTGTAGAACTTGACAAAATAGAGATATGGAATTAGAGGTAAGTGTTATGCTTTTTATGACTGCTTCTCACTTCAGTTCTCCCCCAGATGTTGAATGCCATTGTACAATAATTCATTCTCACTAGACTTGAACCGTGCAACTTCAGGGATAATTAAATTGAGTAGGTATGTAATTATAAATTATATATATGTATAATAAAGTAGATATTAAAACAAATTGCCCATAAATTGTACAAGAATTTATCTACTCATAATATAACATTCAATTTATATTTTAGAGTTCTTTGATCACATGTAAAAATATTTAATCTCCTCTAATGGTTACTCTAGAAATTGCACCACACAATTGGCCATGGCTAAAAACAAACTTATCCAAAATCTAGCTAGTATTTTCTCTAGAATTGTGTATCAATATATAAGATTACATAAATGATAGATTTTCAATAAAAAATAATAAAATAAACTATATTAACAAAATGCATCCTTAAGAAATGATGAAACTATATCATTAAAATAGATTTTATGAATAACAAATATTTATGACAAACTGATTAAAAATTTCATCTCATCCCCTCGCTCTTTCCTCTTCTCCTTGAATAAAGAAATGACTGAAAATTTATATTAGATAAAATAGACCCATAAGCTTAAGTCAGTTGAGTGAATATTCGTAAATGATTTTCATGAATAAAACATTATCCTTATCCTCACTTCCCTATTTTTTTTTTAATTCGTGTAAGAAAATGAGGCTACAAATTGATATTAAATTAAAATATAGAAAATATGAATTGATGAGCATAATAAACTTTAATGATAGATAATTTTTTTAAGTTTAATTACGTTTTATACAAAGTTTTAGGTACCACGAAAATTCATAAAACATGCAAAATAAGTTTGTAGAATATTTAAGATAACTTTATTTATAACAATTATACTTAAATTATTTACATTTATTTTATTATTTTTTATAATTATACATAAATAATTAACCTCTTATAAAGTAAAAATAATTCAAATACTACACAATATAAATATAAAAATTCTCCATAATTCACTCAAGCAAAGATATCATTGAATGATTTTAGTAAAACTTAATTAAAAAAAAAAAGAGAAAAGAAAGCCATCACTTCTTTCTTTCTCTTGCATTTTTCTTATTTGATAAAGAAAAATAATTAAAATTTTGTATTAAATAAAATGAAAAAAAACTCAAAGAAATATATTAATCACTTATCCAAGTAAAAAAGGTGACGTGTCAAACAATATAATATCTAAGAGAGTGCAAGTTTTGGATGAAAATTTAGTGTTAGATGAGTGATACATAGCATAATATAAGAGTAAAATTGTGTAACTTTTATATATAGATAGATTTATTTTGCTTAGTCGTCCCTCAAATCCAAAATCTCTTAACTCACAGGTCTTAATCCTCTAAACTTTCACATACCGACAATTCTTTTTGTCATCTCAAGTGTCTCTCACCAAATATACAATGGATCACTATCTCAACTGGTCTATGTTATTTGAGTTTCACTTGCAAACAAATAATAGAACCCACACTCTCATTCTCTGACTTTCAAGGTGAGTGAGTAGTGAGTCATTGGTGGAGGAAGATATTGGGATTAAACCCAAAGTCTCATATCGATATGAAATAAAAGTATTGTTAGTATTTTAACCTATAAATATGGTTTCGGTTATTTGAATTTTGTTATCCTCCAAAAGTAAAAGTGACCCATATGGATAGTTTTTAAGAGTTGTCCATGTGAAGAAATATTTATTAGGATGATTTGTAACTTCAGACATTTAAAAGTTGCAAATAGTAAAAGATTCGGAACTCCTTATATGGATTATGGATGTAGGCAGTTAAGGTTAAACCACGTTAAATTTTGTCTCCTTTATATATTTTTTTTCCTTCTTGCATTGTTTTCTCTATTGAGAGAGACTTTATTCTTGTCTTTTTTTGCTTTTGCTACCTAACAAGTGATATCAGAGCCTATGATTCGAGTCAGTTGGACTTGGTTGAGTGTTGGTTAAAATGGTAGTTTTTAGATCTATGAGGTCCCTTGGATTAAAAGTCTTCCTGCCAATATGGAGGTCAGGCGGCATGTCCCGTGGAGCAGTGACGATACAAGTGAAGAGAGCTTATGTCAAAAGTCTTCTTAGCAATCTAGAAGCTAAGAGGCGTGCTTCATGTGCAACAATAGTACAAGTTAATAGGAGCAGGTATGACTCTTGTTTACACCATTGAATACTCGTGAAATACAAGTTTTGCAAGAAGAATGTTTGTGGAGGCAGTTGTTGCAGCAACCTTGTTGGGTTAAGGGGAGGATTTATTGAGATTTAACCCAAAGTTCACATAAAATATAATAGAAGTATTTATAGTATTTTGGCCTATAATTATGCCTTTGGTTATTTGAGTTTTGTTATCCTTCAATAGTGAAAGTGATCCATTTGGGTAGCTTTTAGGAGTTGTCTATGTGATGAAATATTTGTAAGGATAGTTTATAATTTCAACTATTCAAAAGTTGCAGATGGTGAAAATTTTGGAACTCTTTATAGGGATTGTGAATATAGGTAGTTAAGGCTAAATCGAATCATGTTAAATTTTGTCTCCCTTTATATTATTTTTCTTTTTGCATTGTTTCCTCTATTAAGAGAGAGTTTATTTTTGTATTTTTTTGCTTCCGTTGCATAACAGAAGAAATCCATCCCAACTTGCTTACTCATCTTTTTTTTCAATTTTTTTTTTATTTTCTTTTTTCATATATATATATATATATATATATATATATATATATATTCATTGCTGAAGACAATGAATAAATACCTTCATTTCCTTATTCACATTCACTGTGTAAATAAACAATCAGTCTGTGCTTTATTTTTTTAAGACTTTTACGTTTCAAATCCTTATCAAGCCCTATTTTTCCTATTCAGTACATTTACACTTAAATCAAATTGGGTTATACTATTATGCTGTTAAAATTGGGACCTTTGCTCAACTTTGAAATTAATGGTAACCACGACCACCAACACCCCCTCCCCCAGCTTTTTGTTTTCTTATTGAATACATATGTTCTCTGTACCTTATCTTATGGTTGCATACCTTTGGGCCATGGTTTTATTATACATTAATATGTTGTAGATATCAAACAAAATAAAATTAGTGTATAGAAATTAAATTTATTATTTATTCTATAATTATTTTTATTATTTAATATATACTTTATAAAAGTCAAATTGTGAAAGAGAATACACCAAGCAAGCCCTTAATGAAATTGGATGGAGTATATGCTTTTCAAACAAATAAAGTGGTGTGTTATTTTTTTTTTTTTATATCTTATGGAGGTAAATGTATTTTATCCTATATACACTTTCAGTTTTTCACCCTTTTTACACTGTATACACACATGTTCTTCTTCCTATCTTGTGTTTTTTTTTTCTTCCTCTCCTTATCTTAATTATTGCAGACTTTTGGGCCATGGTTTCACTATAAATTAATAGAAGTATACGCATTTTTCACTACTTCAATATCAAAAATTACGTTAGATTATATTAAATAGGCATATAAAATGCAAATAATAATTAAAAACAGATAGTTTTATTACAATTAATTTAATTAACATAAACAATATATCCATTAGTTAATAAATACTTACTTTTTTCTCACTATAATCTCAAATTAAATTATTTTAGTGAACAATAAATATATCCTATCAACCTATATTACGTTACATTAAATATATGCATAAAAAAAGACATACTCTATTTAAAATCAATATTTCCAATATTAAAAAATATATCAAATTAGATAGGCATATAGAATTCAAATGTGTTTTTAAAAAGAATAGATTTATTATAATAGATTTAAATAGATTTAATTAACATAATGTTAGGTGTCAAAATAAAGGACATGTATTTCTTTAGACACTAAAAGGTGAAGATGCGTTAAGGAAATAGGGTGTCGAAATGTGAGTGAAAAAAAATTAGATAATGAGGTCAACAATATGATGGTGAGATGTGTCGAAATAAAGCCTAAAGTGATTAAGCATTAAGCCTTTAAGAAAATAGGAAAATATCCCTAAAAACTAGGAGAGGAGGATAGAGAGATTGGGGGACCACAAGACCTTGTAGAGCAAACAAACAGAAAATAGGAGCAAGCACGAAGGACCAATCAGAGTGAGGAATTCGAAAGTTGTTAGCAAGATTTTAGGAGAAACTTTGTCCACAAAAGTTGTAAAGCATGCAATTCGACGCTCATACACTCGATTTCAATCACTAGGTCACTTAGTACATACAGAGCAAGCGACTTTAGTTTATTAGTGAGGATTGTTTCCTCCCATTTTTAGTTAAAATAACTTGTTTTCTTTGTCGAAATTCACATTATGATATATATTACTAAAATTTTAGCTCAATATCATGTCTCTAAATCAATGAAAAAAAATCAAAATAGTTCACCTGCATACTCAAAAATGGGATTTCCAGCAACATGAATCACAACATGTTTTAGTAAAAAGGATTTCCTAACCTTATCAAAACTCTCTACCAAAATTAATATATCAATATTCATATGTTATCATCCAATAAAACAAAAATCTCAGGCTCAATCAATAAGAATTTTCAGAATAAAATTGGAAAGAAAAGTGAATAAATAAAGCCCTACTTATTTCTAGAAATCTTTGCACTACTCTTGTTTCTTCCAAGTGCTTTTCTTCCTTCAAAGCCTCCCCAAACAACGCTTAATACTTTAAAAATAGAGGTATATGCTATCTTAAAGTGGAGATTAGTGATGAATGAAAATTCTAATCAGTTAGTTTTGTAGGTATCGAGGTGTAGAATAAGTTTAGTGAAGGAGGTTTAGAGTTTTAACAACTCTAGGCTAGTGATTTTGGGCTTTGAAAGCATGGAGCTTTTTGAAGAATGGAGAAACCCGCTTCCTCCTTGCTATGGCCGAGAATGATCTTGGCTTGTTAGAGAAGAATTAGAGTTGTGTTTATCTTGTATTTATGGTATGAATATTATAATATATACTTGGATAATCTTTAATGTAAGAAAGTAAAATGGATGGCTAGGATTCAATCTTGTAATTCAAGATTGAATCTTACCCTTTCATTTTATTTAGATGGATAACTCCTTCATTTTGTAGAAACTAATTTAGCTTTTTCATTGTTAAAAATCACACATCAGAATTTCGATAAACGAGTAAATCACCATATCTAGACAATCAAATATTGCCCAAAAATTAATTCTAGGTATAAAATTTTTATTCCTACCAATTTCTAATCCTAATCCTATAATTTCTCAATTTCGGACATTTTCGAGCCCTAATTCTGGGGTTTCAGCTATCCCAATGGGCCCGTGAGACCCATTAGGTTACTATTCACACTTTTTTTTTACAGATCTGTTGGATCATCTTCATCATTACTATGTCTGTCAGATTTTTGAAATTATGACTAGAAAATGTCAAATTAATTTTTAAATAATTTTTAAGGTGTTACATCCTGGCTTTCCACATCTGTAGTAAACAATTGGTATTGTCCAACAACATTTGTTCCCATGATTTTTCCCACATTTAGGGCATTCGTGTCCCACCTTCGGTCTTGAGGATTGAAATTATTTCCTTTTATTGTTGTTATTGGGTGGAAATCTTCCCCTAGACTGGCTGACAGGTTTGAATAGTGAGCCTTAGGGTGGTAATGCTTTTCTAGCATTGTTTTGTGTATACTTGAAACTTGCTAGCTTCTTGTTGAATAGTCTCTAATCTCCAAGAGACTTATAGCTGCTTCGATATCTTCACATAGACCTCCTTTATATTTCATGCACTTGCAGACTTCATCTGTGTAACGTTGGTAAATTGTAGAAAACTTACAAAGCTCTTCAAACTTAGCAATGTACTTTGCTATGCTCATAGATCCTTGCTTAAGTGCCGCAAACTCCAGCTCTTTTGCATTTCTCACTAAAGCAGAGAAGCACTTGTGATAAAAATCTTCCTTGAAAACATCCGAGGTAACCTTAGTCTGGGAAGCTTCGAATAATCCCTTGGTACCAACCCACCAAAATTCAGTATTTACTTCTAGAATATAGGTGGCAAAAGCCATTTTTTAGATCTCAGTACAAGGAAGAACTGAGAAAATTTTCTCCATGGCTTTAATCCATCCTTCTGCTTTACTTGGATTGAAAGCTCCTCAATATGGTGGGGGATTTGTTTTCCTAAACACGGCAACTTTTTCATATTCAACATCCATTTCGTTTCCTCCAGGGTTACCAGCCGGGTTCCACTCCTCATTGCAGTCCAACCTCTTCATCATTTTGTTAGCAACCTCAACTTGTTCTATCATGGCAGCCACTATCTCCCGGAAGGTGTCCATCATATCAGTTTTAATTCCAACCCCACTCCTATTCTGCCAATTTGAAGTCATTGATTCCTATCACACCAAACAAAAATATTGAGTTGATCAGGCTCAATACCAAGCTAAGTGTGGCAATAACCCAGAATATTCACAACTAGCAGTCACTTACGTATGACAATTACTATAGAAGCATAGTTGGTCAAATCCTTAGGATAGTCTGACTCTGATACCATAATGCAATACCCTCCTAACTACCATATATTACTCGAGTGTTAATACAATAATTAGAAAAGTATTACTTTCTTTCATACTCTATACTAGTCGAGGGAAATGAAAATATAATGAATTGAGCTCATGTATTGCAATAACTTATATATATATGTACATCATACACAAATTAGCAATATGTACATCATACTAGAACATAAACTGGTCAACTATTGAACTATTCAAGAACTCAGTACAAAAGCAAACATCTCCAGTGTCTAATCTAAATTGTTCAAATATTAGGGCCCAACAAAATCGCATATACACAGAAATGGACCTTAAAAATATCTAACAATATCAGTTTGTAGGCTAGTGAGTTCCTAACACTAAACTACTGCTATGTATATATCACAAGTCCCTGAATGTCTCATGCTCTGCTAGAGAAAACTGTTCGCCATGGAATGGCATTGGCCCCAATAGGGGCATCAGGGCCAGCAGGTGGATCAGAGTCCGAGGATGAGGAGAAGAGGTCATCTCCGGGAGTTGGTACTGGTGGTGCAAGTGGGGCTACAAATACATCAAAATGTGTCATGTGAAGGAGCACACCATCGTAAGGGAAACCTGGATCAAACTCGGCTGTAAAAACTGAGGTGCTAAATGAATGACTGAAAAACACATATGCTCGAATATGAGAATAGGCTACAACCTATAGCGAATCCAAATCCAGGTCATAGTGCCACTGCCACTACAGCGAGTCAAGAAAGTATATTATCGATGGCATTTTTGGGATCTAAATACAGCACGAAATACATGCAGACATAGAGATGAGAATATTATATAATTCTCAGTAGGGCATTCCATCAAATATAAACAAAACATAACTAACAATTCCATTCTTACAAGAATTATCAAGTAAAATCAGATGCAAAAATAATAATAATCATGCTTTTCTTTTTGTGGCCAAGGAACTTTATTCAGTGCATTTTTCTCTTTTCATCAACATAGGAAAGACTCTATACCAAGTGGCATCTACAGTAGATGACTCCATTATGGGTAATATATACCTATTGGTTTTTGCAGTGGATAACTCCACAATGGGTAATAGACTGCTTATCACGACATGAGCTCATTCATATACGTAATCATCAGATTTCATTTTTTCCTTTTTCTAAATCTCACACAGTTCTATTCCTAGCCGATATGTCTACCAACTCATAATATCTCTAGGGAAGTCCCTCTTTGTGCCTTCCCTGTATACCTAACATAGATCTTATCTCTGTTTTACCCATATGTTAGAACATGCACAATGTAAGTTCCTATATGCTCATTTTATTTCCAAATCAAGAATTTAGTTCATTTCCAGTACATTGACAGATTTTTCACTCAATTATCAAGATTTATTTTACATATCAAATAACCAATTCCAAGTCCACAAAAATTTTCCATGACACCTCAATGTGTTTCAGAACACAAATCATTCTCCAACTATGTTAATAAAATTCTATAAATTCAGTGGTCAGAGACCACTTAATCTCAGCTTAGAAACAGAATCTCATAATTTTTACCTTTAGCATATGATTGAATCAATTCACAAAAAAAATCACGGTTGAACTTCAAGGTGTTTAAAACAGCCTGTAAAAATTTCAAAGGAAAAATCAATCATTTACTATAGGAACAAAATTAGACAAATTCGCAGCTTCAGTACCAAAAGTTCAAGTAGCATAGGTACAAGTTCAGTTCTTGATTTTTTAAAGGCACTATAAATCAGAATCAGAGCTCAAGAAAATTTTTAGAACTATCCTAAAATGTTAGCTTCAACATATATTTTTTCTAGCTTATAAAAATATCTAAACTTATATCTAAAATTTCATGAGAAATCCCTGCCTGTAGTAAAACCAAAATTCCAGCTAGCATAGTTCAACTTCTCTTTAGCAAAAATGATTTTTGTCACAACACCGAACTACCCCACCCATGCAAATACATCAATATCTAGGTGTAATCACACATTAGAACCAGAATTTATCAATTTAAAAAAATGCAAAATCTACAAGAATAGAATTACACAAAACAAGACATAAAAACCCTACTTTGAAAGGTTTAGAGCTCTATACTCCAAATGATGCTCTACTTGATTTCTCTTCACTTTAAGGACTTCCAATAAAATGTCAAGCCTCCCCTAGTCAGTGAGGAAGTGAGGGATCAAAGTGATAATTTGTGGAGAATTGAAATTTCAATCGGTTAGATTGGAAGATCTTGATGAGGGGAACAAGTTTTGTGAAAGGACTTTGTAGCTTCAACAAGTCTAGGCAAGGATTATGGAGGTTGGAATCAATTTTTCATGGTTTTAGTGAAGAAGAAATGGAGATGGTTGTTTCTCCCTAGATCGCCGAAGCTTGAAGAAGAATTTAATGAGGTTAGGTGACTTGATTTTATCTTATAAGTGTTGGAAATCATTATTTTAATGTATGATCTAATTCCTTTATGAAAGAAATTAATGTGGATGGCTAGGATTTGATCTTGTTATTCAAGATTGAATTTGAGCCATTCATTTTATTTAAATTGATATACATTATCCATTTGTAGTGATTAAATTATCTTTCGGTTTTAGAAATCACACACCAAAATTTCACCGAATGGGTAAACCACCATATCTGGGTAATCAGATATTGCCGAAACTTAATGCTAGGTATAAAATTTTTATTTTTAACTATTTCTAACCTTATTCCTATGTTTTCTCAATTTTAGGCATCTCCGGGGGTCCTAAATTAGGGTTTCGACTATCCCAATAGGCTCGTGGGGCCTGCAAAATACTATTCATATTTTTTTTTACACATTCATTGAGTCGTCCTCATCATCGCTACATCTGTCAGAATGTTGAGATTCTCATTGGTAAAGTTCCAATTAATTTATGAATAAATCGAGGGTGTTACCTAATCTATGACAAGTGCCAAGGGGGTAGCTAGTAATCAAACTATGGGAAGAAATCCTTATTCGACAATGGGGCAAACATCCTATTTTGATAGTGGGCCAATATTCCCGATAATGAATAGAGAAGTACCACAGAGTCTTATGGACCTACTATCAAAGACTAAGCTTCTTTTTTATAGCCAGTAGATTAAAGTAACTAACTCAGTAAATGACTACGGTATTAAATCCTATTGTAGATTCTACTAATAGGCCCTTTGAAGCCATCAATAGGCAAATGAATAGAATGGTTGAACTGCTCCATGTAGATGAAGAAGATGACCCAAATGATCCAATAGTCAGAAGAATTAGGGACGTATCTCCTGATCTTAACCAGGAGCATGGTGTAGAGGATAAACCTTTCCCACCTCTAGGTTAAGGTAATGTTAGGATAGTAGGTTGAAATCAGAATACTGACAAAGTTGTTTGTCAGGTTAAGAATGAAAATATGAGGGTAAATCAGAATATGATTAGGGCTATAGAACAACCTTTGAACATGATTGGATTCAATGTAGGGATTGGAAACCAACCCTATTTTGCATCACTTTTTCCTGATTATGTCCAACAGGTAGAGCTACCAACAGGATCAAAGGCCCTTAAGTCCTTCACAAAATTTTTAGGGATAAAGACAAATCTATAGTAGAACACGTAGCTAGATACATTATCGAGTTAGGAGACCTTTCTACATGTAAATTCATAAAAATGAAGTTCTTCCCTAGTTCTCTGACTAGGAACAACTTCACGTGGTTTTTTAATCTAAGGCCCATTTCCATAACATCTTGGGCCAAATTAGAAAGTATGTTTTATAAGCAACAATTTAGGGGAGAAATGAGAGTGAGTCTAACTAACCTTTTCACCATAAGAAGATACCCTAGGGAGTCTATCAAAGATTATATTGCTTATTATCGATAGATGGAGAGTAGGTGTTACACACTAGTTCCTGAATTGGAGTTTATCAAAATGGTGGATAATGAGCTCGAGTTTAGAATAAGGAAAAAACTTGTTAATCAACAATTATTAGATTTGGCTCAACTTTCTGAAAAGGTTAGGTAGATAGAGGGCATAACATTAGACAAATAATACATTAGAAAAGGAATTAGAAATGAAAAAGTTTCTTTCATAGAGAGTAATAAATCTATCAATAACGACAAAGAGAGTAGTGATCTTGAGTCATTTGTAGGGGTAGCTGAGTTACAACCTAGCCCACCATATGTATGTCTATCTTTGAAATGTGCAAAGGCAAAGGAGAAAATTTTTTCTGCCTTAGCCCATAAAACCATGATCTATACTTTTGACATTACAAAGGCTGAACAGATCTTTCATATTTTGCTAAAAGATAAGCAACTAGTGTTGTTAGTTAAGCATAAGATACCCCTATAGAGGAAATTAAATACTTCTAACAATTGTATTCGTTTTAAGGAGTTGATTAAAAAAGCACTCGATGAGGGAAGGCTGAAGTTTGAAAATAAGAATCAACCTCTTATGAAGATTGACAATGATCCTTTTGAGATCAATACCAATTTTGCTAAACCTTTGTTCTTTTCTATGGACATGGTAAACACTGCAAAAGGATTAGAGGTTTACTAACTAAAGGTTCCTTGAATTATGAACACTTCTCCCTTCATAGAGACCTTACCACTGTAAAAACCCTGGGCCAAAGGGTGCCAAAAGAAAAGAAGGATCCAATTTAAATGTTGGATTTAGCAAATATCCACTAACGTGCAATGTCGGTGAATGTGGTCATGGTAGATTAGCATAAGTTCCATCACGACTATGCCATGACCATGTTTAAGGCAGAATATGATCTTATTTTTCCAATAGCAAGGAGATATTTGCTGGATTTCCTTTTTTGATAGATGAAGAAGAATAGGGACATTTCACTATGCCTCTGGTGTGGTGCAATCTTTGACCAAGATGCTACTATCCAATTCAGATCCCAAAAAATCCCTTTCTCAATGTCATAGACAGGTATCCAAATTTGTGCAAGTGGACTTACGAAAAAGAACCAAGTCTATCATTATAGTAAACTCCATCTTAGAAGGAGTCACTAGCAGAACAAAAGTCCCACTTGCCAATATTATGGACATAAGTTGTTTCAAAATACTAAAAAGTTTAATAGAAGAAGCCCATATCCTTCAAAGAACTCCGACAAATGCTTTAGAGGAACCCATAAAAGACATAACCAGAAAAGGATTTTGACACAAGAAGAATGTGTAGAAAATGGAAAATTAAGCCTAGGGGAGGGCATTCTAGCAAGGCCCGCTAATAAAACCCCAATATTTTCCTAGGAATGTGGAAGAAAATGAAGAACAGAGTACTATCTATCAAACAATTAAGCAATCAATGGGTAGATCTAAGAAGGGCAATTTTATGGCACCATGGAATAAAAATTGTGCACCTTAACCTTGTCAGGTGAAACAAATAACCCCACATGGGTCAACATGTAGTGCCAAGCCCAAGTCTAAAGACTTGGTGTGCATCCTCTAATAGCTTTTTCCTCCACCAATCTCAAGGAAACATGTTTCAAAGGATGAGAAGGTAATGGATAATTTTGACATAGGATTTGTGGGAGTGGTGTTTGCAGGTAGACAAGTGCATGTGAAGAGAGCTTGAATCGTGCATCACTTTTTCTTTCCTTCTTTGTTTCTGAAAAAATTAAACAACATACTGTCAAGTGTTTTACTTGAAGTGCAGCGGAAACATCATTTGTTACTTCAGAAATCAACTTTCTGAACTATAGCAGATATGATAGCAACACGTATAGGTTGGTTTTTCAGAAAATACATGATAATAGGCACAATGTGTAACACCCTCCTAACTACCATGTATTACTCGAGCATTAACATTGTAATTAGAAGAGTATCACTTCCTTTCTATAATATCCACTAGTCAAATGAAATGAAATAAGATAAATCAAACTCTAGAGTTATAAAGAAAACTACTATAAAATGTACATATATTATTACTTTACATACCACTTTCTTTAATACATACCATACTTGAAGTTAAGTCACTTCACTTATAATACAACATAGTAACTACTATTAAAAGATCTACCAAGCTTGCTCAAATATCAAGGTCCAACAAAATACTAAACACAGTAAATGGACCTAAGACATCTAACACCAATTAATCTACAAGCTGGTAAGTTCTTGGCACTATACTACACTATATACAAGTCAAAAGCCCACGTAAGTCTCATGTCCTCCTACACGAAACCATTGGCCATCGGTATGATGGCCTCTCCTCAGCCAAAGGCATCTGCAGAGTCTGAGCACAATACAGCATATACACAAATAGGGGTGAGAATATTATAAAATTCTCAGTAGGGTAACCCCTTACATACAGACAGAATATAAACAGTAAATGCATTTATAATAATAAAGAAAAACATCATGTTAGATCACATATATCAATATTAGCATACATGAGTCAAAGAAAATTATATGCAAAATGGTATTAATCATAAGTGTTTCTATTATATCACATGGAATTCAACTTAGTGTAGTAGTTCTTTTTATTAACATAGGGAAGGCTTAGATTCACATCAGGTAACATATGTAGTGGATAACTCCTCAGAGGACCATAGACTGCTAGGACATGAGCTCATTCCTATTCGTGATCATCAGGCTTCATTTTTTTTTTCCATTTCTGAATCACACAGTTCTATTTCCTAGTCGATAAGTCTACCGACTCATAAAATTTCTTGGGAAGTTCTTATTTTTGCCTTCCCTCTCTATCACACATAAGCCTTGTTTCTATTTTCCCCGTATGTTAAAACATGCACCATTAAATTTCACATATTCTCTTTTGTCATACAACCATGTCATGGACCTTTATATTTCAAAGTCAGGTTTATATCCCAGATATAGGCATTCAGTATCATTGGAGTCTCATTCATACTTTATAAACAAGCCTTTCAAACAATTAACATACATTCATATGATATAAACTTGGATTAAATAGATTTCTATCATTAACTTAATACATCTTCACCATTCCAGCTTCTTGACAGATTTACCATTATGGGGACAACATTTAATTCACATATCCAATGGGCAATTCACTGGCCATAAAATTCTCTATGACACCTCAATGTGTCTAAAAGTCGCTGTAAAAAGTTCATAGCAAACAGAATACTAGAACCATGTCAAATAAATTCTACAATTTTAGTGGTCAGAGGCCACTTTTTCACAGCTCAGAATAGGATTCACACACTTTTTAACTTTAGCAAATGATAGAAACAACTCAAAATAAAAATCACAGTTATACTTAAAGATGTCTAAAAACTCTGTAAAAATTTCAAAGGATAACTCCATCATTTGCTATGAATAAAAATTTATACAAATTCACAGCTCCAGTACCAAGATTTCAGCCAGCATAGATATACTCTTGGTTCTTGATTTTTCTCAGGCAGTAAAACTCTTTATTATGCACCACGAAAATTATAAGAGTTTCCTTATGATGTTGTCTTCAACATATAATTTTTATAGCTCATAAAAATGAATAGAATTGAACTAGAAAATTCATGAACAAATCCTGTCCTGCTGAAATCCGAAAATTCAGCAGCCTAGCCAAAACTTATTTTGACAAAAATCATTATTTAACCTCATCCAAACACTCCACCAAAATTAACACATCAATATCAACATATTATCATCAAATATAACCATAAATTTTGGAATAAAACCCAAAAAATTTACAGAATAATTTGGAAAGAAAAAGGCCAAAGAAAACCCTACCCTTGGAAGCTAATGCCTCTTTGTCTCTTGTATACTCCAAGATAGATATACTCTACCCCAAAGCTCTTAAAATATAGTAAAATACTCCTCTAACCAGAGATGAGTGATGTGATAAGGTGAGGTTTTTGGAGAATCTAATCGGTTATATTTGTAGGTGTTGATGTCTAGAACAAGTTTTGTGAAGGAAACTTTGTGTTTTAGTGACTTTGGCCTAGGGTTTTTGGAGCTTGAAGCTTGTTAATGGAGGTTTGAGAGGAAACAAACATGGAGGCTGTAATTTTGGAGTGTTGGACGAAAATGATGGAGTGGTGGTGATAAGATATTGATCTTGTGAGTTTAGGGCAAAATGGATAATGATTTCAAGTACAAAATGGTTTTTCTTAAAGTTAAATATGGTAATTTTGTACAATTCCTATTGGTTCGCCATAAAGGTGCAATGGTGTGGCATATCTCAAGCCACACACTTGTCACCCTAGGTGGCATGCTTGCACTGGTAGCTTTATACTGTGTAAAAACTACACACCGTAATTTAACCGAATGGGTAAAATAGTGTGCAGGGTAATCAACTATTGCCTGAAAATTAATTCTAGGTATAAAATATTTATTCCTACCTATTTCTAACCTTAATCCTATAATTTCCAAATTTTGGGCACCTTCTGTGTCTTGAATCTAAGGTTTCAAATTGTTCCGGTGGGTCTACGTGGCCTGCAAAACACTATTCACTTTTTTTTTTTTTTTTTAACGTTCGTTACATTGTTCTCATCATTTTTGTGTACACCAAGATTTTGATATTCTTACTACTAAAGCCTCAATTATTTTCTAAAAAACATTAGGATGTTACATTACTCCCACCTTAAAAAAAATTTTGCCCTCAAAATTTCATACCTGGAAATAATTCCGGATGATCTGTCTTCATACTTGATTCTAGTTCCCATGTATACTCTTCATTTCCAGGTCCACCCCAAGCCACTTTTACAAGTTGCACAGATTTATTTCTAAGTTGCCTGACTTCTCTATCAACGATCTGAATAGGAGGGGCTTGAAACGTCAAGTCATCCCTTAACTGTATAGACTCGGGCTCAATGATATGGTTTTGATCTGGGTGGTACATTCGAAGTTGAGATACATGGAAGACATTATGAAGGTTGGATAAATGTGGAGGTAAGGCTATCTCGTAAGCAGCTGACCCAATTCGTTGAAGAATTTGAAAAGGACCTATAAACCTAGGTGACAACTTTTTAACTCTAAGGGCCCTACCTACTCCAGTAGTGGGCGTGACCTTCAAGAATACATGTTCTCCCTCTTGAAATTTTAAAGGTTTCCTTCGAGTATCAAAGATAGCTCTTTTGGCGACTACGTGCGGTGAGAATCTTGCTCCTGATCTTCTGGATTTGTTCCGTTGTTTGATTAACAAGATCGGGTCCCAATAGTCTCGCTTCTCCCGAATCATACCAACACAATGGGGATTGACATTTTCTTCCATATAAAGCTTCATACGGGGCCATGCCAATACTAGCGTGATGGTCATATTATAAGCAAACTCAACCAATGGGAGTAAATTGTCCCAACTTCCCTTCTACTCAATCACGCATGCCCTTAGCATATCTTCCAGGGTTTGTATGGTTCGTTCTGTTTGCCCGTCAGTTTGGGGATGATAGGCAGTGCTCAAACAAAGTTTGGTACCAAAGGCTTTTGGAACGTTCCCCAAAATCTCGAAGTAAACCTTGGATCTCTGTCAGAAACTATCGAGGAAGGAACACCGTGTAGTCTTACTATTTCTTGGATGTACAAGGAAGCTAACTTATCTAAAGGAAAATTAGCCTTAATGGGTAAGAAATGAGCAGACTTGGTCAATCTATCTACTATAACCCATATAGCATCATGACCTGATGATGTCCTTGGCAAACCCATTACAAAGTCCATAGAAATACTTTCCCACTTCCATTCCGAGATTTCTAAGGGTTGCAGGGTCCCAAATGGTTTTTGATGTTCTATTTTAACTTTTTGGCAAGTTAAACACTTCCGACACACTCTTCTATATCTTTTTCATTCCGACCACGAACATTTTCTTGAGATCCGCATACATTTTACTAATGCCTGGATGTATAGTAAGTTCGCCCTATGAGCTTCCTCTAAGATCTTCTTTCTAAGATCGCCACTTGTGGGTACACATACCCTATCCTTGTATCTCCATATACCTTGTTGGACTTGAGTGAATCCTGCAACTTCTTTGCATGAATTGATCTTAATATCTCCTGAAATTCAGGTTTTCACGTTGTGCAGCTAAAATTTGTCCTTTGAACTCACTTGTTACCTTTATTTGCCCTAACACCACACCTCGAGGGTTCACAGACATGTCTAAACTAAGTTCCTTGAAACTTTCAACTAGCTCCGTCTCTTTAATCATCAAGCATGCTATACTTAGGGATTTTCTACTAAGAGCATCGGCAACAACATTTGCTTTGCCTGGATGGTAATTCAGACTAAACTCATAGTCTTTGAGGAATTCCATCCACCTTCTTTGCCGCATATTCAACTCTTTTTGATCAAAAAGATACTTTAAACTTTTATGATCAGAGAAAACATTAAAGCGCACACCATACAAATGATGTCGCGGATCTTTAGGGCAAAAACCACAATTTGCAAGTTCAAGGTCATGGGTTGGATAGTTTACTTCATGAGGTTTCAACTGTCAGAAGCATAGGCAACCACGTTATGATTTTGCATCAACACACATCCTAAACCCTTACTAGAAGCATCACAATATACCTCATAGGGTATATAAGGATCAGGTAATACTAGGACTCGAGCCGTGGTTAACTTTCGTTTCAACTCCTGGAAACTATTTTCACACTCGTGTCCAATTGAATGGAGCATTCTTTCGGGTTAATTTAGTCAAAGGTAATGCTATCTCGAGAAAAATTCATGATAAACGCCTATAATATCCATTAACCCTAGGAAACTCCGAATCTCACACCGTTGTTGGTCGCTCCCAATGGAGTACTGATTCTACCTTCTTGGGATCTACAGAGATTCCTCCTCGTGATACTACATGACTTAGGAATCTAACCTCTCCCATCCAGAATTCACATTTCGACAACTTAGCATACAACTTTCTCTCTCTTAGGATTTGTAACACAACCCCAAGGTGCTCCATATGTTCTTCCTCAGTCCTTGAATATATAAGTATGTCATCTATGAAGACAACTACAAATTTATCCAAGTAAGGGCGGAAGATTCGATTCATATAATCCATGAATACAGCCGGAGCATTAGTCAATCCAAAAGACATCACCCTATACTCGTAATGCCCATATCGAGTTCTAAAAGCGATTTAGGTATATCCTCATTCAACCCGAATCGATGGTACCACTGATCTAAGATCAATCTTTGAGAATACAGTTGCACCTCATAATTGATCCATGAGATCGTCAATTCTTGGCAAGGGGTACTTATTTTTTATTGTCACTTTATTCAATTGCCTATAGTCTACACAAAGCCTCATACCCCCATCCTTTTTCTTCACCAAAAGAACAGGGGCTCCCCATGGAGAGGCACTTGGTCTAATAAAATGCTTCCCTAATAGTTCTTCAATTTGGGACTTTAATTCTTTCAACTCCAAAGGGGACATCCTATAAGGAGCAATTGAAATAGGACCCGTTCCTGGAACCAACTCGATGGAAAATTCAATCTCTCTTTCAGGAGGAAATTCTGGAATATCCTCTGTAAAAATATCTGGATATTCCCTCACCATCGAATCTTGCTCAACTCGTAGTCACATTCGGTTTCACTAGTAGAAAGGAGAACATATTCTGACGATCTGTCTTACTAGGGTTGGATGTTACAAGGTTCAAATAAAAAGAAAAAGGAACCACAGGAATGGAGGGTAGAGTGGAAAGAAATATGGCAGCTCGATCTGGACAGTGTAAAAGGACATAATTGGGTACTAGCCAATCCATACCTAAAATTACATCTAGACCAGATAAAGGAAGACAAACTAAATTGGCGAGAAAGTCTCTAGCACCTATTTGAAGAGGAATATTTACACAGGTATAACAAGTCCTAATAGGACCAGCAGTAGGAGTGGATACAAGAAGATCATAAGGTAGTTCGCATACGTATAGTTGCAACTTCAGACACAAGTCATGGGATATGAAAGAATGAGTGGCACCGTATCATACAGTATATCTAGGACATTACCATTTATTTCACACTTACCTCGGATCAGATCGGCAGATTGAGAAGCTTCCTTGGCACTTATAGTAAAAACGCAGCCCATGTTGTTGTGGCCTGAGGCGGGTGATGACCTTTCTTGTTAGGGCACTCAAATATCTTATGTCCTGATTTCCCACAGCCAAAGCAAATGATTTGCGATGTCCAAAGAGGTCGATTCCCATGATTTTTCCCACACTTGGGGCAATCTCTCCCTGTCTCAGGTCTTAGAGGTTGAAGTTGTTTTCCTTTGTTGTTGTTATTGTTGGGTGGAAACCTTCTCCGAGGTTGGTTAACAGGCTTGAATCGGGGACCTTGAGGTGCTAATCCCTTTCTAGCATTGTTTTGGGCATACTTGAAATTTGTCAGCTTTCTGTTGGACTCCTCTGCACGTCGACATTTATTTACCAAGGTAGGATAGTCCCTAATCTCCAAGAGACTTACAGCTGCTTCTATATCTTCTCGTAGACCTCCTTCATATTTCATGCATTTCCAAACTTCATCCGGGTCACGTTGATAAATTGTAGAAAACTTGCAGAGCTCTTCAAATTTGGCAGTATACTCTGCTACACTCATAGGTCCTTGTTTGAGAGCCATGAACTCCAATTCCTTCGCATTTCTCACAGAAAAAGCTTCCTTAAAAATAGTCCAGGTAACTACAGTATGGGAAGCTTCAAATAATCCCCTGGTGCCAACCCACCAAAAATCTGCATCTGCTTCTAGCATATAGGTGGCAAAGGCCACCTTCTGGATATCTGTGTAAGGAAGAACGGAGAAAATCTTTTCCATGGCCTTTATCCATTCTTCTGCTTTACAGGGATTAAGAGCTCCTCGAAATGGAGGGGGATTTGCCTTTCTGAACTCGGCAAATTTCTGATATTCTACATCGACTTCGTTCACTACAGGATTATCAGCTGGGTTTTGCCTTTCATTGCGGTTCAGTTGCTCCATCATTCGGGTATTAGCTATAGCTTGTTCCCTCATGGCAGCCGCCATCTCACGAAAAGTATTCATCATGTCGGCATCGTTTCCAGCTCCACTCCTAGTTCGCCGATTCGAAGTCATTGGTTCCTATCACACCAAACAAAAATATTGAGTTGATCAGTCTCAATACCAAGCAAAGTGTACAGCAACCCACAACATTTCCAATCAGCAATATACACATATATATAAAGTCATAATGCATGACAATTTCTAAGAAAGCATAGCCGGTCCAATCCTCAGGCTTATAGGATAGTCCGGCTCTGATACCATAATGTAACACCCTCCTAACTACCATGTATTACTCGAGCATTAACATTGTAATTAGAAGAGTATCACTTCCTTTCTATAATATCCACTAGTCAAATGAAATGAAATAAGATAAATCAAACTCTAGAGTTATAAAGAAAACTACTATAAAATGTACATATATTATTACTTTACATACCACTTTCTTTAATACATACCATACTTGAAGTTAAGTCACTTCGCTTATAATACAACATAGTAACTACTATTAAAAGATCTACCAAGCTTGCTCAAATATCAAGGTCCAACAAAATACTAAACACACAGAAATGGACCTAAGACATCTAACACCAATTAATCTACAAGCTGGTAAGTTCTTGGCACTATACTACACTATATACAAGTCAAAAGCCCACGTAAGTCTCATGTCCTCCTACACGAAACCATTGGCCATCGGTATGATGGCCTCTCCTCAGCCAAAGGCATCTGCAGAGTCTGAGCACAATACAAAGATATACACAAATAGGGGTGAGAATATTATAAAATTCTCAGTAGGGTAACCCCTTACATACAGACAGAATATAAACAGTAAATGCATTTATAATAATAAAGAAAAACATCATGTTAGATCACATATATCAATATTAGCATACATGAGTCAAAGAAAATTATATGCAAAATGGTATTAATCATAAGTGTTTCTATTATATCACATGGAATTCAACTTAGTGTAGTAGTTCTTTTTATTAACATAGGGAAGGCTTAGATTCACATCAGGTAACATATGTAGTGGATAACTCCTCAGAGGACCATAGACTGCTAGGACATGAGCTCATTCCTATTCGTGATCATCAGGTTTCATTTTTTTTTTCCATTTCTGAATCACACACAGTTCTATTTCCTAGTCGATAAGTCTACCGACTCATAAAATTTCTTGGGAAGTTCTTATTTTTGCCTTCCCTCTCTATCACACATAAGCCTTGTTTCTATTTTCCCCGTATGTTAAAACATGCACCATTAAATTTCACATATTCTCTTTTGTCATACAACCATGTCATGGACCTTTATATTTCAAAGTCAGGTTTATATCCCAGATATAGGCATTCAGTATCATTGGAGTCTCATTCATACTTTATAAACAAGCCTTTCAAACAATTAACATACATTCATATGATATAAACTTGGATTAAATAGATTTCTATCATTAACTTAATACATCTTCACCATTCCAGCTTCTTGACAGATTTACCATTATGGGGACAACATTTAATTCACATATCCAATGGGCAATTCACTGGCCATAAAAATTCTCTATGACACCTCAATGTGTCTAAAAGTCGCTGTAAAAAGTTCATAGCAAACAGAATACTAGAACCATGTCAAATAAATTCTACAATTTTAGTGGTCAGAGGCCACTTTTTCACAGCTCAGAATAGGATTCACACACTTTTTAACTTTAGCAAATGATAGAAACAACTCAAAATAAAAATCACAGTTATACTTAAAGATGTCTAAAAACTCTGTAAAAATTTCAAAGGATAACTCCATCATTTGCTATGAATAAAAATTTATACAAATTCACAGCTCCAGTACCAAGATTTCAGCCAGCATAGATATACTCTTGGTTCTTGATTTTTCTCAGGCAGTAAAACTCTTTATTATGCACCACGAAAATTATAAGAGTTTCCTTATGATGTTGTCTTCAACATATAATTTTTATAGCTCATAAAAATGAATAGAATTGAACTAGAAAATTCATGAACAAATCCTGTCCTGCTGAAATCCGAAAATTCAGCAGCCTAGCCAAAACTTATTTTGACAAAAATCATTATTTAACCTCATCCAAACACTCCACCAAAATTAACACATCAATATCAACATATTATCATCAAATATAACCATAAATTTTGGAATAAAACCCAAAAAAATTTACAGAATAATTTGGAAAGAAAAAGGCCAAAGAAAACCCTACCCTTGGAAGCTAATGCCTCTTTGTCTCTTGTATACTCCAAGATAGATATACTCTACCCCAAAGCTCTTAAAATATAGTAAAATACTCCTCTAACCAGAGATGAGTGATGTGATAAGGTGAGGTTTTTGGAGAATCTAATCGGTTATATTTGTAGGTGTTGATGTCTAGAACAAGTTTTGTGAAGGAAACTTTGTGTTTTAGTGACTTTGGCCTAGGGTTATTGGAGCTTGAAGCTTGTTAATGGAGGTTTGAGAGGAAACAAACATGGAGGCTGTAATTTTGGAGTGTTGGACGAAAATGATGGAGTGGTGGTGATAAGATATTGATCTTGTGAGTTTAGGGCAAAATGGATAATGATTTCAAGTACAAAATGGTTTTTCTTAAAGTTAAATATGGTAATTTTGTACAATTCCTATTGGTTCGCCATAAAGGTGCAATGGTGTGGCATATCTCAAGCCACACACTTGTCACCCTAGGTGGCATGCTTGCACTGGTAGCTTTATACTTGTGTAAAAACTACACACCGTAATTTAACCGAATGGGTAAAATAGTGTACCCGGGTAATCAACTATTGCCTGAAAATTAATTCTAGGTATAAAATATTTATTCCTACCTATTTCTAACCTTAATCCTATAATTTCCAAATTTTGGGCACCTTGAGTCTTGAATCTAAGGTTTCAATTTGTTGGATGGGTCTACGGGGCACGCAAAACACTATTCACGTTTTTTTTTTTTTTTTTTTAACGTTCGTTACATTGTTCTCATCATTTTTGTGTACACCAAGATTTTGATATTCTTACTACTAAAGCCTCAATTATTTTCTAAGAAAACATTAGGATGTTACATTACTCCCCACCTTAAAAAAATTTTGCCCTCAAAATTTCATACACAGAAATAATTCCGGATGATCTGTCTTCATACTTGATTCTAGTTCCCATGTATACTCTTCATTTCCAGGTCCACCCCAAGCCACTTTTACAAGTTGCACAGATTTATTTCTAAGTTGCCTGACTTCTCTATCAACGATCTGAATAGGAGGGGCTTGAAAGCGTCAAGTCATCCCTTAACTGTATAGACTCGGGCTCAATGATATGGTTTTGATCTGGGTGGTAGATTCGAAGTTGAGATACATGGAAGACATTATGAAGGTTGGATAAATGTGGAGGTAAGGCTATCTGTAGCGGTGACCCAATTCGTTGAAGAATTTGAAAAGGACCTATAAACCTAGGTGACAACTTTTTAACTCTAAGGGCCCTACCTACTCCAGTAGTGGGCGTGACCTTCAGGAATACATGTTCTCCCTCTTGAAATTCTAAAGGTTTCCTTCGAGTATCAGCATAGCTCTTTTGACGACTCTGTGCGGTGAGAATCTTGCTCCTGATCTTCTGGATTTGTTCCGTTGTTTGATTAACAAGATCGGGTCCCAATAGTCTCGCTTCTCCCGAATCATACCAACACAATGGGGATTGACATTTTCTTCCATATAAAGCTTCATACGGGGCCATGCCAATACTAGCGTGATGGCTGTTATTATAAGCAAACTCAACCAATGGGAGTAAATTGTCCCAACTTCCCTTCTGCTCAATCACGCATGCCCTTAGCATATCTTCCAGGGTTTGTATGGTTCGTTCTGTTTGCCCGTCAGTTTGGGGATGATAGGCAGTGCTCAAACAAAGTTTGGTACCAAAGGCTTTTTGGAACGTTCCCCAAAATCTCGAAGTAAACCTTGGATCTCTGTCAGAAACTATCGAGGAAGGAACACCGTGTAGTCTTACTATTTCTTGGATGTACAAGGAAGCTAACTTATCTAAAGGAAAATTAGCCTTAATGGGTAAGAAATGAGCAGACTTGGTCAATCTATCTACTATAACCCATATAGCATCATGACCTGATGATGTCCTTGGCAAACCCATTACAAAGTCCATAGAAATACTTTCCCACTTCCATTCCGAGATTTCTAAGGGTTGCAGGGTCCCAGCTGGTTTTTGATGTTCTATTTTAACTTTTTGGCAAGTTAAACACTTCCTGACACACTCTTCTATATCTTTTTTCATTCCTGAGCACCAGAACATTTTCTTGAGATCCGCATACATTTTACTAATGCCTGGATGTATAGTAAGTTCGCCCTATGAGCTTCCTCTAAGATCTTCTTTCTAAGATCGCCACTTGTGGGTACACATACCCTATCCTTGTATCTCCATATACCTTGTTGGTCTTGAGTGAATCCTGGCAACTTCTTTGCATGAATTGATCTTAATATCTCCTGAAATTCGGGTTTTCACGTTGTGCACTAAAATTTGTCCTTTGAACTCACTTGTTACCTTTATTTGCCCTAACACCACACCTCGAGGGTTCACAGACATGTCTAAACTAAGTTCCTTGAAACTTTCAACTAGCTCCGTCTCTTTAATCATCAAGCATGCTATACTTAGGGATTTTCTACTCAGAGCATCGGCAACAACATTTGCTTTGCCTGGATGGTAATTCAGACTAAACTCATAGTCTTTGAGGAATTCCATCCACCTTCTTTGCCGCATATTCAACTCTTTTTGATCAAAAAGATACTTTAAACTTTTATGATCAGAAAACATTAAAGCGCACACCATACAAATGATGTCGCGGATCTTTAGGGCAAAAACCACAGTTGCAAGTTCAAGGTCATGGGTTGGATAGTTTACTTCATGAGGTTTCAACTGTCGAGAAGCATAGGCAACCACGTTATGATTTTGCATCAACACACATCCTAAACCCTTACTAGAAGCATCACAATAAACCTCATAGGGTATATAAGGATCGTAATACTAGGATTGAGCCGTGGTTAACTTTTGTTTCAACTCCTGGAAACTATTTTCACACTCTGGTGTCCAATTGAATGGAGCATTCTTTCGGGTTAATTTAGTCAAAGGTAATGCTATCTGAGAAAAATTCATGATAAAACGCCTATAATATCCATTAACCCTAGGAAACTCCGAATCTCCGTCACCGTTGTTGGTCGCTCCCAATGGAGTCTTGATTCTACCTTCTTTGGGATCTACAGAGATTCCTCCTCGTGATACTACATGACCTAGGAATCTAACCTCTCCCATCCGTAATTCACATTTAGACAACTTAGCATACAACTTTCTCTCTCTTAGGATTTGTAACACAACCCCAAGGTGCTCCATATGTTCTTCCTCAGTCCTTGAATATATAAGTATGTCATCTATGAAGACAACTACAAATTTATCCAAGTAAGGCGGAAGATTCGATTCATATAATCCATGAATACAGCCCGAGCATTAGTCAATCCAAAAGACATCACCCTATACTCGTAATGCCCATATCGAGTTCTAAAAGCAGCTTTAGGTATATCCTCATTAGAACCTGAATCTGATGGTACCCTGATCTAAGATCAATCTTTGAGAATACAGTTGCACCTCATAATTGATCCATGAGATCGTCAATTCTTGGCAAGGGGTACTTATTTTTTATTGTCACTTTATTCAATTGCCTATAGTCTACACAAAGCCTCATACCCCCATCCTTTTTCTTCACCAAAAGAACAGGGGCTCCCCATGGAGAGGCACTTGGTCTAATAAAATGCTTCCCTAATAGTTCTTCAATTTGGGACTTTAATTCTTTCAACTCCAAAGGGACATCCTATAAGGAGCAATTGAAATAGGACCCGTTCCTGGAACCAACTCGATGGAAAATTCAATCTCTCTTTCAGGAGGAAATTCTGGAATATCCTCTGGAAAAACATCTGGATATTCTCTCACCACTGGAATCTTGCTCAACTCGTAGTCACATTCAGTTTCACTAGTAGAAAGGAGAACATATTCCTGACGATCTGTCTTACTAGGGTTGGATGTTACAAGGTTCAAATAAAAAGAAAAAGGAACCACAGGAATGGAGGGTAGAGTGGAAAGAAATATGGCAGCTCGATCTGACAAAGGTAAAAGGACATAATTGGGTACTAGCCAATCCATACCTAAAATTACATCTAGACCAGATAAAGGAAGACAAACTAAATTGGCAAGAAAGTCTCTAGCACCTATTTGAAGAGGAATATTTACACAGTATAACAAGTCCTAATAGGACCAGAGGTAGGAGTGGATACAAGAAGATCATAAGGTAGTTCAGACCTGAGATAGTTGCAACTTACGTACAGTCATGGGATATGAAAGAATGAGTGGCACCGTATCATAAAGATATCTAGGACATTACCATTTATTTCACATTTACCTCGGATCAGATCGGCAGATTGAGAAGCTTCCTTGGCACTTATAGTAAAACGCGCCCATGTTGTTGTGGCCTGGAGGCGGTGATGACCTTTCTTGTTAGGGCACTCAAATATCTTATGTCCTGGTTTCCCACGGCCAAAGCAAATGATTTATGCGTTGTCCAAAGAAGGTCGATTCCCATGATTTTTCCCACACTTGGGGCAATCTCTCCTGTCTCAGTCTTAGAGGTTGAAGTTGTTTTCCTTTGTTGTTGTTATTGTTGGGTGGAAACCTTCTCCGAGGTTGGTTAACAGGCTTGAATCGGGGACCTTGAGGTGCTAATCCCTTTCTAGCATTGTTTTGGGCATACTTGAAATTTGTCGACTTTACATTGGACTCCTCTGCACGTCGACATTTATTTACCAAGGTAGGATAGTCCCTAATCTCCAAGAGACTTACAGCTGCTTCTATATCTTCTCGTAGACCTCCTTCATATTTCATGCATTTCCAAACTTCATCCGGGTCACGTTGATAAATTGTAGAAAACTTGCAGAGCTGTTCAAATTTGGCAGTATACTCTGCTACACTCATAGGTCCTTGTTTGAGAGCCATGAACTCCAATTCCTTCGCATTTCTCACAGAAAAAGCTTCCTTAAAAATAGTCCAGGTAACTACAGTATGGGAAGCTTCAAATAATCCCCTGGTGCCAACCCACCAAAAATCTGCATCTGCTTCTAGCATATAGGTGGCAAAGGCCACCTTCTGGATATCTGTGTAAGGAAGAACGGAGAAAATCTTTTCCATGGCCTTTATCCATTCTTCTGCTTTACAGGGATTAAGAGCTCCTCGAAATGGAGAGGATTTGCCTTTCAACTCGGCAAATTTCGATATTCTACATCGACTTCGTTCACTCTGGGATTATCACCGGGTTTTGCCTTTCATTGCGGTTCATTGCTCCATCATTCGGTATTAGCTATAGCTTGTTCCCTCATGGCAGCCGCCATCTCACGAAAAGTATTCATCATGTCGGCATCGTTTCCAGCTCCACTCCTAGTTCGCCGATTCGAAGTCATTGGTTCCTATCACACCAAACAAAAATATTGAGTTGATCAGTCTCAATACCAAGCAAAGTGTACAGCAACCCACAACATTTCCAATCAGTGATCATACACATATATATAAAGTCATAATGCATGACAATTTCTAAGAAAGCATAGCCGGTCCAATCCTCAGGCTTATAGGATAGTCCTCACGATACCATAATGTAACACCCTCCTAACTACCATGTATTACTCGAGCATTAACATTGTAATTAGAAGAGTATCACTTCCTTTCTATAATATCCACTAGTCAAATGAAATGAAATAAGATAAATCAAACTCTAGAGTTATAAAGAAAACTACTATAAAATGTACATATATTATTACTTTACATACCACTTTCTTTAATACATACCATACTTGAAGTTAAGTCACTTAAACATAATACAACATAGTAACTACTATTAAAAGATCTACCAAGCTTGCTCAAATATCAAGGTCCAACAAAATACTAAACACACGTAAATGGACCTAAGACATCTAACACCAATTAATCTACAAGCTGGTAAGTTCTTGGCACTATACTACACTATATACAAGTCAAAAGCCCACGTAAGTCTCATGTCCTCCTACACGAAACCATTGGCCATCGGTATGATGGCCTCTCCTCAGCCAAAGGCATCTGCAGAGTCTGAGCACAATACAGCATATACACAAATAGGGGTGAGAATATTATAAAATTCTCAGTAGGGTAACCCCTTACATACAGACAGAATATAAACAATAAATGCATTTATAATAATAAAGAAAAACATCATGTTAGATCACATATATCAATATTAGCATACATGAGTCAAAGAAAATTATATGCAAAATGGTATTAATCATAAGTGTTTCTATTATATCACATGGAATTCAACTTAGTGTAGTAGTTCTTTTTATTAACATAGGGAAGGCTTAGATTCACATCAGGTAACATATGTAGTGGATAACTCCTCAGAGGACCATAGACTGCTAGGACATGAGCTCATTCCTATTCGTGATCATCAGGTTTCATTTTTTTTTTCCATTTCTGAATCACACACAGTTCTATTTCCTAGTCGATAAGTCTACCGACTCATAAAATTTCTTGGGAAGTTCTTATTTTTGCCTTCCCTCTCTATCACACATAAGCCTTGTTTCTATTTTCCCAGTATGTTAAAACATGCACCATTAAATTTCACATATTCTCTTTTGTCATACAACCATGTCATGGACCTTTATATTTCAAAGTCAGGTTTATATCCCAGATATAGGCATTCAGTATCATTGGAGTCTCATTCATACTTTATAAACAAGCCTTTCAAACAATTAACATACATTCATATGATATAAACTTGGATTAAATAGATTTCTATCATTAACTTAATACATCTTCACCATTCCAGCTTCTTGACAGATTTACCATTATGGGGACAACATTTAATTCACATATCCAATGGGCAATTCACTGGCCATAAAAATTCTCTATGACACCTCAATGTGTCTAAAAGTCGCTGTAAAAAGTTCATAGCAAACAGAATACTAGAACCATGTCAAATAAATTCTACAATTTTAGTGGTCAGAGGCCACTTTTTCACAGCTCAGAATAGGATTCACACACTTTTAACTTTAGCAAATGATAGAAACAACTCAAAATAAAAATCACAGTTATACTTAAAGATGTCTAAAAAACTCTGTAAAAATTTCAAAGGATAACTCCATCATTTGCTATGAATAAAAATTTATACAAATTCACAGCTCCAGTACCAAGATTTCAGCCAGCATAGATATACTCTTGGTTCTTGATTTTTCTCAGGCAGTAAAACTCTTTATTATGCACCACGAAAATTATAAGAGTTTCCTTATGATGTTGTCTTCAACATATAATTTTTATAGCTCATAAAAATGAATAGAATTGAACTAGAAAATTCATGAACAAATCCTGTCCTGCTGAAATCCGAAAATTCAGCAGCCTAGCCAAAACTTATTTTGACAAAAATCATTATTTAACCTCATCCAAACACTCCACCAAAATTAACACATCAATATCAACATATTATCATCAAATATAACCATAAATTTTGGAATAAAACCCAAAAAAATTTATAGAATAATTTGGAAAGAAAAAGGCCAAAGAAAACCCTACCCTTGGAAGCTAATGCCTCTTTGTCTCTTGTATACTCCAAGATAGATATACTCTACCCCAAAGCTCTTAAAATACAGTAAAATACTCCTCTAACCAGAGATGAGTGATGTGATAAGGTGAGGTTTTTGGAGAATCTAATCGGTTATATTTGTAGGTGTTGATGTCTAGAACAAGTTTTGTGAAGGAAACTTTGTGTTTTAGTGACTTTGGCCTAGGGTTTTTGGAGCTTGAAGCTTGTTAATGGAGGTTTGAGAGGAAACAAACATGGAGGCTGTAATTTTGGAGTGTTGGACGAAAATGATGGAGTGGTGGTGATAAGATATTGATCTTGTGAGTTTAGGGCAAAATGGATAATGATTTCAAGTACAAAATGGTTTTTCTTAAAGTTAAATATGGTAATTTTGTACAATTCCTATTGGTTCGCCATAAAGGTGCAATGGTGTGGCATATCTCAAGCCACACACTTGTCACCCTAGGTGGCATGCTTGCACCGGTAGCTTTATACTGTGTAAAAACTACACACCGTAATTTAACCGAATGGGTAAAATAGTGTACCCGGGTAATCAACTATTGCCTGAAAATTAATTATTAATTCTAGGTATAAAATATTTATTCCTACCTATTTCTAACCTTAATCCTATAATTTCCAAATTTTGGGCACCTTCAGGTCTTGAATCTAAGGTTTCAAATTTGTTATGGGTCTACTGGCCTGCAAAACACTATTCACGTTTTTTTTTTTTTTTTAACGTTCGTTACATTGTTCTCATCATTTTTGTGTACACCAAGATTTTGATATTCTTACTACTAAAGCCTCAATTATTTTCTAAAAAAACATTAGGATGTTACATTAGTAACGCCCGGGGAGGAGGACGAGGAGTGATCGCCGGTGCAAAGAGGGCACGGACAAGGAGCGGCTCCTCGCAAGGTCCTCTAAGCGGAGGGGTACATGAATGAACCGATTACACACCCGAATGAGAGGGATCCTAAGACTGTATAGGTATGGGACTATACAGTTGAGGAGGGCTTATATGAATTGATTTGTACTACCTATACCAACAAGATGCATCTTCTTTTTGGTAGCCCAAACTGAAAGAACTCCACAGTTAAGCGTGCTTGACCTGGGGTAATTTTGGGATGGGTGACCTCCTGGGAAGTTTTCCTAGGAAGTGTGTGAGTGAGGACAAAGCATGCTGAAAAGACCCGTGTTAGTTTGTGGGGACAGTCGTCAATCCATAAAGCAGCAGGGGATGTTACAAATGGTATCAGAGCCTGCACCTCTCCCAGTACGGTGTGGTTCGGGACTAACCAAGCAAAGTCAGTGGGCATGTAACACCCGGGGAGGAGGACGAGGAGTGATCGCCGGTGCAAAGAGGGCACGGACAAGGAGCGGCTCCTCGCAAGGTCCTCTAAGCGGAGGGGTACATGAATGAACCGATTACACACCCGAATGAGAGGGATCCTAAGACTGTATAGGTATGGGACTATACAGTTGAGGAGGGCTTATATGAATTGATTTGTACTACCTATACCAACAAGATGCATCTTCTTTTTGGTAGCCCAAACTGAAAGAACTCCACAGTTAAGCGTGCTTGACCTGGGGTAATTTTGGGATGGGTGACCTCCTGGGAAGTTTTCCTAGGAAGTGTGTGAGTGAGGACAAAGCATGCTGAAAAGACCCGTGTTAGTTTGTGGGGACAGTCGTCAATCCATAAAGCAGCAGGGGATGTTACACAATGCAGTAACTATAAAGGAGTTACGGGAAAAGAAAATACTGCACAAATGTTTTTATACTAGTTCAGCCAATTTGCCTACATCCAGTTATCAACCACCGTTGAGTTCCACTAAAAACCTTTCTCAACCCGAGAAAGTTGGATAGCCTTTACAGTAGCCTTCCCAAGCTCTTACCAGTGACCCATAGCTTACTCTATTACCATAACTAACTTTGACTAGCCTTTCCAAGCTATCATAGTGACTAGTAGTTCACTCATACTATCACAACCTGAGTAGTCTTTAACTAGCCTCTCTAAGCTAACCCCGTGAACAGTAGTCCACTCCTATTATCACGTTACAAGCAGTCTTTGCTTAGCTTCTCCAAGCTAACTCATAGCGATCGCTAATAGATCGAGGTTACAAAGTTTTGTGTTTGAGTTTTTCACTTAAACTAACTAACACTCCAGTTTTCGTAAGATATACAGTGATAGACCTGGAAAACTTGAATGATTTCTTTCTATGATTCTTCCTAGGAAGAATGTATGATGTACTAAGAATATAGAAAGAAGATTTTTACAAACAAGAAATTGATTACAAGAAGTAATGAACTTTACAAAGGATGAAGAGGAATTCTTTTAGCATTTCAGCACTATTTTGCCAAGGTCCTTTTTATTGTAAGCACAAATCTCTATTTATAGATGGTATGCATTTATGACCATTGCCCTTGATCTTTTGTCCAAATGACACATGTTAATCATCTGTTTGTGTCTTGGAAATACAGTTTAGAGGAGTAACCCGTCATCTGTCAGAGCTGTTATAGAATCTATTGTGAAATAGAGGTTTCTAATATCAACTTCAGAAACTACTTTTTACTTTCTGAATAAGGTTTCTAAACTTCATTTGTAGAAGCTGGAGTAGTTAACCTAGTTGGCAGAAGAGATGTCACGTCAGTCTGTGACTGGATTTGAGTTTAAATATGAATTTCAAATTTCCGTCATTTTCTTGCAAAGTGCTTTTTTCATTATGAAGCAAACTTTATGAAGTGTAGTATCAATTTTTTGAATTTTCCTTAATATTCTAATCTTCAATCAGAGCTTGTAGGTGATGTTATGATTGTGATCAAGATGATTGAAGGTTGAGCCTGTCGAATTTGAAGAGTTTCCAGAGGCTGAGCCTGTTGAATTTGTCATTCTTGAACCTTATTTGGTAATGGATGCCTTAATTTCTTTTACTTAGGAAATGAAAACCCACCTTTAACTACTAGATGTAAAGGCTTATGTTGATGGAAAGAAAATGGTAAGAGTACTTTTAGGTGGAGGTGTAGCAATAAATCTGTTACCATTGAAAGTGCTAAAAAAGCTTGAGAAAAACCAAGCTAACCTTAGAAGTACTAACATGGTGGTGGCAGATTATCATGGAAAACCAACCCTTGCTGAAGAAGTTATTCTCCTTCATATTAAAGTTGGAACAATTGAAAGACCAACCCTCTTCATGGTCATTCCATCCGAATTGAGTTACAACCTCTTGTTGGGAAGGGATTAGATTCATAGAATAGGAGCATTCCTCTTAACTATTCATCAGGAACTCCTCATTTGGAATGAAAAAGCAGAGATTGAGGTGATGGAAGCTCATGATAGTCCTTGTTACCACCAACAACTCCATGTAGACTTCAAGGTATATTAAGCTGGAGTAAAGGTTTGGAAGTAAATTCAGATACCCTTGGAAAGTATTAAAGGATGTCATTTGAGACCAAGAGGATATTGGTTATCCTGAAAGCTAAGCCTAGCTCAGCTAAACAAAACCATAAATGAGTCTAGAGAGTCAATTGGCTCAATTGTCATCCTATGTGGCTAATAAAAGCCCAAGCACTAGCAAAAATGCCCTAGAATTAGAAGACTTTATTTATGACTTTGATCCCATTGGGTTGGAATCATTTGTTAACAATGCTAATAAAAAAGTTGAAGTGTAGGATCCACTTGAGGAAGTAGACCTTGGAGACCCAGGAGAAAAGTGTATCACTTATATTTTCCAAGCATTCGTACAAGAGAATAAACAAAAATTGATCAAGGTTCTCAAAGAATATTAGGATTTCTTTGCATAGGACTTTAACGAAATGCCTAGAATCAGTCAAAACCTGGTGGAGCATAAACATCCTTTGAAAATAGGAGCAAAGCCAATCAAACAAGCACTAAGAAGGTTTGCTCCAGAAGTAATACTAAAAAATAAAGAGGAAGTTGAAAGATTGTTAAAAGATAAATTCATCAAACTTCTAGGTACAACATAGTCTCAGTAGTTAACAAAAATAGGGAACTTAGGATATGCATTGATTTTAGAGATTTAAATGTTGCCATGCCAAAGGATGAATATCCCATTTAAATGCTGCCACGCCAAAGGATGAATACCCTATGCCAATAACGAATATGTTAGTAGATGCAACTTCTAGTTTTGAAGTTTTAAGTTTTATGGATGGCCGCTTAGGTTATAATCAGGTTTTCATAGCTAAGGAAGATGTGTCGAAAATAGCTTTTGGATGCCTAGGACCTATTGGAACTTTTGAGTGGATAGTCATGCCTTTTGGGTTAAAAAATGCTAGGACCATCTATGCAAGGCTTATGAATACCATTTTCCATGAACTAATTGGAAAAACAACAAGTGTCTCTGTGTTAGGTTAGCATAGTTTGTGCGGAGGTAGTTTGGAAAAACATATTCAAATTGGACTAATTGACAGAGCAAACATGACCCAAATAACCTACAGTTTGATAGTGAGAATGTAAAGGAATTAGTACCTTATTGATAACGCCATTGGTTGGAACAGAGTCTAGTTCAGTGATAAGAGGAAATGTAAGGGAATACTAGTAGAAGATGAATTGGTTTAGGTATTTTGTACCATTTTTGTATCTGATAAGCTGAGCATATTAAGAGTAAGCAAGAGATGAAAGGGACATTACAGTGCAAAGTTTAAAACTTGCAGAGGAGAGAGAAGAAGAGGAAAGAGGAATTTATAGCTACAATGTATAGGAAGATCAAGAAATCCCTAACAATTTATTGAAATAGGTGAGATCAAATGATTGAGATAGTTTATGAGGAAAAGTGGAAAGCCTTTTCATGTTTTGAAAATTGAAATTAATTATAGGAGAAATTAAATGGATGTGAGTGACTTTAAATGCTTAGATGACATGGCTAAGAAATATGCACAAAGTAAGAGAAAAATTGATAGTTAAAAGAAACTCTTATCTCAATTAAGAGATTTCTACAAAGAAAAAGTTTGACGGGCATATGTTAGATGTCAAAATAAAGGACTTGTGTTTCTTTAGAGACTAAAAAGTGAAGATGCATTAATGAAACACGATGTTGAAATGTGAGTAATAGAAAATTAGATGATGGGGTCCACACATAAGATGGTGAGATGTGTCGAAACAAAGCCTAAAGCGTTAAGTATTAAGGCTTTAAAAAAAACATAAAAATATCTTTGAAAAGTAAGGGGCAAAGCTAGAGAGATCATGGGATTGTGAGATCTTGTAGAGCAAACGAACAAGAAAGAGGAGCAAGCATGACAGACTAATCAGATTGAAGAATTCATAGGTTATTAGCAAGAATTTAGGAGAAAATTCGTCTATAAAAAGAAGTCTTATGCTCAGTTATAAAGCGTGCAATTTGATGCTCATACACTAGGTTTTAGTTTCTAAGCCACTTAGTACAAATGGATTGAGCGACTTTAGTTTATGAGTGAGGATTGTTTCCTTTTATTTTTAGTAAAAATAACTTGTTTTTCTTTGTTGAAATTTACATTATTTAGTTCATTGTCTCTTTGAACTTTCTTTATAGTTTATATTATTTGAAATTTCATTTTCTTTTCGTCACTTCTAGTTTCTTGAATGCTTAACATAAACACAGTCTTAATTCTTTAAGAGAAAGTGATTCCATTCATTGAATTGAGATTTGGAATAAAAATTGTTGCACCTATTGCATTGTGATGGATATTACCAAAAACATAACAGACACACAAAAATTTGCATTCAGTATTAGATATTTTTATAATTACAAATTAAATTAATGAAATAATAAGAAATTACTAAACATATGTCTTTATATGTTGGGGTTTTCATTGTTAATGTCAACTAATAGTGTAACATCATCTTATACCATCATTCCATAGAAATTAGTCTCCAAGTTAATTATATTTGAATACCAATACATTATATAGTCTCATCTTATCATAACAACATTTTTTTACCCAACAATATAATTGGCACACTACAAGATTTGCACGGATACTGATGGATATACCGACAGATACGAATTTTATTGACAAGCTCACTGACGGACATGAGATGTCAGTTTTTGGTTTGTCAGTAGAATATTACCAAGTGGTGTTAGTCATAATAAAAAACAATAAGTAAACATGTGTTAAAGGAGTCAATGTGGACATCAGGAAAGTAATACTACCAAGGGTAGTTTTAATTGTACCGACGGGTTATGAAAATAAAAAAATAATTATTTGTTACTAATGAGTGTACTGACAGGCATATGATATTTATTTAATGTTTTAAATAAAAAAATTAATTTATTTTCTACGAGTTTACCCATTGGTAATTTTTTTTGTAGGGGGAAAGAGACATATCACATTGCCATATATGAAGTGTGTGTGTGTGTGTGTGTATATATATATATATATAAGGAAGTAATGAAATGGCAAACAAACTAACTAATGAAACAAACAATAATGGTAATAAGGTATGAGAATAAAATAAATATAAATACAAGTGCAATAACTATAAAAAAAAAATCCACGAAGTAATAGAAAAAGAAAAAGAAAACTAGCTGAAGGCATTCTCATCATCATCATCGTCATCTTATCCATTAGAGTCATCGTCCCCATCATTCGACAAGGAGTCCTCAATAATAGAGGGGAATGGTGGCATCTGGGTGTGCTTCTTGTGGAAAGATCCTTGGGTGCCTTTCTTGGTAAAGAATTTCATCACACATGCCATAATATTCTTCTTCATCTTCTTGAATTTACTTTTGTCTTTCTTAGCCGTCTATTGTTGTTGTTGTTCCATGGAGATCTTTAGTTGTCAAATTTCCCTAAGCTCCTCCTCAACCATCACTCGGTCCATTGCCTGCTTTTGGAGCTATTAGAGAAGTTGTGCCTGCTGCTTACATTACTTTTGGATAAGTTGTGCCCACTACTTGTACTACTTCTGGATAAGTTATCCCAGTTGCTTGTACTACTTTTGGATAAGCTATGTCTGCTGCTACAGTTCTTGATTTAGGCCTTGAACATGCTTCTACAAGGTATCATCCCCAGCAACTAACCTAGTGGTAGTGGATCGAGATCTACAATGAGGGTAGTACCTCATCCCATACATGTGACCCTTGTAAGGGTCGCCAACCACCTAGGCCTAAATATCTTCCTTATTTGGAGAAGTGATGTCAGTATTAAGCCTAGGCTTTGCCAATTGGGTTTGGTGTTAGGTCTATGGTTGCTACTATAGCTCTATATATTCATGCTATAGAGAAAAAAAAAAGATAAAATATTTTGTAAGTAATAATTATGACATATATGAAGAAGTAATAAAAATTAAATATTAAAGAGGTCAATTTCAACTTATGTATGTCGTCTCGAAGTAAGGGTCGACCCATATCTCTGCTGTCTCCTGCCTCACCCTTCTAAGTATGGGCCTCTTAGAACAACTCCCCAGCCTACCTAGAAATGTACAATAAAATCATAATAACATAATGTTTAATACAATTGAAATGTAGTAAGTTAATAATATATTAAATCTAAAATGATTAAAGTTACCATATTTTTTGGGTCCCCTCTTAGGTGCTTGACTTACCAGTTTGTAATGACCCACCTTCTAGCAAGACCCACTTTGTCTTGCCCCTCCGAGACCTCTCCTTAAAGCTCAGGTTAGATGTCCAATTGGCTTCCAACTCGTGGAGGGTGGCATCATTTGGCCAAGAAGTGCTCATATGCCCTTCAGACATCGTGGAACATGTCCTCCAAGCGCCTAGAGGACTTCATCCTCCAAGCATTCTTGATGGGAACTTAATGCTCTGATAGGATATCAAAAAACCTCTGCATATACAAAACTCACAAGGTCTAAATAATTAGAAGCATACAAATAACATAAACATGATGTTAACATATTTAAGGATGGCAATGGATACACATGGAGGTGGGATATGCCCCTTGCCATATTTCCCATTAAAATTGTTTACCTCTATCCTTGTCCCCATCTTCATCACACATGACCATTCCCTACTCTTCATTAGGATTTGAATCCCTATTGGTATCCATGGGTTTATTCTAAAGAATTTAGAAAATGTTTAAAAAAAGGAAAAATCTAAAAAATACTTTTGAACATGAATAAAACACTCATAAATGTCCATAATCTATTAATCATTATAATATTATTCAACATTGTCAAAATAAAAAATAAAATACATTATTTATATCTATTTAAAAATAATTAGGAATATGAGACTTGAAAGATTTTGGGTATAAATATATACATATGAAAAGAAACTTTTACAAAAAGAAATGTTTACCAAAACTTATACTTATGGGGATTTGGTGAGTCTCCATAGGGCAGGGGCCTTAACCCTTGTCCCAGCCCATTTAATAAATAGGTACTTTATTCCTATTTCCATGGGGACCAAATTAGTCCCTATACGCATCCTCATTGCAGGTAATCCCTACATGTATCCATCTTTGTAGGTATATTTTCCATCCCCAAACATATTTGAATAAATTATAATATTACCTTTTGCTCCTGCTACCATATCTCCCTAACATATTTTGGGATGTTAGTCTAGGTGGGCCACAAATGGTTTTATCTACTTTGTATAACCTTTGTAATTCGATGGAGGCCCTCAGGAAAAGGATCAATGCTAGTACATATATGAACCAAATTAAATGCAATGACAATATTTTAAACATCATACACAATATAAAATTGAAATATGTGATAAAAACATGTTTTGAATTTTCTGTCTTTACCATTTGGCTGAAGAAAAGGGAGTAACCTACCATCTAGGCTGAGTAGCCTACCGTTTAGGTCTCGTGTTTGTGATCCATCTGAGGGAGCATAGGTATGGTGAGATATGGGGTAAGAGTTGGTCTAGTGATAGGGCTGGGGTTGGGGTCACTACTGTGGATAGGATTTGAATGAGAATAAGGTGGAAGTAGAGGGCCAACATATCCAAGAATGGACATCATTTAATAGGGAGAAGTGGTAGTGGCAGGACAGTGGTGGAGGTGCTAGTAGTGGAAGTAGTTAAGGTAATGGTAGGAATGATGGTGGAGGATATGGTAATGGAAGTGGTTAAGCGATGGCAAGGGTGATGGTGGAGGTGGTGGTAGGTAAACCAACCTTCTAAGGTCAGCCTCTTCCTCTATAAGCCATACTGAAACAATTATACAATGCACAAAAAAATATCATTACATACATAAATTTAGAGTTGGTTCAAAACATTGTTGCATATAATATTTAACACCTCAGTTAACCTGAAATTTGAGGCTATTTTCACAATCACTATTATCATTTATTTCATCATCGTGATTTCTTATTGGGTGGTGAATTCAATTATGTCATCTTCCCCAATAGTAAAAGTAAGATGATTTTTGAGATTGTTTACATCCATTACTACCCTTGAAAGGGTTAGATTATCCACTTGATAAGCATCTTTAATAGTATCTTCATCTACTTCAACCTTACCTCTTGCTTTTATCTTGTTTACAAACTTCCAATTTGATATGCTTTTCCTAGTTTGATCTACTTTATAATGTGTTTAAGAAGCTTGACATCTAATTCCTAGATGTATACACATAAGCTTGATAGGTGTTAAAGAAACCCAAGATAAAAGCCTTGTGAATTATTTGAGTTATTGTAAGAAATTTAACCAAGTAAATGAAATAGAATCTTTTTTTTTTTGTGAAATTGGAAAAGCATTTAATCAAGTATAGCATAAGAGAAAGGATGTATTTTGGTTCACAAAGTTTATGTGAGAAACTTGGTAAAGTAGCATAGAAACTTAAGTAAGCAAAGAACCACGTGGTTTGAAACTTTATGGATTGGTAAATCATATAAATAGAACTAAGAATAATGTATAATGAAATAAGAAGTTTGGTAAATTCAAAAAGGGACTTATAGTCATGATGGATAAAAAAGAGAGAAAAATAAATTGTAATGTGTTAGCCTAAGGTTTGGGATTGTGTTAGCATGTAGTTAAGAGACAAAAGCATAGATTAATCTAAAAAAAGCTACTCTAAGCAATGAAGAAGTAATTTTGGTTCTTTGAAAATAATTAGACAGGTAGGAATTATATAATAATACAATTTGAAAGAATTTTACAAATTCTTAAAGATTAATATCTTTGAAATATGCTAGTAAAGTTCGATACACAAGAATGAGATTTTTTATATATAGAAGAAAAAACATTTAATTGCAAGTATGAGACTTGAATTAATTAATTGAAATTATAAGAAATATCAAGGAAGGAGTCCTAGGAGATTTTAAAGAGAAAAATCTTATAAAAATTTAGGAGATTTCAATGAAATCTCATAACAAAATGATAGAACTACTAAAAAGAGACTCTAAATAATAATAAGATTTCTAAAAACTTATTAAAGACTCATTCAAGGAATAATATATAACAACTTTATTGTAACCTTAACTGCTTGATTATATGCTCATGGATTCAAATTATGAGAAGTGAGATATTGAGGATAGCATGCTATGTAAAGTTTATCAGTAATATGATTTGTGAAGTACATTGGTGATCTACATAAGGTTGTAGTACAAGGTACTACATTGATTGAACTATATTAGTGATCTTTATAAGGTTGTAACACGTATATATGGAAATATATTAGATAGGAAGTATATCAAGAATCTTATGAGTTATGTTCTCAAGCATAAATTTACTCATAAGACTATGTTAATGTTAGTGATTGGGCCCTAGGCTATTTATTGAACCTTTATTGTTAGTCATATTTTCATTGATGAAAAGATGTTTTATTCATTTTCTTATTATTATAATTGCATCCTACATACTATAATAAATATATCCCTAGTTGATTATTAATATCATGATATGAGATTAGTATAAGCTTAATTGATAATTATGAGATAATTATGTTCATGGTACAAAATTATGCTTATGGGTATCTTCTAGAGAACAAGATATTGGATAGGCTGGTTATGAGATCATTGATAAATTAATGCCACAAGTGATTTTCATAATAGTTATGTCAATAAATCCTCATACCCTAGTTTACAGAGTTTCCTACATAAAGAATATTATTTTTGACATAATCAAATGTTATCTTTAACAGGATAATTATAAAGATTGTGGTTGAATAGAATGCAATTTATGGAGAGGATACTGGCTAAACAAGATAGGATCCCTCTTTTCGAGAAAGATATCTACTAGGGCCCTCAATAAGTGAGATTAAAAAATGTATGGCCGTTCTCAAATGAACTGAAGGAGTCATAAGTGTCATTTAATTTATCAATCTACTTAGAGATCAAGAAATTATATTTGAATAATATGATGATAACATTGTCTATGCCTTATGTTCAAATTAGATGTCTCGTGACAAAGGGATTATGAAATATTCTATCGGTCAAGTTAATATTGACTTTTAATTTACTATTACTTAGGTCAGTCATAATGTCTTCCTAGAAACACTTATGACTTGTAGGATTAATAGTGGTATTGGCCTACTGCTAACGTAATATAAACCTATTGGGTCACATACTAAGAATGTAACGAACGGATTGGGGTTGATTAAGAATCTGAATTTTAAATATATGGATATTATAAGATTTATTATTTGTATATTAAATTCATGATTCTATTTTATATTATCAAATAGTATAAATTTGAAATCTGATAATAAATATATCGAATATTGTGGAATTAATCATATTTAAAAAGATTTGTTTTCATATTTTGAAAGATGTAAGCTCCAGAACCCTTTAGAAAACATTAAGACTATATGTTCTGGATGACAATAAAGTCAATTTAAAGAAATAATTTGAAGAACGATTAATGTTTATCTTGAATCTCTTGACAAAGCATAATATGTATTTTCGAATTGCATAACACGGACTAAAGCGAAAATAATTTCACTTTACATGTACAAACATGATTTATCTCGTGTTAAGAGATTGAGCTTAATAGAAGTGAACATTATATCATGTAAAGAACATGTACATGCCTTACAGACTAAAGAAAATCAAATCAAGAATAAGAAACCAAGGCATAGGTTTTCAGAAAGTAGCACGGGACATCAAAAAGTACGCTTAGAATGAAGAAATCATACAAACTCTGATAACAACGTGTTACTCAGCCTTCAATCATTATGGTCACAAGTCTTTCATCATCTCAGATTGAAGATTGGAAGACCAAATTTGCATCAAGGAATAGGTAGCGCACGTCAAAAAGCTCACTTCAATGTGGAGAGTTGAATGCTATATGAAAAGGAAGAAAAATTTGAATTTTGAAATTCAAATCTCAAGTCAAACCCAGTTTCAAAATTGGTATGTCATCTCTTTTGCCTATTTGGTCAACCACCCTAGCTTCTAGAAAAAGGAGTTCATAAACTATAATCAGAAAGTAGAAAAGTAGTTTCTGAAGAAACATCAGAAAACTCAACTATATAATGGCGTTTGCAACCGATATGACAGACTATCAGCCTACTCTTCTAGACTGACTTTCCAAGATACAAATAGATGATCTACATGTGTCACTTGGAGAACTGATCAAGGGCAATGTTCATAAAAGAAGATTGCTATAAAAGGAGATGTTGTACTCAAAAGCTGATGAGAGGATTGAATACATAAGAGTGAAAATTCTGTGAAAATCCCTCCACACTTCCTACAAGGTTCATTATATTATGTAATTAGTTTCCTTGAAGTGTAAAAATTTTCTTTCTATGTTCTTCAATAATTTATATGCTCTTCCATGGAAGAGGTGTTAGAAAGGAGTCACTCAGGTCTTTTCTATGTCTATTTATTGTACATTCGTAAGGAAACTTGAGCATAGGTTGGTTTGAGTGGCAACCCAAACACAAAACCATTGTATCCTTGATCTAGTAGTGATCAGTGTGACATAGCTTGGAGAGGCTAAGGTAAAACTGCTTGTAATCTGATAATGGAGGGGTTCTATTTATCACGGTTCAGCTTGGAGAGGCTGGAGAAGAACTACTTGCAACATGATGGTAGAGGCATTCTACTTATCACGGTTCATCTTGGAAAGGTTGGGAAGAGCTACTTGCAACATGATTGTAGGGGTTGTCTACAAGTCACGGTTTAGCTTGGAGAGGCTAGAAAGAATTACTTGATTCAGCTTGGAGAGGCTGGGAAGAACTACTTAGTTTATGATAGTAGGGGTTATCTACTGTTCATAGGTTAGAGCTTGGGAAAGTTACTATAAAGACTATCCAGTTTTATCTTTCTCGGTTTGAGAAAAAGGTTAATGAATCTCAATGGAAGTTGAGTACTGAATGTAGGCAGGTTTGGTCAACCCAATATAAAATATCTATGTCATATCTTCTTCCCTTAATCTCCTTATTTTTACTGTTCTGCTTTATTATTTAATATAACTGAAAATATCTTTATCTGCTTGGTTATTGATATTATACTTTAGAAACCTTCTTTTTGAAGTACCTAACTTTGTATCCACTGCACTTTAAGCAAAATGCTTGATAGTATATTTCAAATAATTAATAAGGAGAACTAAAGCAAAGCCTGATTCAACCCCCCCTTCTCGTGCACTTCTCTACCTACAAATGGTATCAGAGTAAGACTTCTGAGGTATTGACCAATCCAACGATTGCAGAGGACAAAGATCGAAGTGACAAAATGGCACTAATTATCTACATAATTGAATATCACTTTATCAACTGATCATCCTTATCTGATGAGGCTCCAGGATTTGACAAGATACTCTCAACGGCATGAGGAATCCCAAAGGAGAAGGTTGACAAAGCAAAGCGAAGCCAGAGTTCAATCAAATCCCAAAGTCAAAGAATATGGGAAAAACTAAATATGCTGGAAGAATCTGTGCTCTCTGAAATGAATGACAAATCCATAAAATGGAGCAAGTCTTTGGCCCTGAAAGTCATCACATTAGAAGCAATAAAAGGCTAAAGCAATGGAAGTTGTTGATACCTTTGATGAAGGGGAAGAACCTAATAAAAGATCTAAGATTAAAAGTGGAAATGAGATCTCCTTGCCTGTGAAGAAAATGTCAAAAGCTTGATGAGGCTAAGCCAAGAATGGTAGAGGCATCAATCTTAGACGAGACGAAAAGGGCAAAGAAAATCTTGAAAGAGCTACCTGCTAAAATTCAAAAGGAAAAGCATGATGGCCACCTAGAGCAACTCCGAAGATGAAAGGAATGGGTCCATAAGTCATGATAAGATTGAAGATGCCAAAATCCTATGTTTCATGACATGAGTGTGGTTTAACAGAAGAATACAAGCTTAGAATATCCAAATCCATTCTTTCATACTTCTTATCTCTTACATTAGATGATGAGTTGCTATATAACTTGCATACCTCTTTCTCCTAAATATCATAAGTCGAATAGCTCAAATTTTAAATTTCAAACTCTAGGTTTTAGAAGCTGAAGTCTCATAACTAAATTTGAAAGATATCAGAAAGTTATTTATGAATTTGAGAGAACTTTAAGGCTTCTGAAATCTGACCTAAAACAAATGGCAAAAGGTCATAAAACCTTACAATTATGCTTGGAAGTTAGAGGTCATTGTTTTAGAAAACAAGTCTGAGATATGAAAAGGAAATAAGAGAGAAAAAGAAATACAGCCTCAGCTATGAGTTATCATCATAGTTTCTTTCACTCCCTCCCTCAACAACTAACCAAGGTGGACTTAAGAAAGTTGAGTACCAAAATCAAAACCTTTTTATTGCAGGTATATATGAACATCTGTACTGATTAAGCATTCAAGACGGACTTCACTAATCATCTCGAATAACTGGAAGAAAATCCTAAAAAATTAAATCTCAAGGCAACCTTTAAAAGCAAACAGATGAAAGCCAAACTTTACAAAAGCAGACTCCAAAACTCAAACACTTCAGAAAGCATGTTCAGAACTCCAAAGTAATCAGAAAATAACACTTCTAAAGACAAAGAAGAGTAATATGAAGATGGAAAAGAAGCTGAAGACTTTCAAGGCACATAAACTACAAAAAAATGTTTCTGATCTAAAGATGGTTCTAAATATTGAGTTCTCAAAAACATTTCAAGGGGAATGAAAACCAGATCACCCCTAAGAAATTTATCAAACTATACTTTTATCTCCACCATCGAATCTGAATATATTGAAGAAGCTTTGAGAAATCAAAATCAGGTGGATGCTTTGCTAAGAGAGCTGAGCTAGATCAATAAATGTGAAGTCTGAATAGTTGACCAAAAAGGGAAAGTCATCATGACAATAAGAGGATGTTCAAAGATAAGCCAAATGGGACCAAGAGATTAGATGATGTTGCCATCTTCCTGAAAAACTTAAGCTCCTGACTAAGCAAAGAACAGAATACCTTTGCCCTATTTGACGCCAAAGGTAAAATGAAGATTGTTGTAAGTTGTTGAACCTAGATGTTGCAAATAAGGAACCAGTTAGAATATCATCAATTGAGATATTCCAAAACCTCTATCTACTTTAATAATACTAGTGATATTAATCTTTAATTGAAGATTTTTTTTAGCTCTTTAAATCCAAGTTCCTTGTTGACCAATCTCGAAATCGTATTTGAAAAATGATTTTTTTTTATACTGAAGATGAGATTTTCAGATATATTACAAGACCTTTTGGTGAAAATTGTGTTTGTTGTGGCATTATATTCAAAAAATTCTAAAACCAGCATAAGCATTCATGCACAACATCTCTAAGCATTCTCCTCTCCATTGGTCTGATATGAAGACCACATTAAAGACGTCAGTATGCTAGACCTATTTACTTCTTGAAATTCAAAGGATTTGGTCATAAGCTTAAAAAGTATAAGAAATGATAAGAAAGAAGAAGAAGAAAAATTCAAAAATCCAAGAAACATCCTTTCATGAGGTTCAATATGTAAATAAGACTCTTTAGCTGAAATATCGAAACATTTCGAAGAATCAAAAAATGAGAAGTGGAGCTCAAAAAGTAACTTCTTCAAAAAGTAATCTCAAGAGTTAGAGAGTACTCTTTCTGAAATAGATGAAAAAGGGCGGGATAATTCCCACAATCTTTTTGTTTCTCTCTCCCACATTGTTTCACCTTCAGCAGCCACGTCCCATCACTTAAATAAACTCCCACTCCTCACACGCCACACTTTTACCTTCATCTTCCTCAGCATGCTTCGTTAACCATTTCATATTCTGGTTCCTTCAAACCCTTATTCCTTAACTCAAATCAATCATCATATCACAAAACTATCATCATTCCTCTTTTATTATTCCTTTCAAGTTTCGACCTTCTTGTTACAAACAATCTCAAACATGGTTGAAGGTAAAAGTTTGACGGTACCATTGCCAATCTCGGAACACTCCAAATGTATGATGAATCCTTTCACCAACAGTTTTATGCTGATAGCTATGCTCATCATCCTATAGCACTAGGAAAAAGGCTCCGCAAAGAATTGATGACTATTTTCACGATTCGGCTGGAAGTCATCTCCTTCCAAGGATAGGAAGGATTTCTCAACATAGATCGAGTATTTGCTAGAATGGTGACAACCTTCTACTCCCAACTGATACAAGTATCTAAATCTAAGCTCACAACCTATATTAGATGTGTAGATTTAGAACTGAGGACAAGGGACCTCTCCTACATCATCCATGCACCTAACGAGGGACTCAAATACTCGTCTGACAAAAATTGGTTCACTACCCTTAGAGTCTTAGTAGAGGAAGTTTGAAACTGTTTTACAAATTCTCGAGAGCATCAACCTAGTGAGATAATCATTGGCATGTTAAACTCCAGAGCTAGGCAAGTTTTCATTTTAATTCAATTCTTTCTTCTCCCAAGATTAGGAAGCATGGACTTACTGATAGGAATGGCTTGAATGTTACTTTTTTGCTTACTAACAATGAGAAAAGTTAACCTGCCCAAACTTATCTTTGACTATATGGTCGATGCTACGATCACCAAAGAAATAGACACTGCATCTATTCCATACGAAATTCTGTTAAGCAAGGTGTTTGAACACTTATACTATCCTCTAGCAAGTGAATGGTATGAATATATGGTTGGAACTGACTATACCATATCCTCCTTTAGAATCAAGAGGAAATCTATTGGTGTCATTACGGAATACTTCAAAAAGATGAGAGAAGCCATCAAGAATGCTGAGTATTTCGAGGAGAAGAGAATGGTAATAAATTTGGATAGGAGCTCAGAAGATTCTGCAAACCTAGACAGACACCAAATGTGAAGACATACTTGATCCATTATCCAAACCTGCAGAATTTGAGACTGATTAAGGAAGTAGAGTTCAGTTGAGCAAAGAAGAACCTTCCTTATCCACAAAAACAAAGTTGTCAGATGGTAATACTGAAAGTATGGTTCCTGAGACCGACTTCACTCTTGTTGATGACTCTCCTTCTCTTCATGCCAAGCAACCCTCTATGCCAGCTTCACCACCTATTCTTGACTCGAATCCAGCTCAGGAAACTGATCAACCTTTAACTAGTCATCCCCAACCCATACCTCCTTCAATATCTCCTCGAATACGAATGCTACTAGAAAATCAACAACTCATCACTAACAGGCTAGATGATTTGGAAAGAAGGATGCATAATCATGACGACTTATTACTTTGGATTCTTCAAACAAATGAAGATATTTATTAAGAGTTAAAGTATCGAGGCTAAAGATGGTCCTCCTTGTTCCCAGCACACCTCCTTTTTTATGATGTCAAAGAGGGGAGAAAGAAAGTGAAGACAATCTTGTGCTCTGAGTGAGTTAACTCAAGGGGAGTCAAGCTATGGAATTCACGAGGAGCTTATGTTAATGGGGAGCTCAGAGATAATTTTGCAATAAAATTTTAAATTTCACCGTGCAATTTGTACCGTACGATTGCATAAAAACCCAATAGTTAGATCTGACATGGAATAAATAAACTAATTATTACAATGACTGGAAATACTTTAATTTCTTAACATTAAGTTAGATGTCACTAGGTGGCTTACTAGTGTTTTTCCTATTGGAAATCTTTGATTATCACTCCTACTATACGATATATTTTTACATAGATAGTCTCGATCATGTGCTTCCTCAAGATTCCTGATTGGAAGCATTATGGCCAGGAGTTAGACTCATTGTACCTAGTTGCTTAGACCCATATCAGTGTTTTTTATATTGTTTTCTCATTCATTTGCTACTATACTTGTGAGTGCTGTTTCGATTTGGAGTCCCTTTTCCTTGCTTTTCCATTGTACATGGCTCATCCACTAGTTGTTGCACTAGTAAGTCAATATTCACCACTGTAACCTATGCCTACACATCCACCGCAACCTGTCATTTTCATTGAGTCAGATACTTCAGAGGAGACTTATTGTGGTCCTTCATCTTCCTTAGGATGTAATGGGGATTGACAGGGATACCTAGCCAATGTGGCTAATAGGCACTACTCTCCTCTTGTTTGACTAACTGTGATGTATCTGGCTTGTATATAAGTGTAGAATCACTTAGATTCCTTCACCTTGACTGACTATTCTTGGATCTTGGTCTAATCTTTTGATAAGCCATTGACCAAAGGAGTTAGGATTTTCTACTTTTTGTTGGTTGTTTTTCATAGAACTTAACCTATACTATGAAGTTAGTGTGAAGGCTGGAATAAGGCTATATATGCATTACACAGACGTACTTATATTTGGTTGTTAATAGTATGACTGTATGACTTAATCCACTATGGGTACCACTTATATATATAATGTAAATTATGGTGTACTTTTAAATATGTGCATCGTGTGGTCAACTACTTGTATTGTTCATTTTGTTCTGTCATTTCTACAAGCTGATATTTATATTTTAAAAGTTTGAAGCGCAAAAAATTAGTATGACTTTCAGTGCAAGACTACTAATTATTATGACAATTTCATTGGCATTATAAAGTTTGCCTAAAGGACTTGTGATCTATTTGGTTCCCCACTCCCCTGACTTTCCTCACCTAACCTAAGGCATTTCATAACCCTTTATCTATTTTAGAGCTCAAGGCTGGGGGACTTATGGTCCATCTAGATCCCTTACCCGCCTAGCCCAAGCCCACCTTGTCACTCATATTAGTGACATGTAGCACCCTTATCTCCTATAAATACAATAGCAAATAATGGGGTGAAGTAAATTCATCTCAATCCAAATAGCAAACCCACCCATCTTCATCCACCTTTCTAAGTTGATGAGACATGAACAATCACTTTTAGTATTTGTTATTACTTGAGGGGGAAAAAATAAACTTGATTCTTTGATAAAATAAAAGCCAAATGAAGATATTTATTTTTAGCATTATTTTTAATTCATCAAAAGATATAATTTTTATATAATATATCAACCAATTATCTAACGCCTAATATTATTAAATTATTTATGCGACTATGAAATTATTCTTTTAAGTTTTGACCCTTTTATATTTAAGGTGAAAATGTAATCTAAAATGTAATTGATTTGACTAATAATTAAGAGTGATACTACCAATGATAATGCTTTTAAGTTTCTAAGCCGATACTTTTCATTTTAAATCAATAATGCTATTGTTTTAGTGTTGCCACGTAAGCAATTAATATTGGGTCAAATGGCGAGATTCAACCAAGGTCTGTTTTATATATATATATATATATAGATCGAAATCAGGGTATCCACTATCAGTAGTGGTGACTAATCCCCTTGCCATAAAAGCCCTCACGAAGAAGCAAATAGCTAAGCACGAAATATGCTCAATTTCTATGAATGAGGATCGAACCCCCGACCACATGGCTAAGGAATAAAGTAAACTACCACCACGACACACCTCATGATTTATTTATTTATATATATAAGCCCATTATAAAAGAAGTTGTTTCTTCTGTTTGAGTTTAATTTAGTTGTCTATTTTAAACATTAAAATGTTATTAATAATTTTTCAATAAAGATTAATTTTGCACACTATCATTATAAAAATATTTACACCAACATCTTATTGTGTATTGCCTACATTAGCAAAAGAGCTAGGTTTAATTATCCTCAATCTTAAAACTTTTACAAATAGAAATATATGATTATTGGATGACAGTGCACAAATCTTTTTACACTTTAAATAATTATTAATGTCTAAATGAATTTTGAAAAAAGAGTATTAATAAGTTTAGTGCTTTTTTATTGAAAAGATATAGGTTGAGGGGAAAATTTACCTCAGTGTCTCTAGATTCAACAATCACTTACAGATCAACCACTAATAGCAGAAACCTAACAATCAAACTCAAAGCATGGGGGATGTATGAGTGAAATATTGACCATGTAAACCAATCCCTTTTAGCATGAGTTTAATGTTACCTTCATTCTCTAATAAGTATCCATTTTTAGAATTTTTTTTTAAGTTATTGTCTTTTTAAGAAATCTATACAATATTAATTACATTTTATCTTTTATACCTTTATCAAATAGTGTATATATATATATATATAGGAGAGAAAGTGAGTGGAGGGATTAAGTGGGATAGTTATGTAAACTAAATCTAAATTTTCCTAACATAAACTTATTCAATCATTTCCTTAATCTATATGCACAAGTGAAATGAACACTTATTAGTGAATAAAAGGCGATAATGTTTTAAAAATAGATAATTTTATCAAATTAACTTATTAACTTATATTGTCCAATTATAAATATCATTTATTATTTTTGTTAATTGAAGCGAATATTAAGTAGGGCTAAATGAAAATTTACTGTCATGAAATTTATTAAGCCTCCAAGTGAAATTCGTTAATTACACTTAAATAGAGGAAACTGTGGTCAATTCTCCCCATATAAGTATTTCTCTTTTATATATATATATATATACACACACACCTTAGAAAACATATTGCAGCGCGATTTTCATCACACCCTGTTTCTATACTTATCCGAATCAGGTGACAACTACAGGGACCATGATTCGATTAGTGTAGGAAAAATGGGCGCATGAGGAAGTTATGCAGTTACACTAAAATCAAGGAAGTGCATTAATATATAATTAAGCTTATAATAATCATATAGAAAACCATATATTTGTCATGTGGCATTGACTGCAATTTTCATCATCCCTGCCTCGCAGTGACTAGGAAAATTACAGATGAAGTAGTTCCATCCCGGGGCTAGCTGAATTCGATCGTGTCCTGATCTATACACTAGGCTTCCTGATGGAGCACTACATGTATCGTAGCCGGCCTTGTTCACTACAGCCACGTTATGCGTCGTATAAACATAATTGAATACTGCATGTTGAAAACAATAACAAAAAAAAAGAGTTATCTGTCATAGAAAACAGTCAAATCTTCTCTTGTTTTTTTTCATGTATTAATTAACCCAGAAAAAAAAAAAGAACGAACCTTTTTTTTTTCATTGAAATTAAATTGGTTTCTCAGAACCATAACCAAAATAACAACACTCTGGACATGGTAAAGGCTGTCTAATCATTAAGTAAAAGTAAAACCCTTGTCGTAATAATGATGATACTAACCGAGTATATCACCAGCATTAAAATGCTTTCCATTAGGCCAATTGACAATGTCAAAGGTCCAGCCACCATAACCTCCAACCCTGTAGTTAACGGCATAAGCCATATCAGAGTGAAGGACCAAAATACTTAAAAATAGCATTTGAGCAATCACTCCGCTGCCTATTCTTTGAGCCATTTTACGAGGTTTGCTTGCACACAATAAGAATGGTTGGTAAAGAGTGTCTAGGAAGGATTTTATAGCTATTGAACCTGTCAATCCTAGTGGGTAGTGCTCAAGGATTTTATAGCTATTGAACCTGTCAATCCTAGTGGGTAGTGCTCAAGGATTTTATAGCTTCCATAGCCCACTCGCTTAAATATTAAAGAATAAATAGCCTTTGGTTAGAAGTAATTAATTTTTTCGACGGATCAAAAGCCAATTATAGGTCTTTAATTGCTTCATGGTCCATTTATTGGCCTCAGACTTGTAGAAGGTTACCGACACTGGTTCAAGTTGTTCAAGGGGTGCAACATTTCTTTCTCTTTAAAAATATTTGAGCTGAGAGTAAAATACTCCCTCCAGTTGAAAATAATTGTTCAATTTTAAATTTTTTATTATTCAATAATTAATTATCCATTTAAGAATTTTAAATAACATTTTTTTCAGGTACAGCCTTTATTAAAGAAAAGAGAGAGTAAATGGGAAGAAATCTTTAAAGAAGAAAAATAATTAGTATTAGGGATAATATTATAAAATATATATAAGAAAAGTTAACGATGAAACTTTTTTTTTTCAATTATTTCCTTCATTTTTGTTCCCAACTAAAACTGGGAAATGATTTCCAACCAGAGAGAGTATATAGTATTGGAAGGGTTTAATTTTTGTAGTGCATCAATCCAAACCGACTTATTATTTTGAGTCTAACACTATTAGTTTTAATTAAAACACTAGTTGAAAAGTCTTATATTATATTTTAAATATTCTGAGAATTACATTTTTGCACATTATAAATTTACATTCAAAATTCAGTTAAAGTTATCATTGATCGTAATTCTAAATAAGAAAAGAGGTTTTGGTATCAGTGCCATTTTTTCATTGAAATGTGTGTTGGGTAAGTTTTCTAAGTTTTTTTAATTAGCTCATTAAATTGCAGAACTAAGTGGTCAAAAGGCATGTAATTACAAGATAATACTAGAAAATGAAGTCTCTCTCTCTTAATTCATTAAAAACTTTATTATTCTCTCTCTTATTTATTACTTCCGTTATCAAATACTCCCTCAATTTCATATTAATAACTCTTGAAAAATCATAAATTTTGATATATTGAAAAATGAATGTATCTAGCTACTAATAGTAGCATGATACATTTATTTTTCAATATATCAAAATTGCATGGTTTTCCAAGAGCTATTACTAATATAGAATGGAATGAGTAATTACACTATTAAAAGTTTATTATTTCACAAATGATGTTTATTTAAAAATTCTACACAATACTAATTATTACTTTAATTACCAAATAGTTGTCCAACTTTAAATGCTCAAATTGATTGAGAAAGTTATCTCATAGCTTGATTATTTCCACATTTACTTTCTCCTCTACTACTCTTTTTTTCTTTTTCACTATTCTCTCTTTCTTTTATTTCATAAGGGTATAGTTCAAAAAAATAATTATATTTTCTAAATTTCTTAAATAAACCATGGAAAAAAGAAATTTTCAAAAGTGGAAAACTATTGGGGAACATATATAGTATTTTTTTTTTTTCAAAACTAGACCTTATTAAATGGTCAATGGAAGGGGGAGTTAGTGGAAAAGATATTTAGGGATAATTAAGGAAGAGATAGATAAATAATAATAGAAATTTCATAAAACATACCTAATGTTTTCCTAGCATTAAGACTTTTCTCATTCATTTTCTTCATTCAAATGCATATTTAAAAATGGGCAATTATTTGAGAATATAGGCAGTATTTACTAGCAATCAAATTAACAGAAATTCAATACACTTTTGTCCACCCACTTTTGTTTGTCCCTTAATTTTACTAATTTTTTGCGTCGAATATTATTTGTCACTTGAGAATTTCAATGTATCATTAATTTAAGATAGAGCAAATGAATTGGAAAAGAGAAAGTGTATGAAAAGGATATGTTAGGTGAAGATATAGCACGAGAATGGGGATTGAATCATGCTTTCAAAAACTTTTAACTTTCTAAAACTCAAACAAAATCTATCAAGTATTTAAACTTGACAGCAATGGAAAACACAAGTTAGTTAGCTCTAGAAAGTAACTTTTTAAAGTGTCTAGAAACTTGAAATAACTTTAGAAAGATATTAATGTAATTTTAAAATCACACACAATAATAATGAAAAATACACAATAGTTAAAGGAGATAGAGAGATCATAAAATCACGCAGATAATTTTATATTGGTCCGGTTAAGTTTGCCTACGTCCAATCCTTAACCAAAACTATTGAGTTCCACTATCAACTTCCTTATCTTACACAAGAACCTCGTGTATATATATATATATATATATATATATATATATATATATATATATAATAAGTATTGAATTCATGAGATAATGTCCTTTAATTCAAATATGATAAGTATAAATGTATGCTATACACTTTAAAGATTGGTTTATGAGGCATGAATGAGACTCATTTGTAATTGAATGCCTACATATGGTTTATACATACATTTGAGAAAATAAAAGCACATGAAGGTGACAAAAGAGCATGTAGGAACTTCAATTGTGCATGTTCTAACATATGGATAAAATAGAGATAAGACTTATGTTGGGTAAAAGGGAAAGCAAGATGAAGGACTTTCCTAGAGATATTATGAGTCGATAGACGTATCAGCTACGAATAGAACTGTGTAAGAAACGAAAAAGAGAAAAAATGAAGTCTAATGATCACGTATAGGAATGAGCTCATGTCCTGATAAGTAGTCCATTACCCATTGTAGAGTTATCCACTACAGATACCATTAGGTATAAATTACCCATTGTAGAGTCATCCACTACAGATACCATTTGGTATATAAATAAGTCATCCCTATGTTGATGAAAAGAGAAAATGCACCGAGTTGATTCCTATGGCTATAATTTAGAGCAGGGCCACTGAAATTGAGTTTTGTGGCCATAAGTAGAAAAAGGGCCCTTTAAGATCATTTCATTTCATTTAGCATATGGATATTCATAATTTTTTTTAGCATTGTTTACTACAATTTTGAGCTTTATGATATATGTGCACTAAGTGATTGATTATTAAAGCAATCCACTTCAAAAGTAGGAGTTGGAAATTTAAAATGAACTGTTATTATGTAATGCATGATCACCTTTTTCCTGATAAACCAAAGTGGTTAGGATGATGATGATGTCATTTATTGTTGTGTATTTAGGGAAAAGCCCTACTGAGAAATGCATAATTCTCACCCATATGTGTTTGTGTTCCTGCATTGTCTTTAGGTTGATCTAGCTAACTCTGGAGCTGCTACACAAAGAAATCAAATTTGCAATAGTTTAGTATCTGGGACTTATATCAATTGTATATAGGTGTAAGATATATGTATGTAAATATAAAAGAGGATAGATGTGTATTAAAGCTCATAGAAAAGCTTCCTTTTGTACTTGACTTTTGTTTTGTTTCTTTATTATATATTTTAATAGAATACGAATAAGTTACTTCACGATTCGATTGATTTTTCTATAGAAAATTAAGAAAGGTCCGCTAATTAATAAGTAACAACTATCGAGTCTGATGTCATGACTTAAGGATGATGTTGTACTTGGGAGGGAGTTACAACTCCTCTAGACTGCATTTCCAATACACGAAAATAAGATCAGCATATGTCAATTGAAAAACAGATGAAGGACAATGGTCATAAATGCAGATCAAGTATAAAAGGAGATGTTGTGCTTGCAACAAAAGAGACTTTTGACAAAATACTGTGCTGGAATGATGAAGAAAATTCCTTTCATCATTTGTAAATTTATTATTACTTGTAATAAGTTTCTTCCTTGTAAAAATATCCTTTCTACGTTCTTACTAGATCATACGCTCTTCTTAGGAAGAATAGATAGAAAGAATTCATTAAAGTTTTCCAACTCTATTATTGTTTATCACACGAAAACTTGAATGTTGGTTAGTTTGAGTGTTTAACCTAAACACAAACCTTTGAGACCCCAGTCCAGTAGTGATCACTATGAGTTAGCTTAAAGAGGCTAAGTAATTACTACTTGTAAGTAATAATAGAGTGAGCTATTGGTCACAAAGTTAGCTTGGAGAGGCTAGTTAAAGATTACTTGTAAAGTGACAGTAGAGTAAGTTGCTGGTCATGGAGTTAGCTTGGAGAGGCTGGTCAAAGACTACTCAGGTGTGACAATAGAGTGAGTTATTGGTCACTAGTAAGACCTTAAGAAAGCTACTGTAAAGACTAACTTTCTCGAGTTGAGAAAGATTTTAATGGAACTCAATGATGGTTGAGAACTGGATGTAGGCAGGTAGCTGAACTAGTATAAAAACTCATGTGTAGTATCTTCTCCTTCCTTAACTTTCGTTTATTTACTACTTTGTGCTATTTATATTGTGTTTTCTGAAAACCATCTTCTATGCATTACTTTTTTATATCTTTGACATAGTTCAAAAAGTCACTTTTTGGCGTATACTAATGTTGTTTCTTTAGCATTTCAAGTATAAGCTTGATAGTATTTGTTCAAGTTATTTTTTTTTTCAAAAATGAAAAAGAAAAAAGGCAAAACATGATTCAACCCCTTTTCTTGTGCACTTTTATACCTACACAAGTGATGAGACTCTTTCCAAAGAAAGAACAGCATGCACTAGTGCTTTTTCTCTTTACTCTGTCTTTAGCAAAGTTAGCATCACAGTACCCTACACTCTCACAAGATGTACCTTTCTCGTGCCATAAACCTAGATTAGTAGTAGCTAATAAATATCTTAAAATCCTCTTGACAACATTTAAGTATGATTGCTTTGGGTAAGGTTGAAATCTAGCACAAATTCTCACACTTAATTGAATGTCTGGTCTATTTACTATAAGATACATAAGTTAACCAATCATTCCTCTATATTACTTTCTGATACATTTTCACCATTCTCATATGCATCAATGACCTAAGATGGATGCATAAGAGTACTCATAGGTTTGGCTTTATCCATATTGAACTTTTTCAAAAGCTCTTTCATATACTTTTCTTGATAGATCAATGTTCCTTCTTTTTTTTGTTTTATTTGAAGTCCGAGGAAAAGCATGAGGTCACCCATTATGCTCATTTTGAATTCACTTTGCATCAATTTTGAAAACTTTTCACACAGAGAATATTCAATGGCACCAAATATAATGTCATCAACATATACTTGAACTATCAGAAAGTGATTATTTTGCTCAAAAGTAAATGGGGTTGTATCAACTTTACCTCTCTTGAACCCATTTTTTTGTAAAAAGTTACTTAGCCTTTCATACCAAGCTTAAAGAGCTTGTTTCAGACCACAAAGTGTCTTTGTTAACTTAAAGACATGGTTGGAAAGGTTTCAACTCTCAAAACTAGGAGCCTACTTCGTGTAAAATTCCTCAAAGAGGAATCAATTTAGGAATGCAGACTTAACATCCATTTGGTCAAGAGTGAATCCTTTGAAAGCAGCAAAAGCAAGTAGCATTCTTATGGCTTCAAGCCTAGCTACTGGTGCAAAAGTTTCATCATAATAAATTCCTTCTTGTTAATTATAATCTTGTGCACTTGCTCTGGTTATGATCACCTTTCTAGCTTCATCCAGCTTATTTATGAATACCCATTTTGTTCCTATTATGAATTTTTACCCCAACTTGACTAGGGGAACGTGACCGGCACATGAGGAAGCCCATTCCCATGTAAGTTTGTTGGGTGACATGTCTCTCTAAATGCATAAAATAGTATTATATCGTACTTAAAATATGATTTTCCTTTAAATCATTATCATTTTCTCTAATTAAAACACAATATTCAAATCATAAAAACTAAAGTATTCACATATATAAATCTAAAACTTTTTTTTGTCATGCTCTGAGAAATCTAGTTAAGACTTGAAAACTGAATTATAAATTCATTATCACTAGCTTGTCACATAAATCTCTAAGTATAGTCTATATTTCAAAATACATTCTTGAACTTTGAAACATCTAGGGAAATACATAATCTCTGAAAATAACTACAATATCTCAAAATACATGCGTAGCTCGGATCCTGCCTACAAAACTACTAAAGCACTCTATATCCAACACAACCTAATCTAGGCTTTACAGTAATGTAAAGCTCACCAAAGGATAGCTATGGCTACTAGATTAGAGGCTAAACGATGACTGCAACTATGAGAGGAAAGGAGAGGGGTGAGTCAACAGACGTAGTGAGTGAGCTCTCAACTATCACCCACATGGGACAACCAAGAGAAAACGTAATACACTATACATGTAGCAATTGTAAATAATTTGATATATATTTAAATACATAGCTGGCTAAGAAAACACTCTTTATTCTATAAATTCATAACAAACATTTCTAAACTAGTAATCGAACATGAAATCATTTTAACTGAAGGTGTGGCAGAGCATTAGGAAATAGTATGCTAAATAAAATAAATATATATAATAATAATAATAAAAGCTATAAAATCATAAACTATGAGGTAGTACTCAGTCCCTGGAGGGCAAGAGCACCTGCTGTAATCATAATAGTCCATGTTGGACAAGCTTTGGGCACCTAATTGGGTCCCATTTTCTGTAACAACTGGGGGTAAAATTGTCTTCTAATGGATAGCTTGGTACCAAAGTTAACAATCTCTTTACAGCTATTAACTAACTATCTGTTTCCTTATCTCTATTGGCTAAACTCGTTTGTCAAAAACCAAAACTAAAAGGTGGGTGCTCAATCCCTAGCAAACAAAAGCCCCTAAAATCTTAGTACTCTAAAAGTTCTAGATTCATATAACTCTAACAATCTGACTTTAGCATAATTGTGGCTGTGAAAATCATGCCCAAGGGATCACCCACTTGTAGGCATTCTGATTTCAAGCCTACAGAACATTTATTTGGTATTTGCTATGAATCATATTGAATTCCATACTTCTTAGTATCATAAGTTGAAGTTCTAAATTCATATCTTAAGCTAACATGTAACACCCTAATTTTTAACCTAACTCTCTAGAATACATTAGGTTAAACATTAGGCTATTACTTCTTAGTCTCATCATTTTAATAAAATACTTAGCGGAAATTACGAGTAAATTTTTTTTTGAAAACATAAAGCAAAGTGAGAGCCGTGAACTTAACTAGTCAAACAATAGAAATATAAAGCACGCGTAACAATCATTAGAATTCATAAAGTAAAGCATATAACCAAAGAACAACAATCATGGTAACAAAGAAAACATTTCATTAATAACTTAATTAGAGTACATAAGTAGTCATACCCTCATAGGGACGGGCAGAGCTTGTAATACAGCGGAAGTAAAATATAACAGAAACAAGAAAATACAGAGTACATGGTACGACAAGAAGGTAAACCCAAAACGCTACCCTCATACTAAGCTATGAGTACAATCTGCAACCCCTCCCAAAAGGTATTGCCAAAGGGAAGATCACCATAAAAGCTCGGGTACTCGCAAAGCTCTCCATCGGCGTCTAGTGACTACGGGGGTCCTCGGGTGATGGAGGTAGGTAACCGGGGAAACGATCTATCTCCTCCTGAGTGGGCCAATGGAGTGTGAAGGGAACTCGTGGCGGATGAATGTGAGCTCCTCGACGCGGGGGCATCTCGGCTCTCCTTGCCAAGCGCGGCTGCCTCACGGTCTCCTCGCTCCCCTCGTCGGGCGGGGAAAGGGAGCAGAGCCCTCCGAAGGGACATGCATCGGCGAATCCTCAGATGGATCAGTCTCGGACCTCCTCGAGCGAGGCACGTACTCCGGGTAGTCATGGACAGTTGAGGTAGAGGTGCGGGCGCGGCGCAGCTGCTCATCACGCGAGCGAGTACACTTGAAGATCATGTCGTCACTACCAAAAGGTGCGGTAGGAGTGAACTGGTAGCTCGAAACCGGATAAGCGAAGGGTCGTCCCATGTACACAAAAACACGAACGGCACAACGACCCTCAAAATGATACGAACGGTGGTCCAGGTCGTAATGCACCTCCCACACTGGCGTGTCAATGAAAACCACGAACGTCGCCATTTGTCTCTGAAGATGTGATAGGAGAAAGAAGAGAGAGGAGTGAGAATTCTTACTAAAGAATAGGAGTCTCCTATCCTAGGGTTACATCATTCACATCCTCAGGAACCTTGGGTTCAATTCTAAAACAACGATCATGCATATAAGATTCAATTTAGGGTTTTCCAAAACTAATTATCCAAGGTCCATTCCTTTTAGCATGCATCTTGGTGTTATGAATGCAACATATTATATCGTGGATGCATGTCAATACTTGAGCATATACAACAACACATCAAAGCATATAAACATAAACCATGTGGCATAAGGGCATATAACTTTCAAGTGGATCATTCCTCAACTTCGTGACATCAATCATGGTACTTAAGCATAATAAGCCACCCTAAAAATAACTAGGTTATGAGCTCATACCTCAGCTAATCGTCATTAGCTCTTGCTTATTATTTGAATAAGTGAAACATAAATAATAAATCCCGACTCGCAAGTACGGGTTGGGGGCAGGGATCACCTCTCTTAGGATATACCCTCTTTGAAACGCTTTGCGGGCATTAAGCCATAGCAATTTGTCCGCTTTGGTAGGCTGCATCTACTCATACCCTCACGGATTTGTCTCCCCTGGGGGTGCTCGGCCGAGCCGGTGTCACCCAAGAAAGCGCGTCTCAGTGCTTTGTCACATAAAAATCTCTTGGGGGTGCTCGGCCGAACCGGTGTCACCCAGGGTTTTCAACTCATGTGGTACTTTAAAACATCTTTTCAACCCTTTTAGGTTTGACGGAAATTCAACAGCATAACAGCTGGTAAACCGAATTTCCTTTAAACTGCCACAAGCTAATTCACACAATCATATTCTCATAAACTCTCATGCTATGATAAACTTTAACATTTTCATCAATCATTTTCTCATGCATCCAGCACATCTCATCATATCATTGCATCATATAACACATCATAGCATTAACAACTTTCTTGGTATCTTATGCATTGACTCTTAAGATTCTTAACTCACATTCTAAGTTATAAATCATCAAACCTAATCTCTCAGGAACTTATAAGGTTATAACTAAGTATTTCTCACCTCACACTATGGTCAAGAACATCTCTAAACCTCAAGGATGCAGAATTCATAATCCTAACTTTACGGGTACCTAGAAGTCACAATAATGACCCTTTCTAAGTTCAGTTTGTTCCTAAGGCATCAAGATCAAGTCCTAAACCAATTATGAGTCATTCCTACACATTTAAACTAAATTAGAACCATGATTATCATTACTAAACCTTGCTGGACAGAATCCAGAAAATTCAAACATTAAGGGATCTAGAACTCTCAAATTAATTCTTTTCTAGTTTCTAAATTCTCTTATCTTTCACATATGAGTTGTAAAATTAATTATACTCAAACATAAGCATATGACCATCATTAAAACAGCTCATACAGTGGTCATACAAGGAAAGGCAGAACCGAAACATTCACCTCCATATAAGGCATCAAACACAATTTCTAAAGCACACAAAATACTAGTTTCTCTCGGAACCTTTTTGAAACTTTAAAAACTCATTTCTAAGCATTTTTATCATCTAAAATCTTAAAAAACTTTATGAGGGCAGTGGCTAAATCAAACTTATCTCAAGAGGTCCTAAATTCATAAAACTTAGTTCTATATATTCCTTGAACTCATAAAAGCTTAGAAAAATTATAAAACATAGTTTTCAATACTTGTAAACAATAAATCTCATTGAGGCCGAAATCATGAAGACCAAAAACATAGATTTTCAAGCCTTTGCTTGAGATAACAATGGGCAAGTCTTTGAGCTCTAGGTTCATTCAAGTGATGACATAAAGATAAATATGCTCATGCACTTATTTTAGGTCCCATTAGAAAGTAAAGTGATAGCATAAAATAAACGTGAGATGCAACTTATTATTATCTTGATATTAAGTGAGAACTTGAAATATAAACATGATAATGCATAGCTTAAAATATACATATGATAATGCATTCATTATCTTGATACTTAGTGATAGCAAGGAAAGTAAATATGATGTGCAAAGCATAAAAGTAAACATGATGCAAGGTTCATTTTAAGGTTGGCTAGAGCTCATACAAGACTTTAACATATAACAACCCAACACTCATCTCATCACAAAGAGAGCTTTAGAGTTCTTGAACCAAGTTCTCAAAGGAACTATGAGGTTCCTGAACATCATCATCAAGCTCAAAATAAATAAACTTTCAAAACAAAACAAAACCTCAAAGATCAAGGAATCAAAATCGAAATATTTAAAGGAAAAGGAACAAAGAACCGAAATAAAAAAATAGCAAGGGAAGTAAAGGTGTTCTTGAGTAAAAATCATCTTGAGTTGGTAAATAAAGTTGGAAAGAAAAAACTCAAGCTCTAGAGGTTCCTTTGAGATGAACACAAAGTCATCATCTAGGAGCTCTCATCATTGAGCAATCATGTAGCCAAAAGGACCAAGAGGCCGAAAATACAAGAAGAAGAAACAAAGCAAGTTTCAAAAAGAAAATCCAAGAGAAAGCTAGAAAAACTCATTTTTCAAGATACAAGGTTTAGAAAAACACTTCTACCTAGAGTGAAGATGAAAACTTGAACTCTTTCAAAAGGAAAACAAGATGATGAGCTCCTCCTTGGGGCTAGATGGTTTCGGCCAAGGAAGAACAAGAAGGTTGGAGTTGTGTTTCAAGTGAGGTTGTGTTTGAGGTATGGTGTTTGAGAGGTTTGATGATGGTTCAAGGCTATGGGGTGGTGTTTGAAGGTTGAGAGATGATGATAGGATGAAGAGAAAATGAAGATAAAGATGAAGAACAAGAGGAAACTCTCTTGAAACTTAGAGAGAAAAAGAGAGGAAACTCAAGAACGCTTAGAAACTTGAAACTTACCAAAAGACTAAAAGTGACACAAGTTCATCTAAGGCACCTATTTATAGAAAAACAAAACATTGAGGCCCTCCAAGAGGAAGCCTTGGCCGTAGCATTGAGGGGGGAAAAGGAAGAGAAAAATATCTCTTACACAAGGTCATTCAAGCATGGTTTGAAGTATGGAATGTATGATACAAAGTATGGCTTGATGTGAGTGAATTTCCTATCAATTTTGAATGAAATTAGGCTTCTAGAAACAATGCATGGCTGGAACTTTTTCAGCCACAAATAAATGGAGAAAAATGGGTTATTTTAATTAGTTATTCATTTGGAAAATCAAGCTTGATTGAAAGTATGACAAGGTATGGTGTATGTGACTTGAGGTATGGCTTTGAAATGTTGAAAATTTGAACATGTGATGCATATGGAGGGGGAGAAGTGCACGGCCAGACCTGGACAGCATGGGGGAGGAGGATTTGTTTCATGTAATTGTGTGTTAATGATAGGTTTAGGTGTAGATTAGCTTAGGTACAAGGTTAGGAATAATTAAACTTAAGTTTAGGTGACTAAGAATGAGGTTTAAGGATTTTATGACAAGAGTAGGAGTGTTCATACATCATTAGAGAATTAAAAACTCATTTGTGAATAAACAATATGTAACACAATTCCATGATTTAAGGAATTGGAAAGAGAATATACTATTTAAGATTCCATGACTAGGAGTCTTGAATTTAAAATAGGATTTCAAGTTGTAATTAAGCACTTTTAGGTTCTAATCAACTTTAAAAAATTATTTTGACTCAAGATTAATGAAAGAAATTAATTAGCCTTTGATTAGAGCCTAATATTGCTTAGGTTTGCTTAATCACGCGATTAAGCGTAAAAACACGAAACTAGGGGCAAAACCGTAATTTTACACTAATTTAGCCCGGGACCTCTAGGACCAAAACTAAAGTCATAGAATACATAAAAACGCCTTTTAAAACCATCTGGAGAAGTTTCGGGTTCATCCGGCACTTGCAAACGGGTAAAACACCGCAGGGGCATTTTGGTCACTTTGACCCGAAAACTCGAAAAACGAGATTTTCGATCCCGGAAAGGTACACAAGTCATCTAATCCCCTTCCAACATTGAGTTTGCCCTTCGAGTACTGCCGGACCGGCTTTCCTCGAATTCTCGGGCCGAAAATGACCTCAAGAGCATTTTGGTCATTTTCACTCTAAGAGAAAATCGGGGCGTTACATAACATATTCTCATATACTTGATAAATCTAAAATTACGACTCAAAACACTGGGGGTTCAAAATCATAAAACTTGAAAATCATGTAACATATTTACTCGTAAAGTTGAGTCATACTCTTATTTCACATTTCTTCAACATATATAAATATATTAAGTAAATACTCTAAAACATAGCTTGATATCTTAAAACTTGAAATTGTTGTGTGTAACACCCTGATTTTTCTGCCTGAGCAAAAATGACCAACATGCCCCTGAGGTCATTTTCCGCCCGGAATTCGAGGATAGCCGACCCGGAAGTCCTTGAAGGGCCAATGATTTCGGAAACGAAAATCTCATTTTCTGAAGTTTCGGGTCAAAATGACCAAAATGCCCCTATAGCGTTTTTATGCTGGTATAAGTGTTGTTTGAGCCCAGAAACTTTCTAAAAGGTTTGAAATGAATGTGTTTAGAGATATCTGTGTAAGTCCCAATGGTCCCGGACAGTTTTTGTACAAAATTACGATTTTGCCCCTAGTATAGTGTTTTTAAGCTTAATGATGTAATTAAGCAAACCTAAGCAATATTAGGCTCTAATCGAATATTAATTAATTTCCATAATTGATCTAGAGTCAAAATAATTTATTAAAGTTGATTAGAACCTAACATTGCTTAAGGAAACTCAAAATCCTTTTCTAGTGTTAATTCTTTAAGAAAGGAATCTATGAATAGTATTTTCTCTTACATATTCCCCTAAATCAAGGAACCATGTTGCCATTGGATTCTAAGTTAATGAGGATTGACTTCATTAATCTAGCAAGACCACCTCCTAATCTAGTCTTACATGGCCCTAATTACCTACTTAATTACTTAAACACTTACTCACAAATCCTTAATCTTGAGCCTAATCAAAAATACATCTAAACACACTCCTAAACCACAATTAAATGAGACAAATCTCTCTCCCATGACATGATAAGCAACCAGCCACCTCTCCTTCATATTCTTCACATGTTGAAATTCTTACGCTCAAAGACCATGCTTAACACCATACTTTGCACCTTACCTTGCACCATACTTGGCCATGCTTTCAACCATGCTTTGAATGACCAAGTAAAAAGATATTTTTCTCTCCCCTATGGCCAATGAAGTTCACAGCTAGCACCCTTCCTTTCACCCTCCATATGCTTTGTTTTCCTATAAATACATGTATTCGAAGAACTTGCTTCCATTTTACACATTTTCTAAGTTGTTGTCTTGAAAGCTTGTCTTGTTTCCTTTCTTTTCTCTCAAAGAACTCTTGAGTTCTTTGCATCTCATCTTCTTCATCTTCATCATCTTCTTCAAAGAACCATTCCTCACAACCTCAAACCACCACCATAGATCATCATCTAAACACCAAAGCTTCCTTCCTCAAACACAAAGCTCACACAAAACATATTCCTTTCCTTTCCTCTTAGCTTGGCTGAATCTTCATCTCCACCTTGGGAGGATTTTTTCCATCTCAATCTCACTTCAAAGAACCAAGCTTTCATCTTCATACTTAGTAAGGGTTTTGTTTTCAAAATCTTTTCTTTTTATGATGTTGTTTTTTATATGAAAGTGCTAGTTTCCTCTTGGTTTTTCCTTTTGATTTCGGCCTTCAAGGCCTTGAGTTGCTCTCATGATAGCTTGATGATGAGTGTCTCTAGATGATGACTTTGTGTTCGTCTCAATGAGACCTCTAAAGCTTGAGTTTTCTTTCTTTAAGTTTTATTTAAAAAAATGTTTACTTAGTCATGATATTTTATTCTTTTGAAAGAAAAATCTTGAGCTTGATGATGAGGTTTCAAGATAATGATCTTGAGATTTACATTTGAGAAACCTCTAAAGCTTAAAACTTGTTCTAGATCTTGAAACTCTTTGGTTTTTCCTTTCTTTTTCTTTCTTGATGGTTCGGTTTCCTTTTCATTTCTTTTCAAAAGGTTTGATAAAAATATAAAGTAGTTCTTTTTACATTGTTTCAAGAAGTGTTGTGATTTATTTTGAGTTCTTTGTTCATTTTCCTTGAGCTTGATGATGATGTTTAAACCATGAGGTTTCTTTGAAACCTTGGGACAAAGAACTCTAAAGCTCACTTCACCTTGTTATAATATATGTTGGGTTGAGGTTTATGTTCCTTTAAAGTCTTGTATGAGCTCTAGCAAAGAATAAAAATGAACTTGCATCCATGTTTAAGTTTATGCTTTGCATAGCATATTTACTTTTCTTTGTCATCACTAAAAACCAAGAATAAAGAAATGAACTTGCATTATCATGTTTATATTTCAAGCTTTGCATTCTCATGTTTATATTTCAAGTCATCACTTAAATATTTCAGATAATAATAAGTTGCATCTCATATTTATTTTATGGTCTCACTTTACTTTATAATGAAGAATAAAAATAAGTGCATATCATGTTTAAATTTATGTTCTCACCTAAAAGATCCTAGAGCTCAAAGACTTGCCCATTTTTATCTCAAGAGAAGTTTGGAAAATTGAGATGTTTTACAAATGCATTTTGGTTGTGATGAGGATGAGCTTAGCATGAGTTTCATCTAATCACACGGACCAACAAACTATGTTTTAAGCATTTTCTTGAGGTTAGATGAACTTAGTGTGTGATATAAATATGTTTTTATGTTTTGAATCCCAACTATGAGCAAAATAAATTAGCTACTGCCCTTGGTTGTATTTTTATGATTTTAATGATATAAAATGATTCCTAAAAGAGTTTTGAGGGTCTAAAATTGTTCCAAGAGAAAACTAGTAACTTATGTGCACTTGAAAATGTGATTTCATGAGATTCCATGACATATATGTTTCGGTTCTGCCTTGATGTTGTGCTCACTGTATGATGATGATTTTATCATGTTAGAATGAGTGGTTTCATGTATATTTGATGTTAGAATTAATTTGTGAAAGCTAAGAAAAACTAGTAATTAAAAAAGATTTAAAATAAGAATTCTAGAACACTTAGAATACAAAGCATACTGTTTCTGTCCAACAACCTTTAGATGCAGTAATCATGTTTTATAATTAGTATATATGTGTAGGAATCCCTCATAATTGGTTTAGGAATTGATTTTGGTACTTTGAAGACCAAACTTAGAAAGAGTTAAAGTTGTGACTCCTAAGTACCCATAATTTGTAAAACATAGATTATGCACCTTTGAGGTTTAGGATAGGTTATGATTACAATAATTAGTAAGAATAATTAGTTGTGAACCTATAGGTGTATAAGAGGTTAAGATCGGATGTTAGAGAACTTAGATTTCAAGTTTAAGGCCCTAAAGGCCAAAGCATAAAACACTATAGTTTCTTTGATGTAATGATGATTGTTAATTCAAGTCTGATGAGATGATGCATGTGCTATGATGGGTATGCTTATGTGATTTAAATTTTATCATAATTAAAGAAATTGAATATAAAAGTACCTACATTTTAGATTTTTGTGGCATAAAGTAAATTTGAAAGAAATTCAATATACAGTTGTTATGCTGCCAAATTTTCGTCAAATTTAAAGGACTTGAGAATGTTTTTGAAAACCATATGAGATAAGTCCTGGGCGACACCGGTTCGGCTGAACACCCCCAGGAAATGAGTTTTTAAATGTGATACAGCATTGAGATGCATTTCTCCCACTCTGGTGGGGAGGAGGCAAATCCTTGAGGGTATGGTAGATACAGCCTGTCAAAGCGGACAATTCGTTGTGCACTAGATGCTAGTAGAGCATTTCAAAGAAGGAAATAACCCTAACCCATACTCCGGGAATCGGTGTATTAGGTGATCCTTAGAAATGATATGTTACCCTTTCTTTTGCCCTATATTAAATCTAGTGGCGACTAGTTAGGATTAAGCTCATTCCTAGGCGATAGGTGAGGTGGATGTTTGGTGGCTAGTATAAAAATCGCTGGGGCCAGCATGTTAGTTGGATTTTGGTGGACACGATAAGAATGAGGTCTTTATGAAAGAGAATTTAAGACTTTGAATATGAGAAAGAGGTTACATGAAAGTACTGTCCCTTTATGCCACCTATATGATTATGTTTCCTTATGTCATGCTCAATTGCTATGCTTTTCATGTTAATATGCATATGGTATTGTCATGCATTCATCAAATATCTGATGCATTCATATCATTAAGACTCATATTAAAAGACACCTACTTCGGATAAATAGATTTGAGAAGTTTAAAACCAAACCTTATGCATGAACACCTTTTTCATAATTAAAACTGAAGTGGCTTGGGACGACGACGATGACACGTGTGTTAGAGTCGGAAATCCCTACTGAGAACCTTGAATGAGTTTCTTATCCCTCTCTTTTCTTCTTTGTTGTCTCCAGACGAGGATAGTGACGTGGTTCATGACTTCTACTAAGGCATGGGCAAAGGATACACGCTACGAGTCGAATTAGAGGGACGCAATGGAAGCACGTAGATGTCGCTTTAGATATAGATATATATGTGTATTTCTTTTTTATGTGACAATGAAACTATGTTAGTAGTAATTGATGTACCTGTAATGATATGACTGAGTTGTGTTGTTATGTATAACATTTGTATTTTGTGGCTATGAATGATATGAATTCACTCTCTTATATGTTGTGTTTGAGGCGAATGTTATAACGCCCCGATTTTTCTGTTCGAGTGAAAATGACCAAAATGCCCCTGAGGTCATTTTCAGCCCGGAATTCGGGGAAAGCCAATTCGGCAGTACTCGAAGGGCAAACTCAATGTTGGAAGGGGATTAGATAACTTGTGTACCTTCCCGGGATCGAAAATCTCATTTTTCGAGTTTTCGGGTCAAAATGACCAAAACGCCCCTACGGTGTTTTACCCATTTGCAAGTGCCGGATGAACCCGAAACTTCTCCAGATGGTTTTAAAAGGCGTTTTTATGTATTCTATGACCTCAGTTTTAATTTTAGAGGTCCCGGGCAACCCCTAGTTTCGTATTTTTACGCTTAATCGCGTGATTAAGCAAACCTAAGCAATATTAGGCTCTAATCGAAGGCTAATTAATTTCCTTAATTAATCTTGAGTCAAAATAATTTATTAAAGTTGATTAGAACCAAAAAGTACTTAATTACAACCTAAAATCATATTTTAATTTCAAGACACCTAGTCATAGAATCTTGAATAGTGTTTTCTCTTTCCAATTCCTTAAATCATGGAATTATGTTACACATTGTTTATTCATAAATGAGTTTAAAATTCTCTAATGATGTATGAGCACTCCTAAACTTGTCATAAACTCCCTAAATCACATTCTTAGTTACCTAAACTTAAGTTTAATCATTCCTAACCTTGTACCTAAGCTAATACACATCTAAACCTATCATTAACACACAATTAAATGGTCAAAACTCACCTCCTCCCTTTGTACGGACTGGCCGTGAGCTTCCTTCCCCATTATGCATCACATGTTCAATTTTTCAACACTCCAAGGCCATACCTCAAGTCACATACACTATACCTTGTCATAACTTTCAATCAAGCTTGAATTTCCACATGAATAAATAATTAAAACAACCCATTTTTCCCATTTATTTGTGGCTGAAAAAGTTCCAGCCATGTCAAGTTTCTAGAAGCCTAATTTCATAAAAAGTTGATAGGAAATTAACTCACATCAAGCCATAATTTGTAACATAGCTTCCATACTTCAAACCATGCTTGAATGACCTTGTGTAAGAGATATTTTCTCTTCCTTTTCCCTCCAAACCACACGGCCACTCCCTCCCATTGTAAGCTCCATGGCTTTGTTTTTCTATAAATAGGATGCTTGTGATAGCCTTGTTGCACCTTGGAGCATTTGCTAAGTTTAGAGTTTTAGAGTTGTCTTGCTAGTCTTTCTTTTTCTCTCAAAATTTCAAGAGTGTTCTTCCTTTCTTTTCATCTTTATCTTCTTCATCTCTTCATCTCATCCTCATCTCTTAACCATCAAACACCACACCTCAAACACAACTTCACTTGAAACACATTTCCTTCCTTTTTCTTTCATCAAGGCCGAATCATCATCACCATCCTAGGAGGTGTTGCTCATCTCATTTCCATCTTCAAGTCCAAGCTTTTACATTCATCACAAGGTAGGGATTTGTTTTCAAACTTTGTTTTGCTCAAGAAAGTGTTTTTCTCTATTTTCCTCTTGGATTCTTTTTGAACTTTCCTTTGTTTTTCCTTTTCTTTTCATTTCGGCCTCTAGGCCCTATTTTGAGCATGATAGCTTGATGATGAGAGTTTCTAGATGATGACATTGTGTTCATCTCAAAGCAACCTCTAAAGCTTGAGTTTTCCTTTTCTTGTAACTTCATTTATATGTTATCTAGCTCATATGGTTTTCCAACTTAAGAAAATTAATCTAAGGATTTCTAAAAGCTCAAGCCTACCATTGTCAATCTTAAAGTTGGCCGGCACGTTCTAGAGATTTTTCTCTAGATAGGGGTTTTGGGTATTTAATAAAGAACTTGACGTAGTTTCACTTTCTTTCTCTTTTATATGACTTTCGGTTTTTGTGTTGTGATCTTTGAGATATTGTATTGGGTTGTTATCTTGTTAAAGTCTTGAATGAGCTCTAGTTAACCATAAAATGAACCTTGCATCATGTTTATTTTATGCTTTGCATATCATGTTTACTTCCTTGCTATCACTAAGTTTCAAGATAATAAGTGAACCTTGCATTATCATGTTTATATTTCAAGCTATGCATTATCATGTTTATATTTCAAGTTCTCACTTAATACCAAGATAATAATGAGTTGCATTTATATTTACTTTGTGCTATCACTTTACTTTCTAATGGAACCTAAAATAAGTGCATAAGCATGTTTGTTTTTATGTCATCACCTAAATGAATCTAGAGCTCAAAGACTTGCCCATTGTTGTCTCAACAAAGGTCTAACAATATGTGTTTTCTTGGGTACATATTTCGGCCCTAAGAGGTCTTGAGGTTTCCAAGTATTTGAGACTATGTCTTACAATTTTTCCAAGCTTAAGTGAGTTTAAGGAATGTATAGAACCAAGTTTTGAGAATTTAGAACCTCTTAGGACAAAGATGAATTGGTCACTGCCCTCTTAAATATTCTTATGATTTTAGATGTTAAAATTGCTTATAAATGAGCTTTGAGAGTTTTAAAAGAATTCCAAGAGAAACTAGTATTTTATGTGCTTTAGAAATTACGTTTTATGCCTTTTATGGAGAAGTATATTTTCGGTTCTTCCTTGCTCCTTGCTGCCACTGTATGTGCTGTTTTGATGATGATAATGTGCCTATGTTTGAGTAAAAATAATGTTAAGACTCATATGTGAAAGATAGGATAAGTTAGGAACTAGAAAAGAATTAATTTGAGAATTCTAGATCCTTGAATTATGTAATTTTCTGGATTCTGTCCAGCAAGGTTTAGATTTAATAATCATGGTTTTAAATTAGTTTAAATGTGTAGGAATGACTCATAATTGGTTTAGGACTTAATCTTAAAGCCTTAGGAGCAAACTAAACTTAGAAAGGGTCATTGTTGTGACTTCTAGGTACCCGTAAAGTTAGGATTTCAAATTCTGCATCCTTGAGGTTTAGAGATGTTCTTGGTCATAGTGTGAGGTGAGAAATACTTAGTTATAACCTCATAGGTTCCCAAGAGACTAGGTTTTAATGATCGATAACTTAGAATGCGAGTTAAGGACTTTAAGGGTCTAAACCGTAAATTCTAGAACCCCGTAATCACACAAATCACACAAATATAAAGCTGTCCAACTCTGCATAATGCTGTTTGGATAGGTCCTTGAGCATAAAAATTAGTAAAACTTGTTAGTTGTGAACCTATAAGTGTGTGAGAGGTTAAGAATAATACTAGAATAATTAGTTTACAAGTTTAAAACTCAGAAGAACCAAAGCATAACATACTATGGGTTTATAACATAATAAGCTTGTGAGTTGTATGTATGATTGTCTAAGGTGTGATTATGTGATAATGTATATGCTATAGTTTTATGTATACACTATGAAGAAGTTTCATGTGATGATGTATATGCTATGAAAAAGATTTATGTGATGAATAAGATGTATCTATGAATTAACACTTTATGAGAACTTAAATGTGACACAACACTGAGACGCCTTCTTGGGTGACACCGGTTTAGCCGAGCACCCCCAAGAAAACAAATCCGTGAGGGTATTGACATAGAGCTTGCCAAAGCGGACAAAACTACGATGCAATAGTTGCTAGTAGAGCGTTTCATAGAGGAAATGACCCTAAGAGAGGTGATCCTTAATTGCCCCCTAGCCCGCATTATTAAGTCGGGATTATGTATATGTTACGCTTATCATAGGATAAGTAAGAACTAGTGATGACTAGTTAAGGTATGAGCTCATAACCTAGAGATGTTTTAGGGCATCCCCATGAGATGAAAGTTAGAGTTAACAATGTCACATATACTATACTTATGCCAATGTCATGATGTTTCTTAATTGTTCTATTGTTTGGTTTACCTTTATGATGCACTCAGATCATTAGATTATTTTATGCTTAGCTATAAGACGCATTGTAAAATATGATGGACCTTGGATAAATAACACTTTAGAAAATTAACTTAAAAGGAATTCACATGCATGCACACCTTTTTAGAAATAAACCCAAGGTTCCTGAGGATGTGACGATGTCACCTAGGTAGGGATAACCCTACTGAGAATTCTTTTAGAAAGATTCTCATTCCCTCTCTCTTTTCTTCCGTCATATCTTCAGATGGCGACATTCATACTCTTCATCGACACCCCGGTATGGGAGCTGCACCATGACCCGGCACTCGGGTCATACCATTTTGAGGGTCGCTGCACGGTTCGAGTGTTCATGTTTATGGGACGACCCTTCGCGCATCCAGTCCCGAGTTACCGTTTTACCCCGACTGCTCCTTACCATCATAATGGGATTTTTGAGCGAGCTAGACCACGCGATGAGCAGATTCTCCGCATGGAGCCCGAGACATCAGCGGTACGCGACTACCCAGATATGTGCCTCGTACCCAGTACTCGGAGACGGACCCATCCGAGGACCCGCCATCACACATGTACAGTTGGAGCTCCAGTCTCGCTCCCCCACCAATGAGGGCTGGGAGTGAGGAGACGGTGGTCCAGCCGAGGTTGGCTCGTCGGCCATCTATGCGCCCTCGCCGTGGTGGACATGCCCCGATGATGCGCTCGACCACTCCCGCCGAGATTCGTCAGTGGATCGACTCGACCCCACAATATTCGGACCAGCAGGAGTAGACATAGGAGGGGTAGTAGCTAGTGCACACACACCACATAGTTGAGGACAAACCTTCTTTTGTATATGAGGTTGTCTACTCTAGGTGCACATGGGTATGGGTGTTGTTCCTCTTGTATTTACTTTTTATGATTTTCTTGTATTGCATTTCAGTTGTATTCCGTTTCCCGATGTATTGAATAGTCCTGCCCTTTAGGTAGGCACAGTATATATATATATCCATGTTTCAGTTGATGTCTCCATGAAATGATGTGCTTCTTTATGCTTTGCTTATATGTTTCGCTATGCTTCCTCTTAAAGATTCGTGTGTGGCTCTCACTTTGATTTTAAATTCCAAAAAGAAAAATTTTACCCATATTTCCGCTAAGTATTTTCTAAGTAAAAGATGAGACCAAGAGGTAATATTCTAAAGATTAACCTAGGTACATACTAGTAGTCTTGGGTTAAGATTTAGGGTGTTACAAATGTTAGATTTTATTTTAGAACGCGGCTCATGTTTTTGTTTTTAAGTTTCAAAAAGAAAAATTTATTTGTATTTTCTGTTAAGTATTTTAAAGAAAGAATGAAACTAAAAGGTAATAAACTAATTATTAACCAAAATACGTTCTAGGAGTATTGGGTTAAGATTTAGGATGTTACATAGTGATATCAAGGAAATCCATAAAAACAATTTCGATAAAATAGTCATCTTGCTACAATATGCATTTTCTTAATAAATCATTTCTCAAATATATAAAACATCTTCTATAACACACAACATAGCAATCATGGTCCCATGGTTTTCTAAAACTCATTCGTTCATGCTATCATCATAAATAATAATTTTTCTAGCTTGACATAATCATGTAAAATCATAATCTATACTTTTTCTCATATCAAATTCCATATTTCACAATCAAAATGCAAGAAATATACTCATAATGGGAAAACTAAGCCTATGAGATCAAACCCACTCACCTGGAGCGGTAGACTGTGAAGAGCCAACACCCCGTGACCTCCGGAGAGAAGAAATGGCACCAATGTCTGTCATTGAATCAACAAAACTCATAAACAATCTATGGGATGCTCTAGATTGCTCTAAACATACTCTAACAACATTGGGAGAGCATCCTCACTTGACAAAAATGATAGAAATAACAAAGCCTAACCCTAGATCGTAGAAGAATGGAGAGCATAGAGGCATAATCTAACAACATATACCTACCTTGAAGCTTAGGGATGATGGATTGAAATGAGATAGAGAGAGACAGAGAAAAGAGGGAATGGTGGTTTGGGGAGGTTTGGTTTTAGTTTTAGTTTCTGTCTTGAAACTTGGAGGGAAGGGTTTAAAAAGGGGTGAAGTTCCCTTTTAATGAAACTATGTTGTTTTGCTACTGTTCTGACATCGAGGTGCTCACTGCAGTGAGCCTCCTAGGCTGTTTGCTAGCTACAACAAACATAACTCACTGCAGCAAGGTTGTTCTACAGAATTATGTAGCAACAATACCCAACAACATTATTTACATTTCTTAATTTAAGGTAAATAAGGAAAACATAAATGTAAATAAGGAAAACACATAATTTGGATTCAAATAAAATATCACAAAAATAAAAAGTCCAACCAATCAAAATCCAAATTTTGAGTTTTAGTTCAAATTCAGAAAACCTTGTGATTTTAAAATCTTTTGGGCTAAAAATGAAACATTTAATGGTTGTATAATGTTCGTTAAAAATCACTCTTTAACTTCTTTTTCTTTTAGAAACAATTACCAGGACTTTTGATCCGAAGAAAGTGGCTTTATCATATAGCCATCCAAGGAGGTGTAAGATCCAGACTTAGCAAAATTCAGGACCTGGTAATAAGGGTCCTAAGGGATCCTAAGGCTATACAGAAAAAGAATCTACCGACACGTGTAGACCAGTTATTACATTTTTCCTTTCAAATTTTCCATGAGTGTCCAGACTTTGCCGTTCTTGAATTGATCCAGATCCTCTTGGATAGATCTACCTAACTTTGGTCATTCAAATCATCTTCAATGTAGTCAAGCTCAATGGTGGAAATGAAAGCAGAATTGGATACATTTCTAAGGGAGGATCTTGTTCTCATACCTTTGGAACTCTATTCTAAGAAGCTGCTTTTAGATCAAAAGCTCCTCTATTGTTCTTGTAATCTTGGTATTCTTTAGTTTCTCTTTCATCTTTATATTGCTCTTCTTCATACTGAAAAGTGTCACTTTCATAGGACTTTGGAGTTCTGAGTAAGCTTTCTGAATTGTCCTTGTTCTGGAGCTTACCTTCTGAAGATTGAGCTTTCATCTGCTTACTTTATGAGGGTTCCTTGAGGCTAAGCTTCTCAATATTTTCTTTTATCTCTTCCAGATCATCAACAAAATCATTCTTAAGCTCTTTGAATTTGATGTGGATGGTCTCTTCAACACATAGTGTTCACTTGTTGTACACCTTGTAAGCTTTTCAGATAGTGTTCCTTTGTTGTACACCTTGTAAACTTTTCAGACTGAGAAGTATCCTAACAAAATTCCATCATCAGATTTAGGATCAAAATTTGCAAGTTTGTCCTTGGTGTCAAGAATAAAGCAGGATGAACCAACTATATGGAAGTATGATATGTTAGGTTTTCTACCCTTCCATAACTCACAAGAAGTTTTCTTAAGAATTGGCCTTAGAAAATTTATATTTTGAATATAGCAAGAGGTATTTACAACATTTGCCCAAACACCTTTTGATAAATTGCTTCCTTAAAGCATGGTTCTAGCCATCTTTTACAAGCTTCTGTTCTTTTTTACAGCCACACTATTTTGTTGGGGAATTCTAATTGTAGAAAACTCATGAAAAATGCTATATGGTTTTCACAAAACTCTTCAAAAACATGATTTTTAAATTCTCCTCCATGATCTAATCTTATAGAGGTAATTTATGAATTTTTTTTTAATACAAACACATTGTGCAAAAACTTTGAATCTTTCAACTACCTTATCCTTATAAGCTAGGAAGATAACACATGTAAATCTAGAGAAATGATCCCCTCTAATAAGGCAATATCTTTTTCCAACAAGACTAGCAGTCTTGGTTGGTCCAAAGAGATCCATGTGTAAAAGCTCAAGTGGCTTAGTGGTTGAAACCATATTTCTATTATGGAAAGAAGCTTTGGATTGCTTTCCTTTCTCACAGAAATCACAAGTTGAATCCTTGTCACATCTGATCTTAGGCAAGCCTTTAATAAGCTCTTTCTGAGATAGCTCATAAATAAGTTTCATATGAGCATGTCCAAACTTCTTATGCCATGAAGGATGCAAGACATTTTACATCTTGACCTAGAAGATCATCCAAGAATAACACATAAGTGTTATCATGCCTCTTACCAGATAAAATGACTTGTCTAGAAATGGGATTTTCAATTTTACAAGCATGTGCATTAAATAGGACATCAAAACATTGGTAAAAAAATTGGTTGATGCTCAACAAATTGTAAGCCAGACCATCAACAAGTAAAATATTAGAAATTTGGTAAAAGTCATCCTTACCAACATCTCTTATACCTGTAGCCTTAGCTTTTCCTCCATCAACAAATTTCACTAATCCAGAGTTCTTGGACTTTAGGTTTTAAACCATTTTCTACATCCGAACATGTGTCTAGAGCAACCAATGTCCATGTACCATTTGTTGTCTTTATCAACTTGCATTCTTAGACACATCTGCAACTAAAACTATTTTTAATTTAGGTTCCAAGATTTTCCTAGATCCTCTTAGGTTAGTTTTTGTTCGCGGAGGTTTCCTAACCTGTTTTATAGATTTCTGTCACATAAAGTATTTTTTAGGTTGGTGTTCCTTCTTATAGCAGAAAGTATAAGAAACTTTATTCCTTACTTTCTTTTATGAGATTGCTATTCCTTTCTCATCTATCTCATTTTTATATCCCAACCTAGTTATCTTAAAGTATGGTCTTTGATCACAAGCATTAGCTCAAGATTCTTGGAGCCATTGACCATCTTTTCAAGATTAGACTTGAAAAGTTTTGAAGTCCTCTCAAGTTCAGAAATTACTTTCTAAGCCTTTTGGCCTATTTTTCAGTGACTTCAACTTCCAAGGTTTTGAGTTTAACATTTAAAAACTTGTTCTTTCCTTTCATTTCTTTCTTCTCAAGCCTTAGATTCTCAATATCTGATTTGGCCTTTTCAAGTTCTAGAACCACCTTCTGATGGTTCTTTTTGAGGTTGAGATAGTGAGAGGAAAGAATTTGAGAATTTTCAAGCAATTAATCATATACAGCAAGTAATTCATCATAAGAGAGATCAAATTCAATCCTTACCATAGGTTTTTCTTCTGAAAAGTAGCCAGTTGTCATGACCCTATCTGGGAACATGACCAACACATGAGAAATCCTGTTCTCATGTAAACCTCATGACCTATTGATTGTTTCTACATGCATGCTATGTTCATAGAAAATCCATTTAACATAGGAATCCTTTTTTCTACTTACAAATCACCTGTTCATTAAAATCCATAAGTAATCTTCACTAGTGGCTCATAAGGCAAATTCAAAGTCCATATATCATAATACAACATATATACCATAAGTTTGCTTTGTTACAAAAATGACCATAAAACTAACATAATTAAATCATAAGAAATAAATGCAACACACACTAATGGCTAGGATCCTACCTGCATTGTACTGGAGCATTCTAAACAAGATGAGAATGCTTTATTTAAGTGAACCTTACTAGCTGAACTCTACTCCTACTAGGAAGAGGGAGGCTGTGAGGAACCTACAGTAGTTGTTGTATCCATAATAAAGGTAAGAGGAGAGGGGTGAGTTTTCATTCAAAAACTCAATGATTGAGTCATCACCTAAAACCCCATTTCATGGGATACTAAAGAAACCATGCATAAAATCATAATAACATTAATAATATTTTAAAGTTATGCATAAGCTCATATATATATCCAAATCATTTTTTCATAAAATCATTAAAACATCTTCCTCAAGTTACTATCATACCTAAGGTCTTATAAACTTATAGTGCAGTAACTCCTAGAGAAACAATAATGTCTTATCACACATGATGAAAGTATGATAATAATAAAACTGTCTGGTCTGTGGGTTTCTTAAAAATCCAAATTGAACACCTAACTAGGTTCTATGTCTACTCTATAAGATTGTCCATAGGACCACTTGATACTAATGTTAATGATCATGTTTTTAGTCGTTAACTTGCTGTTTTTCTATAGCTGTCATCTAAACTAAATAAGTAAATCCATCTAAACCTGAAAACCCTTGACAGCTTTGAATTCTCTGTGAGCTCTGAATCTATCTAATTATAACAGTTGACTTTAGCATAATTGTGGCTATAAAATCATATCCAAGGGATCCCCTTTATACACGTTGTGATTTCTAAATCCCACAGAACATGTAGCCGTCAACTGTCCTGAATTTCATAAAAATTCATGCTCTAAAATCTTTTTGAATAATCATCTAAATCACATTTCAAACAATCAAGCTGTTCATAAACTAGAAAACTCAATATTATACTTTGAAATATCAAGGTTTAAAACCATAATTTTAATCTTTTCTTTAAACTCCATATCTGGGTATAAAACTATATCATATACACAAACCATTACTAGAATTCATTCAAACAATCATAAAAGTCTCTACCAAATATATATATAATCAACTCTACATAAAATCAGTATAACAAACATAGTCCCATGAGTTTTATCAAAAACAAGTTTTATACTCTAAAATCAAGAGTTTTAAAACATACGGACCAATAGTAATCTCAAAATTCTTTGAAGAAATCTCAAAAATCAAGCAACAAATGGTATCTTTATGAAAATAACTATAATGCACAACATAAAGATCATAGATATGAACCTACTCACTTGGAATGGTAGAATACACAGGAACCACACCAATAGAACCCTGGGGAATCATAAATAACACCATTATCTGATGTGAAAATAGCATAACCCTATATTAACCTCTAAAACCTCAAAATAATTAAAATTATCACTAACAAGGTAGAAAAATTATCTCCCTTAAGAAGTAAAGAGAACCACCCCTAATTAAGGAAAACTTAAAGGAAATGAAGCAAAACTAGGAAAATAACATACTTTTAATCTTGGACGATGGAAGACTCCAAGTTAAACTTGAAAGATTTGGAAAGAAAATGGAGATTTAGGGGGTGGAAAGGGTTAAAGAGACGAAGTTTTGTGTTTTGGGGGTGGAAATTGTGGTTTGAGGTCTGGAAACCCGAAATGGGGGTTTTTAATCAAATTGAGCATTGCAGCGCTCATCCGGTAGCATAAAATCTCCTTCTGCATCACCTTATTGTTCCCTGACAGCTACAGTGCTTAATGGTTTTTCTTAGATCCTTGAGTAATAATTCAAGTGTTGGTATGTATTGGGTTGGGTTGTCTTAATACTCACTTATGTTAAAGTCCTAATTTATTTTACTCTCTATTAACTTTAAAACATAAATATACATAAGAAAATACCTCCTATTCAGATTCAAATAAAATATCATAAAAATTAAAATACCAACAAATCAGAATCCAAATTTTTGGTTTTAGTTCAAATTCAGGAATTTTTAAGATTTTATAAACTTGTGGGCTAAAAATGAAATGTCTAAGGTTTCATAAAATTCATTAAAAATCATTCTTTAACTTATTTTCCTTTTGGGAACAATTACCGAGACTTTTGTTCCCAATAATGTGATTCTATCATAGATTAGCATAGTTGGCACCTTTCCTAGTTCGAAAAAAAACTTCTAACATTTTTATTTGAAACTAGGGTATTAACATCAACCACAAAGCATAAGTTTCCTATATCTTCAAGCTCATCCTGGCTTTCTGAATCTTCTTTTCTTTCTTCTGAATTACTTCAAGTGCCTATCATTCCTTTCTTCTTTGATGGAAACTTTTTTTGTGGATCCTTAAGCTTAGTATAATTAGTCTTGAAGCATCCTTTCTCGCCATATATAGCAAGTTACATTGTCCAGCTTTCCTTTGCCATTTTTGTCCTTTCTGAAGTTGATGTCCTTTCTCCTTTTTGTTCTGTTTCTCTAAGCTTTAGACATCTTCCTTACGAGCATAGAGATCTCACCTTCATCCTTTTCTTCAAACTTATCTTCTTATTCTTCTTCCTCATCTGATATTTCAGGAACTTTCATTACTTTACCTTTACTCTATTTCTAGTGTGATGGCTTCAAGGCCATGGACTTGCTCTTTTTCATAGTTTCACCATGAACCTTAGTGCGCACAACTTCATGGGTTTTGAGAGACTAAATAAGTGCATCCAAGCCAAGGTTTTCAAGATCTTTAGCTTCTATAATGGCAGTGACCTTGGGAAGCCATTTTGCAGGAAGACTTCTTAAGATCTTCCTTACCATCGTAGAGTTTTAATATCTCTTATCCAAACCTTTAAGTTGGTTAAAGTTGGTTCACTACGTGCATGAACCAGGTGGTCATGTCATCAATACTCTCTTGCTTATTCATTTTGAACATTTCGTATAAATGGACAAACATGTTGATCTTAGTCTCTTTGGCTTGATCTGTTCCTTCATGTAGCATGGGTAGTCTATCCCAAATCTCCTTAGCCATGTTATAAGCAATAATTTTATCATATTTTGCCTTACTTAGAGCACACGTGAGTAGGTACTTAGCCTTGGAGTTCAACTGAACTCTGAAGTTATGTTGCTCAGTCTACCTACTCTTGGGAATTTCTCTAGAGATAGAACCACCATCTTCAGCTCCTAGAACTTCCTCCATAAGAACATAGTCTCCTTCTTGACTAATCTCCTACAAGTCAAGACTTGTGTATTTGATGAACAGCTCCATTCTATCTCTCTAATATGCATAGTCTCCACCATCAAAGAATGGTGGTCTGTTAATGGAGTGTCCTTATGTAATATGAATATTTTGACTTTTCTTTCCTTTTTCATTTCTAAAAAACTTAAATAAGTGCTATCAAATGTGAACTTCAAGTGCAGTGGAAATAACATTAGTACATGTTAGAAAGTAACTTTATGAACTATGATAGAGATATGAAAAATGAGTTAAAGAAGGTTTTTTGGAAAACAACTATAATAGATGCGAAACAGAAAATAAAAGATATTCAAGAAAGGGAAGATACTGCATACGAATTTTTATATTGGTTCGGCCAACTTGCCAACATCCAATCCTCAATAGCCGTTGAGTTCCACTAAACAACCCTTTCTCAACCCCCCCAAGAAAGTCAGATAGTCTTCCTATAGCCTTCTTAAGCTATCCTCACGTGACCAGTACCTCATTCTACTGTCAGTTCCAAGTAGTCTTTGACTAGCCTCTTCAAGCTTACTCAGTGTGACCAGTAGCTCACTCTAATCTCACCTTCAAGTAATTTTTTACTAGCCTCTTCAAGCTATCTCACAACGATCATTGCCGGATTAGGTTACAAAGGATGTGTTTGAATTGGATCACTCAAACTCTCAAGCACTCAAGTTTTCTCAGAATAAAACAGTATCAAAGCTCAAAACTTTAATGATTCTTTCTATCTATTCTTCTTAGGAAGAAGATATTATCTAATAAGAACTTAAAAATAAGATTTTTACACATAGAAAAAATTGATTACAAGCTGTAGTAGTTTTACAAAAGATGATAGAGAATTTCTTCAGCATTTCAGCACAAGTTATTAGCAAAAGTCTCTTCATTGTAAGCACAATATCTCCTTTTTTTACTTGACCTTTATTTATGACTATTACCCTTGATTTGTTTTCCTAGTGACACGTGTTGATCTTCTTTTTGTGTCTTAGAAATGAAGTCTAGAAAAATAGCTCTGCGTTTCAGAGCTACTCTTTGCAATTGCATAAATTATTGTCTAATAAAAGTTTCTGAGTCCACATTCAAAAGCTACTTTTTACTTTCTAAATGAGGTTTTTGAACTTTTTCTTCTAGAAGTTGGGGTAGTTAACCAAGTTGAAAAGAAATGTCCCTATCAGTCCCTGATTGAGTTTGACTTTAAAATTGAATTTCAAATGTTCCCTCCCATTTCTATAAAGTGCACCATTTATAGTAAATGTGCTTTCTGAAGTGTTGTTACAGTTTCAGGACAATCCTTATATCTTTCTTTCTTCAAACCACACTTGTTGTATAGGAAATAGTCATGATCATGATGATTGAAGATGGTAACCACACTCTTCTTTACAGTTAGATTGAAATCTTCACTTGAATATTACTTTTTGAAGTCATGGCATACTTCCTGAAGATCTTAATCTTGATTTCTTGATCTTGAGAACTTCCTTTCATGCAATGAGCATAGAATCATTCATTTCAAGATTTTTTTTCACTTTCATTGAGTTCCAAATATCTTTAAATGAGATTAATCATGTTTGCACATGTCATTGTGAAAATAACCTCATTTTAGGAACATTTATGCTAATCTGAATAGTCTTGTTTGGTGCTTCAAGAAATTCAAGAAGTGCATTAGCCTTCTTCAAAATATTTTCACAAAATTGGTTGTATTATCACTCAAAAGATTAAACACTAATACTTTTTGAAGGGTTCTAGAGCTAGCATCCCCATCCCTTGCCAAAACACTGCTCCAGTTAGTCTCTTATATGTTCTAAGGAATCTAGAATGTCCCCTTGTAGTAGAATCATGCAATTCTACAAGAAGAAATGGTATTTGTGTGGAACCTAAACGGAGGTTGTCACCTACCTCATCAAATTAAAAATTTGTTTTAATGCTAAGTTGCATAAAAAAATGTAGTAAATGACACAACCTAGGTCGTCTCTCAATGAGGTTTCAACATTTAGTTGAGATAATTGGAAGTTTTGAAGAATGAAATTAAAATAATTAAAATTAGAATAAGCCCCAAGTCAGTCTCTGACATTTTCGGTGTCAGATGAGTTAGCCATTGACAACTAAAAAGTGTCAACTCAGTCTCCGACAATGTCAAAACTAGGACATTCAGTGGTCCCTGGATAGCAAACTAGTGACAATTTCAAACTCGGACATATTGGTCCCTATCATTTTTCATCCACATCTCTTTCCTTCATTCATTCTCTTCATCCATAGCACTCTATATTTTTCCTTTCAATGAGCAAAAAACTCACAACCACAACCATCATCACTACAGCTACCATCATTCCCTATATTTAACCTCATCCTATATGTCCATAATGCTTCAATATAGCAACTTTTCAACCCAAGGAAAACTCACACAAAGCCAACAGGAAATCCAACCAAAGAAAAAAAAAACCAAGCCAAATAATGATGAAAGAATCATGATACGGGATGGGGGCTATGGTGGTTACCACCAATGATGGCTGCAAATTCCATGGCAGACCAGCGGTTTCATGGTGACAGCAAAGAAAGTTGGCGGATGAAATGGTGGTTCACGGATGAAATAGCAGTCTCGTAGCGTGAAGCTCTTCCTATGGCACCAATAGCTTGTGGCGTTAATAGTTGCAGTGGTGGGGTTTCATTGCAAAAGAAGTTGGGTAGTTGGTGGTGGTGGTGGGCATTCTTTCAAGGGTTCAAGTTTGGGGATTATGAGAAATAGGGTTGGGATTTTGGGGGTGGTGGTGGATAAGACATTTTTGGTGGTAAAAGGAGGATAGGAATTTCATGGGGAAGAGAATGGTGGTGATGGTAGTGAGGATGAAGAGAGTGAAGGAAGAAAGAGGATTTTAAATGATGTTAGGAACCAATATGTCCAAGTTTGAAATTGTCACTAGTTTTATGTCCAAGGGCCATTGAATGTCTGAGTTTTGACATTGTCAGGGACTGAGTTGACACTTTCCAATTGTCAATGGCCAACTCATCTGATGCCAAAATTGTCAAGGACTAACTTGGGAGTTTACTCCTAAATTAAAAGATAATAGTAACGAGATGATAGCAACAGTGAAGAAAGCACTAATGTAAGGTATTTCTAGGATTGGAATTAATTATCATTGACCAAATATTGAATCCATTAGTAACTATTAGTCATTAATTACTGGCAATTCTACTAGCGATCAATTGATCCCTAGAATTTGATCAATGCAAATAACTAATAAATGAGATCTTTATTTATTTAAAAATTACAGTGATTTAAGGTACCAATTGTTATAGCCTAACCGCCTATCGGAAGGTTAATTCTATTTTTCTCCCTCAAACATAAACTAATAGATCTATCAATTTATGCTCAAAAGGCTTCCCAAAATAACGATCGCCAATTTGGTTATTACAATAATTATAATAATAGAAACTGAAGAATAATGAGAAAACTAATACATTCAATATAAACAAAGGGTCTCAAAAGTCACCCCAATCCCTCCAGAAATTCCTACACTAATAAGAAGATTACAACAATGAAGATAAAAGAGAGCCTAAAAATAATAGTAATAATCCCTGCCACAATCTTCAAAATAAATCACCTTCGCCAATGGAATCCTAAAAGGAGAGAATAATAGAGAAGAAGATGTAGAGAGAGAATAATAGCAACCTAAAGTGTAGATCTAAATGTAAGTCAAAAGCTAGAGTAAAAGTCTTTGTCAATCCCTTAAATAATACTCTCTAAAATGGGCCAAAGTGGGGCCTAAAAACTGATTAATTAGTTGTTAAAACGGCATCGCATGAGCGCTGTGGCGCTCAGCAATGAGCTACATTGATAAAAACCATTTTTCGTGAGGTCAAGTATTGCAAAAATACTAACTGAAGGTCAAGTTGGACAACATCAAAACATCAGTAACCTTTAATCTTGCAACTCGATTTTCACTAAGATACTTTTAAGAACTGGGTTTTGAGCTGAACATGAAAGTTGTAGAGGATTTGTTGAGTTTTTCTAAAACATCTTTATTTGTCTCAATTTGATCTCTATAGAGAAAGATATGGATTTTCCATTACAATGCTTCTTGCAAATGTGCTCAAATGAGCTCGAAAACTCTTCTATTTTGCTCCCAAATTCTCTCAAATTGATTAAAGCTACAAGCTCCATGTAGAGAGTTTCCAACCTTGTTCTTAACACTTTTCACTTGATCCAAAGCTCTTGTGCACAAAACCATACTCAAAGAGACAAGTCAAATGTAGCAGGGTGTAATTATAAATTATTCCTAAAATCAATGCAAAAGCCAATAATTCTATCAAAAGTACACAATGATGAATAAATCAAAATCCTAATTAATCATATTAATAACATAGCAAAACTCATGTAGAAAGATAAAGTTTGGTAGCAAGATAAGTGGCATAAATAGCCCTTATCAAACTCCCCCACACTTAAGCTTTCACATGTCCTCATGTGAAACTAAGATCAAACCAAGGCATGGATGAGAAACAGTATACAAGGACTAGACTAGACTTATGCATGAAAAGAAATCAATACACCAATCCAATGAACCTAGAGGTAAAATAGTAAGCTTTCACACTAAGAATGAAAAGAATTACAACAAGCAAGGCATGAACATGAAAATAGCACACAAAGTATAATTTACATATGATGCATGGATCAAGTACAAAAATCCTCCCAAGGTCAGTGTTTGCCACTTATTCACTCAAATGTTTTGGGTTATGATGTACACTCAATCACCTCAAATGAAAATGCATTACCATAAGCTTGCTACAGGTCTCATTCTCCATTTTGTCACATACACATGCATACTGAATCAAGAGGACTTACCTCTGGTTGTAATGGGGCTTAGGTGAAGGTGGATAAATATATAGGCCAATGGGCTAAACCTTAAGTCAAAGGACACCAAGAGCACAAGTGCTTCAAGGTACACTTTGTTTATATTATTATCAATTATAGGCCTTTCATTTCAATGTGGCAAACTTTCAACTAAACTTTTTTTTTCATTTTTTTTAATCAACCTTGCATTTTTTTTCTTTTTATTTTTATTTTCTTGGTATACCACTTGCTGAATTTTGGGTACAGATTGTTCCTCCTCCACACTTAAATTGGAGCATGTCCTCATGCTCTCCCCCATACTTATGCTCAAGCACATATAAGAATTTACACAAATACTCTCCTAAGCCTAAAAGGTTGGGAATTTTTATTATTTTTCACTTTTGGTTAAGGATGTGCTAAAACAAAAGAATGGGTAATAAGGCTCAAAGAGGCTAAACAATGGTAACATGCAAAGGGTGGGTATATGGGCAAGTGGCTAAAACAAGAGGAAAAAAAATACCTCAATCATATTCAAACATGCATATGGGAATATATTTTCAAACAAGACTCTAAGCAAGTTCTAGAATGCAAATCCAAAGAGGGAAACACACATGAACAAATAAGTAAAAGTGTATGTACTCAATCCAAACAACGAAAAATCCACTAAGCATGCAATACAAGTTAAAGTTAATGCCAAGCAAGTCAATACAATGCATGTAGTGTGAGCCTATCCATGTGATCTCTAAGTTGCCAACGGAATAGTGTAGAACACAACCAAAAATAAATATGATGCAAGACTCAAAACTAAAATGAAAATAAACAAAATGCAGAAAAATATAAGAAAAAAGTAAAGAAAAACTTCATCGTGAGTTGTCTCCCATTCAACACTTTGCTTTAACATCCCTAAGTTGGACGGTTAGGACCCTCATAGAAGGTGTGCAGCTTCAACCCATAAATAGGCCGTCTAAGCCTCCAAATCCTTGGGGACTTCATATAGGTGCATCAACTGGTGCCCATTAATATCACATCAGATCTTGGTCCTTGGGTTCTCCAACTAAATTGTACCCCTAGGGTGCACACAAGTGACTAAGAATGGTCTATTCCATCTAGATCTTGACTTTTTAGTCATCAATGTTGCCCAGGGCTCATGTAACAAAATTCTTTACCCTTCACAAGGCACCTTTCCCAGCATGGTCTAGTCGTGGAGCACCTGGCCAACTGATGACTGCTACTTGGGATGTGTACCTGTATATGAAAACTTAGGACATTCTAAAACAACAAGTGTATTGTATCCCATGGGGGAAGATAAAGTAGAGAAAGAGGGATCTGGATCCTTACCAAGCAGATTACCACAAGCATCATCAACTAAAGAGTCAATGACATCAATGCCAAAGAAGGAGTGTTCCTAATGGGGATGTTTCATAGCATCAGATAAGTTAAATTGAACTTTCATGTCCCCACACTCTATGGATAATGTGCTAGCATGAACATCAATCATGGTTCTAGCAGTTTTCAAAAAGGGTCTACCCAAGATCAACGTATGCTAGCTAGCATTGGTCTCATTCTCCATCTCAAGCACACAAAAATGATCAGGGAATATTAAATCATTTACCTGTACCAGAACATCTTCCAATACTCCCTCTAGTCTTGTGATGTTGTGGTTAGCCAGCTAAATTTGCAACCCAATTAGCTTGAGCTCTCCAAAATGCATGGACTGGTAGAGACATTTAGGTATAATATTAATGCCAGCTCCAAGGTCAACTAGGGCCTTTGTGATGTGCAGGTTCCCAATAGTGCAAGGAGCATAGCATGTGCCCGAGTCCTTACACTTGGTTGGCAGGTTGCTTGGCTTGATAATGGAGGAATCATTTACCCCTATAGTCACATTTTCTTCCCCACTACTCTTGATATTCCTCCTATTGGTACAAATATCTTTCAAGAATTTTGCATATTTAGGAATTTTCTTGATTGCATCCAACAAGGGAATATTCACTTGTACTTTCTAGAAGGTTTCCAGTGTGTTTGGATCCAAATATACTGTAATAGCCCTCCTAGGTTGCATCCTCTGTAGGAATAACAGTGGGGAAGTGAAGTCTAGAACTTTAGTAGCTTTTGTTGAGCACTGCAGCACTAATTGAGAGTTGTGGTGCTCACCCGAGAAGTGCTTTTATCCCAGTTCCTCAGCTTCATGCTCAGCTACAACGCTCTCGAAAAACATCTCTGAGCCCAGTTTTCTCTTTCTCATCTTCCTCTACAAGCCTGGGTACCTCTAGAACTTCATCCCAGATATCAAGGTGATTGTACAGACATTTCCCTTTAGATTGGGCATAGTTTCAGAAGGTAACTAGGCAGCTAGGGCCTGCTGACTCTAATTTTGCTTCAATTGAGTAATCTCTTCTCTCAATTGGGCATTCTCTTTTCTTATTTCTTGTATTTGATCCATTATAATCTTCATCATTTCAGTCGTAGGGGGTCTAAAGATGGAGAGGCAAGGAGGGCCAGTTACCTCAGTCATATTGAGGTGCCAAGTATTTATGTTATGAAGGTTGGCCTTGTGGCTGAAAGTTATTTCCCCACTTCAGATTGGGCTGATTTTTCCAATTTGGGTTATAAGTGTTCCTAAGTGAAAACTGGCTTGCCTAGCTTCGGAAGGGGTTTGTTGTTACCACCTCAGTGGTTGAGTCATCTTGCAATATTGGGTACATATTTGTATAATGGTCATTTGAAGTGCATATACCACAGATCTTGGGAACCACTGGAGGTGTTACCTGCCTCGCTATCAATTGTTACATAAGGCCGGATAGTTGCTGTAAAGTCTAGGTCAATAGTGGATTCTCTGGATGGCTTGCTTCATGAAAGCCTTTAGTAGTTGTGGCTGCCCTGGAACCAAATTGCCTAAAATTTGCAGTCATATTTTCAATCAAAGCACAGGCCTTTGCCAGAGTCTTATCCAAAAAGGCTCCTCCACTAGCAGCATCTATCAGTAGGCACCAACCCCTCATAAAAGTACTAAAGGAGGAGTTGCTCTGGAATCTGATGATTGGGGCAGCTTGCACAAAGAAGCTGAAAGCGTTCCCAATATTCATGTAGAGTCTTATTAGTTTGGTGGATTCCAGAGATCTCTTTTCTAATAGAATCCACTCTAGAGGATGACAAATACCTTTCCAAGAAAAGCCTTTTCATTCCAGTCCAGTTATTTACAACCCCATTAGGAAAGTTGAAGAACCAATTTTCTGTTGCACCCTCTAAAGAAATGGGGAATGCTCTCAGTTTAACATCATCTACCTCTACCCCATTGGGTCTTATGCCAGAACACACCATATGCAACTTCTTCAAGTGCTAGTAGGGATCTTCTCCATACAGCCTATGAAACTTGGGCAAGGCATGTACCATATACCCTTTTAGCTTAAAATCATTCTCTAGCATAGGATATGTAATAGCCAAAGGCTGCTAGGTGAAATCCGAAGCAGTGAGCTTGCTCAGTGTATGTTGGCGTTCTCCCATATCACCTGTATTTCCTGAAACACTAAACAAAGGATCAGAATGCTCAGATGGTTCCATTTGTTGACGTTTTGCCTGTCTGATTTTTCTTAAAGTTTTCTTAATCTCAGAGTCAAAAGGTATCAAATTTTCAGCAGACAAGGAATGCCTTATACAAGCAAACAACTAGTTTTTTTTTAACAAAATAGAAAATAAAATAAAATAATTGTAACCAAATAAAAATAAAACTTTTCCCTAATAATAACAGAAACAGTAAATAAAAATAAAAAAATGAAATAAAAAGAATAAAATAAAATAGAACTGAAATAAAAGAAAATAATATAAAAATAGTAAATAAAAAAATTGGAATAAAATAAAATAAAAACAGTAAAAATAAACAACTAAATTCTAATGCCTCCCCGACAATGGTGCCAAAATTTGAACAGAGGTTGTCACCTACTTTCTCAAATTAGAAATTTGTTTTAATTCTAAATTGCACCAAAAAGGTAGTAAATGGCACAACCTAGGTCATCTCTAAAGGAGGTTTCAAAATTTAGTTGGAAAATAGGGGGTTTTGAATAATCAAATTAAAATAAGTAAAATTAAAATATAATAACAATGAGATAATAGCAATAGCAAAAAAAAAAAGCACTAGCATAAGGTATTTCTAGGATTGGAATTAATTATCATTCAACAAATATTAAATCCATTAGTGGTTATTAGTAATTAATTACTGGCAATTTTACTAGTGATCAATCGATCCTAAGAATTTGATCAATGTAAATAACTAATAAACGAGATCTCCATTTATTTAGAAATTACAGTGATTTAAAGTACCAATTCCTATAGTTTAACCGCCAATCGGAAGGTTAATTCTATTGTTTTCCCTCAAACATAAGCCAATAGATCTCTCAATTTATGCTCAAAGGATTTTCCCAAACAACAATCACCAATTTAGTTATTCCAATAAAAATTATAGCAATCACCACAATAATTATAAAAATAGAAACTGAAGAACAATGAAAAAATTAATGCATTCAATATGAATAAAAGGTCTCAAAAGTCATCCCAATCCATCCGAAAATCCCTACATTAGTAAGAAGATCTACTCCTCCATCTCTAGAGGATTACAACAATGAAGATAAAAGAGAACCTGAAAATAATAGCAATAATCTTTACTACAATCTTCAAGACAAATCACCTTCACCAATGGAATCCCTAAGATAGAGAATAATAGAGAAAAAGATATAGAGAGACGTAGAGAGAGAATAATAGTAACCTAAAATGTAGATCTAAAAGTGAGTCAAAAGCTAAGGTAAAAGTCTGTGTCAGTTTCTTAAATAATACTCTCTAAAAAAGGCCCAAAATGGGGCCCAAAAACTTATTAATTTACTGTTAGAATGCCATCGGATGAGTGCTACAGTGCTCAACAATGAGCTACATTAATAAAAACCATTTTTCGAGTTCTGTTGAGCACTGTAGTGCTCATTTAGCACTGCATCGCTAGACAGAGCCAACGTCGTCACACATTTGATCAGTTTTGACACCTTAAAAATCCAAATTTATCCTTGGCACTAGAAATAACAATTATAACCCATTGAATAAGATTTCTAACGCCATCAAAAACCACCTCAATCAGACATCTATAGGTCCAGATATTGTGAAAATACTAATTGAAGGTCAAGTTGGATAGCATTAGAACATCAGCAACCTTTAATCTTGCAACTCAATTTTTGTAACATCCTCCCAAGTACACCATCATCCTTAAGTCATGATATTGTACTCGAGAATTGTTATTGAGAAATCAGTGGATCTTTCTTAAATATCTATAACAAGAATTGGTCGAATCGTGTGGTAACTAATTCATTGTTCTATACATACATATATATATATGTGTGTGTGTGTGTGTGTGTGTGTGTGTGTGTGTCAAATAAACAAAGTGGTTATTTAAATAAAAAGACAAATATAAAAGGAAGCTCTTCTAAGAGTTTTATAGTACATTTATTATCTCTTAAAGGTACAGAAATATACATATTTATATAAAACTAACTACAACAAATACAAATCTTCTCTACTAAACTACTGCGAAGTTGATTCCTTTCATGTAGCAGCCTTCTTGTCCTCTGGATCAACTTGGAGATGACATGGGAATACAAACATATAAGGGGTGAGAATTATACAATTCTCAGTAGGGTATTCCCTAATACATACACTGTAATTAATGTCATCGTCATCATCCTAGCCGTTTTAGTTTATTAAGAAAATGTGAGTATGCAACATATATCAAAGGTTCATTTTAAAGTTCAAAAACTATTCTTTTGAAGTGGGTCTCTTTTATTACTCAGTCACTTAATATACACATATCATATTACTTAATATTAGATAAAGCATATACTGCTAAATCACAACTTAAACATATTGGCCTCAATATTGATACCAAAATTTTTCACTTAGCATATAAGATAAAAGACTACTTAGAATCATTGTTACTTTAACTCGTCTTGGCCCTTGACTTTTGTGGCGTTGACCACTTTAGGGTAATAGACTGGTTTTCAAAACTGAGTTCATTCCTATACATGATAAGTGGATTTACTTTATCCAATTCTCATACAGACCTATTCCTAGCAAGGTTTACTTTCCCCGATAGACCAGATTTACTCTCTCCATCCCAAGACATATAATCTCATTCTTATCTTGATAGTTAGATTTACTTTCCATGATAGATCGAATTTACTTTCTCCAACCTAAGATAGATAATTTCATGCTTTTCTTGGTAGTCGGGTTTACTTTCCCCGACAAACCGAATTTACTTTCTCCAGTCCAAGAAATACAAGCTCATGCTTTTCTTTTGCATTTACGCAATTGTAAAAAGAATTCATATCTATATGTGCCTAGCCTCATCAATAAGCTGACATGCTCAATTATTCATATTCATATTCATGTGCTTATGTCATACTAGTACCAAATGACATTATTTCATCAATTCAAAACACCAATTCATTTTCAGCACAATGGCAAATTTCATATATTCGTAACACAATTTATTTTGCATTTCAAACCATCAAATCCAAGGCTATAAAAATTCTCAAGGACACCTCAATGTGTCCCTAAGATACTGTGAAAATTTCAGAGCAAAAAGAGTTCTCTAAATATGCTAACAAAATTAGACAAATTTGGTGGTTAGATACCACTTAATCTTAGCTCAATGACCAAATTTCCTAATTTTTAACCCTATCAAATGAATGAATCAATTCAGAATAAAAATCATGGTTGAACTTAAAGATGTTTCCAAGATCCTATAAACAAAGGAAAATTCAATCATTTACTAATGTTAACAAAATTAGACAAATTCGCAGCTTCAAGACCAGAAATTCAGACAGCACATATTCATGACTTTTTTTTCAGGCAATATATGTCCAAACTAGACCTCAAAAAAATTTGTGGAACTATCCTAGTATGTTAGGTTCAACAAATATTTTTTATAGCTCATAAAAGTACCTACAACTCCCTCAAAAAATTTGTGATGAGTCGCTGCCTGGAACAGAATTGAAAATTCAGCAACATGGTTCAAAATCTCTTTTGACAAAAATATTCTAAGCTGTTAGATTGGTAGGTATTGATAAGTAGAATAAATTTTGTGAAGAGAATTTGTGGTTTTATCAAATCTAGGCTAGAAGTTTATGCATTTGAATCAAGTCTTTGAGCTCTCAAGGAAATGGAAATGGAGGTTGCTACACTTTTCTTGGCTGGCCGAGAACACAATTGGCTTCTTAGAGAAGATTTTGATTTGTATTTATCGTATAATAAATGCATGAATATTATATAATATAAAAGGATAATTCTCAAAGAAAGAAAGTAAAATGGATGGCTAGGATTTGATCTTGTAATTCAATATGAAATCTTAGCCACTCATTTGATTTTAAATAGATAAGCTTCTTCCTTTTTGTAGAGATTAAACTAGTTTTTTGTGTTAGAAATCGCATGCTGAAATTTTACCAAACGGGTAAAATGGTGTATCCAGATATTCAAACATTGCCCGAAAACTAATTCTAGATATAAAATCTTTATTCCTACCTATTTCTAACTTTAATCCTATAATTTTTTAGTTTCGAGCATTTCCAGGTCCCAAATCTAGTGTTTTGATTATCCCGATAGGCTCATAGGGCCCACTAGGTTAATATTCACTTTTTTTTAACAGATTCATTGCCATGTTTGTCAGATTTTAAATTATGTAATATTTATATAATATTTATATATTTTAAACTTTAATTTATACTTTGAATAACTGATATATTGCCACGTGTAAGATTCATCTTGAATCCGAAACTATATTATCATTACTCAACATTTTAATTATGATTTTGATAGTCATATCTTATAATTGATTTACTAATTTTACTATTAGAGCTATCTTGAATCCAAATAGTGTTTTGTTAATCATAGTTTTATTAAAAATAAAACTAATGAATTATTATTTAATAACATTAGTCCTCATGGGGTAATAGTTATTTGTTATGGTTACTACTTGAGCAATTCAGTATACTTGTCAAAGGATTGTTGATAGTTTGATCCAAAATAAAATTATTGTCATATAATATAAAATTATTTTAAAAATAAATAAAATTTCTACACAATGTAAAACATATGGATACTACAAAGTCATAAATAAATGGTACTTTATATACACACTTTTTTTCTTATTAAGAGATTACCCTTGAACTTATAATTAAAAATAGGGTGATATAAAGGCCAAAAAAAAAAATCTATGGAACATTCCACAAAAACTCTTTTATTAATGTATATAGAATGTATGTGTTTAGACTTTTAAAAAATATGATATAATTGATTAATTTCTAATAGATATTATATTTTTCTTATTATGAAAACATAACCAACTTTTATTTTTAATTTTTCTTTTGTAAATACTTGTGTAGTTAATTTAAATCTTCATACGTAATTTTAATTAAAAAAATTAAAAAAACGAAGAAGCACTTATGTTTTCTGATGTGGATTGCTCTGCATTTGACACACGTAGGCAGAGAATAGGTGTGATAAGTGCCGTTGCTTTTAGCAACGTATTTCCAATGTTGTTAAACGAATTAAAGGATGTAGGTAAATACCAGAACCAATGGAGCATGATGATGCAGTGGGCAACACCGTTGCAATGGCGCGGAACCAAAGCACGGAGGCAAGCTGCTGAATGTAGCTGCTCCGGCAGCGGTCCACGGCGGCGGATCTTGGAGAGGAGCTCACGCCGCTGGCAAACTTGGTGATGAGGTGGATCTTGGTGGCCATGACTTGATGAATCTGGAGGATGTCATAACAATATTTCTTAAAGAAGAACTCTTTATCCATTTCTTTTTTAATCAATCATCATTTATCTCATCTCATCGTTATAAGTTTTTTTTCTTTAAAAAAAAAAAAAATACACGCATCTTCCTATATCGTCTAGTCACCACCGTCTTCGACTTCTCTCAATAAAAAATAACACAGAGTATCCTCACAGTAGCCGTTGTCTCTTTAAGCTTCAACATTATCACCGACATGCGCACAACCCTTTCAGCCACCATCTTCAACCGCGACTACAGGAGCCTCACCGTCACTCATCCTTTTCCTCTGCCGCAAGCCCATTTCAGCACTGCCGTGAAACCCGCGGTCACCACCGCGGACACTCCCCCCATCATCAGCCACCGCGACTCACCCGCAGGGTCTTGGTTATGGCCGCTCTCTACCATTACCTCTCAGATCCGAGAACCCTCCTCCATCGCAGTGCCACCGTGTTCCGTCGCCATCCACTGCAAGCCAACGCAAGTCTTCCAGATGCGGGAGCTCCACTCTCTGATGTGCCGTGCCGTCGGCGAGATCGTGGGGGTGGAGAATACAACGGCATTTAGCTACATCCTTTAAATCGTTTAACAACATTTGTGAAACGTGAGCAACTGCTCTCATACCACTGCTCCTCTGCCTACGTGTGTCAATTGTAAAGCAGTAGGCATTCACCACCATAGGCACACGTGCAATCAGCATGGTAGTATGGTGAATCCTACACAATTAACCAATTGATACATGGCATTGATGATGGAACACATCCACTCCAGCTGTCTGCTACTGCTGTCAAATGCAAAAGACGTCATTTCATTGGATGCTAGAGAAACTGCATTGAATGCGTTGACTTGCAACTGCAGGTGAATAGTCCCCCTCAAATTATATGAGAAAGCAATTACAGTGTTACGGTGAAGCTTCCTTGCTACAATCTTTTATCAAATCCTATCTAGTTCTTTTCATTCACTCCCTTACAGTCTTGGATCTTTAAACACACACACACCACACCCCATGGCTCTCGAACTTGTTGCTGGACCTTTTATGGGAGCTGTTTTCAATGTGTTGCTTGAAAGGATAGCTTCTTCTGAGGTAGTCAACTTCTTTAACAGGAAGAAAAGCAGTGACAAGCTGCTCAAAAGGTTGAAGATCATGCTGCTGTCTGTAAATGCCGTGCTCAATGATGCTGAAGAGAAGCAAATGAAAATTGGAGCGGTGAAGGAGTGGCTTGATGAGCTTGAAGATTTGGCCTTTGATGCTGATGATCTACTTGATGAGATCTATACTGGTGCAAAAATAAATGAAAGAGAGGTAAACACAATCCAGAACACTTGTAAAGATTTTTATGATAAAGAGCTTGAACAGGTTATAGAAGATCTTCTTGAAAGATTAGAGTTTATTATGAGACAGAAAGAAGCACTTGATCTGAAGGTGGGAAAGGAAGTCAAAATGGGACACAAGACACCGACCTCATCTGTGATAGAAGCATGTGATGTGTTTGGAAGGGACAGTGATAAGGAGATCTTAGTGAACTTGCTACTGTCACATGAAGAAAATGATGAAAATCTAGGTGTACTTCCCATTGTTGGAATGGGTGGAATTGGAAAAACCACCTTAGCTCAGCTAATTTACAATGACCAAAGAGTGCAGAAGGAATTTGATCTGAAAGCCTGGATTTATGTCTCTGAAGAATTTGATATCTGCAAGGTTACAAAAAACCTTCTGGAGGTTGTCACATCATGTAGCTGTGATATTGAAGATTTGAGCTCACTCCAGCGGAATCTAAAAATGTATACACTGAAGAAGAAGTTTTTATTTGTGTTGGATGATGTTTGGAACGAAAATTATGATAATTGGGACAAATTCAGGAGTCCGTTTAAACATGCAGGGGCTCGAGGAAGTAAGATTATTGTGACTACTCGAAGCGGGTATGTTGCATCCATCATGCAAACTGTTCCTCCTTATAATCTCTGTGAGCTGTCCAGCGAAGATTGTTGGAATTTATTTTCAAAGCATGCTTTTGATTATGGGGATTCAAGTGTCCATCAAAGTGTAGAAAAAGTTGGAAGAGAAATAGTTAGAAAGTGCAAAGGATTGCCTTTGGCTGTGAAGACACTTGCAGGACTTTTGAGGTCTAAAAGTGATAGGCAAGAATGGTATAAAGTATTGAACAGTGAGATATGGGAATTGCAAGATCACGAGAGTAATATTCTTCCAGCTTTGAGATTAAGTTACCATTATCTCCCTTCACATTTGAAGAGATGTTTTGCTTATTGTGCAATTTTCCCAAAAGATTTTGAATTTGAAAAGGAGAAACTAATTTTGTTGTGGATGGCAGAAGGATTGCTCCAACAATCAAAAAGACATAGAAGAATTGAAGATGTCGGAAATGAGTATTTTTGTGAATTAGTATCCAGATCATTTTTCCAGCAATCAAAAAGTGGAAAGTCATGTTTTCTAATGCACCATCTTCTAAATGACTTGGCTCAATTTGTGTCTGGCACATTTTCTGTCAGAATGGAAGGTAAAAATTGTGATGAAGTTCAGGAAAGAACTCGTCATTTGTCCCACATTATTGCCCACAGTTCCTCATATGTAAACCTGAAGGATTTGAGCAAAGCAAATCGGCTACGCACGTTTCTGCAAATACGAATGATTGGCACTTCCGTCGATGTGTGTAATTACATGCCAAGTGATCTGTTGGCAAGGTTAAGGTGCTTGAGGGTGTTATCTTTGGTAGGTGTATATTTTTACGTTTTACCTGATTCAATTGGAGAACTAAAGCATCTTCGTCATCTAGAAGTGTCTGACACTGAGATTACCAGGTTACCAAGATCCATATGCAGCTTGTACAATTTGCAAACTCTGAAGTTAGCTGGATGTTATAATTTGATTGAACTGCCAACACACTTCTATAAACTTGTTAACTTGCGCTACTTGGATATTACAGGCACTTGTCTGAAGTGGATGCCACTGCAAATGAGTGAACTAAGAAACCTCCAACTGCTGAGTGACTTCTTTGTAGGAGAAGATTATGGATCATCAGTTAGTGAGTTGGGAGAGTTATCTGATTTACATGGAACATTATTCATTCATTCTGTAGAACATATTGTTCACTGTAAGGAGTCCGAAAAGGCAAAATTGAAGGAAAAGCACTGTATTGAAAAGTTGTCTTTGGATTGGGCTGGAAGTGGTGATACTGATAACTCACATCGTGAAAAAAACATACTGGACAGCCTGCAACCACATACAAATTTGAAGGAGCTTGATATCTATGGCTATCCAGGAACAGAATTTCCAAATTGGTTGGGGGACTACTCCTTTTGCAACTTGGTGTCCTTGCAGCTTAATGGCTGTAAACATTGCTGTATGTTGCCTGCAGTTGGACAACTCCCATTGTTGAAAGAGCTTCAGGTAATTAAATTTGATGGGTTAGTGAGTGTGGGATCTGAGTTTTGTGGAAATAGAACTTCTTCTGCAACAGAGAGCTTTCCTGCACTGGAAATTCTAAGATTTGAGTATATGTCTGCCTGGGAGAATTGGAATCATGATGCTGACAATGTTGGCAGCAGATCTTTCTGTCGTCTCCGAGAGTTTCATATTGAGAGTTGTCCCAAGCTAATTGGAGATTTACCTAGTAACCTTCCATCATTGACATTACTTGTAATCAGAGATTGCAAACATCTCTGCTGTTCACTTCCTACAGCTCCAGCTCTGCGTATATTGAACATTCAGAATTGTGAGAATCTAGAGTTCCCAGTACATGCTCCTTCCTACTGCCAGTCACTGACATCCTTGTACTTACATGATAGCTGTGACTCACTCAAGTTCTTGCCTTTAGATCTCTTTCCCAACCTCAAGTCCTTAGATATTTGGGGATGTAAATATCTGGAGGCACTAACTTTTTCAGCATCAGATGCAACTCCTCCAAATTTCACTTCCCTCCATTCCCTGTGCATATCGTTTCCAACGGGAGGATTTGCAGCCCCAAAGCTCACTTTATTAACCATCAGTTACTGTGAGAAGTTGAATTCTCTCCCTGAACAAATGCATCACCTCATGCCAAGCTTGAAAGAATTTCAACTGCGGGGTTGTCCACAAATTGAGCCATCTACTATGGGTCCATCCAGGATCCGGATTTGCAACAAACTCATAGAAGGGAAACAAAACCATTCTGATCCTCTCTTTGCAAGGTTAGAGGGTTTGGCATCAGTTCGAAGCCCCTCATCACGTTAAGCGATACCTGAGTCTCAATGCATTCAATGGTAAGCAATTGCATGCACCTCTCAATGAAGTAAGTTTGTAGGGGAATGTGGCTTGAGTTAAGTCATATGTACTACTTCATCACCAATAGCTCGGCTTTTATAATTTAGTATTATGAAGTTGTGGATGACAAAGGCCTTAGGGGTTTGAAGAATGTTTTTTGAAGTTCTAAAATTGGTATATAGATCTACTACATACACCTGTGTCGTTTTCCTATTCATCCATAATTCAATCAACAGTAGAATGAACATAATCCTAGGATTAAAATTTTGTCCTCACTAAAATTCCAGCATCAGAAGTCAAACAGATGAGTGATCGGTGAAATGACAGTACATCAGATAAAGGTGTCAATTTACTATGCTCTATTGTTATGGTTGTAAGAAATAATATTGGGGGAGTACTGACTTATAGCATTGGAATAGGCCATAAAATAATATATTTATATTTATATGTTTCTTGGTTGACTACGACTCTCTGCTCAGTAGCAATAAACTGTATAAAGTTAGTTGATTGATCTGTTCATTGTTTCACAAATTGTCTCCTATCAATCAATGAGAAACAGCACAATCTTTCTTTTCCATAGCCTGCACCACAGCATTTCATGATTAAGTGTCATCTTCAAGATTAAAAAAATTGACTTGAGGTGCTACTGTCTTCCTGTTGTACCTTAGGCTGCACTTATCGGCTTCTGTACAAACTGGAAAAATTCCTAGCTATCCTCATGCGTGAAGTGAAGTGTCTGGAAATTCTGTCAAATGAGCAAAAGAACAGTTGATAATCCAATTATGTGAGTGCATATATTCGTTGATGACCTCCCATTTCTCAACTGCTATCTCATGAACATTTTATTTTCCAGTAGATGCTTTTCCACTATTACTGTGAAGGCTTGCTTTTCTCAACATGTTGGTGTGTCACAGTCACACTTTTATAGGAAAAGAATAGCACAGAAGCCCAGTATAGTTATGGCTCAGTGAAAATGCTGAGCTTCATGAGAAGCAGGAAATAAACAAATTTGTCACTTTTGTTTGTCGAGGAAGGAATAAACAAATTTTATTCTCACATATTCTGTGTAATGTTTTCTTGAAGGTTGGCATTGACATCGCAAAGAAGAGAATCTTCATTCCAGAGACTTCAGCAAAAACAGCAGACGCTACATGAGCTGCCTGAGATACTCTTGTCATCTATTTCCTTCCAAAATTCAGTTTCAAATGAGTCATGTTCTAGACTTCAGACAGATAAGAATGGATTAATAATTGGAAACAGAAATTACCATGCCAATCGCTAAGATTGTTGCGTAGGCGAGTTCTGTGGTGGGGAAAGTTAAGTTTGGGTCTGGTCCAAAAGTTTAGTTCATTAAAAAATAGATCTGGTGGCTATAATTATACTAGGTTAGACTTTTTAATATTACAAAAGTTATGTCATTAGAATGTCAAAATAAAAAGCTGTTAATTATATTTTGACTCACAATTAATTTTAGGCGGCAGCTCAGATGCAGATGAACAAAAAATCTGCAACATGATGTAAGCCTTAATCGTAATAGTTTACTTTAAAATTAAAATTAAAAATTATGTAGCTTTTTAAATTACTTTTGCTATTGGTAAATAAAAATTATTGACCAAAAATAAATAAATAAATCTGGAAGGTGATCTTCCACTGTCTGTGCCGATGGAGAAAAAATCTCATAAATGAGAAGTGTTCATGTGGTTCAAATTTTTTGGCTTTCTCCATTAACGATGCAAGAATCTTAAATTTGGGAGGTGTTACTGTTGTTCAATGTTCATAAAAGAGAGACAACCTCCATCTAAAAAAAACAAAAAAAACATTCCACACTACTAGGATAGATCTAGAATATCACCGCACAACGAATATGAAAATACATATCTCAAATAGATCTAGACAACTGCCTACTCTTCTTTCTTTCTTTTTTTCGCACCAACATAAAAAATAAAAAAAATAAAAACAGCACAGCACTAGATCTGGAACAGATCTCTCCACGATGCACGTTTCTAGAAGGGAAACATGCAAGAGTTTTGGTGTATGACTGGAACTGTCAGGGACGCGGACAAGGTAAGGAATGCGGGGCAAGAAGGCGGTGAGGAATTGGGTAATTCAATTTTTTAAAATTTCTAATTTTGCCCCCACTTGGTCATTTACACCTTATTTTATATTTTTAATTATGCCCGACAAATATCACCTATTTACTGGACCACTGACCCAAACTTAACTTTCTCTACTGTACAAGTCGCCTTGTTTGCGTAATCACATTTGGGAATGCCCACGATAGTTTTGTAAGCTTTATAAGGACACGACACAATCTAATCTATTCTGTTACTATCTGTACTACTTACTTATCGTACAACTTAGAAAACAGCAACATCCAGTACAATACTTGTTTATTCCCTAAAAAAAAATAAAAGAAAATATCTTAATAAATATAAAAAGTTATAGAAGTTAACAAAACTCTCTTTATAGAATTATTATTACTTATATTTAAATGTATTGATTATTTAACTAATATAATTATATTAAGAATATAAATGAAAAAAATTAATATTACCTAAATATTGTAAATAGACAGATATTCTAAATATGAAAAGATAAATAAAAAAAATATGATTATTCTAAAACAAAGAGAGTACTTATTATTGTAAAATGCAATTAACAACAACATCCACCGTAATAGTTGACATTCATTTAATATTCTTTTTTCAGCAAATAGCACAAATTTTTCGGTCGACTGTTCTTTAGTACTTTGATTAAGCTTCTATCATAAATTTCTCACTTTTATTCAACCAATCATTTTATTCTTTTTTAGATCTTTTATCTATTGCATTTGTCTCTCGTGTCAACCAAAAGAATTATTTCTATTCTTATTTTTCATTTAAATTGGACCAATAGTAGACTAAGTATTAGTTCATTTATTTAACATTTAATGAATAAATTTTATTTTTATATTTTTAATATAATGATAGACAATTTTTTATATTGATAATAAAATATTAATAATTAAGAAAATAAATTACCATTAATTAATTTTTTAATCTTATATTACTTCTATCATTAATATAATACTTCAATCATAGATCTTATCATACAACCATTGTAACATCCTTTTTTTTAAAAATAATAATAATAAAAATAAAAATAATAATAATAATAATGATAAAATAAAATAGTTTGTGTGTAACAATTTTAAGCCATGTATCAAATTCAAATAATTTATTGATCTTACTTAATAATTTTACATCAATATCTATTTTAAATATTAGATCAAAATTTTAAAATATTGATATTAACTGTTTAAGGTGAGACCATAAATTGTTGTAATGAACTCAAAATATATTGTACTAAGTTAAGAATAAAATTTATTAAGAGTAATGAATAATAATATGTTAAGTATTCATAATTAGGTGTATAATTTTTATATAAAATATACATATAAATATATTACAGACGGCGCACATAAGCACCGTCGTTCACCCACAACATTTCACCCACGGAAATGCATTTAGTGGGCATTCTGTGGGCATGCGTTTGATATATGTGTGTGTGTGTGTGTGTATTATGTCTGTGCGTGTATGTGTGAAAAATAGGAAAGAAAAGAGACAAAGTGAAAGAGAGAGTAAGAAAGAGTGAAAGAAAGTGAGAAAAGATAAGGGAAAGAGGTTTGACGTGAAGGAAGGAAAAAGAGAGGAGAGAGGAAAGAGAAGAAAGAGAAATATATATATATACAGAGGATAAAGCCCAACTAGTTCACATAATCTCCAATTGTCAATTAAATTTGAGGTAGTAATGAATTTATTTATGCAAAATAAAACAATGGTTACAATTATTATTACTATTACTCATTTTATATATTGTCATTTTACATTACAGATACTCATTGTTATTTATTATTGTTATTCTTTTATAATTATGGATTTGACTATTGGTTAAAATAATATTAATAAAATTCCCTTCTCTCTTTACCGGTCCCGTCAGTTTACCGCGCTCCGGTTTCTTTTAATATTTAATTATAAATGCTCCCTTCTCTCCTTACCGGTCCCATCGGTTCACCGCGCTCCAGTTTCTTTTATCACTAAATTATAAATATTCTCTTCTCTCCACATCGGTCCAGTGCGGACTACCGTCGCTCTGATTTCTTTATTTATTTTGGTGTTTCTTTATATTTATGCGAATTGTTATTTAATTCAAGTAAGTTAAATATTCCTTTTATTTTTATGTTGCTATCTGTTCCATTTTGAAATTTATTATATTATTTATATGATATTATATTAATTTGAATTGTCGATATTTATAATTCAATTGGCAACTCTATGGGTTAATACATTTTATTATGTCATTAATTTGTTTGGTTCAATTTATTTATGCATGAATTAATAAATGTTATGCATTGATGTTTTACTATTTAAATTAATTTAAGAGCTCTTATTATAGATTAATTGTATGATTTCCTTATTATGAAATTATGAGCAATAACTATTAAATTAATATGATTTGCCACTAACCACAGATAAGGCAGAGGGATACACATAAGATCATTTCATGTTACCTGCCTTGGTTAGAATGGGTAAGAGTTTTGCTTTGTCGTCACGATGAAAGAACAATACGAAAGAATGGGAATTCCCTAAGATATGGCCTTCAAGTATGTGTAAGACAAGCAAACAAACGAAAGAGAAAATTAAAGTAAAGAAATCACAAATTTGATAAAATATGTATCACATGTTCTACATGGCATATTTTAATTGATTATGTTCATATAATGTTATTGTAACCATGTGTATTTTCCGTGCAGACACGGCTGAAACCAACCATAGTTCAAATGTTTTAAAACAATTCATTTTATACTGAGAATTTTCTTAAATTCTCTTTTTTTTTTTAATTTTATTTCTGGTGGTTTCAGATTAGCCAAGTAGCATCGAATGGAAGGCAGCTGCTATAAGTTTATGGACTTGTGTTTAATAAATATGTGATTGTATGTTGTAATTTTTAGAAATATTCAATTTGTACCTAATGACATTAAGTTGTCATGCAAAAATCTTATGCTTGTAATAATTTTTACTTAATATAAATCGTTGTGTTTCACGTGTACACTCATATTATTAGCCTATAAATAAACGGGTATTACAACCATCTTTATCAGATGACAAAAGTTAGCATTTTAAATCTTATAATTGCTTTATGATTATTATCAATTCAATAAATTTACGTAAGTTCATTTGCAAATACTTTTACAGTATTATTCAATCAAAATCATCCATTTACATGACTTTTTATTACTATCCCTTAATAAAATTTTAAATATCTTTCACTTTGGTTTATATATCATTTCCATGCTTCACAAGCGAGTTTAGTTACCAGTTAGTACTTAAAAACCATTAACAAAAAACATATGCAACTCCACAACTTTTTAAATTTGTTAGAATTCAAATTTTTGAAAAATTTACTAAAAATGGAAAATATTCAAAAACATAGTATAAAACTACTTATTGATGAATTTTTTAACAACCAATCTAATTTTTAAAATTTCAAATTTAATCTGTATAAAATCAAATTTTAAATAAATCAAATTTCAAATTAGTTAAATATGTATAAAAATGTAACAAAATCTTTAAAATTGCCTTTTATCTAAATTAATTTTTGTCTGAACTTACCAAAAAAAGTTTGAAATCAACTTGAAATCACCTTTGTGACTTATGTTTTTTCCATTTTACTTCATATTTTAATTTATTTTGATGGAATTTAATATTTGTCACTAATACTTGTGTATAAAATTATACATGAAACTATTACACAAAATCTTACCTTCTATTTTCAACAAACAGAGACTTTGCACACAATTTTAGTATTCACAAAATTGAGTATTACAACACTGAATTACTGGGGACAAATATTCAGCAAACCCCCTTCTTGATCGTTCCATAAAATAATTTCAAATAAATTTGTCTATCAAATAAAATTACATTTCGTGGTCCATTACAATTAAACAAAGGAGAAGTTAGTTCCTCATTCTTTTCAAAGGATTCTAAGACAAATTTTGCTAGAGTATAAAATTATTTATATATTTCTACCTATCAATTTAAACTTGTGCAAGAAATGATTTCATGTCATAATATCAAATCCACCATGACTAAAAGGTGGATTTGATCCCCATTATCCTTATTATAATAAATTGTTCACATTTCAAGTCCAAAAAATATATTCACGTGAAAGAATGTATTATAGTATAAAACTATTAATGGTTCTCTACTTATCAATTAAGCTCACTTCTGGGAGGGATGGTTTCACAACAATTTATCAAAATACTGGAGGGTTAATTTGTTCTATATTTTCACCTATGAAAAATCACAAAGTACAAACCTGTGGGGAAACCTCCGGAGACTTTGTGCTATGGTATGGCCAAACATTCAATAAAACCACCAGTAAGGTTCACTACTGACTCTGAGACCATGCTGCAACAATAATATAATCATGACTAGAATCTAGAGCTATAGTCGTATTAAGCTTATCCCATTGGCATTGAATAATCAAGAATTAAAATCGATGCAACTTTTCTGTTCACAACCATTCAAAGAGCAACTATGAATGAAACTCAATCATAGTATGTTGTTAAATATTTTATAATGCCCTTCAAGAACATCAGAACCACAATTGACACAACAAAAACTATCGGTTTAAACATTTGTTAGCATATAGTACAGTTCTTATTTGAGTATTTTCTGAAGGTATGTTTTTGAATTGAGAATTTAAGAGGGGAAAGGAGAGGGAAGAAAGGGCTTATAAGATTTTAAAATTTCACAAGATATGTCGTTAGTTCACTAGCATCGTACGGCTGTAAATTTGCTCTCCGACAAATTAATTGTTTAAAAGGTTATCAGGGACTTTGGTCGGCAAACATTCGCCCCTACATTGCCTCCCTTTACAATAGTGTTAAAGATATACAAAAAGTTGACAAAGTCTTACAATTTACAACCTAACTAAACAAGGTACTTGGATTCTCCGTCAGACCGTGATGTGATCAAAAAGTTGCCATTCATCCTGCACATGCCTACTAAGTAGATAACTCTAGCTTAAACAAGTAGAATCCCTTATGATAAATCGATAATAAGGCAAGCAAATGAAATAGTAAACATGTGACAAGAGTTAAGACAGAAATTCACGAATTCGAACAGGTCTTTTGACAGCATTCGTAAAGCCCTGCAAAGAAATGAAGTATTCACAATAAACATTGTGTTCTCATTTAATAATTAAAAAGAAAATGAAAAAAAAATTAATATTAGAGGGAAAGGGGTATAATTCTCATAGGAGCAGGGATATTTTGTTAGGCCTTCAGTTAGTACTGGGCTGGGAGAGTTGAGCTGCTATAGTGCTCGAGGCCTCTCTCTATATTTGCTTCTATTGCATCTTTCTACCTTTCACAGTCATATATACATACTTCAATATATTCTTCTGCTATTGTTATCTCTATTAATTGGCCTTTCGTTTTGGGCGTGTGGGCTCCAATCACTGACGCTGTCAAATGGAGGAACAAGTTGCAGGTCTGGGAAGGAGGATTGATCGCGTAGTGCAATTGCTAGAGAGGAAAGATGACCACCGTCACCATCGGTCACGTGGTCAATCACCACCGCCACGATGACTGTCGTTTCGAGTTGGCTTAGATGACTGCTGGAATGGGGGTTATAGAGGGGAACAAGGGCGTCACCACACCCCTCTGCCCCCTCATTAGCTAGAAAGGCCTTCCGAACTTTGAAAGCACTTAGGAAATTGCAGCAGACATCAAAATGAGCTTTCCTAAATTCAACCTTGAGGACAAGGTGGTAGTTCAAAAAGGGGGTGTTGTTAGAGATAAATTCCCTGATACAATTAAAGTTTACAAGAGAAGGAATTACAAGGGTAGTTTAGGGAAAGGAATGCCGGCTGACTCAGCAAAAAGAGGATGATCATGTGGGCCCGTGACTGATCTTGAGGCTTAGCGGTTTTAGGCATGGGGTGTGAGGGAATAACAGGTGTTGGTTGTTAGACGGAAAGTGGTATAATTCTCATAGGGGGAAGGATATTTTGTTAGGCATTCAGTTAGTACTGGGCTGGGAGAGTTGAACTGCTATAGTTCTAAAGGTCTTTCTCTCTGTGTTTGCTTATATTGCATCTTTCTACCTCTCACAGTCATATATACATACTTTAGTATATTCTTCTACTACTGTTATCTCTATTCTTCAATAATCTCACTTCCACTCCGCTTAAAAACTTCCATTGATGCAGGAGAAGGTAGGCTGGGGAAGACCCATTCCTCTCTTCATCCGCTCTCTACAATTGCAGCAAACAAGGTAAAACAGAGCTTGAGATTTCTTCTTTCATAATCTTGTTCCTATCTCTTCAATCTTCAAACCTCAACCCTTTCCTACTCTCTATGTCTAGGGTTTGGAAACAAGAAAAGGCCGGTTCTTGGATTGGAAATCCTAAAGTGGTGGGAAGTAGCTCAAGCACCTTCTTGCCCTCTTCTCCTTTAGCAACCAAGGTAAGATTAGAGCATTAGGCTAAAGTTTTGGGGGTTTTGTTGGTGGAAGGTAGATTTCTTGAATCCATAGTTATATGTAGTTGTATGTAATGTCAAATTCTCGGGAGAAGCATCAACTCCTTTATTTAGCATTGTGAGTGGGCAGTGTATCTATAGTTATTTTTGTGCTTATATGTATGTATGTATGTAATTTTTGCCTATAAATACTATGAGTGTGAAATTTCAATGAATCATTGACTAAGAACTTAGTTTTGTTGTTTATGATGGGATTTGGAACCTTTGTGCATGTGAAATATGTTACGTATTGTCTTGAACTATGTATTGTATTAGACTAGAATTATGTGGAAAATGTTTTGACATGATTTCAAGAATGGATTTAGAAAGAGATGATGGATGGATAATACTATGAATTTAATTATTTTATGAAAATAGCTTTAGGAGGAAACTTAGACACAGTTATAGCTACTTACGATAGATGCTAACTTTGGTGCACCTTGTATATTACTAGCTCAACATGTAGGACAACTCATCTATATGGATACTTGGGGTCTGTGCTATCAGAGATGCCTATAGTGCCTATGTTGTAGGTGCCCCTCAGTCATACAAACACATTGAGGGCTGTGCGATCGATGCTGCTTAGTTGTAGATTTTGGATTTGGGTCCTTCCTCCAATTGCTTTATAAAAAAAAAACGTATTTTCTCCTTATATATTTAAAAGTGTATATATGTTTGAGTTATCATAGAGGTTTGTGCAAAATGATATTTAGAATTGTTCCATGCATACTATAGGTGCATTGCCTCTCAATGAGTTTCATAACTCTATGATTCTCTTTATGTTTTAGTTTTCATTCTACTCGATAGATCACCAACTTCTTTTGTGAGCCCGACACTAATGGCTTGGACCTTGATCCCGGGTCTTTCATGTTTTCATTATTTTAAGTAATGCCTAGAAATGATGATCTATTAACCTACCAGCACGGCCCAAGTTCATTTATAGCGATTGAGTTGTAAACTTAAAAGTTTTTGCTGCTTAAGAAGCATTTAAGATCTTATGGTTAATTTGGATAGCTAGATGTACATTTTGAGTATCATGGAATCGTTTGAAATTTGAAGTGATATTATTCTATGTGGTGGATATGTATTTTGGGAAAGTATAAATATCTATGTATTACCTTGTTTACATTGTGATTGCATATATTTCTATATCAGGTGAAATGTAATTTTGGGAAGGATCTAATACTTAGAGGAAACTCTGTCCGTTTTTCCACTTGATGATCTAGGTGGGATTGACAAGGGGTTGGTACTTCCTGTGTTACTCATGGCTTGAATTGGGTCATGACAAAATCAATGTTACAACAGTATAAAAATTCTTTGATTCCTGACCTTTATCTTACAAGAGAAACAAATTTTGTTATAATAATTCCTCATATGTATCTGTCAATTTTGTTTTTGTACCATTCTTTTTGAGCGTGAGCTTCTAAGGTAGGGCTATGTATCTGCCTTGTGACTAGAAACCATGGGTTCAAATTTTGAAAATAGTCTCTCCACAAAGTAGGGCTATGACTGTGTACATCTACCTTCCTCCGACCCCACTTAGTGGGAGTCTCGTGCACTAGGCCATTGTTTTTTATCTTTCTTTCTCATAACATAAGACTTCTATTTATAGGATTGAACTAGTCAAACTACCAACTGGAACCCACTCTAAACTGGTTCGTACCTTAAAACAGTCCTATCAGTTCAATTGGTCAAAACCAGAAAATCATATCATTTCGAAAAATTGGTTGGCTTGAGTTGATTAGGTCAAACAGGGAAGACTCAAGAATATAAATACCAACATTCTTAACTGGTTTAGAAATAAGAGACAATAGCTAACTTGGGATAAGTAGGGATTGACTTGTGTGACACAGGTACACTCATGAGAGAGTAAAGTTTTGTGCTTAAAGAAGCACTGCACAGCCGCATATGCAATGATTTCACAAAAATGTTTCTCTTTAACACTTCCAATATCTTGAATGGAGTACCTTCAAGCCTGCACCAACTTATCCTAGCAACTTAGTGTTATTGTTGCTGTATTTATTAAATGCAAGTATGTTTTGTTTTGCCATCAGAGCAAGATATAAAAAAAACTTTCATTTGCAATAATTCATGGAAAAAAGTAAAGCAGCTTACCTCATTGAATTTAAAAATTAAAGGGCAAGGTGCTTTCTCCAAGGTTATTTCTTTCTGTAGAGAGCCATCACTACTTTGGCAACTACTAACGTTTAACTTTTTAAACCTGCACTTGAAGCAAAGATAGATCAACAGCAGTAAACAATGACTATAATGATAATCATTCACACAAGGCATGCTACCCATCCCTCAATGTTGTTGCAGATAAAATAACACCAAGTCTTTGTCTTGTGAAGTGGGTTCATTACATGAATCAATCTATGCCACGGATCTTATCATACATAATTGGTCTTCACAATCCTTTCCTATATCCTGTTTTAAAATATAAATAAAAAATAAGACAGCAAAGGTTTTCAAAATGAATTTCCATAAAGCAAGGTGCCTTTGTCGGATTTTATCAAAGTCTAATTTGAAAATTGAGAGAAATCAGTAGTGTATATGGCAATATTGGAGATGTGGCAGATTTGACAAAGTTGCTTTTAACAAAATCAAACTTCTTTTACCATGATAGAAGCATAGTGATACATTATAACTATCAGGAATATAAACTAATGTGTACTTATAGACAAGGATATATAGTATACGTACAACTGTTCCAAGAATCATGATATCATTTACAGCAAAATGGAATATAAACCAGAAATCAAACATCGAATATGGATTGGACTGAGTATGTTGACATTTACTTGGCATTTAAATGGATTTTGAAATTAAGAAAGTGCAGCATATTGGATTTTGGACTGAGTTTAACAGACAAAGCACTAATCACTGTTTATAATAATCCTAGCCTCCTAATCCTATTTAATGTAAACAAACCATCAAATGTAAGAAAATATAAAAACTACTCCGACAACATCATCTAAGATACTTTATGACATTTTAAGATATATAATACTATAATAGACACATTTTAAGATATATAATACTATAATACAAACCACTTTCCGGAAGAATCACCTGTCAAAGAAACTTGAGGAACCACTAGATGGCTTTTTCCTATTTCCCATGTTCGGCAGTTTTGCATTGCCCATTACGCTTGCCACTTTATTAGGATTCATGTTTGGAGAATCTGTTGAGGGATTTGCATCTAATTGCCTTCCTAAAACATTGGTCTGTGTTTCAGTGTTTTTCACATCAACTGCAGCTCCATGATTGGTATTGGCTAATTGAACAGTGTTGGCTCCAGCCTCAATAACTGCACTGCCTCCATTTGCTAAAGCTGCTGTTTTGTCAGTATTAAATTGCATGATCTTGTGCTTTTCAACCTGAAACCAGTGTATTGTTGAAACCGAAGCGCAAAGGTTAAAAAAGTTGGTTTCAAAGTTCCTTCAGAATGTCAAAATTGTAAATAAATCAATCAGAATAAAAAAGCAGAACTATGTATTTTATTATAAAATTAATTCATATGGCTAATACGAAGCACAACAATCTAAAATTATCAAAGTATACAAGTGATTTCTCAAAAAGTTATAAAAAATTCGTAAGAGTCCTGGCATAAATATTAGAACTGAAAACCTGAATGTGTTAGGATCCATTAGTTAGAGATTAGTTAGGTAAGTTAGTTAGTTAGGGAATTAGTTGACTATAAATAAGGAAAATAGGGATTAGTTAGGGTGTCTTTGATCATTTTGCAAGTGAGTTTTAGAGAGATTGGAGACTCTATATTCTCCTAGGGTTCATACTTGTATCATTCCTTAGGGATTCTTGGGTATTATCAAGGGTCTCATCAATAAAGAATATCATTGAGTTTCAGTCTCCATCACCTTCTGAAGTGTTGAGGTGATCACCGCCACCGTTTCGGCATTCTTCGCGCGATCTTCCTCCATTTGTCGCTAAGTCGCCCCCAGCGTAACTTCGATTGCTTCCATTTTCTCCTCCATCTTCGCAGATGTCATGGAAGTGCTGCCCAAGGATGACAAGACTTCCGTCTTGCGATTCTGATCACCATTGTCTTGTTCGTGCCAAGAAACGAAGCGTGGATATCCCTTCAGACCGTGATTGCAAGCCTTCTTCCGATCGAGACGACTGTTCAACTTCTTCAGCTCCTCTGTGATGGATGCAATCAACTTTCACTAGTGGTCCTCTCCCAACTGCTTCTGGATCGCCATCACTGTTGCCAATGATTCCATCTTCTTCTCCATTTTCGTTGCTGCTATGAACGTGTGGCCCAGGTCACAAGACTACTGATACCAGTGTTAGAACTAAAGCTGAATGATATTCTTTATTGATGAGAACCCTTGGTAATATCCAAGAATCCCTAAGGAATGATACAAGTATGAACCCTAGGAGAATATAGAGTCTCCAATCTCTCTAAAACTCACTTACAAAATGATCAAAGACACCCTAACTAATCCCTATTTTCATTATTTATAGTCAACTAATTCCCTAACTAACTAACTTCCCTAACTAATCTCTAACTAATGGATCCTAACAGAATGATAAATGTACCTAACCCATATAGAGGCAGATAGTTGTATTTGATATTCTAATTTCTTTTTTATTCATCTAAATTTGAACCTATTGGGAAAACTGAAGCAATTACATTAACACAGCAGTAAAAATGCTATTAGATGAGTACAACCACTGGTCAACAAACAAATTTCTGATCCACTACAAGTAAAAAAGGATACAAACGTGAGAGTTAGAATGCCATACATACACACAAAGATGCAAGAGGCAAAAAAAAAATCAATAAAAGATCATAGTTTAAGAAGTCTTACTTCATGCACCAAAACCTGTTTCATGGCTAAAGAAAGGACATAATGATCAGAGGTATAATCCTGTAAAAACGCATAGATATTAAAATCTGATTGCGATTCATATAATTCTACAATAGAAATCATGAACAATGATCCAAACCTTAAAGTTTATGAAGTCACTGATTGGGGGAACTAGAGACAAAGCCAAGTTTTCTGCTACTTCATGCCTAAGGTGATTAGGCAGTATATCTGACTTTGTAGTCTTATACGTTATAGAGTAGGAGACCATTGTACTAACTAATTGAGCAAGATCATTCTTCTCCTTATCCGATAGTAAATGTAACGCCACCTAAAAATTAAGGAAACAACCCCAGAAAATAAAAACTCAATAAAGTGCAACCAGAGCTGAGCCAAGCTAATATGAGCCATGGAAGCTCAACTTCGGAATCAGACTAGAAGTCATTAACAAGCAACATCAGGTTAATATCCCAAGCTCAAAATGAAGCCACATAAGTGATTATTCAGTAAGGAATCTTATACATGAAAGAGATTATTACCAAAAATACAAGACAAGGGTTACACAGGTCAACATATCCTCCTCTATTGCCACAAAAATAGAATCAAAGCAACAATTCATAGTGATGCAAGATGATAATGATAATAATAATAACAGATTTAGGATGCTGTTGCAGCGCTGTGAACAATGTGTGTGAACTTATGAAGCAGGGATTTATAGGTTCCGGCAAAATTGGAGTAAAATTCTGATCAGATCAGTTTTTAGTTGTCTTCCATGAACAAGAGGCAGAGGTCAGAATTTCCAAACAAATTGGATTGGAGATGAAAAGAGTGATTTAGGGCTCACTACTAGGATTCTAGGCATCATACCCAAGCATTGCATAACTTCATCGAAATCAGCATGGATTACTTAGATAGAACTAGTAGTCAAACTCTTGAGGCACAAACCAAATTCAACTACAAACCACCAAGAAATATAACACTACAAGAAAGAGGCATTCTTCATGAGTATACTAACTCCCCTATTCAAAACAAACACATAAAATTCTTTGTTTATCAACAAAATAATTGTGTCTTCACATCTTAAAACATAGGTGTAAAAAAATGTAGCAAACAATATGTGAATCGGACTCATTACTAGATCTTCAATTACAATTTACTCGAGTAATTATTGAGAAGGAAATACACCAACTAAGATTGCCCCACTATGTGTGGTTGGCTACATGGATCAGACAATAATTTCCAATCATAAATCATGTTTACATCCAGATAAATGATATTCAGATCTCTAAAAGTTTTACCTATGGTTTTTCTAAATCCTCCACTACTTTTAGCTATTGGACTACCCTCCATCTAATCCACTCTTCATACTAGTCTTCTATATGCCTTTTCACACATGCCCAAACCACTTAAGATGAGACTCTGCCATATTTTCCACTGTAGGTGTTACCCTATCTTTCTCTTTAATGCATTCGTTTCCAATCCTATCTTGTCTAGTGTATCCACTCATCCAATGCAACATCCTCATCTCTGCAATGTTAAATTTATTTTCGTGTTAGTCATTTACTACCCAGTATTCAGTCCCATACATTGTTGATCTTATAGTTGCACGGTAAAATTGTTGAGGAAATAATTAAACAAAGATAGCTTTATAACTAAACAAAGTTCACAACAAATTAACACATCACCGGTCTTATAGTTGGTGGAGACAGAATATGTAATAATGGAGAAATTATATCTTCAACAACGGAACTAGCTGATAAGTTCCCTGCAATATGTGGTGGGACTTTGTAGTGCCAGGAATTCAAAATGTCCATCTTTTCTGACATCATTGTCCGATACCTGGATATTTATATATGATATAGCATTAAGAAATTTCATTATGTAAGAATTCAACTTTCCAAGATTTATTGCCGAGTCCCATATGCACAAGATAATACCTTAGATAAGACTTTGGCCACTGAATGTTTGGCTTCTGAACTTGAGCTACTATATGATGTACAGTGATTGCTATGGGCGGCAAATAAACTGGTGAAAGAAAGGACCAAAAAGAAAAAGCGTGACTGAATGAACTAGTGTTTTGCAACAAAATCAATTTAGAAGTTATTAATCTTCCTACCATGAAGGGGCATTTGTTGTGTGCGCAGTATATATTGATGCATTAGATCAAAAACTCCAAGACTATTGAAGCACTTGACCTTCAAACAATTTCCAAAATCAGTTGTCAATAATTCAAAAGTATCAGCGAATTAGTCACAGTGAACCTCTGGTTGTGATAAATGCTTACAGTTTTCTGCATCACCGGGTCATGATAATTGAGATGCAAAATATTTTCATGAATCCCATCCAAAATCAAGTCGCTATCACCACTGCACATTAAATAGTCATTTTTACTGTGGACATACATATATTTGAACATAAAAAGGACAAACAAGAATAACAATAATGTATGGCCTACCGCTTTGATATGAGGGAGTATAAGGAGTCAAATTCAAAGGACTTGCTTTTATGAGATTTTCTTTCCATCTTTGTTCTTTTCCTTTGGAAAATCTAGGAAACAATAGATGTCAAAACATTACCTCTTTTGCAGACAGGAAATATAGAAATTCAAAGGTTAATTCACATTACCTCTTTCCAGATGTCAAGAACATTCTTTGACATGTCCTTCTGGCCAACTACTTGAGAAGCTACATCAAACTGAATGCCAGTAAACCAAATGAATATTAATCCAGCATATAATCAACAAAAAGTGATCCTCACACAAGCAAAATGTACTTCAAATATAGAAAGGAAGGGTCACAAAGCGATAAAAGTCACACATACAAATAGTCTTCTGTTACACCTCATTGAGGGTGAGCTAGAGAGAGACTTACCACATTGAGGGTTTCCTTCTTCTTGGAGAGAAATTGCAAAGTATTCAAGCATGAGCGTATATCACATTCTGTAATTAGTGGAAGAAAGGAGGATGATCAAATGGTTCGAAAGATGACTTGAGGAGTAAACATAACATTGTACAGAAAACAACTTAAATTGCAAAAGATGTCAAAAGATCTTGACACAGCACTCACTAAATCAAATATTAGCATGAATTAGGCATTTATGATGTGAGAAGTAAAGAGGCCACTCTTTTATGGCAACTGAAATCTAGGCTACAATATGATGCATTTGGTTAGAGCAGAACTCATATCTTTGAAGAGACTGCTTTCCCACATCACTGGATTTGGGACCAGATTTTATGTGTCAATTTGATGCAATGTTGAAAGGCTTTTTTTGGAATTTCTCTAAGGGTATGTTTGGATTGTTGGAGTTGTGTGGGACAGAGCGGAGCGGAGTATGAATTTAATTTGCTCCATTGTTTAGATTTGCCAAACTTGGATAAAATGGAGAGGAGATACATAGACTCCATTCTATCCAATTCCATCCATTCTTCTCAATTTTCTTCCTCTCCAAATTGTGCGCTCCACCTCCTCCCCCCCCCCCTCCCCCCCCCAATTTGTAGGGTCAAAAAAGCTGCTTGGTATTGAATGGTAAGGGACACATTGTCCCTTACTAGCCATGCTACTCCCTCCCCTAACATTGCTTTCAAACAATGGTCGCTTAAGTTTATCTTTTCCACTCCTTGCCACTCTCTCCATTTTCTTTCTTCCAATCATAGCCTAAATGAAATGCAGAAGGAATTTCTCTAATTGTAGAAGTTTTAATTTGTTACATTGATCTTACCCTTTTTCATGTATCTTGGTCTTACTTTTTGGTTTAGGAACATTTCTTATCCTGCTCACTCTTTCTTTCTCTTCATCTCAATAAATCTTCTATAAAATAAATGTGAGAAGCAATTCATTAAAAGTTGAAAAAGTTAATCCTTGATTTTGACCACCAAAGAAAGTGACAGAGGAGGAAGAGATGATTCTCAAAGCGAATGTGGGAACGGCCAAAGGTGGCCCACTATTAGGTCAAGCCACATAAAAAATAATTTGTGAGCTGCAACCAGCCTACACTTGTCAGAAATTTGCATACGATGCAACAAAAGATAGTTTTTACTTGCAGATCCAACTCAAGGGAGGAGGAGGTGCAGCAGGTTGACATGATGGCACATGACATTTCTCAGTATTCGCAATCCAAGCCTTGTGGAGTTTAGCGACTTCCATTTCACCTTCCTTTTGGCCTGGTAAACCTGCTATATGTCATGCTATGTCATGCTTCTTAACACAACAGTGTCATTGATTTTGGTGCAGTGGATATGTCAAGAAACAACGGTATAATTTCTTCTTTCTAACCCTCATAATTTTCCAATGGAAATTTTCAGTTCATATATTATTAATTATCCACATAATAACCACAACAAAGCCTCTTCCTATTAGGTAGATAGGCTACCTGGACCAAACAATGCCATTGTATCCTATTGTAAACCATGTATATAAACAAGCCATTTCAACCTCCCCTCCCTGAGCTTCATATCAAAGGCCCAACAAATCCTGAGGATGCCTTTGTAGTTCCCACTCCTGTCTTTGGGGTGGTGTCTATTCTGGAAAAGATGGTAGGGAGACATAGCAATTGACAATCAAAGCTGTGTTGCTTAACATCATCCATATTTTGCCATAACATCGCTAGAACTTGTGCTTCTGATGTGATCATCCTTTGACAGCCTCTACTTCATATTCTCCCCGATGCCTCAATTCATGCAGGCTTATCTCCAACACCTCCATGCAAGCTTCCATCCTTATTCCTGTTGCCTTATATAAATTATATTTATGTTCAGCTATGATTATTGTTTTGCATTATTCTGTTGTATTACCATAAATAGGATAAAATCAGCCATTAATAGAATAGATTAGAATAACCTCATAATTGTCTAGGAATCCCTATTATTTAGCCTAGATTTCAGCATATTATTCTCTGTACCTTGCTTTATATATTCAATGAAAAGTCAGGCAATGATCATCTTTTTTTCCATTCAAAGTAAACTTTGATTTGGTAACAGAGCCGGCATTCTAGGTTCTTTTTTTTTTTCCCTATATTCCACTGCAGGAATTTTTTTCTCCTGTTCTAGCCTCTTGGTCGACATCTTGGTCTTGCCTTTGGTCTTCTTGGATTCTTTTGGTCCTGCTCCTTTGCAGCTGCATCAGAATTTTTCTCTCCTTCCTGGTCTCCTCTTGTCATTTCTTTCCCATCATGACTGGTTCCACTTCTGAGTTTTGTGTCAAATTTACTGGGACGAATTATTCTCCATGGGAATTTCAATTCAGGTTGTTTGTTACTGGAAAAGAATTATGGGGTCATATAGATGGCACTGCACTAGCTCCTCTAGATCCTACCCAACTGGCTCAATGGAGTGTCAAGGATGCTAGAGTGATGTCTTGGATCACTAGGTCTTGTGATCCACAAATTGTTCTTCATCTACACTCCCATAAAACTGCCAAATCTATGTGGGAGTATTTGAAGAAGGTTTACCACCAAACTAATTCCGCCAGAAGATTTCAATTGGAATGTGAGATTGCTAACTACACCCAGGGCAGCTTGTCTATTCAGCAGTATTATTCTGGTTTTCAAAATCTTTGGGCTGACTTTTCTGATATTGTGTGTGCTTCTGTTTCTAAAGAGTCTCTCCCTACTGTGTTGGAGGTCCATGCAACCAGCCAACGTGATCAGTTTCTGATGAAACTGCATTCAGAATTTGAAAATGTGCGTTCTAATCTGATGAGTCATGATCCTACTCCCTCCCTGGATACCTGTTTCGCTGAATTGCTTCGTGAAGAGCAGCATCTTTTCAGCCAAGCCACTCTTGAACAAGACACTTTGACTGCTTCCCAGGTGGCTTTTGCAACGAAAGGAAAAGGCAGCAGTAGGGATATGAGTAAGGTTCAGTGCTTTAGTTGTAAGAACTATGGCCATACTGCTGCAAATTGTACAAAAAAATTCTGCAATTACTGCAAAAAGCCAGATCATATCATCAAAGAGTGCTCTATTCACCCTCTAAGACATCAGCCACTGCCTTTCAAGCCAATGTAGTCCCTTCCTCTGCTGGTCAGCATGAAAACGCGGCCACACCTGAACCTGCTTCTGCTCATACTTCTGCACCTGCTTCTGCTCATACTTCTGCACCTGCTGTTCTTACGCCTGAAATGGTGCAAGAGATGGTTATCTCAGCCTTTTTGGCTTTGGGGATTGAAGGTAAAAGTCTTTCACAAACTAAGTCTTGGCTTCTTGATTCTGCTGCATCCAATCATATGACCAGTTCCAACAGTTTGCTTAAAAATGTCAGTCCATATCATGGTTCTGACCATATTGAGGTTGCTAATGGTAATATTATTCCAATTTCTGCTGTTGGAGATATTACCCCTACTTTCAACAATATTCTTGTATCACCTGGGCTCTCACATAATCTTCTTTCTGTTGGCCAATTGGTAGACAATCACTATGATGTCCATTTTTCTCGTGATGGTTGTTCTGTGCAGGATCATGTGTCCGAGACAGTGATCGCGAAGGGCCCTAAAGTTGGACGACTCTTTCCGCTGCATATTCCTAGTCATGTTGCTTTGTCTTCTTCAATTACCAATAAAAGTGAAGTGTGGCATAAACTCTTGGGACATCCTAATCTGGCTATTTTGTCTCACTTGTTCACCTCTGGTTTATTAGGACAATCTAATAAGACTTCTTTGTCTCGTCCTTCTTTTGACTGTTCAACTTGTAAATTGGGAAAGAGTAAAATCGTTCCTTTTCCAACTACGGCTAGTCGTGCAACAAGATGTTTTGATGTTATTCATAGTGATGTTTGGGGGATATCTCTTGTTATTTCTCATGCCCAATATAAGTACTTTGTGACGTTCATTGATGACTATAGTCGATTTACATGGATTTATTTTCTTCGATCCAAATCTGAAGTGCTTCAAGTGTTTAAAACATTTCTTGCTTATGTTGAAACTCAATTTGCCTCTATTGCTAAGGTTCTTCGATCAGATTCTGGTGGCGAATATATGTCTAATGAATTTCATGATTTTTTGAATCAAAACGGCATTCTCTCACAACGTTCTTGTCCATATACGCCTCAACAAAATGGCCTGGCTGAAAGGAAAAATCGCCATCTCTTGGATGTGGTTCGCACCTTGTTACTTGAATCCTCTATTCCACCTACATTTTGGGTAAAAGCTCTTTCCACTGCAGTGTACTTGAGATTAATCGACTGCCTTCTCAAAATTTAAATCTTGACTCTCCTTATTTTCGTCTTTATGGTCAATATCCTGGCTACAAGCATCTACATCCCTTTGGTTGTGTGTGTTTTTGTTCACTTGCCTTCTCATGAACGCCACAAGCTGTCTGCTCAATCTGTTAAATGTGCATTTATGGGATATAGCACTAATCACAAAGGATTTGTTTGTTATGATCCTGCTTCTACAAGAATCCACATTTCTCGAAATGTTATTTTCTTTGAGAATCAGTATTTTTTTCCATCTCATGCTAGCTTTTCCACTTAAGTGGCTATTCTTCCACAATTTGATGATCACTCAATGCCTACACAATGCTTCAAGCCTGGCTTTGTGTATCAACGACGTTCTTCAACTACAGCCACTCCCACTAATCCTACCCCTATTGTACCAAGACGGTCTACTCGAGTTTCTCGCCCTCCTGATAGGTATACCTCTTGTGCCACTAGGTTGTCTAATATTTTTGTTCCCTCTTGTTATTCACATGAAGCCAAACATGAGTGTTGGCAAAGAGCAATGCAAGAGGAGCTTCAGGCACTTCAAGATAATCAGACATGGGACATTGTTCAATGTCCAAGTCATGTCAAAGCCATCGGCTGTAAATGGGTTTACTCAGTTAAGATTCGCTCTGATGGGTCTTTGGATCGTTACAAGGCTGAATTAGTTGCCTTAGGTCACCGACAAGAACATGGGATAAACTATAAGGAGACATTTGCTCCCGTAGCCAAAATGACTACGGTTCGAACAATTCTTGCTATTGTTGCCTCACAAGGCTGGTCCCTTCAACAATTTGATGTCAAGAATGCTTTTCTACATGGTGATCTCAAAGAGGAAATATACATGACGCCTCCTCCTGGTTTTTTTTTTCTCTTCTACCAAAGAAGTTTGTAAGTTGAATCGCTCCTTATATGGTCTCAAACAAGCCCCTCGGGCATAGTTTGAGAAATTTCGCTCCACTTTGCTTCAATTTAATCTTGTGCAGAGCAAATATGACTCCTTTTTGTTTCTTCGAACTACTGCTGCTGGAATTGTCATTCTTTTGGTATATGTGGATGATATTGTTATCACGGGGACTGATTCTTTAATGATTGCCCAATTACAGCAGCATCTTCAGGAGTCTTTTCACATGAAAGATCTTGATAACCTTACTTATTTTTTGGGCTTGGAGGTACATAGGGACTCTTCTGGCATTTTCTTACATCAGCATAAGTATACACAGGAATTAATTCAATTAGCTGGTCTTCAAGAATCTTCCTCTATTGATACTCCTCTTGAGGTGAATGTTAAGTATCATGCTAATGAGGGTGAGCAACTTTCTAATCCTTTGCTGTATCGACAGTTGGTTGGAAGCCTCAACTACTTAACCATTACACGGCCTGATCTCTCTTTTGTTGTACAGCAGGTTAGTCAATTCATGCACTCTCCTCGACATCTTCATATGGCTGCTGTCCGCTGCATCATTAGATACCTCAAGGGTACTGCTTCTTGTGGTTTATTTTTTTCTGCTGGTTCTTTCCATGTAATGCCCCCTGGGTGAGAGAGCTATGATCCCAGTTGGTAGAAATAGATGAAAATAGAAAAGTGGTGCATATTCAACAACACTGTAGCCTCCAAACAATATGATCAGAAGTAGAAGATTACAATACAATTCCAGAGTATTAAAGAGAAATGGACCAAAATGCTAAACGGCTGCCAACTACTCTCGTAAATACAATCAGTTATTTGGGGTATTATTCCATCTTACCATCCCTTCCCTCCTAGAGTAGAACCTCTTTATTACAGGCCTTAGGCCTACTACCAATGTATGTACACAGATTTGTATGTGTGCATACAAAATGAATAAGACACCCGACACCTTTCTTTTTCATTTTTCTCCCTCAACTTGAAGACAAACAGAAATACATGCATAAATGTGTGGAGATAAACTGTAACAATATTAAGTTCAATTCTTTACAAAACTATCATAAAAGTATTAAAAGAATGAAAAAGATAAGAAAACACACCTGTGTATTCTGCTAGAGCAGTGAGTGCAACAGCACTAACTTTCATTCCCTCCTTGTTACATATATATTTAAGCCTACAAAGTTTAAAAAAAAGGAACTTACAAAACTTAATGAGCAGAAAAGACACTGCTAAACAAAAGTTAAGTGATCAAATATGTGGTCAACTAACAATCGGTACTAATACATAGAGTTTATAATTCACTAAAGTTTAAAGTCTGAGCTCAATTTATTATCTTATTAATATGTAGCCTGGCAACAATTGGCACCTAATTTGGTAAATTTCCAAAGTTGTCTCTCATTGTTTTGAGCTGTGGTATTCTCTTTAAAATATAAAAGAATTTTAATGAGATGGAGAAACAGTACACTAAAATATAGGAGGACAATAAATCCTCTTTACAAGAACAAAGACAAACAAGAGAAAAAAACTATTAACAGAGCTGGGCTTTCCAGTCTCTCAATTTATCTGAGAAGAAAATTTCTTTAAAAATATCATGTGCTTTACACCAAATAGAAGTCAAACGTCTAATCTTATACCAGCAAAACTTAACAAAAAAAGATTATCTAAGGTTGTACGGCACACCCAACATCCACTATAGATACCAAACAAAGTATTTGACAAAAATTCCGTAGTAGTCAATTCCGGATAGTGGCGCATATTAATCGACCCCAAAAATGATATAGTGGGATAGCAGATAGTGGGATAGCCGCTATTTCAAAAATAATAAATAATTATGTGCAATTTATATAACAAATATATAAATGTTGAACAATAAGAAAATATCCATAACTAAACTCATATTGATCATTAATAATTATAAGTAACAACGCATACTTTAAACATAATAACCTCCGTCAAGAAATAACATTAAAGGAAAAATAGAGAAATAGAGGAGAGGGCACCGGAGAAGGGAGGAGGCTGAGGGAAAGCAGACCAAAAGATAAAGTGGTAAAAACAGAAAAATAACAAATAAGAGACAGGATAAAAACAAAGAGAGGGGGGAGGGGACAAAAGGAAAAATAGAGAAAGAGAAGGAAAGAGTATTGGAAAAAAAGAAGCAATGACACCTGCTGGATCGCCAGAAAGCAGGGCCACCAAAGGTTGAGTTGCTGGAAACTGGGTTGCTTTGCAGATGCTGGTTGCCAGAAAAGCAGCAGAGACAAAAGGCAACAGGAAGAGAGAAAGGCAGTGGAATGCCATTGAGCCCCCAGAGTAGACTCAACAATAGAAAATTACGGTCAAGGGTAGAATAGGTTTTTTATTCCAACAGCACAAAATATTGCTGCAACACGCTATTTCAGCCATAAAATGCCACGATTTGCAGCTGCGACAGCCGCAGCAGAAAAACACGACACAACTGCAGTGCCGTTGTGCTTGCTGGCTGCTTCACTCCGGCACAAGATCAAGATTATACGTGATTGAATTGGGAAGCAGCTATCGATCAAGAAAAGCCAACCTTCTCAACAGGCACAGACTCCGTTTTTTTTTGTATTTTCAGAAATTGGGAGAGTACAAAGAGAGCCACTGAGGAAAAAGGTTGAAGACTTGAAGAACATTGTCAAGTATTTAATTCTTTAAGAAGTGTTCTAGAAGTCAGTTCTAGATTAATGAGCTGCGTTTAATTATGTGTTAGCTTTGTGAAACCAAAACAAAATACATAGATCAGCCAAAGTACTAGAAACATTCTTATGTTTGAGAGAATCTATTGTGCACTCTCCTCTCCTTGATCCCAACCTTTCCATGTTCCTTTCTACTTAATAATATTACGCAGTTGTTGTAAATGGTTAAAACAAACATAAGCAATTAATTCAAGTCAGTAACTAAATGAACTGAGATATGTTGACAAAAATGTGATTAGCATGAAATAAAATTCTCCTTACTAAAGCCAAATTTGGCTTAAAGTTAAAGTGAAATCTATGGTACACCACCAAGTGAGTGAATGCTGAAGACTTGTTCCCATGATAAGTGGAACTGAACAGTCATCAGGTACTATAACATATTGTAAGAACTATTTCAACAAGCTAATCATCACCTGCTTACCACACGACTAACGGTTGGCTGAACAAATACATGAACCCTGTCAATGAATAGAAATCTTTAGTCAAGAAATCAAATCAAATCTAATAATATACAAATTGAGATCTACAAATTATAGAGGAACTGATGCAACTAATGCAGTCATGAAAGGAAGGAACACTAGTAAGACATAGAATTAAGGTTAAATTATACTTTTGGTCCTTGCATGTGACACTGATTTTTTAATTTAATCCCTATACAAAAAGTTCTGAGGTTAGCCACTATGTGTGTTGAGATCCCTAAACCCTAAACACACGTACCTACTCCGTATATTTTGTACAGATATTCTAGATATTCTTGATGGTATATCATAATTTAGGACAGAAATCATTAGGCAATAATTACTATTCATTGGTAATAAACGCCTATATGTTTGTATATTGTAAACATTATGCAGAAGATGATTATCAGAAAATATATTCAGTCTTCCCATATTTCCTTTCAAGTTAGTATCAAAGCTTCCATGACCAAGTGGTCTATAATTCAATCCCTGTTGTCCCCATTTCTTTGAAATAAAATAATTAAATTTCAGCACAATATGGGCCTAGGGGTTTTAGATAAAAAAACATTCATGCACCTCTATGCAATAGCTTGAGGTTTTGGAAGAGACGGTTCATGATATGGTATCAAAGCCTCCATAACCAAATGGTCAAGGATTCGATCCTTATTATGCCCCATTTTGATAAAAAATTTCACGCTTCAAGGCCCAAAAAAATGGGGCATTCACGTGAGGGGCCATGTTAGATGTAAAACTATTTTTGTACCTCTATCCTTCAGCCTAAATTTTTGGGGGAGAGAGTTCATGACAATATAGATACATTTTCAATGTAGTCCCGCCCATTTATTGTTGCCATGACACTGTATATTAGTGTTATAAACTTATAACATAGTGAAGTGTAGGGACCAAATTAAAGAAAGACATGCATAGGGTTCAGCAGTGCATATTTTTGTGTCCCTATATATATTTCTCATTTTCTATTTATAGTCCATGTTAGAAATAAAGGAAGTATCTTGTAATATTTCTATTATATCTTAAAATATCATATAGTATTTCATGTCATATCTTAATATTAAAGAATATATTAGATGATCTCTTACGAATGATTTCAATATTTCCTTATATTTTCAATAGTCCCATAGTTCACAGTAACTTTATGTCATGTTCAATGGTCCCTATATGTAACATTTATTTTCAATTTAATCTCCATATTTCACAGTAACTTTATGTCAAGTTCACGGTAGTATAGCATCAATAGAAGACAGAGACAAAATGGAAAATGAGTATAGTGACTAAACTCAAAATGTTTTCCCAATAAAAACCAAATGGAAATGAGCACATGTATATGGACCAGAAATATATTTGAACTTAAAGTGTGTTTGGTTGGGGATAAAAATGCGGTGAAAATTTTCATCGATGAGTTTGATGTGTGAATTATCATATTTTTACCCCCCAACCAAACACACCCTTATAATTAATATTAAGGGATAAGAGATCAAAGCTGTAACAACAGACAAAAACCTCTCACATCTGGAATGGGCTATTACAAGGAAAACCAATCACATAATATTCAAAGAAGAAAACACTATCCCATTTTACACATAGCACATAGCAGCAATGTAGTGGCAATAAAAAACTTAACAAATCTTCTAGGCCATGAAAGTTTGGTAGCTTCAATCAATGCCTGGAAGAATCATTGAAGCGGCTCGGCAATCTCATGGGGACAGTCAAAAAGGTGGTGGAGAAGGGAAACAAGCATGAGTCCCTATCACACTTCATTCGCATCACGATGGATCCCTGCGCGATCACTTCCACCGGAACGCCGGCCACTGTATGCAGCAGTGCGATGACGCGTAAGGCGGCGGCGATGACGAAAGAGGGTTTACGACAACGAACCAATGCACGCAAAGGGTGGAGCAATGGAGGCGAATCAATGTTCCCTTATTTCATGTTGAAGAAGCATATGGCTAGGTAGATGCAATGGAGCACTACTTCCAGATTAGGGAAGTTTCGCCTCATTAGTGGCTCCATGTTGCAAAGGTAGCAATGGAGGGCAAGGCCTTAATTTGGTTTCATTGGTGGGAAGAAACAGCACCAGATCCAACATGGGGAACCTTGATGCTGTAGTCAAGAAGTTTCAACCTGAAATGGTGCATACCCCTCTTGAACTTCTCTTGGAGATTAAGCAAGAAGGCTCAGTCCGCAAGTATCAAGAATAATTCAAACCCTACTCCAGCCCTCTCAAGATCAAGGAACGTCGTGACTCGTTACCTTTTTGGCTTATTTCTTAATGGATTAAAGCATGATGTACAAGCAAAAGTTAAAGTCCATCAATTTTCTACATTATATGAATTGATGAATCTTGCAAAGTTGGTAGAAAGTAGAAATAAAATGTTGCAAAAAAGTATGAATCGTTCTTTTTCCAAGTTTGGTAGTAGTAGAGGAACCAGTTTTCGAAAGGAAGGTAGAAGCCCTTTCTCTAGTAATGAATGTCCCCGAAATGGAACCACTTATGAAGCACGGACACACTGTTTGAAAGCCATGTCTACGTGTAGACACGTGTCCGTGTAAAATTTTGCACAACACACCAATAACACAAATTTGTATATATTTAATTTAAAGTTTACATTTGTCATGCTTTAACACAAAAAAACATAATATAAACAAAGTTATAAAAAGGAAATAATATATAGCATTTTAGTTTATTAGAAAATACAACATAAACATAGATTATACAAAATAATATTTTAAATAACATATCATCTTTTTAATTTTTAGTTATATATATGCTGTGTTCGTATCCTATAATTTTTCAACTTTGGTGTGTCTCTCGTATCGTGTCTTATGTCCATGTCAGTGTCTGTGCTTCATAGGGAATCACCAATCAGAAAGAGGACTGGAAAGGTGATTTTGGGCAGCCTAGAAAAGGACTCAAACATTTGTCAGATGAAGAGTATAAGGAGAGGACAACAAAAGGGTCATGCTCCCTTGATCAACATTTCAGATCAAGATCCCATATTCCTTAGCGATTTTTGGTCCAGTTTATTTCAGGCAAGGGGGACAAAACTTAAGTACAGAACTTATCATCCACAAATGGATGGCCAAACGGAGGTGGTGAATCGTTGTTTAGAAACTTACCTCCGTTGCTTCATTGGCTCCAAACCAAAGCCATAGGTTGATTGGTTGTCATGGGCAGGATATTGGTTCAATACCACATTCAATTCTTCCACTAATAACTCACCATTCCAGGCCCTCTATGGGAGACCACCATTGGTCTTGTTCAAGGATGAGACATACCCCTCTAAGGTTCCTGAAGTACAGGCAACAGTGGCTTCACAGGATGAGGTGCTAGCTAACTTGAAGTCTAATTTGGAAGTGGCTCAACAGCGAATGAAACATTTTGCTGACAAGCATGGGAGGGAAGTGGAGTTTGCAATGGGAGACAGGGTGTTTCTGAAATTCCAGCCCTATTGTATGAAGTCACTAGCTAAGAAGATGAATGAGAAGCTGAGTCCTAGATTCTATGGCCCATATCAAGTGTATAAGCTAGCCTTGCCACCGGATTGCAAACTGCACCCCGTTTTCCTTGCCAGCGGCCTGTAGAAGGCACTTCCCCTATAGGTCCAATCATCTGAACTCCACCAATGCTGTCTAAGGAGGGCGTTCTGCAGGCTGTCCCTGAAAATTTGTTGCAGACCCGCCAATCAACAAAAGGTGCAACTGAGGCATTGGCGAAATGGAAGAATCTCCCAGCTCATGATAATTCGTAGGAGTCAATTGACAAGCCACAGGAGCAATTTTTGGAGGCTCACCTTGAAGACAAGGCTTTTTTCTTTTTGGGCAGTGGGGTGGGGGTAGTGTTAAGGATGCAATGTACAGATAGGTTTGTGAAAGGAAGAATAGGAAGAATAAGCAATAACTATTAGTTAGTTGAGAGCGTTGACAACTATAGGAGCAATTAATTTAGGAGGGAAAATCAGTTAAGAGGAGTATAGGAGAATAAAAGGAGAAAAGGTAGTTAGAAGGAAGGTGTCTAATCATTTTGTACACTTTTGTGAGAGCCAGAGGACTCATTATTCTACGGTTCTTGGTGATTGCCAAGGATTCCCAATTCAATAACACTCATTCATTCAGAGATATCGATCCTAACAGAAAGTTCTTTAAAATCAATGGAAGCAAGTGGCTAATAATTGAACAGGATGCAAAGGGAAGGGAAGGAATGAAAGGCAAAGATGTATCTCAACTTCAGTTTTTTAATGCAATGTTTTCTCAAATATAAGGATAATGTTTTGGTTGTTATTGGTGTGTTTGATAGGTAATAGGGGAAAACTTAATCAGTAACCAACTTAGGTCTTGATTGGGTATAGCATTTTTCCATGACAAATAAAACTCATAAAGAAACAATAGAAATTTTAGCACCAGAAAAATATATCATACAGGAGTTAACACAATAAAAACCTTACTTGGCTATCTGGCGCAATGGTCTTAAGGCAGGGGCATATAGGTCATTACATATGCAAATCACCTGCATTAACAACCAATATCATCATTGATGCAAATGACCTGCGAATGACTTATCACTTATTTAATCCACTAAACACCGTATGACAATTTGAACATCAGAAACTCACAGGTCTTGAAACTGAAGCTGTTTTCCGTCCCTTCTTTGACGACTTCCTTCCCAACTGTTCTTTGCCCGAACTTTGCCTTTCTACATCAGACTTTGTTTCGCCAGAAACCTGCACAGTTAGATCGAACTAAGCTTTATGAATTCTCCAAAACAAAACTTGCTCAACAGTCCCGTATAATTAATGTTAATACTTTTCCTCACAAAAAAGGACATTTTTTTTCCAATTAGGTTCTGATATACCAGCATTATCTATTAAATCACAATTGGCTTCTGGATAAATTAGTGGAAAGCGACATTATAGACAGGGTACACGAGTCCACTCAAAACCTGGAAAAATTTAAAGTATAAAACATTTTCTAGAATCTAGAGTAAGATTTATGTAAATATTTCAGAATGTCATGCTGCTCAGAGCCCAAATATACAACTCAAGACTCTTAAATGCATTGAATCTACTTTACAACTGTTGCGCATAGGGAAAAGTTAATAGAATTAATCCTAATCTTTGAAAAACAGGAAAGGACTAAGGAACTACATCCAGTTACAAATGAATTTCATCAAGACCATCCTACCCCTCCAGTAAGATAAACTCTTGTTTTTACATTCTATTAGTAATGATGAGTGCATGAAAAGTGAACATAACCAGTAAATGAATTAGCCACACAACAACACAAAAAGCAGGATGCAAACTTGTTTGATGAACGGGAAGAAAAAAAAAATCTTTGATATAATTAAAATGAATGTCTTCCTAGGCACTTCACTATAAAAGAAAGACCAACAATGGCTTCTATCCATCACTAACCATCTTTAAAAGAACCTCTACAGCACCCTTGCCATCACCAAGGGCTCCATCAATTTCATCCACCACCTGAAAAGAAAAGGCAACAGGCAACCATTTTCATCTTGTGCAATGATCATAAGATTCACACGGAAAATGCTGAAAGAAATAAGAATAATAATTATAATTATAATTATTATAATAAAAAATTCTCAAAGAAATAATAATAATAATTATAAAAATAAATAAATTGATAGGTACAGGAAAATTATGGATTGAATCTTATTATAATTAGTATGTGAGATGAGAGAATAAAAGGGCTCACTCTTGTATAACCAACTGCTCAGTTGGCAGAAAGAAAGTGGAAGGAAGTGAGGATTATGTGGGATTCTGTTAGAGGAGGTTATTTGTAGGAAGAGGGGGCATGGAGGGAATCATTCAGGAAATTAGTGGAAAAATCTTGGGAGAGTGGTAGCCTCTCTAAGAGCTACCTTGGGAGAGATTTAGCCCCTTGAAGTGTCATACCTATTTTACTCTAATAGTGCAGCATTGTATTAATTCCAGAATAAATTTCTTTATAATTGTTCTATTCTAGTTCATTATTGCTCCATGAGTATCATGTTTCTATCAAATTCATTATTGCTCCATGAGTATCACATTTCTATCATAAATAAATAAAATACCAGACACTTTGGCCTTGAATCAGGCAAGACAGAGTTCATCTGAACCACATCAAGGATTTTGGCTTCGATTGTTGATGTAGAACGATCATCACTGGCATTAACCTGCAAAATTATTGAAGCTTTCCTGGTAAGAGAGACAGAAAGAGAAAGCAGGAGAGGAGAGAGAAAGACTGAGTAAGAGAAACAGCAAGCAAAGGCAATAAGAGTTGGTCATTTAAAGCAATATGAAAAAATTGCAGACGAAAAATATAGCACAAAACCACGAAGCAGATCCCCTTGGCCTTATGCACTAACAAGGTCAACAACAATCACCTTTTCCCACTAGGCAGGGCTGGCTACATGTAACAAACAACGCTATTACACTCTATCAGTTAAAAAAAACTATCATATGCACTCATACTAAGAAGCGATTCTATGAAAATTACTAATCCCTAACAAATTCAGCAAACCAAATGATATTAAAAGCATAAAACACCAGAATATAACACTATATCACCATCACAGACAAAAAGGAAAACCAAATATAGCTTGAAGGCCATGATTTTGCACATAAGATAATATTTAAAAAATAAAATAAAATACCTCTACTACATGATATCCACAATGCCTGGCAGCTACATGGGCAAGTGTTGTTTTTCCAAGACCTGGCGGTCCACAGAGCAGAAGGATCTGCAATCCTTATAAAAGTTTAGTTACCAATAAGATTCAACATTGATTATCTCACAACACGGCTGATCAAACATACATATAAATTGAACGGCTACAGCATATGTACTGCAATTGCACCGTAAGGTAGCATTTGATAGCTAATACAGGGACAGAAATACAGAGACAAACATATTTGGTGGTGGAGATAGGAACAGGGAACAAAAAAATTTTCTATCCCTAAGACAGAAATATAGAAAATTTCCGTACCTTAAAATGTGAGGACAGGATACCAAGACAGAAATTTAATATTTTTTTCTTTCAATAATACCCCTATACATATTTATTATTTCCCAATGTGTCCTCACAAAAGGCAGTGGTGCAGGAATGGTCCGGTAGCCAGTCGGCAATAGTCCGACAAGGGTACATATATCTTTTACCATGTATTTGTTATATTGTCCCCGTATTTTCAAACAAAATATGGAGACAATTATCATGTCTTGTACTCCAAAACCAAACACAATACAAAGACTGTGTTTTTTATGTCTTCGTCCCCACTGTCTCCATTGTCACTATATTTCCGGTCCTATCCCCACTACCAAACGCTACCTAAGATACTATCCGGAAGGATAAAAAATATATTTTTAAATAAAATATTTGTCCTGATACTAAAAATGCTTAAATGTTGATAACAATGGCACAAAATGACCTAGATCTCAATTTTAAAAACATTGAAACCATAAAAATCATATAAGATGGGAATTTGATCCATTTGGATCTGGTTCTGGGCATTTAATGAAGCTTTTAGAGACAGAGTGATATAAAGGAAAAAAAATGTTGTTTCTAATGTGTCAGAAATCACCAACAGCTTTTTATTCTTCAACCCTAACATGTCTACAATCAGAAAAAGGCTAAATTTGAGTAATCCATAAAAAATAAACATGCACCAATGCATTCATTGTTAGGCACTTGACCATTGTCTGTGTGTATCAGTGAAATTGTTGTACATGCAAGCAGCCTATATGTTAATAAACCACTGCAGTATCCCACACACATTAATAATACATTTTCTGACCAAACCCCCCCCCCCCCCAAAAAAAAAAAAAAGCAGAACTATAATGTTAAAGTATTAATTATGTACGCAACATATGAAAAGTACTGTAAACTGGAAAAACAGTGAGGTTTAGAAAAAGAATCAGCCAACTGCTCTCCAATCTTCACAAAACTGACACAAATACTGCTGATCAATGCTACCAAATTGTCACTATTGTACCTTCCTAAAAATAACCAATAGGCTACAAAGCTTGTCACCAAGAAAACCTCAACAGGAAAATATAGTTGAGGCCCTTCTTATTAATACCTTCTGCTCTGGTGGACTAACATTGCTTGCCTTTGTACTCGGTATATCCTGAATGCTCTGTGAATTATTACTCTCATCCATACTTCTAGTATTTCTATACCTGCCACCAATCCATTTGGTTCCTCTGTTTAACCTTGAAAACTTTGAATCAAAAGTTCTCTGATGATTTTGGCCAATAGAAGAATGTCGCTTCAAAGCAGACAAGACATCATCTGATGTACTTCGAATTTCAGATCCAAACACAACAGAATCCCATTGTTTCAACCACAGGAGTACCTGTCTCAGACAACAATCAAATCAATTAATGACAACAAAAGTTAAGCCATACACCAAAACTAATCCCTTTCAACTATAGCATCGGTAATCAATTATTTTCAAGCTAAATTTTATGCCAAATATGTACCTCACGATTTGTCTGTTCATCACTGAGAAGCTCAGTAAATGATCTCGGGGCATATTTATCTACCCAAAGTTTCTCATGGACCATTTGTGTTTCAGGAACATCTAAAACACTTTGGCATTCTGAACTAGCTTCCAAGGCCTTCAGCATTACAAGGATAAGCATTAGGAAACATCCAAAGTCATGTTTGATAAACAATTTAAAATGTTTTCCTATTAAATTGCCATAATGTAAAATCCTGAAAATTGCACAAAGTTTAGGCACATCAATCTCAAAACAGGTGAATTTAAGTCCAAACCTTAGTGAAAGCCTCTTGCTCCAATCTTTGAAATAGAATATTCATAGGTTCCAAAATTAGATCTGCCAGAAAATAAAATCCAAGTTATGCCCAGCATGAAATTCTGAACTTTGCAAATAGTATGGACTGGATTCATCTATCCATGAAGCGTGGCATTAAACTTTAGTTGAAGCTTCCAGTAATGGATGACTAGTCAAAATTTAGTGAAAACCAACACAAGAAACATATTAAAACAATTGTATCTTTAACTAAATGAAGTTGGAACCACAAGGATCAGAACTTGTGGAAAAACAAATCAACCTAAGAAGCTAGAATATGAAGTTATGTGCTAAAGTCAACTAAATTATTCAATTTGCAATTGTTATCTGCATAGGAGTATCCATAACCTTCCATAATGCAATTGAATCAAAGTTTGGTACTGCATACTTCATCTGTTACAAAATCTTTATGAAGATTGAAGGATATTCAGAAAAAATGACAGTAAATCCGACAACTTCATAAACCTAGAATTCAGCATTTCAAAATTCTCGAGAATATTGATTGAATTCCCTCATTTGAGGAAATCTCTTCTGAAGTATTAGAGCTTACAACGCATTGGACACGCACTTCTCTCACTGCTTGCAATAGTAGCCCATTCTCCATTAGAAAGCAGTTACATGTCTTCCCAACCCCCTGCATGTCTCTTCAAATAACTCAAGGTCTTTCCAGTACTGCCTCTAACATAATATGTGTACCACTATTTTCCTTCAGAGTGAAGTATGCACTAAATCTAACAAGCCATAAAACCAAAAGCAAATCAACACACTAAAACTTTTTTTTTTAACTTATTTCTTTTTTAATTATCCGTTGCATAATTTTTATAGCAAAAACACTCATCTAGTCCCATTCCCAATTAAAATAAATAATAAAAAATATCATCACCACAAAGCCTAAACAAACCACCCAACATCAGAGACTCCAAATTGACCATGAATTCATAAATCATACCCGAATTTTGTTTTAAAGCAAACAACAAACAGACCAACAGCCGGTACAAAATTACATCAGTATGAAACCCTACCAGCAGAATTTGCTCTCCAATCCAACTTCCTCGCCCGTTCATCCCCATCGTACCGATTCAGCTTCGCATAAACCCTGTCGCCGCCGGGCGCTGTGACTGGCATGCACTCCCCGTCGATCTCCGAGGCGAACCTTGACAGCATCTTATCCTTCACAAACCTCACTTGTTCGACGGTAGGGGGAGCAGGGGAGTAGCGAAGCCAATCCTCTTCGGCCTCGGCACCGGCATCGGCCTCCGGTGCAGCGGCGGAATCGCCAACCTCAACCCTAACCCTCTTCTCCTCGGAAACCGAGCCGACGGGAGCCTCATCGGAGCGCGACCGCTTGTGGCCGTTGGTTTGGGGGTCGGGAAGAGCCACGAGATCTGGCGACTGCGGTTGCGGTTGTTGGGGTGGTTCGGGGAAGGGTTCGGTTGGGTCGAAGTCTGGGTAGTTATTTTCTTGATCTTGCTGTTCTTGGTAGAGGTGGGAATTCGATTCGAGTTCGAGCAGTTCGAGCTCTTCTGGGAGGGGAATGTCCATGTCCATGTCCATGTCCATTTCGTCCATTTCTTTATGGTAATGGGAGAGTTGTCAAAGAAGTTTCAGTTTTCAGTTGAACGATAGGGGAGGCGGATGCTTTTGGTTGAAAAAATAGCGGCGGCAAAGGGAATTGTTTTTGGCGGGAAAGTGATGCGAACATCGGAGCGTAGAGAGAGAGAGAGAGAGAGATCATCGATTCATCGTACTCTTGTGTGGTCTGCTAGTGCACCAAGTCTCCGAATCTAATTAAAATTGAGTATAGATAATAAAAATCGAAAACCCAACTAAATTGACATAGATCAATTTGAATAATTTCTTATTTTATAAAAAGTCGATTATTCCGGTTTGATTTTCACTTTTTATTTTGAAAATTGAGCCAAACCAAACTGAATTACTAATAACATGTTTGGTTCCCGTTTCCATTTTTAGTTTTCCAATTTTTAGGAATTTTGTGAAAGAAAAATTGAAAATGAAGTTTTGTCATTTTCATAACTTTCAATATTTCCTTCACAAAAATTGAAAACTGGAAACTGAAACCAAATAGGCATTTAGAGGTTATCTTATCTTTATCCACAATAGTAATAGAGGTGGGTATGCGGATCGCTCATGTCCGTTTAGATCGGTCCACGACGGACCACAAATAAACGAGTCAAACCGGGCTAGTCCTTTCATAAATGGACTTGATTTTAACTTGGTTCGCATATGCCCCATACAAGCCCGCAAGTTCCCTGGCGAGTCCGCGTAACCCATTTTCTTTGTTCATAGTTTTTTTCCCTCACTAGCCTGGGGATCAACCCACAAACCAACTCTCTTTTTTTCATGGTTTTTTAGCTTTTTATATACTCTACTATATTATATGTATATATTTAAATTTCTATAGTATATTTTATTTCGTAAAATATATATGTATGCACTTTTCTTTATAGTATCCAAAATTTTACCAATCAAATATACATAACTCTTTCAATCATAAAAAAATAGTGAAACTATTACATAATATAAATTAACAACTATCAATTATTAAATACCAAACATAAGCAAATCAAATATCAAATACAAATATAAAAAATAGTAGAATAAACTAACTCACCAAAATCCATGTCACAACCCAAAAATCATAACCGGCACATAAGGGATATTGTCCCTTATGGAAGCCTTTTGGAAGTAATTTCATACAATCATGCATAGTAAATTACCAAATTAATGCTCATAATAAATTATAAAAATAAATAATTAAATAAATAAATTCCTCAAAACTTTTTGAAAACTTTTATTCTTGAAATATATAGAACATTTAATTTTTCCAAATCATTCAAAAACCCATATCTGAAATAGACAACCTTAAATCATGTTCCTGTAAGAAAATTACATAACATATCCTTGAAATAAACATGTATGTTAAATGATGTCCGAAGATCCTGTCTGCACACTACTGAAGCACTATATTCTAACATGATCTTAATTTAAACTTCACTACAAAGTGAAGCTCACCAATAGAACAGTTGCAAAGCTATTGAGGCTGGGTCTAAATGATAATCGGATCTACAACTATAATTGTAAGAGGGAGGACAAAAGAGGGGTGGGTTTATCAAAACTCAGCGAGTGAGTCTCCACTCACAACCCATACGGGACAACAACGACAATACATAAATATACATACAGCTTATATAAAAAATTTATATTTAAATACATATAACTATAATGAAAATAATAATTCTACTGATTCCATAACAACAACTAGTAAAGAAACAATAGATGTTTTGTACATAAACAACTGAGTTGATAGCTGAAACTGAGTTAATGGGTAATTTGATAAGCATCTAACTAGGTCCTATAAATGGATATCACACTGGGATCCTTACTGTAAGTGAGCTAGTCCCCTGGCATATCACTTAGTACTAAGATTAACAATAAATCCTTCAGTTGTTAAATTATTATTCTGTTTCTCACTAATTACTAAAAAATAATAACTTCCAATTAAGTTGAATAAATTTGAAAGCTTTGAATTTATATAATTCTAACAATATAAATGCAACATAACTCAAGTCTAAAATGATGTCCAAGGAATCACTAGCTTTTAAACATAGTGATTTCAGAAGCCACCAGAGTATGTATCTAACAATTGTTATGACTTATACTTTGTTCAACACTTTCAATATATCTTAACTGATATTCTAAAATCTTAATAGGAAATCCATAGTCTAAAAATATGATAATCAATATTTATGCTATAAAAATTAAACTGAGGTCTCATCATTCCATAAACTGGGAAAAAGATATTATATAACATGCAATGTATCAAATATGGTCCCATGAGCTTTCTAAAATAAGGTTTTCGTCATAATGATAAAAAAAAACATTTTTTTTTTCTGAAAATTGGCATAATCTGTGAAAGTATGTATTTGGCATAATTCATTCTAAAATTTCATAAACAATTTATATAATGCTAGGAAAATAATAATAATGACAAAAAATATGGCCATGAGCTTAAACTCACTCACTGTTCGTTGCTGGAAGTGCCTAACCACTGCTTATATGATATTGGGGAATTGGAATGACACTCTCAACTGTCATGAAATTATAGGCAAGAATTAGAAATAATTTAGAATTGAATGAGAAGAGAAAACTATACCATGATAACCTAAAGATTTGCTAAACTCATAATCGTATAAGGATAAGAATGAGAGCACTTACCAAAAAGGATTAATCGAAGAAGATTGAGAGAAATTATGTCTTTCTCTCTAGAAAAAAAATCCTTGGATGGTTAGGGTTTTTAAAAGAATCACTACAAAAAAAAGTGTAAATTAGGGCGGTTCTCTAAAACCGCCACAATTTTCAGTAAATTACGGTGATTTTATAGACCGCCGTAATTCTAGTGAAAAAACGATGGCTGAATTAGAGCGGTTGCTTATAACCGCCACAATGTTTAATTGTCATGCAAAAAATGACACTTTGGGTAAATTGTGGCGGTTGTTAACCGCCATTATTTACCATTGACTATTTTTATTCATTTTTTTACTGTATTTTAATAAAATAGGGGGAAAATAATATTTCTGCTCTTTAAAATTTTAGCTAGCTACAAATAGATATTTTAACTTCTAAATCTTCTAATTGGATGCTTAAACTTCACTAATCCTAAAAATTAGTTATTTCATTTAGTTTTGGATTTAACTATCTAGATAGTTGATGTGATAAAATATCTATTGATATATGTCACAATTTCTTTTATTTTTAAAATTTTTTATGTATATTATTTAATATTTATAAATATATATATATATATCAATAAAAATTTAAAATATTAACCAAAATTTTTCTATTCACTGCTCATTAAATGAGGATGGAATGCTCAAATTATTAAACGTCAACTCTTTTAAGAGGATGCGTTATCTCTTGATTTTTAATATTATAATAAAAATAATAAACTATGAAAAATAGAGCACATTGTGCCTTTTTTTTTTTTCAATTGAATTTACAACTTGTTTTGTTAGTACATTTGTAGTTGTATTTCCTTGAAAATGAAAATAAAAATGAAATACTGGATAAAACTCGAGTAGATTGCATCAAGCATATATATATATTCATTTTGGAAATTTTAGATTTTAATTAAAATTTTATTATGCCTAGCTAGTTATACAGGAACTCCTAGCTAGTTATACAGGAACTTTCAAAATTTAAAAAATAACTAGTTTTAAATAATGTATTAGTCAAAGATTTAATTAAAATTTTAAATAAAATAGAAAGAAGAAAAGAAAAAAAAGAAAATATTTTTTGTAAAATAATATGTAAGCAAGGTAATATATTTATATTAGTTTTTTAAAACTAAACTAAATAGATAATTTTATGAAATTAGAATTCTGAATTTCTAATATCAAATTTACCCTTTTAGATGTGAGTATTATTAAACAAAATAATTAAACAAATTCCAAATTTGCAATTTAAAACGTAGAACTCTCTTCTTCAAGCCTCACAGACTCTGGCTCTCTCTGACTTTCACTCCCTCGACTCTCACTCACAGCCTCAACATCACCCACTCACTCAAGCTGCCAGCCCGCTGCATCGTCCGCCAGACCGCCACACCATCGTGTAGTCGCTTCAGTCACAGCATAGCCTCAACGCCACACCCATCGTCGACCTCGACTGGAAGCTGGTTCAGATCTTACATGAGTCGCGTCCTTGAAGGCTGGTTCACATCTCTCTCCAAGACTCACACTCTCACGGTCTCATAGTCATAAAGCTGGTTCAGATCTGTGTCCTTGAAGGCTGGAACCTTCAGATCTCACATCCAGCCATCCTTCTAGATCTCGTGTCCTACTGGCTGCCATTCTTAAAGGGCACAAGGTATTTTACAATTCATAGTTTTCACTTGTTGAAATATAGGAGACTAACTATTTATTGAATATGCAGAGATATATCCCAATAGCTGAAATGATTATTTGTAGTGCTAGTTTTCTTTATGTATAATAGGGTGTTTTGTACTAACTGTAATGTTTGTGTGTGTTTCTTCAAATTTTAAGGTAGATTTTCTTTTTTCTTAGAATTTCTGATATGAGCTGACTAATTATTAGCCACTGTAAACCTTCCATAAAATTAATAGTTTACATCTTTTTTAGGAGACAAAGAATGGTTAGGTCCCTTGCTATTATTTTTTAATGCTGATGTATCTGTTGGAGAAAGATTTTCTTCTCGTCAAGCACAATACATCATTTTTGTTGTGAGAAGAGAGAGATTCTCAAACTTGGGAATTTACATTGTTTACTAAGAGTATTCTTTGGAATTTTCTCTTCCTAAATACTATTTTTCTTAAATATAATGCGCCCAGGGAAAAACACGCACATATTTAAAAGAGGTGATAATCTTACAGATCCTAGCAAGAGGTTGGTCAAGTACTCAAGTAGATCAAATATTTTGCATTTTAATTGTTTGCTATTGTTACTATATCGATCAATGCTCCTCCAAACTAGTGATTTAACCATTCAACAGCGGAACTAGTTTGGACAATTCCCTTGTCTTTGTTCTTTCTGTTTTTGAAGCGTGAATTATTAATGCTTTCTACCACGTTACATAGATGATCAAATTGATACTATCTAAAGCTGCATTCGTGTTTCAAATCCAAGCCTAAGACAAATAAACCCATATGATCTACCCAGTAATTACAAATTCAAAGCATTGATATGAGTAATCTATCTTAGATTATTTACAATACTAGATGGCACGCAACACTTTAGAATTTAGATCGATTTTGAATGAGGATGATAGCCTTACATGTTCATATATATAATAGGGCATGGCATGATGATGTTTTGATTTTGCATTTACTCTCTTTGTTTAAATTATCTAACATTTTGAGTAAATTTTGTTTTATTTATTTTATCTTTCATTTTCTCATAGATTCGGTACTAGTGAAAGATTTATTTCTAATTTTTGCTTATGGCACAATCTAACTGTAAATAATTTTCTATTTTCAAGGAACTTGAGTTTGAAGAAGAGGAGGAGATCATGTTGAAGATATGATTTTTTGTTGGTTTTGTTGGGTTTATTTGATGATTATGTTTTATTGAGTTATGTAATATTTAGAATTGCTCATGCTTTGTTCTTGACTCTTGAGACTTGGTTTGTCCTTGACTTTTGTTGGTTTGTTGTGCCTGAATTTTCTTTTTGAACTTTGATTTAGTTGTATGTTTGAATTTGCTTGGACTTTTGGTTGAGTGTTTAATCTTGATGTGTTTAAAATTGGAACTTTGTTAGATTTAATTTGATTATATGAAGTTGAATATTGAGCTTTAGAGTTTAGAGGCCTTTTTAGGCCTTTTAAAGGAGTGTTAAAAGGTCTAGGCCTGTTTAGGCCTACATGAAGGCCTAGGCCTTAAGGCCTATTATATATTGTCTGAATTGATTTTTGTTGTGTTTATAGCTGAGAAAATGGAACTCAGGCTTATGAAGGAAAAAATGACACTTATATTCCTATTAAATTAATCACTATAGAAGCAAGTGCATGTCGGTCATCCTTTCTAGTTGTATTGGTGGTTGCAGTGTGTTTTCCTAGGTGTTTGCTTCTAATAAATGGCAGATGAAATAAGAAATTTCAATGATGTGATTCTTATAATTGTTTACAAGCTCAAAATGATGAGTTTTCTATTATCTTCAATCTAGAAGATTACAAAGGTATATCTTTCTCGGTTGTTCTAGAGATTCAATATGAATTTTATACTATATCATTTTGTTTTCGGATAACGTTTAATGTATATAAAATTTGAATATTAACCAGCAAAAGAGAAATTTCTCAAATTGTTGCATTAATGCACATAAAGTGTAAATCTTATCAAAGGTATATCTTATCAACTATGTTTGGTTTGAATTCTAGTATGCAAGAACTCACCAGATTTATCAATTGGTCTTTTTTTACCTCTGGACGACTTGCTAAGCACTCTACATCATCCTATGTTACATCATCCCCACAATCATTTGAATGTGTGTAAAGTGTAAACAAATATATGTTGTTTAATAATACACAATTTCTTTGCTCAATAGAATGCGATCACAAATGTAAAGCAGCAGAGCAATGACTTTGTAATGACAAGGAAAATCCAGTGTAGGGAAATGATTGAAGATGTTCAGAGACAAGTGGCTGGTCTGAGTTTTTTTCTTTCAAGGAATATAGATTGAAAGGGAGAAAATGTTTTGTAAATTGGCATGTTAATGATAATTGATAGTATGAAACATGTATTTTCTTTTATTGGTCTACATATATGGTATTACCAAATTGAATTTAACTATCCTTGCATAGAAGGTGATACCCTTTTTATTTATCCTAACAATGCTATATGCTATAAATACATGCAAAGCTCTTGAGAAGAACATGGAGGTAAATAAACCTCCAAACAATATTAAATAATTTTTTTAAAAGTATTCCACTGCAAATTGCGGTGGTTTCAAACCGCCATAATTAATCTTTTTAAAAAAATACTACAAATTGCGGCTATTTGAAACCGCTATATTTAATTTTTTTAAAAAATATTTATTGAAAATTGTGGCAGTTTGAACCATCATAATTTGCCAAAATCAACCGCCATAATACATGTGAATTATGGGGGTTATATAGGGTGATTGCGGCAGTTTTTTATAACCATTGTAATTTACCGAATAATATTTGTAATTACAGCGGTTCCTTAAACTGCCATTATTTGAAAAAAGTGAGGGTTATAATAACCGCCGTAATTTACTGAAAAACCGCTGCAATGCCTTTTTTTTTTTTGTAGTGAATGTTTAGAAGTACTATAATATGCTAGATATATACTAGGAGGTGAAAGATATGACTAACAATTTTTTTTTTTTTGCCTCAAGGCTAAAAATAGCACTTGTAGATAATTACCTCAATCAGACATCTACAACTCAAGATATTTATAAAATATTAAACATGGGTCATACTTGACAGCATAAGAGCAAGGTTATGTTAAAAGTCTTTTATAGATATATCCTAAATAATTGTGTGATGTCAGCAACAATGAAATAAGTATAATAGCTAGCCTAAATTTAACCGTATCTTTTGTAACTACTTGGACAATTCAAATCCAAACTACCCTAACATATCTCTTAATTATCTTTTGTATCACGGATGTATCTGCATATATATTGAAATGAAAAACAATGAGGTTTTTAAAACAAATAACATATATATTGGTTATTTTGGTTATTTACATTATATATTTGTTTCTCTTTTGAATAACAATAATAATAATTTACATGATGAACAGATTTTGCATTTAATTCTAATAATTAATAACTTCTTAAAAAAAATCTAATAATTCTCTATAAAAATTATATCTAACAAATTATTTTCATAATACATGTTAAATATAAATAATATATAATATCTTCAAGTAAGTATCATTGTAATTCAGTAATACTTGAAAACTCATTTTAAAATCGCAATGGTTATGACTTTGATTAACTGTCAATCATTTTGAAAAGCTTCAACTATTGATTTATCTATATTTAAATTTTTATAAAACTAATATGTATACATGAAAATATATTTTTCTAACATATTCATTTAATTCTATATATTTATATTTTTGAATGTATTTGTCTATTCTATAACTGCTTAAAAAATTATATCTATTATCAATTATCAATATAAAATACTTTATGCTAACATCATTATTACAAAAGTAGTATATGTGAATACTATATATATACACTAATAATAAAATCTTCATAGAATAATTACAATCTCTAATGAAAGGAAGAAACCAACTTCAAATAGACACTTGACACTAATATACTATATATATATATATATATATATATATTCTCAAATCCTAATTGATATTTACACCATAAATATAAATGATAGATATCTAAATAAATAATAATCTTAGAAATGATATAAAAATTAATTTATAAAGAGCATATGTGATAAAAGGAAAATATAGCAAGCTATATATTTTCTAATTCTAACCATATCTACTATACTGATACAAAGATTAATATCAATGATAAATATAAACAATATTAAATCTAATAGATTTGATAAGATAATATTTTCAAAGTTTAAAAATCAAACAGTATCGATTATTATAAACAATATTAAATTTATTTTGATAACATAATATTTTTAAAATTTAAAATCAAATGTCACAACACAAACTGAACATCATATTACATAAATAGATTAAATATCAAATTTAAATAAAAACTGAACATTGGCATAGAAAAAGAGTGATGTACGAAATAATTGTAAATTTTATATTTTCTTTTTTATTTTTCGGATTGATATTTCCTTTTATAATTTAGATTTTACATGATTTACTATTTCATATAAATTTAAAATAGAGATTTATATCTATTCATTATTTGGGATTTATTTATTTTTCATATGTAACCTTTTTCCTATTTATTTTTAAGGCATTTAAAGATTTCTTAAGCTTTATCCAACTCTTCTAGAGCTTAGGCATATCCTTCTTAAAAGCATCCACTTTTAGGATATTACAAAGGAATTAGTCCTACATCGGTTAGGGAGGGGAATGAAGCACGCCTTATAATGGTGTGGATACCTCTCCTATGCAGATGCATTTAGGCCCTAAAGCGAACAGTATCTGCATGCTAGGTGTTACACTCACGCTGGGGATAACAAGACGTAATACCCAGATGTGACAGATGTTACGGATGGTATCAGAGCCGGTCCCGGAATCAGTGTGCCAGCGAGAATGCTAGGCTCCTTGAGAAGAGGGTGGAACTAGTCCTATATCGGTTGGAGAAGGGAGCAAAGCATGCCTTATAAGGGTATGAGATACATCCTCTATGCAGACATGTTTTTCCCTTGAGAGTGGGAAAGAGCAAATCCGTGAGAGGGGCCTACTTATGCCCCAAAGCGAATAATATATGCATGTCGGGTGTTTTATTTACACTGGGGACGACAATACATAATGCCAGATGTGACAGATGTTATAGTCCATCCATCAAGAGCATAAATAAATACCATAAAAAGTCCACACAGGTTAAGCAGTACAAATAAAAAAAGTCCACGTATTGGTGGATTAAAAATTCTCTAGTCCATTTACATGCGGATTGCGAGTTAAACAAGTCAGTCTGTGTATCGCGACCCATATATCAAGCTCTAATTTGTAGCTTAGTCTTTTGGTGAACATGGACTGACGATGGGTTTAGTTATGTTATAGTTATACTTAACTTTTGAATTATTATATGCTCAACCTCTATTGGTGTACTCGGTACATTTATTATGTTATTATGTTTAATGAACCTCTCCATATTATTATTATATGATATGATATTTCCAGTTCATCTTATGCCATGATGATGTTCTCCATTTATGATATGCTCTCATGTGATTTCACACGTATGTTATGTCATGGATGGTTAAAAGTACTTTGATAAGAAATATTATTATTATGTATTATATAACAAATACTTATGCATAATAACTTATATAGGAATGACCTGTAGTTTGATCTTTCAATTAAGCAAAGGAAAAAAAAGGGTCTTGTTTTCCTTAAACTTATTTTCAAGGTTTAAAATCACGTGAAGTTCTAAGACAAAATATTAATAACTAATGATTTACTATTATGTGTCATAGGCGTATTGTGTTAAAAGTTAGGGTGTTATAATTTTTGTTTGCTACCTCGACCAACCTATTGGTTTGAGGATGTTTCACGGATTAGAATTGTTGAGTCATTCCGTGCTCAATGCAGAATCTTCAAATCTCTAATCCATGAATTGTGTGCCGTTGTCACTAACAAGGTGATTAGTTATCCTAAATCTATATATTATCATTTGCCACATGAATTTCGTAACCTTCTCAGTTGTAATATGAGAGAGATCAGTAGGCTACACTAACATAGAAGAAGTTTGGGCTGAATAGAGGACAAAAGGTCGGCAAAAAGCCACCAAGTCGAGAATGACAGTGCCCAAGAGAGAAAACATGACAAGAAATCCAAAAATGACAAGTTCTGAAGACGATAAAAAGGTCGAGATGACGGAAAAGGGTCTTTCCATATACCTCGAACTTGGTTTACTTAGTACAACCCTTCAACACCAAGAGAGAAACTATCCTAAAAGAGGTGTACAACTCTCAGCTTATAAAATTGCCGGCCAATGGTAGAAGACAATCAATTCCCCCCGGAATAGATAAATCCAAATGGTGCAAGTTCCATAGGAACTATGGACATGACATCGAAGAATGCAACAACCTCAAGAATCAGATTGAGAAATTGATCAAACAAGGCTAGTTAGAGCAATATATAGCCCAATGTGCTAGAAGTCGAAGCAAAGATCGGAAAGATAAGTATGAAATTACTGAAATGCCATTAAACATAATATATTATATGTACATAATTTGGACCTTTAAGACATTTCATATATTTTATGATGAAAAAAAATTAAAAATTCCTAAAATTGTTAATTACCATACAATGTCCTGCCAAACCCTTAATAAAAACATTTTGTTTGAAACCGTAAGAGTATATTTGGGAGTTTTTATTCTTTTGTAATGGCAAGGAATCACCAATAATGGAACAAAATATAAAAAAAAGTGAAGGGAATAAATATATCCATGTGACACCCTTATTTGCAAATTTATAATATACATGAGTGACATGAAAAGATATAAAATTTTATTTTCCACTCCTATCCTTTTATTTTGTAAGTATAATTTTCAAAGATTAAGGCCCCCAAAACAGTAAAACAATAATTGGGGGGGGGGGTCAATAAATTTACAATGGCTAGTGGCATGGAGTAGAGTTGTCTAGCCAGGCCACTTTTGACTTGAGCTTGATCATGTAATGTTAGTTTTAGGCTAGAATTTTGCTAGCCTAGTCCAATCTTTTGAGGATTACAGGGTCGATATCAGACATCATTTGTATCTTGGATTGGAGGTGGTTGTGTGGTCACCTCAAGCTGTCTGGTCATAACATCTATAAGAGTTGGTATCATCTATTCAATGGCTTTGAGATAGGCACTATCCTTGGATGAGTTGCTCCTATGGCCACAGCGAAAGCGTAAAGGGTGTACAGGTGGCATGGTCATAGCTATAAAAAAGGAGGACATATAGCAAGATAATGAGTGCTAAGAAAAGTCAAACTCTTACTAAACCTAAACATGACTGATTTTTCCTAAAGGCCTCAAATTAAATAACACTATATTAATGCAAATGGGAATGCTTCCATTAATATAGATGCCATGTTATTTGTGGACACTTACTCTAGTAATATGCAGGGAAACCTATGGCTCTAATACCACTTTGTCACGACCCACCTAAGGAATGTGATTGACATGTAAGGAATTAGGTCCCCTTGGAAGCCTCTAGTAATGTGACTAACTAATATTCATAAATATTAAATTAAATATATATTCCAAATATTTTAAATTTAATTGAATTCCATAATCTTGAAAATGCTTCCAAAACATAAATCATAGATATAAAACTGCATAATAACAATAATCTAGGCTAAAGCCAAAAATAATTAATGAAATAACTGAAATTTAGAAAATAAATAAAATAATACTATGTGTGTCCGAATCCTACCTATACAATTGCTAGAGCACTTCTATAATTACATGAACCTACACCAAAAGATGCTGCAACACTACTGGGGAGGATCTTGTGGTGCAACTGAACTTGTAGCTGTATCTATAGGGGAGAAAAAGAGAGAGGTGAGTTCATCAAAACTCAGTAAATAGGTCTCCACTCACAACCTACATGGGATAAAAAAGATAATACGTAAATATACATGCAGCTAATATACAATATATTTATATTTAAATACTTATAATTGTACTAAAAATAATAATTCAACTAATTTCATAACAATAACTAGTGGAGAAATAGGAGCTGGACTGAATACATATTACTGAGTTGATAGCTAAAATTGATGGGCACCTAACTAGGTCCAGAAGTAGATATCACACTAGGTTCCTTACTGTAATTGGGGTAAGCTAGTCCACTAGTGGACCACTTGGTACTAAGGTTAAGGATCAATCTTGCATGCATTAACTCACTATTCTGTTTCTCAATAATCATTGGCTAAAACTAAAATTCAAAATATTTCACTATTCCTACTGTTCATTCTTAACTGGAGTTCATGAAATTTTCTAACTGATAAATAATTCTAAAACGTACATACAACAAATATGGTCCCATTTGTTTTCAAACAAAAATAATATTTTCATGATAATTGCAAATTAATAATTTTCTAAAATTTCTACAATTCCTAGAAGCATATCTTCTTAGCAAAAACCTTCCTAAAATATCATAAATAATTTATACAATACTGGAAAATAGTAATAATGACAAAAAATGTAACCACGAGCTTAAACCTACTCACCATTAATAGTCGAAAGTGTGCTTCCGCTAACAACTTGACCATATGGAGTAGAATTGGCACTAGCAATTACCAAAGGGCATAATGAAAACATAAACAATTTGTATCGTTGCTAAGAACTGAGTTTAGAATGTTAGAGAGGAAGTTGTGAGAAAATCATACCTAATAACGGCCTAACTCATAAACTAGATAAAAGAAAGGAAGAAATTGACTAAATTCCATGAAAATCACTTACTGGAAGGTTAGGGACGAGAAAAAATAGAAGAGAAACGTAAGGGAGAGGCACATAGAGTGTTGGTAGCGGCTAGGGTGTCTAACTCGAGCCTGGGATAGGTTTATATAGTATTGGGAGGCGTTTTTATGAAACTGCATTGTTTGAATGCAAATTGGCATCAGGCTGACTGCGATAGCGATCCTCGGTTGACACGAGAGACTATAGCAGTCTCCAGAGAGTGTGGCCTATCAATCAACACTGCTTGACTACTATAGCAGTCTATAATCACTATAGCAGTCTTAGGAAAGTCAGATTCTGAATTTTTGTGTTTTCATGCATAGGGAGCCTCTGTGACAACTTGAGTGGATCTTGGGGAAGTCTTGAGGCCCTAGTAGACTTATATAGGGACATGTGGACCTGAGACATCACAATAACAAAACCTATTTGAGTTTGCTTAGACAAGTTGTATTGATGGCTATTGTTTTGAGCTCATATCTCTCGTGAATAAAGTTTATGGATTACCCTAGATGCTATCATAGATTGCTACCTTAGTGGATTGCAGAAGGATATAAGGCGTGAGGTGACGACTTAACACTCTGAATTTACAAAAACCTATAACATTTTCCTAATTATATGAGGAGAAATACATGGCCATGAAGAAGATCTCATGCACTAATTCAAGTTATAACATAAATTCATATCCTACAAAACCAAATACTAGGTGCAATTTTCCACCAAGATAACATTTACTTCCCCTGTTACCCTATTCAACCTCAAAACTATCCTCCCCTAGTCCGCACCCCAATATGCTTGACAACTTATCCCCATAAAATTTCAAATAAGAAGAGATATAGGCTTATATTTGAATTGTGATGAGAAGTTCTCCTTTACTCACAATGGCCAAACAAATACTTGATGATTATGTAGTTAGAAAATGAAGATGATAGCCTTGTTCAGGAACCTACTAAAGAAGCTAAATTTGAGGAACAACAGGTTCTTCATTATTTATCCTTACATATACTAAAAGGAGGTAATGTTTTAACATAATTTGATTCCACGGATATGTAAAGGCAATGCAAGTCCAAGTATTCAGAAATAGAGGGAGTGATGACACTATTTTACAACCTCAACTTGCCAAATTCCTTAGCTTACCAATTGAACTTGCTGTGATGACGGTCATGGTGGATGGTGGTGTCTATCTAAGTGTGGAAGCCTTGGTCAATGAAGTAACTCTTACAGATCAAGGTCACAAGTTTTTTATTTTTTTCTAGCTGGTGCAAGTTTGACTTAATGCTTGGCACTACTTGATTGGGGACCTTGGATAATCATGCTCAAAATTGTAGGACCTAGACACTAAAATTCTACTATCAAGGTGAACTAATTACCTACAAGGTGATCTAACTGCAGGGCCAATCGAGGTACAACTAGATCAATTAAGAAGAATGCACAAATCAAGTGCTATAGCTGAATTATTTACCATCCAAGTTTCTGAAATTTCAGAATCTGATAATGAAAATAGGCTACCCTTACCCAAGTAAATGGGATAGCTTATACTAATGCTCCACGCCTATAAGGAGATCTTAAACAAACTATTAGGACCATAGTCATAAAACTCAGACCAGATCGGCCTGTCCACTAATGAGCTTAGGTGACCAGTCAGGCCAACAGACCAAAACTGTATGCTAATCGGTGTGAACCAGTCCAACTCGATGATTTTTCAAGAAAATTGATGACCCAACGAGTTAATGGTTCATCCGGTTGATACAATCCTAGAGAATAGCATGACCAGAGATAAGATCTTATGATAAAAAATAATAAAGTGGACTATTAGTCACCGCTTTAGATTCACCACAGCTTCAAATATGCTTCATATGTGAGCTTTCACATCTGGTAGTTTGGCTCCGTAAAAGGGAAGGGGGCCACATCTTCACCGTTAAAGGAAAGAGTAGAAGGAGAGCCACATCTCACATAGAAGTGACAAAGAGAAAGAGAGAAAGAGGAAAATCCTTGAAAAAGAACGAAAAGCACAGAGTTACAAAGGGAAGGGGAAGCTACGACACATAAATATTGTGATCAACTTAAACTAATTGGGGATTTATTAGGGTTAAAGTGTTTTTTGGGTTACTTTTCATAGTTGAAAATAATGTATAAATAATAATGGGCTCATCAAACAACAATACAAGTTTGATGGGTCACTACTTCCACATTTTGGAATTTGCAGGCTTGGCTCACATGGGATCCTTTATCTTTGTTTGTTTTTTACACATACCTGAAAAACAAAATGGGCTTAACAAATATGCCCTATTTTCTTACCAAAAACTACAGCCTTCTTTGTTTGTCACAGCACTTTAGCTTTTATGTAGCACCAAGAATTTTTTTTTTAATTTTAAATGTATATATTTTATTATTTAAATATATTAATTATATATATTTTTATGGTTTTAGTTATATTTGTATAAACACATAAATTTTTAAAATGTTAAACTATTAATAATTTATGTTATTTTATTGTATTTATTTGTATTTTTATATATTTATTTAACTATATTCGATTCAATCGGTTCGACCAGTGACCCACTAGTTGAACTTGTAACCCACTAACTTGGTCCTACGATAGAGTCGATTACCAAGCTGTGTTTTAAAACTATGACTGGGATTACCCCCATTAAGAGTCACAATCATAACATTCCTTTGCCTGATGAGGTACCTCCAATTAAGATGAAGCCATATAGGTATCCTTAGCCAAAATGCTCAAATAGAAAGCATATTCTCATTGAATGCATCATCAAACCTAATAAGAGTCTTTTTTTCATCTCCTATATTGTTAGTTAGAGAGAAGGATGGTTCTTGAAGGTTTTGCATAGACTATCAAACATTAAATGCCATTGCAATAAAGGATTCATTCCTATTCCAATTGTAGATGAACTTATTGATGAATTATGTAGTAATTTTTTTTGTTTAAGCTAGATCTCAAAGCTAGCTATCATCAAATCTCGTTGAACCCTACTGACACTCACAAGACAGCCTTCAAAACACATCATGGACACTATAAATGGCTAGTGATGCCATTTGGCCTCACTAATGTGCCTACCACCTTTCAAAACCTAATAAATAATGTATTTCAACAAGTTTTAAGGAAGTTTGTGTTAGTTTCTTTTTTATGATATTTTTGTCTACATCTCATCTTAGGCAGATCATTTTTAGCATTTAAATACTATTTCATATTTTATTGAAGGAGAAATTGTTTGCCATGTTGTCTAAGTGTTCCTTTGAGAAGAGGTAGGTAGATTATTTAGGGCACGCTGTTAGTGTAGCAATGGATAATACTAATTCAACAATAATGGATTAACACACTCTTGGGAATATCAAACAACTATGAGAGTTCTTGGATTTGATAGGGTATTATAGGAGGTTAATAAGGGCTTATGCTTCTATTGTAGCACCTTTAATAGATTTATTAAAAAAAAGGTCACTTCCAATGGCGTACAGCAGCTGAAAAATTGTTTTAGAAGTTGAAAGTTACTTTCACTGAGGCTCTAGTCATTACCCTTCAAGATTTTTGAAAACCTTTTTACTTGGAAATAGAGGTCTCAGACGGATCTAGTGGGGCTGTGTTAAGTCAAGATAGGCACCCCAGAACATATTTCTCTCAGAAATTATGAACAAGAATGAAGAAACAATCAGCATATATAAGGGAATTTTTGTCGTCAATGAAGCCTTAGCCAAGTTAAGGCATTATTTGTTAGGCCACAAATTTAGTATCAAGATAGATCAAGGCAGTCTGAAAGCTTTGATGGATAAGATCTTTCAAACCCTCGAGCAACTGGCCTAGCTTCCCAAATCTATAGGCTATGACTTTACTATTCAATACAAACCTAGAAAGAAGAATGTAGCAGCTAACTCTCTGTCCATATCTCTTTGAATATTGTCTAGTTATGTCACGATCTGACTTGGGAATGTGACCAGCACATAAGGAATTCTATCCCCAAGTAAGCCTTCTGGGTGACGTGTCTTCCTAAATGCATGATTATCAAAATATTCATTCCTAAAACATAGTTTCTTTTAAATCTCTATTTAAATCCTTATCTAGGACCAAATTTATGAAATCATAAATCTGAAATTCTTTAATATACAAAGCTCTAAAGTCCTATTAATCAATCTCTGAAAATATGTTTAATACTTGAGAACTAAATTACTAATACATCTCTAGTTCACTACATAAATCTTTGATCATAGTCCATATTCCAAATCCATGCTTAGACTCTAAAAATGTGTATGAAGATACATGAACTTTAAAAATAACTACAATATCTCAAAGTATATACGTGGATTAGATCTTGCCTGCATATCTACTGGAGCACTCTACTCTAACTAATCATACTCTAGGCCTTACTACAAAGTAAGACTCATCATTGGAAATAACTGCGTATATTGAAGCAGTGACAACTATATTTGTATTTACAACTATGAGAGGAAAGGGAGAGGGGTGAGTCAATAGACTCAGTGAGCTCTCATCCATCACCTATATGGGACAACCAACGAATATAATATAATATACATGCAACAATCATAAACCATTTAATATCCACACAAGCATTTCTAAATCATGATAAATAATGAAATCACTTTAACCAAGCTGCGGTAAGGCATTAGGAATTAGTAAGCTGAACAAATTAAATAAATATATAATCATAATAGCTATGAAATTATAAATTGAAAGATTGTCTCGGTCCTTGGCGAACACGAGCACCTGTTGAAATCATAAATTCCCTGTCGGATAAGCTATGGGCACCTAACTGGGTCCCACATTCTGTATATGCCACCATGGCTGTTTAAAGGGTTGCCACCATGGCTGTTATTAGGTTTACCTCCATGGCTGTTTACTATATTGCCTCCATGACTGTTTACTATGTTGCCTCCATGGATGATTACCATTCATCATATATATGATTAACTGAAATAGATAAAAATAAAAATATTGAAATTTTATAACTAAAGGATGAGTGCTCAGTCCTTGGCGAACAACAGCCCCTCTTAGTACTTTGAGAGTTCTGGACTCATATAACTATAACAATCTGACTTTAGAATAACTGTGGCTGGAAAATTGAGCCTGAGGATTCACTACTTGTAGGTATTCCGATTTCAAGCCTACATAATATGTATCTAGCAGTTGTCAAGAATCATACTGAATTTTGTACCTCTTGCTACCATAAAACTAGAATTCTAAATTCATGTCTTGTGCTAATATATTTCCATATACTTGATAACGCTAATATTACAGTTCAAAATGCTAGGGGCTCTAAATCATATAACTCTGAAATCAAATACCATAAATTATTCAAAGCTAGATCACACTCTTGTTCACATTTTTCCAATATATATTTCAACTGAATACTCTAAAATCATATTTTGAAATCTCAAGTCTTGAATCATAAACATATCATAAACTCTTAAAACATATTTGATAAAATAATAACTTATTAATCATATGTTCTTGCAATAATTCTCTTAGAGTTGAACATAAAACATTTTCATAATATACAATTTATCAATCATGGTTCCATGGTTTTATAAATTTCATTTCATGTTATATATTCCAGGTCATAGCTTTGCAAAATAATATATATTCATATTTCATCTCTAATACCATATTTAACAATTATCATGCATAAAACATAATTATAATAGTGAACCTAAGGTCATGAGTTTGAATCCACTCACCGTTTGGAGTCGGGAGTAAATGAGCACCACTAAATTGACCTTGAGAGCTTGAAATGGCACTAACAACTGCCATAGAGCAACATTGACTATAGATTAAACTCTATTAACCTATAAATAACTCTAATCTAGCTCTAACAACCTTGGGGGAGCACCTATATTTGACAACAGTGAGAAAAAGCCATAACTCAAACCATAGAATATAAAAGGAAGTAGAAAAAAGTAGCATAAACAACAACCAAACTCACCTTGAAGCTTGGAGGAAGAAGATTTGATGGAGGATGAGAGTAGATGGGAAGAAGAAGAAGAAGAAGAAGAGATGATATTTTTGGGGTAGGGTTCAAAAATGAGGAAGAAATCCCAAGTTTGGGGGTATATATTAGGGTGGAGGAGTTCATTTGATGAAACGGTGATGTTTCGCACCTTTTTTGGTTTACTGACACTGCTAAAGCAGTCTAGCCGTTCCTCATCTTTGCGTACAGATCACTTATGACCGCTATAGCGGTGACAACAATCACTAACTTCACTAGTTTTCTATCACATGACATCTGTTTATCTCAATACTCACTTATTTACATAAATGTCCTCATTCATTTTCCTCTCCATTAACTTTAAAACATAAATGTAAATAAGGAAATATCCCCAATTTGGATTCAAATAAAATATTAAAAAAAATCAAAACCTGAACCAATCAAAATCCAATTTTTGAGTTTTAGTTCAAATTCGAGAATTTTTACGATCTTCTAAACTTGTGGGCTAAAAATGAAATGTCTAGAGGTTTTCTAAAATTCGTTAAAAATCACTTTTCAATTTATGTTCCTTTGGAGAGCAATTACCGGGACTTTTGGTCCTAAGAATGTGGCTTTAACATATAGCCCTCCAAAGAGGTGTAAGGCTCCAAACGTAGCGAAATCCCAAACTCGGCAACATGGGTGGGTCCCGAGAGACCTTGAGGCCATACAGAACTTGTCTACTAACATGTGTACATCAGGTATTACAGGTCAGAACATACTCATGTATGGTTAGATGAATTGAAGCGATTGCTCCAGCAAGCTACTACAGTGACAGTAGCCATTATGTAGTAATGTAGCAACAAGACAAGTTCTTTGTGAGGAAGGGCTTGCTATACTTGAAGGATAGGATTTACATACGTATTGGAACTAAGTTAATCAATAAAATGCTCAATGAATTTGAAATGTCTCCATTAGGAGGACATGCTGGAATTGCCAAAACAACAGCTAGGATTGCCTCACAATTCTATTGGCCAAATATGCAACATAACATAAATGTATTTGTGAACGAATGTCAGATTTGCCAACAAGCTAAGAGTGAAAATTTATTGCTGTTAGGTTACTATAGCCACTTCTCATTCCTTAACAACTGTGAGATAATGTGACAATGGATTTCGTCAATGCCTTACCCTCTAATGGTTACACTATCATAATGGTAGTGGTAGATAGGCTAGTCAAATATGCCCATTTTGTTGGATTAAAATATGACTTCTCTAGCAAGAGTGTAGCAAAACGTTTTATCTCCGATGTGGTTAAGTTACATGACATGCCTAAATCAATAGCTTTTGATAGAGATAAGGTCTTCATCAGTGATTTTTGGCAACATATTTTTAAGCAACTGGGTAGCACTTTAGCTATGAGCTCAGCTTATCATCCCTAAACTGATGTGATCAAAGTGAAGTAGTCAATAGATGAGTGGACATGTATATAAGGTGATTTTCTTTGAATACCTAAAAACATGGTATAAACACCCGCCTTAGATTGAGTTCAAGAACAACACCAATCATCATTGAAGCATTGGCCTGATAACATTTAAGGCACTCTACAAAAGAGAACCCTTGACCATAACAAGATATGGAAGCTCTGGTAATGATCTAGTAGCAAAACACTAATGTCTCTTAAGCAACTTGGGAGGATGTCACTGTGATGAAACAAAATTTGCCCAAATTCAATCTTGAGTACAAGGTTTAGCTTAATGCGGGTAATGATGCAAACATTACTAAGAAATGAGTAATTTTGGAAGACCATGACATAGAGGGTGAGGGAAGTTTTGTTATTGTTAAGGAGCACTTGGAAGAAAGGGCTGAAATCAAGGCAACTATAGGAGTGTGAGGAACTACAAGCTCTTACAAAGTTGCAGGACTTTCGGTGAAAGGTATGAGAATAGTAAGCCTTCATTCCTTCTCTTGGTCCCTTATTCTCTCATCTTAGCTTTTTTTTTTCCCTCTCTCATCTCCTTCCTTACCTTGAAGGTAAGCTAGGAATTATCATTTAAGCCTATACTTGAGCTTGACTTTGTAGTGTTCCATTTCCTTATAGGATCATATACTTACATGTTTACTGTTCTATTCCTTCCAAAAAAAAAAAACCAAAACATTATTAAATAATCTTATATGTATGATTAATTTCATATGAGGTATATTTTCTGTAATTCTCCTCCATTGAGTAATCTTCTTCCATCATTGATCATGCTATAAAGTTCTAGAAGGGGAGATTGCAACTTGTAGAGAATTTGATTGAGCATGGGAGAGGATCATCAATATCTAAAATATACTAGAATCTAGTTATTCTTGTTTAACTTAGGTTGGTAAACTATGGAAATAAAGCTTTTTCTAATGTTTTTTTTTTCATTTTCAAGATTCAAACTTGACAACTTGCATAATGGGAAGAAGTGCTAGTTATTTAAACTAACTAAACATTGACATTTTTTCTATATACTCCCGTCTAATGAAAGTTAGATTATCTTGTTTTGGATGGCTAATGAAAATTTCATTAACTTGAGCAGTCTTGATTGTGGAGTTTGGGTTTGAATTAATGGCAACAATACCTATGCAAGGAAAAATTATAATATAGGAATATATACCTGATTACAATAATAATAAAAAGAAATTGTGTAGTCGAATAAGAGTCTATTTTGCATAACACTATTTTTGATTTTTTTTTATTTTTTAAATATTAAAAGTCATATTTTTATTTTATTTGACTATATAATTTATTACTTCCTAAAAAGTCCTTTTCTAGTATTTTTTAGAAGTTAAAATATGACTTCTTTAAAAATAAATTTTAAAACATCCAAAATAAATAATTTTATTATTATATATTTAAATACAAAATAATTTATTCATTAGTTAGGGATTTGCTACAATTTGAACAAATTTCAATTTGGCGGTTGCATCAAGTCCACACTTTATATGACATGTTTAGGTCATGAATAAAAAAAATCTAAATTGAAATTAGGGAAAAGTATAGAAATTGCCCTTCAACTTTAACTCACGTGCACTTTAGTCTTGTTACTTTTAAAAAACCAAAATAGTCCTTAAACTTTTTGATATGTGGATATTATTGTAATTTGATAATGAATGTTTATTTTTTGATAGAAAATTACATGCATGGACACTATAATCTGATTAGAAAATTTTATATATTAAAAAATAATAGGATAAAATTAGTCCATATAGATTGAAAATTAATTTTTTTTTATACTTTTTACATAAAAAAGTAAACATCTATTAGTATATTACACTAATTCATATGCACATATCAATAAGTTTAAAAATCATTTTTACACATTTTTAAAATGACAAGACCAAAATGTATATCAAATAAAGTCGAAGAAGGTTTCTAGATTTTTTGTCCTTGAAATTATGCACTAAATTTTGTCTTATATATGAGAGAAGATGGAGTGAGAATAGTAATTAATTATAAGAGTATAGTAAGTAAGTGTTGATTATTTGAGTCATATATAAAAGATCAAGATTAAAAATAAAGCAACACGATTTTTGACATGATGACATAACATTTACATAACTCTTGATTTAGAGTATCCAAATATAGTTATACGGTGAACTGTGCATTCAAGATAAAACTACAAATGGTCTTATTAGCCATTGCACTTCTTACATACATTGAATGCAATTATATGTTAGTTGATATGTTGCTATTTTGCACAAATCTCAGTTAATAGCTGTACGATTTACTAAACAATTCTAACAATTAGAATTTATAGTGTAATATAAAAAAGAAGTTACTATTTGGTACGAACAATTAGAATTTATAGTGTAATATAAAATGGCAGTTACTATTTTCACTTCTTACATATATTGAATGCAATTATCTTAGTTGATAAGTTACTATTTTGCACAAATCTCAGTTAATAGTTGTACGATTGACTAAACAATTCTAATAATTAGAATTTATAGTGTAATATGAAATGGGAGTTACTATTTGGTATGAAGCAACATGAATTCATGTGATTGGTAGAAAATGCTGAATATGGAAAAAAAAATCATTTAGGGTTGTGAGAAATCATGGTAGCATGTTGTGAATTGAAGAAGTGTGCAACATCAGTCGTAAAACAAGTACGAAAACACTTTTGGGCAAAACAACCATTTTGGTATGAAAAGATTATGTTGCTGATAAAATAATATTCAAAAGAAAATATGTTTGCTTATGGCTCTCTAAAGGTTCATCATGTTTTATAAATTCACCCAAGTATCAACTAACCTATATTTTTTTTAACAAAAGTAATTAGGTGTCATGTTTTATACCAAATTGGCACTGCAAAATCATCATTTTAATTCCAAAAAATTATATCTTTAATAAAACAGCTTATTTTCCATCAAATTGGCGATACATAGCTATCACTTTAGTCCCAAAAGATCATATTTTTGACAAAATAACTCTCGAGTCAATGAAAATGAAGGTAAGTTGACATTTGGGTAAATTTGTCATACAGGATAGATCTTTAGAGGGCCACGAGCTAGTATAATTTTTTGCATGGACTATTTTATCAGTGCTATAATTTTTTTTAGGGCTAAAATTATAGCTCTCCATATACTTTTGGACTAAACTTCATTTTTTGTTGAAAAAAATTGAATCTAAAGCTACTATAATTGTTTAATACTAAAATTGAATTCGAAATCCAAAAAAAAAATGTCACATGGTATTGGAAGGCAATTAGAGGGTCTAAAATTACTATAATTGTTTAGTACTAAAATGAATTCAAAACCTTAAAACATTAATCGATTATTTGGTTTTTAAAAACTATTTTCATTTTTCATACAATTTCCTGTTTTCAAGATAGAATATTGTAAAGAGAATTTTGAAAACAAAAAATAAAAACTGAAAGCTAATTAAAATGTATAGTTTCACTACTTTCTTTATAAAATTATGAAAATAGAAAATTGAAATTGAAGATTATTTTCTAAATTTAAATGCAACCTTATTTTGTGAGTATTTCTATCTTTTTTTTAATATATATAAACTAAATGTTAGACCAGGAATTTTAAATCCCGAGACCTGGAACGATAGAAAGTATGACTCCTTTCCAAGAGAGTTTCAGAGGTTTTGAAGCATCGACCTTCTAGGTAAAAATCACCTATTATTCAATCCACTTCCTTTGAGATAGCTTGTGACCTGTTGGGTGTAAGTATTTCAATTTATAGTCCCACTCTATGCCTCATCCATTAAAAATTATAATTTTATTATGTAAATGTACTATACAGCTATTTGATATATTATGGAAGCCTATATTAATTCTTTAATTCTTAAACATTATGTAATATATAGTGACATATATGCTTGTTATATTTAGTAAAGCTAAGACAAATATATTATACAACCACTCCACACTTGAAGCACATAATTTGAAAAGATCTTAATGGCATTAAGAATAAGCACAATGTCACGACTGAAATCTTGCAAAATTTTCAAACAATGGAATCAGTTTAAGCAACTGAAGCCACGACATATAGACAGAAAAATGACCAAAATCAATGCTAAGGCGATACCAAAAACAATCAATTTCATCTTCATATTTTCAACCCACATCTTCCTTTTCATTTTTGTTCCTTGTGTTCTAAAATCTTGCGCCTACAATAAGTAGAACAAACATATCAACCTGAGTTGGATCATGTCATTCATTTTTGCTAATTTGATGAAAAGCTCAAAATACGTAAACAATGATGGAGCATCGATTACACCAAAATGACGAAAAAATATAGAATATAAAATAAAATAAAAAGCAAAACAAAACAAAATAAAATATTTCACGTACTAACCTGTGAGCGAAGATTGTCAGTCTTATCAACTAGCATCTCAATCTTTTCTCCACGGTCAAGAACCTGCAAGAAAATTAAATCTTTTATGTTAATCCAAATGCCATATATATAATAGTAGTGTTATTTATACTCGTAGTTTGTGAGACACTATATTGATACACTTTCATTTATGTTTGGATGAGATGTGGGATCCAAATTAAGTAAAATTCACAATTCATTAAAAAATAGACGAGAGTGTATTGACATAATATCTTACACTTTGCAAATACAAATAACATTTCTCTATATAATGATATGACCTTGTTAAAGTACTAAAGAAATGACATTTGTAAAGGCCATACCTTTTCAATGTTTTCCATCATTACACCCTTAACTTCAGAAACCTGAGCCTTAACTTTGGCAAGCTTGTTGATCTCTTCAGGGTGATCAATACAGTACTGCATTTGTTGTTTCAATTTTGGCCTACAAATTTCCATAAATAATATACATCGAACATTTTTTTTAGTATAATTTAATTTTTATTAAATTGTTAGTATACACATATTCTAACTTTATCATATAATCTCGTTTAAGTAGATCATTAATGTCAGTGAAAATAACACTTTGCCCAAAACCATAATCTTTGTTCATTTTGCCTCTAAACTTTAAAATGAGCAAAATCTCTAATGCAAATAGACCTTTTGTTAACTTTTTCATTTATCGCTAGCAAAAACTATACACATTCATGATTCAAGCTATCATGTCACATGTTGTTTGTTAGTTTACAATATCAGGTTGCACATGATGACTTAGACCTTGAGGGGCGTTACAATACACATATTTTACATGTTATTTTCTAGTTTATAGTATTACGTTGCACCTATTGACTTAGAGCTTGGGGGTACACTAAACATATTTTAATTTTCATTAACAATAAATGAAAATTTAATAGAATGAGCAATGTGCACATTCATAAATAAAATGTTAGGGATAGATTTACATGTTTTTAAAATTTAGGAATGTATATAGAGCTCAAGATCAAGGTGTATAGTTCAAGAGGTAAAATATAATTTTCTCTTAATTGAACTGAGGTAGATTAACATGAAAAGAGAAGCTTTTTAATGGTTTGAATATCCATAATTAGATTATAGCAGTTTCAAATTAAACCTTTTTATTATGCTATGATCATAAACAATTGTGAAATAAATCAAAGTACACATTCATATAGGAAATTTGATATTAAAATACCCAAACTCTCTGTTTAGACTGTGAGCTGAAGTGGTTGAAGCTTTGCCTCCACCATATTTTTTGCTGAATTCTTCCTTGACACGCTCTAGAAAAGCTATCGGAATTTGTCTACCAGCAGATTCTACTGCAACCACACAATAGGCTACAACATGCAAAATTAAAACAATTATTTCAAGACAAAATCCGTACACAGTTGTGAGAATATGATCCATGAAGAACATCATTAGTTTTTATTTGACCTTGAATTACTAGCATATATAAAGAGAGTTTCGTTCTGACTGGTTGCTTTTATTTTAAAAGTTAAATACTTTTATTAATGTGACAAATAATCATTTAAAATATAAGTTACATCAACAACATATCAAATAAATTTCATATATATATATATGCATGTATGAAAAAATCAAGCACACTGTGTAATGAATTTGTAGCAAGAATTTTCAAGGCATTCTAATGACAAACAATGAAAAGAAAAGAAAATAAATAACTTGAGCAAATAATATAAAAGTTAAAATATATTTTGTATCTATACATGATTTTTTTTCTTTTATTTGATCACTATATACATTTATTTTTCAATTTAACCCTTGTATCTTTATGTTGATGTTGTAATATTACCGTGGCATAGAATTACAATGGAGATCAAATTAAAAATCAAAATCATGTAAACTGAATTAAAAATGACAATTATAATACATGATAATCATTTTTTAATTTGGTCTTTCGCTTTGTTATAACTCTCAGGCATTGTTATATACATATTAGAATAAAAATGATTACGTTTTTGTATATAAGGATAAAAAAATATTTTAATCCAATATAAACTATTATAATGTATATTGACTAATTGACCTATAAAACTTGCTCAAATGGGAACAAGTATTGAAATTATGTGTTAACATGCAACACATTAGTGCAAACAATGCACAAATTAATAATAACAATGGATAATAACACACAATTCACCTATCTAATCTCTATTATGCTAGAAGCAGCAAAAAAATAATTTCTATTATGCTAGGCATAGTATGCAATCCAAACAATATAATCATATGAAGAAATAATGGTAAAATTTATTGTACATAGAGGAAAAATGACTCTTAGGAATTTATAATATTCTTTAGAAAATAAAAGGGGTTATAATCTTTTATTGAAAACAAATTTAAGTGACGGAATTTTTTTGTAACACAACATACAAGCAAATTTTGATTGAACCATTGTTAAATCTTATAGGAAAAAAAACCATAAATTCATTTCCCTTATATATTTGTCTAACGAAGATATGTTTACCGTGTGGAATGTAGAAAAGATATGCACATATCAAACAAATTCTCTTTGAATGCTTCCATAAAGTATTGTTTTCTAATAAAAATCTGTTGTTGGCATTTCAATAACCATGAGAAAAACTTTCAACTAATCAGAAAGGGGAATGAGACGGAGAAAGGGCAATCATTTTGTTATTGAAACAATTTTACTTTAAAATTTGTGTTATAGAAATCAAACATGTGATCACCAAAAAAAAAAAAAAGGGATAAACAAGTGCAAGAAATATCAAGATCCACAACAAAATACATTTCCGATGAAGTTAATCGATAATCATAGAGCTTTAAATTGTCAAATATTATTCAAATTCTAAGGATCCATGACATACTGAAGCCATTTTCAACAAGGTAATTGAAAGTGTGGCCATCGCAATTGTAGGTGAATCTGTTATTAGATGAAGGCAACTTTTGGAGGCATTGAGAGGCAATGGTGGTAAAATTTCCAGAAAATTCACTGTACTCTGCAAGAACGACGTTACCACGAGCCACAAAACTATAGATCAAAGTTTGCTGCCCCATCTTCAGAAACCATAAAGCAAAATGAATCTCAAAATGTGTAGGCAATGAAGAGAGTGGGTCAGGTAGAATACGAGAGAGAAATGTGTTATGGTTGGAGAAGAAAATTGTTGATTTGTGTTGTAGGAGTTTTTGTTTAGATATGTCTAACTTTTGTATTGATGAACATGCGGAAAGACAACCACGGAGACTTTGCTTAATATAGAATATTTTAATAAGGAAAATGATTAATGTTCCTAATACGACGTACAAAATATGGACTTAAGGAAAATAGAGTTGCGTTTTGACTTGTCAAAAGTTTTCTCTCTCTTCAGTATATAATCTCTTTCCTTCGATGGTTAGTTAACCACTCCTTCATAACCATTACATGAAAAGCTCATGGTGCCAACAAGCATTGTTGTTTTAATAAATAAGGCATTCCTATTGACGGCCAAAAATTAAAGTGGTTTTAAAATTTTGAATCACATTCTTTAGTGAGGAAAATATGGAAAAAATAATAATAGTATTACATAGATATGAAAGAATCACTTTGAGAGAAAAATGTTAATTAACATATTTTTGTGCATATTTTTCATGTGGTACTTGGATGACTATCTTAATAATGTATTAAGGATGTCATTATTAGGGGTACAAATTAAAATTTGGTTTTCCAAAAAATTAAAAGTGTTTTTAAAATTTTGAATCACATTCTTTAATGGAAAAAAAGAGAAAAAATTTTATTTGAAAGAATCACGCCCCGAAATCAAAGCGTTCTTGTGAAACATCTCATTCATAGTTTCACGCATATTTTTCAAGTGGTACTTGGATGACTACCTTGATTATATAAGGGTGTCTTTATTAGGTTAGGTGCTCATAGCATTTGGTGTGCGGAGTTACAATTTAGGTTTTGTTTCATACATAATATATAAGACCTGATAATATTAGCTAATATTATAGAGTCAATTTTTATAATATATTTGGTGTCACATATAATAGTATAATGTTATACGATCAAACCATTTTTATCCTGTGACTATAGTATTAAGTTATCTGGTCCTAAGAGGCTTGATAATATCTTATCGTATTATTTTACTAGCAAGTTCAAAATTAATGTTGATTTACTCTTCTATGTCCCACTCTCATCCACTGTCGGTAGTAACTAGCCACCCATCAGTTGCCACTCGCCCACCGTCATTTGCCACTGGTTGTCGCTTGCAACCCATCGGTCATCGCTAGTCACCTAGTACTCACTGTCAACTACTCGCTGCCCATCCCCTCGTCTATCGCTGGTTATGTGGTGCATCAAATAATTGATAGTATAAAAACTTATACAATGGATTCCCCATACTATACTATCTGACCTTGTACTATCATGTTTAATACTATCAGGCCTTGACCATCATCCATAATGCACACTATGGTGTAAAGTGTAAATTTGTTTTCCCTATTTATGTTTAGAGTCTTGTATAAAGCTGACATGTACCATTGTTAAAAAAAATGAGAAAGAAATAATATCACTATTTTTTAATAAGAAAATAATATAGCTAGTTGATAAAGTACTGGAAATCTTGTACCAAAAAAAGGTGACATGTTAAATTTATATTTTCTTTGTCTCAATATCTTTACATACATTTTCTCACCCTTTTTTGTTTACAGTGCAAATTGGCTAGATATTTTACAAATAAGTTCATTATAAATTGTGATTTTCAATGATAATATACTCAATATTTAACTTCGTTTGGCATGCACTGATTGCTTCTATAATATGGTTCATGTGGGGGAAGTCTCTATAACAAACTAGAGACTTGGTACACTATAGTGGTTCTTGGAGTCCAGTGCAAGTCTCTCAAGGGGGGATTGGTATCTCCCACCTTATTTTCATGGATCACGCTATTCTTTACTAAAGCCTCTACCACTTAGGTTAAGTTGTTTCTTTCTAGTATTTCTTCTATGCTATTTGCCTCTGACTTGGGCAAATATTTGGATTTCCCCTGCTTAATAGATGGCCAAAGAAAAGTTATTTCTCCTTCATTATTGATTGTATGAACCATCATTTATCCAATTGGAAGAGTAAATTGTTGAATAAAGCAGGTCATTTGACTTTGGCTAAATCAATTCCAGTGTCTATTCCAATTTATTCTATGCAGTCTTCTTGGCTTCCCAACTCTGTTTTTGAGGAGATTGACAAGACTAGCAGAAATGTTCTATGGTCCAAGAATGACCAGGATTGGGGCATGCATCTTGTCAATTAGGAAAATGTTTCTTGGCCTATTAGTGAGGGTAGGCTTGGCATTACAAGAGCCAGGCTAGTTAACACTTGCCTATTAGGTAAGTTGGTTTGGAGTCTTATTCATGATAAGAGCAAGCTTTGGGTTTCTATTCATTCTCATAAATGTCATGGATCGTATTCAATCTTGGATACTACTTTTTCACCTTCTTCCTCAGCTATCTAGTGGGCCATTTATAGATATGCTTGTTCTTGTAGCACCCTTGTGTATTTATATCAGAACAAAACAAATATAGGAAAAATACAAGTAATTCTAGAACAGTATAATGTGTATAAAAGTGTGTAAGTTTCTATGAAGTAGTAGCAAACAACAATAGAAGAAGATGAGGGAAGATGGAGTCACGCCTTCTTCCAGTGAGAGAATAACACCTGAGAAGGAAGAGAGAATTAGAGAGGAATTTCACAGAAGAAGAGAATTAGAGAGAGGATAAGAATATACCATATTCATGCTATGCCACATAGTCTTTGAGCTTTTTATTACATTGCCTAGCTCGACTGCTCCTCCTTGCCTCCTTTCTTTTTGCAAGGCCTGCCACATGCTCAGGGTTTGTAACCAACTCTAGGCCTTGCTCTTTGACCACTTTGCCCTTTTCATTTGTTACAGTTATCTTAAAGATGGATTTAGAACTCAATTGGGAAATGGTTCCTCATCTTTTTTTGTTTCACCCTTGGTCTCGCGAAGGGCTGTTGTGCAATTTGATTGATTTCATTCATGTCTCTGGACTTTAATTCTCAACTTTTTGTCAAGGACGTGTGGAGAGATGGTCATTGGTTCCTTGATGATATTTGGACTATTATTCCTACACTGGTTGCTTCCGTTGCTCTACCCATGTTATGGACTATTTGGTGCAATAAAAATGCCAAAGTCTTTTCCAATTATGATTTGGGTACCACCACTAGAGTGAGACAATCGTGACATGGTATTAATGTTTGTTTTAGCCTTCAATATCACTAATATTAGTGTGCAAACTATTGAGGTGGTTTGGGCCCCACCATCACAAGATTACATCAAACCGAATTATGATGAAAGTTTGCTAGGAAATATCCTGGTAGTGTTGGCTATGGTGGGTTACTTAGGGGACAATAGGCAATGGATCATTGGTTTCTCAAGTTACATTCCAAGAGCTGATAATCTTTGTATTGAATTGATGGCTTTGAGCCATGGTTTACTCTGTGCTCGAAATAAGGGATTTCCTAAGGTGATTTGTGAAGTTGATTGTCAGGAGGTTCTGCGTCTAATCAATAACACCTCCTCATCTTATCATATTCACGAACCCTCATTGCTGATATAAGAAAACTTTTGTTCTTCCAATGGAGGTGTTCTTTGCATCGTATTTATATAGAGGGGAATCAATATAGAGTAAGGAGACACTAAAAATAAAAAACTCTTTATTATTTATTGAATAACTTTACATTTTATATACTACAGTGCACTAACACTTGTGTTTTCACTCAATTTGAGCACACTAGGACTTCACTTAATGCTTTCTACTTATTACACTTGCTGAAGCACTACACTCCTCACAGTGCACTCTATCTCACTTTCACTTACTCAATGCACACATTAAGCTCCAGAACCCTTTAGAAAGTATGAGCTTTATTGTTTTGAATGACAATAAAGACAATTTAAAGAAAATATTTTGAAGAACGACTAGTGGCTACCTTGAGTTTCTTGACTAAGCTTAATAGGTAGAATTCTGAAGTGCATTACATGGACTTAAGCAAGAATAATTTCACTTTGCAAGTGCAAACACATTTTATCTCATAGGAAGAGAATGAGCTTAAATAAAGTGAATATTGTATCATGTAAAGAACGCCTACATGCATTAAGGAATGAAGCAGATCAGTATAAGAACTAGAAACCCAAAGAAACAATCTTCAGAAAGTAACACGGGACTTCAAAATGTACACTGAAGATTAAGGAAATCATGCCAACTCTGAAAGTAACATGTTATTCAACCGACAATCATCACAATCACAAATCTATCAGCACTAAAAAGCCAAGATTGAAGACTGGAAGATCGAAGAATGATCAAGGGATTGATTATGCATGACAAAAAGCTCACTTAACTGTGCAGTACATAACGCTATAGGAAATGGAGGGAAATTCAAATTTCAAATATCGAATCAAACCCAGTTTTATAACTAGTATGTCATATCTTCTACCTGATCGGTCAATAATCTTAGCTTCTAGAAGGAGGAGCTCAAAAACCATGATCAGAAAGTAAAAAGAAAGAGGGACATCAGAAACCACTATAATACAATGGCTTCTATAACTTATGTGACAAGTCTGTCAGTCTACCTCTCTAGATTAACGTTCCAAGACACAACTGATGATCTACACGCATCACTTAGAGATCTGATCAAGGGCAGTGGTCATGAAGAAGGACTAGTATAAATGGACATGCTATACTTGAATGGCGATGAGAGAGTTGAAGACATAAGAGTGAAAACTCTGGAAAAATCTCTCCGCACTTCTTGTAGTGCTCATCATAATATGTAATCAATCTTCTTAGAGTGTAAAATCTTCTTTCTATGCTTTGTAATGATTTGTATATTCTTCTTAGGAAAAGATGTTAGAACGAAGTTGCTCATATTTCCTAGGTCTGTTTCATTGAATATTTGTAAGGAAACATAGGTGTAGGTTAGTTTGAGTACCAACCCAAACACATAACCTTTGTAACCTTGATCCATTAGTGATCAGAGTAAGACATAGCTTAGAGATGCTAAGGTAAAACTACTTGCAATGTGATGGCAGAAGCATTTGCTCATCATGGTTCAGCTTGGAGAGGTTGTAAGTAAACTGCTCACAACTTGATGATGGAGGCATTCCAGTCATCACGGTTTACCTTGGAGAGGATGGGAAGAACTACTTGCAATATGGCAATAGAAGTTGTCTGCAAGTCATAGTTCAACTTGGAGAGGCTAGTTCAAGACTACTTAGTTTAGCTTGGAGAGACTGCAAATAAATTACTCAGTTTGTGACAGTAGAGGTTGTCTACAGTTCACTGTGAGAGCTAGAGAAGACTAATATAAACACTATCCACTTTATTTTCTCATGTTGAGAAAGTTGTTGTTAGTGGAATCTCAACGTGTGTTGAGTACTGGATGTAGGTGCAAACTCTAGAACCCTTCAGAAGTATGAGCTTTAATGTTTTGATGGACAACAAGCCAATTTAAAGAAGATACTTTGAAAAGTGACTAATGGTTACCTTGAGTTTCTTTACAAAGGTTATACAAGTGATTTCGAGATGCACTATCGAAATTAAGTGAAAATAATTTCACTGTGCATATGCAAATATGTTTTTCTTATGGGAAGAAGACAGATTCAGATGACGTGAAAATTATATCAAGCAAAATGTGATTGTGTGCATCAAGGAACCAAGCTCTTTGAAATAGAATCAAGAAACCAAGGATATGATTGTCAGAGAGTAACACTAAATTTCAAAAAGAAGGGCTACAATAAAGATAACATACAAAAGCTGGAAGCAATGTGTTACTCAATCTTCAGTCATCATAATTGTAGATTATTCATTATCAAAAAGTCAAGATTGAATATCAGAAGACAAATAAATCAAAAAGGAACAAGCAGCGCTCTTTAGAAAGTTCGCATCATAAAAAGAGGGAGCAATCGGATTTGAAATTCAAAATCAAAAGACAAACCAGTCTCTTTTACCCGGAACATCATCTTTTCAGCACCCTGGATCAACAAAGAAAGACTTAATAAGAAGTTCAGAAACCACGTTCAAAAAATAGAAAAGCAGTTTCTGATAGACTTCAGAAACCTCAACTCATCAACGGCTTTTGAAAAAGAACTCTAACACCAGATAAGCTACTCCTCTAGGTTATGTTCCCAATATTCAATTTGATGCTCGACACGTGCTGGTTGGATAGAAGATCAAGGGCAACAGTAACAAAGGAAAATCATCTATAAATAGAGATGACTGAGCATAAAAAATAGATAGATGAATAAGAGAGCAAAAACGCTATGAAAATCTTTCCAAATCTCACTGTGAAAATAATCTACTAGATTCTTTCTATATTAAAATCTTCTTTCTATATAGTAGATTGTTCATACATTCTTTTGAGGAAGAATGAATAGAAAAAAGTCACTCAAGTCGTCTCAAATTTATCATCTCATACTCATTAGGAAAAGAAGCTTGGGTGTAAGATTGTTCAAAATAAATGTCAATCTTGAATCTATTATATTACCAATCCAGTAGTGATTGGAAGTTGAAAGCTTAAAAAGGCTACTGTAAAACTACTTCTTGTTGTTGTCTTAGTAAGTGTGGTTTACTAACACTAGTAAGAGCTTGGGAAGGCTATAGTAAAAACTATCCTGCATTGTTATCTCCTCGGATTGAGGAAAAGTAGTGAAACTCAGTAGCCACTAAGAACTGGATGTAGGTAGATGTTAGCCAAACCAGTATAAAACCCCTTATTCAGTATTCTCTTATCCTTCACTTCTTTATTTTCTGCTTTTAATTCTACTTAAGTTTTTTTATCTTTATCTCTTGCTATTAAAGTATTTACTAGAATTTCTTGATTCAAAAAGTTACTTTCTGAATAATCTAACCTATCTTTCTCTACACTTCAAGCTCAAAGCTTGATAGATTTTTATTGTAAAGTTTTAGTTTGAAAATCGTAAGAAAGAAAGCACGATTCAACCCCCCTCCTTTTCGTGCATTTTCTCACCATCAGTAGACAAGTTGGCTGAACTAGTATAAAAATATTTGTGTCATTTATCTCTTCCATGATCTCTTATCTTTAAGTTATGTGCTTTAAGTTAATTACAACTTAAGTACCATTAAAGATGCATTATCAATTAACATGCTTCAAAGATATACTTTCTGAAACAATTAACTATTATTTCACTGCACTTCAAGCTCAACGCTTGATAGTATTTTTGTTAAATGTTTCAGATTCAAAGAAAGAATAAAAACATGATTCAACCCCCCTTCTCGTGCACTCTTTTACCTACATCGTATAGAGGAGAAATTGGCTACTTTACGACAAATGTGTCATGTAATTAAATAAGGGTGGTTGCATTGGTTATTCGAACTATTGGACTACATTTGAAGTTCTCCACTATTGGTACATATCTAGGGGCAATTTTCAAAACATTCAAAGTGAAAACTACCATTTGGGAAATCTGATTGTATTTAAAGATGGAAGAACTATGCAAAACAAGACATCTCCGGATCAACACAACATTACTTTACTTTACATTTTGTTATCCCTTTTATTCTTTTTTCCTAGTTTAGTTTAGTTTAGTAGTTCATCTCCAAACTTTCTATGTTGTTTTTGGTGTGAAATTGTGATTATTGTTGTTCATCAATATAATTCCCATTCAACATATTGCCTCTTGTCCAAAACTTGTTCTTTAAAATAGTTGGAGAACCCATAATCAAAGGGCAGATCCCCTCCTTGGTGCAACCACCTACTGTTTTTGGGATAAAAAATTGACTGTGTTCTTGCCTTTATTTATTTCAATAGACTTCGTCAAACTCAAATTTTTGGACAACATAATTGGCATACCTAGTGGGACATTCAAAGGTCAAGTATGGAAAATTCATTTTGAGAAGAGAGGCATGAAAGCTAACGGTGTGGCATATATAATGCCAAAGCAACATAATTGTGAATGTACACAACTGTGTTGAGAACACCCACTGGTGTGATGACTATTTGGCCACAAATAGTTAATGCTTCATCCAAGTGAAAAAATATATCTGCTACGTCAACCAAACATGCTTACTAATGTTATGAGAAGGAATTTTGGGATTTAGTTGAAGCCGTTGGAGAGGCCTATGTATTGTAAACTATATCCTAATTAGGTGGATAGAATTCTATTCCATCATGGATTCATGATTCCTGACTTCACTATTTTTTCTAGAGAAGATGAGAAATCCACAATGGAACACATTTGTTGTTTCATTTCACAATGTACTAAAGTAGGGTAAAACGAGTTCCTAAGGATGCAATTATTTCCTTTATCACTCAATGGTTTGACTTTTATATGGTATTCAAGTTTACTACTAAATTTAGTGCATAATTAGGTAGACATGGAACAATTTAGCCGATCTCATGAGCATCAAGCAATGGATTGGTGGGTCATTGGCTAATTTTATGGAAAAATTCATTAAGATGATGAGCAAATGTAATACCAAATTACTAAAGATTGAGTTTACCACCATGGCTGTCAGAAATATGCTTTTGTGGCTAAGAAAAATATTGATTTCTCTAGAATTGACATATTTTACTCAATTAATAATTAAGGCTTTGAGAGTAGAGCAATTTGTTATTGAGAAAAAACAAAGGATAGCTAAGGAAATCAAAGACATGAAACTAGAGTCAATTTTGGTTGATGATTACGATTCAGCTAAATAAAAGTCGATTGAAGAACATGCCTCAATTTTTTATGTTATCTTGATAGTGATAGTTTCCAAAGAAAAGCTGTTTGCTCAGTCGCAAAGTTAGCTGAGGGGTATTATATTGAACATAAGAGAGAAAGAGGTTAAAATATATTTGGCCAACATATGAGTAATGAATGATAACACATGCAAAGTATGCTATGGTAGAAATATTAGCTTGAAATGGCTAAAAATGGTTGGCCTAGGGTTATTTGACCACTAGTCGAGCATTAGGTGTTAGAATGGCGTTAATACATATTGATGGAAAGACTTGGATAAGAGCATTGATGTGGCAAATGGGTGGAGGTTGTTTTTGGCCCAAAAAAAGGCTGTTTCGATATTGTTCCTAGTATTTTTATGTTTTCTCTCAACTAATCTTCCTTGGTTATTTTGATTGTGATTCAACTTGGGTTTTGCAACTCATAGGGAGTCTTATCTATGGATATTAATCTTAGCTCAAGAACCCTTTAAAAAACATCAGTACTAAATGTTTTGAGTGAAAACAAAACCAATTTCATGAAAATATTTTAAAGAAGGACTAATCTTTTCCTTGAGTTTCTTGAAGCAACAAACAGGTACTTTCATGTTGGCATACTTGTTCCTAAAATAAGAAAATTTTCATAGTGACATGTGCAAATATGTTCAATTTCATTTAATGAAAGTGAAAAATATATCACGGAATGAATGGTTCTATGCTCAACATATGAAAGAAAATTCTCAAGTACAAGAAACCAAGACTCAGATCTTCAAAAAGTAACAAATGACTTCAGATAATACAATTCAAGTGAAGATTTCAATCCAACTCTGAAGCAAAGTTTGATTATTATCTTCAATCATCATGATTGTAATCATATCTGTGATACCCGAGGTACACATGTCCCTGCACAAGTTCCGTATGGCTCTAGGGCCCCCTAGGGACCTACCCATGTTGTTGGGAATGCCACATATGCTTAAAAAAACTCTTAAATGTTGAATCTGGTGTTATTGTCATCGCTATAGCAGTCCAAGACCGCTATAGTGGTCACTGAGGGAGATTTGGGGCATTTGGGGGTTTTGTCCACCACTATAGCGATCATGTATACCCCCAGACTCTCTAGTGGTCGCCCATGACAATACCATACCAAAACGATACAGTTTTGCTAAATGATCCCCTTTTCCCTATGAAAACCCTGTCCACTCATGAAACACACCCTAAACTCAAAAACTCTCACCCCCAAACACATTTTCTCTCTTCCTCTCTCAATCTAACCCTAAATCATTCTCCTCTAAGATAAAAAATAAGGGATTATGGTTAGTTTATATTAGATTTCTCCATGTTCTTCGTCCTCTATGTTATGGGTTGCCATCATTTCTCATTGTTGTCAAGTGGAGGGTGCTCCCCCAATGTTGTTAGAGTAAATCTAGGGTTATTTGGAGATACCCATAGATTGTTTATGAGTCTATGTTGCTCTATGACAGTTGTTGGTACCATTCCCAGCTCCCAAGGTCAAGTTGGTGGTGCCTACATGTTCCCGATCTCAAACGGTAAGTAGGTTCAAACTCATGACCTTATTTTCAATCATTATAAGTATGTTTTATGCATGATGATTGTTAAATATGATATTAGAGATGAAAGTATGAATATATATGACTTCGCAAGCCATAGCAATGATAATGATTTTGAATATATAGCATGAAAATAAAATTTAGAAAACTATGGGACCATAATTGATAGATTGTATATTATGGAAATGTTTTATGTTCAACTCTAAGAGATTTATTGCAAGAATATATGATTTAATAAGTTGTTATTTTACCAGACATGTTTTAAGAGTTTATGATCTTTAGGCTTCAAGACTTGAGATTTCAAAATATGATTTTAGAGTATTTAATTAAGGTATATATTGGAAAAATCTGAACAAGAGTGTGATTGAGTTTTTGGAATAAATATGTTATATGGTTTCCAAGTTTTATAGTTGTAAACCTTAGTGTTTAAACTAAGATATTAGAGTTACCAAGTATATGAGAATATTTAATGTAAGAAATGAATTTAGAACTTTAGTTTTGTGATACCAAAAGGTATGGAATTCAATAAGATTCCTAACAACTGCCAGATACATATTCTGTGGGCTTGAAATCGGAATGCCTACAAGTGGTGAATCCTTGGACTCGATTTTTACAGCCACAATTATGCTAAAGTCAGATTATTAGAGTTATATGAGTCCAGAACTCTTAGAGTACTAAGAATTTAATCGGCTCTTATTTGCCAGGGACTGAGCACCTATCCTTCATATTTAAATAATTTTATATGTATCCAAAGATTTTATAATTTCAAGATTAGAATAATTATATAGAGTTTTAAACCCAAAGAAGAGCCAAAATAGAGTTTTACTAAAATAATTAGTTTTGTGATTTAGAGAGTAGACGGTAGTTATAGAGAAACAAACAGTGAGTTAATTGCTAGGAAAAACGATCGTTACCCTTGATACCAAGTTGTCCTTAGGAGCAATCTCACAAAGTAGAGATGGAACATAGTTAGGTGTTCAATTCAGATCATTGAAGGATCCTAGAGATCAAAAAATTCATTATGCCATGGTTGACATAGATAGCTAGAGAATATATCATTATGCAATGCATAACTAGAGATCAATGTTTCTATATTAGAGTAATGTTAAATTATGTTTTTAGATAATATTTGATTTAAGAGCTATTATATAAATGTGTGGAAAATGATTTCTTGTTAGAATAAGAATTTAGAGATGATTTTCTATGAATTTTTAAATATGGAGATATCTTTTCTATATAGTTATGCACACAAATATCAAATGGTTTATGATTGCTGTATATATATTGTATATTGCATATTCCTTGGTCATCCCATGTGGGTGATGGGTGAAAGCTCACTCAATGAGTCCGTTGACTCACCCCTCTCCATTTCCTCTCATAGTTGCAGGTACAAATACCGTTTGTCACCACTTCAGTTAATACAGTTGTTCTCAGTGGTAAGTCTTTCTTTGGAGTTTAGAGTCTTGTTAGGATTAGAATGCTCCAATAGATATGCAAGCAGGATTGAACCATGCATTTATTTTCAAACTACGTATTTAATTTCAGAGATTGAAATATTTACGTGTATGTTCTCAGAGTTAAGTATGCAATTAAAATGTAAATTGCGGATAAAGATTTATGTAATTAGCTAGAGGTGAATTTATGATTTGGCTTCGAGTGTTGAATTGATTTTCAAGTGTGATTAAGATATCCTCAAGGTTTTGGTATTTTAATTTCTTCCAATTTTATGAAGATAAATACTATGTTTTAATTAGAGGAAATGCTAAATTTTTAGAACATGTTATATTTTTAGTATTATATTATGCATTTAGAGAGCCTTGTCACCTAGAAGGCTTACATGATGATGGAATTCCTCACGTGCCGGTTATGTTCCCAAATCGGGTCGTGACAATATCATTCTCAACAAGTTCTGATTCAACAGTAGAAGATCAATGAGAAGTTCAGAAACTGAGATGGCACCTCAGAAATCACATCTCACTATAAACAGAGCACTTTATAGGAATGGGAGGGAAATTTGAAATGCAAATTTAAGGTCAAACCAAGTCAAGGACTAACATGACATCTCTTCTGTCAATTTGGTCAACTGCCCCAGCATCTAAACGGAAAAGTTCAGAAACCCCATTCATAAAGTAAAAAGTAGTTTCTGAAGGTGAACTCAGAAACCTCTATTACACAATAGCTTCTGCAACTGCTCTGACATACCAAGCTACTCCTCTAGACTTCATTTCCAAGACACAAAAAGAAAATTAAGGGCAACGGTCATAAATGTAGATCAAGTATAAAAGGAGATGTTGTGTTTGCAATAAAGGAGACTATTGCTAAAATGTTTTGCTGAAATGCTAAAGAAATTTCCTCTCATCATCTATAAAGTTATTACAGCTTGTAATTAGTTTCATTCTTATAAAAATCTTCTTTCTATGTTCTTATTAGATAACATCTTTCTTCCTAAGAAGAATAGTAGAAAGAATCCATTCAAGTTTTCCAGGTCTGATATTGTTATCTTATGAAAACTTGAGTGTTTGTTAGTTTGGGTGAAATAATTCAAACACAACCTTTGTAACCCCAAGCCGATAGTGATCACTATGAGTTAGCTTAAAGAGGCTAAGTAAAAACTACTTGTAAGTGACAGTATAGTGAGCTACTGGTCACAGAGTTAGCTTGGAGAGGCTAGTTAAAGACTACTTGGGTGTGATAGTAGAGTGAGCTACTAGTTATTGAATAAAGCTTGAAAAAGGGTATTGTAAAGACTATCTAACTTTCTCAAGTTGAGAAGCGGTTTTAGTGGAATTCAACAATGGTTGAGAACTGGATATAGGTAGGTTGGCCGAACTAGTATAAAAATCCTTATACAGTATCTTCTCCTTCCTTAACTCATCTTTATTTATTGCTTTGTACATATTATATTATGTTTTCTGGAAAACCTTTTTCAACATGCTTTTTACATCTTTGTTGTAGTGCAGAAATCTACTTTTTGAAGTTTACTAACATTATTTTCATTACACTTCATGTTTATACTTGATAGTATCCGCTTAAGTTTTTCAGAAAGAGAAAAAAGAAAGAAAAGTCAATGCACGATTCAACCCCCTTTCTTGTGCACTTTTAAACCTACAATTTAAGGTTGACGGGTAATTTGGGCTTGAATCGATTGTTGATTGCTAAGATCGACATCAACTATGAAGCAAATGAATGATATTCGTTTGCCTAGAAAGTACTAAGCCTGGAGTTAGACGTGGTAGTATTATTTGTTGTTGGTTGAATGTCCAGTTATTGGAACAAGGGGCATAATACCAAAATTAGTTTTAGTTTATTATTACAACTCAATTGATTGCAAGCACAATGGTGTGACTAATGATAGTTAGCTAAGAATCATAGTTGATTATGTTGAAAATAGCCATGAATAACTATTCCACATTTATCCAATGATCAACCATTTTTCTTAGCAGTCACCAGTACAATATGCTTTTGTTTTAAGATTAGCCATGGGGCTTATATTCACCTCAAGCAATTAGTTGACCAATGTGTATCACTTAATCTAGTTGGCCATTTCTCAATGTAAGCTGAGTTATTTTCATTATTTGGAGGAAGCTTCTTGAAGACCATGCATTTGACCCATCATAGAATTAGCTAAAAGTTGGTTCCCAGCTGATGATCGTTGGTTTTTCATAGTTGCTAAGACAACAATGGTCACTCGATCAAATTCCTTTGGTGTGGTAACTGTGGTTAAAGAAACTATAGGATTAGTGACTTTTTCAGTCATAGTAACCGACAACTTTGCCAATTGTGATGTCCACAAACACATCATTAAGATCAATTATGACTATAGATAGAGGAAAGATTGAGATAAGTTTAAGTATATCAAACTAAGGAGTATTTTGATGATATTCCTTTTAGATTCTAGTGGATTAATTTTCTATTGAAAACATGCTAGGAGTGTCCTTATAAGTGTAGAGTTGAAATTCTTTTGAGGAAAAAATGCATCACTTCATCTTTCTTCTTGTTCATCAGTCAGCTAAAGGATGCAGGGGACATATGTTATCATCAAAAATTGATTAATTGATAGGAATAATATTAAAACCCAAATGGGTGGTGGCAAGCATTGGATGATGGAAATGTGGCAAGGCAAATGATTAGATTAAGTGATGGAAATTATCCTCAATTAGAAGAACATGGATGGTTAGTCAAGGATACTATATGTGATAAATCGGCTTCTTCATGTTAAATATATCATGCAATTAAATAGGGGCAATTACATTGGTTATTTGGAGTATTGGATTGCATTTGAAGTTCTCCACTACTAGTACATGTCTAGGGGGCAGTTTTCAAGACGTTCAAAGTGAAAACTACCACTTAGGAAATTTGGTGGTATTTAAAGGTGGAAGAACTCTACAAACGGGACATCTTCTGATCAACACAACACTATTTTACTTTACAGTTTGTTATCCCTTTTCTTCCTTTAAGAGGAAAGATGTAACAATGGTGTTTATGAATAGCCTCCCTATATCTATGTCCAAGGGATGGCTTTGGAAGCTTCTCAAGTATGTATGAAAGCTTATGGATGTGTTTTCATGATGCAAGATTTGAAAGAATAATAAAAATCTCTTTAATTGTGGTAGGGTATGTTAGTGACTTTAGGTTTTGAATAGGAAATCCTTCATTTCCCTTATATATTGAAATTGGCATTAATGAACGACAAAAGATCACATAAGGAGGTGGCGGTGAATAGAAACTTAAGAAGGATGGAAAGGAATCAAACACTATGATTGTTGCTGGAGAGGTTGACAAAGAAAATTTGGAGTGGCTTAAATGAAGCGCAATGCGAGAGGGTTTGATTTCATTAGGGACTGAGCTATTAAAAGCTAAGTTACTCTAGAAAAGAATGTAATATCCTAATTTTTAACCCAATACTCCTAGAACATATTAAGGTTAATCATTAGTTATTACTTCTTAGTATCATCTTTTCTTAAAAATACTTAGTGGAAAATACGGGGTAAAATCATAATTTTGCTCAAAAACTCCCGGGACCACCAGGACTTAAACAGATGTTACGAAATACATAAAAACATTATTTAAAACCATCTGGAGAAGTTTCAGAGTCAAACGGAACTTATACCCGCATAAAACGCTATAGGGTTATTTTGGTCATTTTGACCCGAAACCTTAGAAAATGAGATTTTCGTTTTCGAAACCATTCAAAAGCCATCTAGTCCCCTTCAAACATTGAGTTGGCCCTTAGAGGACCGCCAGATCGGCTATCCTCGAATTCCTGACGGAAAATGACCTTAGGGGCATTTTGGTCATTTTTGCTCAGACAGAAAAATCGGGGTGTTACATTACTCCTCTCCTTAAAAGGAATTTCATCCTCGAAATTCGTTATACGTGAAAGGGCTTATGAGGTTCCGACATCATCATACGCTACAACTGAAAATCCTACCATATACGCTCACCTTGATTGTCAGAACGGGAGGTATCCTCTGCATTGACTGTGAACATTTGTCCTTGGCGTAGGGGTCTAACAGTGGTGTTCAATCGTGGGGCCTTCACATTGCAGTCTCGACTCATGTGACTGAGTTTGCCACACCTATAACATGCTCCCGTACCGGCTAAGCAAGAATGGCCGCCATGGTTCTTCTTACATATCTGACAATTATCGACGGGTATGGGCTTATGTGGAACACTTAGGCCCTTGTGGGGCCCTCTTCTCATTGGACTACTTGAACTCCCTTGCCGAATAGCTTTTCCCTACACTTGGTGCTTGAACTTCGGGGTTTGAGGTGTTACTTTTCCGACTCTAGTCGCCGATTACCTCTTGTTAGTACTCTTTATGATGTGGCATTGGTTGCCTTGGGTGTCAAGTTCCCTAATCCCCGGATGAATAGTAGTGGCATCTCCATCTGCTCTCAGTCCTACCTCATACTGGTGGTCCATGTAGTCAACCAATCGTTGCACAACCCTTGCTACTTCTTGGAGAGCGCCTACGATGTCCTCTCCTTGCCCGGAGTTATCGTTGTCCTACCGAGACCTATTTCGCTGGGGTGGTGCCATTAGTCCCTAAGCATACCAAGTAACAAACATTGAGGTGATCTGGCTCAACACTTTATGCAAGGTAAGCTAGTTACCATGACACACACACCGGCTTTTGTCATGTATCTCTATCCTATAGCTTATCCTATCAATAAAGCACTACACATGACATAACTATCGCATCATGCTTTAAAAGCATGGTCAGTCTAATCCTCAGGCTCTGTGAGAATCGAACTGCTTTGATACTAAAATGTAACATCCTAATTTTTAACCAATACTCCTAGAACGTATTAAGGTTAATCATTATTTATTACTTCTTAATCTCATCTTTTCTTAAAAATATTTAGTGGAAAATACGGGTAAAATCATAATTTTTCTCAAAACTGCCCGCGACCACCGGGACTTAAACAGATGTTACAAAATACATAAAAACATTATTTAAAACCATCTGGAGAAGTTTTGGGCTCAAACGGCACTTATACCCGCGTAAAACGCTATAGGGGTATTTTGATCATTTTGACCCAAAACCTCAAAAAATGAGATTTTCATTTTCGAAACCATTCAAAAGCCATCTAGTCCCCTTCAAACATTGAGTTGGCCCTTCAAGGACCGTTGGGTCGGCTATCCTTGAATTCCTGATGGAAAATGACCTCAGGGCATTTTGGTCATTTTCACTCAGACAGAAAAATCGGGGTGTTACAAAGAATGCCAATTGAAAAAGTACAATTGATGGATAGTTATACCATCCTTATCAATGTCAAATTAGAATAAGATAACACTTTTTTGAAAAAATAAAAAGTCAATTACTTGTTAGCCACGTTGGGAGAACTAAGGAAATTGTCTTATTATGAGGCATGCAAAGTAAGAACATTATGAGTGGAGTATATGGACGTCCCCACCCATGGTTAGTCTGATGAAAATTTTGGAAAAATACGATAAAATGGGGTAGGGCTGGTTAGATGTAGCCTACAAACTTTGGAATGACGAGGATTTTTCAATTCCTCGAACTCTCATTGACACAACAATTGTGCAAGACATTAACATTTGGATCTATTCTACTATGGATGAAAGGTTTTACTATGTTGTATGCATACGAGTAAGGTATTAGTACTAGGTAAAAATATAAGTATGGGGTATGCAAATTTTCTAAGAGTCTAGTATAGGTACAAGTGGATATATTATATAAAATTATAAAATTATAATTAATAAAGCAGTTATATCACAAAATAAATTAAATTTTTATAATAATCAAGTAAAAATATCTAAAGAAGCACAATATTTGAAAGGATGAAGTTGTAGCTTATTTCATTTAAAAGCAAAAGGCATATCATTGAACTTGAAAGTTTGATAATTTATAAAGACAAATCTATATTTAAGTGGTATTCATTCATTGATGGCAAAGAAAAGATGGGATAAACCTTTTAATTGTGTGCTGTACATGTGGAAGATCATAATATAGTGAATGTCATAAATGATACACATGAAAAGACAAAAACAAAACAAAAAGGAAAAAAGAAAAAGAAAAAGAGGAAACTAAATGGGAATTGAAAGCAAAAGATACAAAAGTGAAAGTATCTGTAAATGCTTATTTCAAATAATGCCGTCTATAGTACCAACTGTACCTGGCTTCTAGTTTTGGGCATATTATTCTGGTCAAATAGTTCTCAAATCTTTCACATCAAAGTTCATCTTCTTTGTAAAATACCATTTCACTGCTTTCTAATCATCTTCAACAAACCATGCAATGACTCATTTAATTTTGAAAATGTTGTGATCCATTTCAAGGAAAGAAGTTTATTTTTGTAACAAACAAAATAAAACAAAGAATAATAAAAATAAACACAAAGAATAATAAAAATATCAAATTAAAAAAGGTTATATTATCGCTACAAAATAAGAGTTAATCTTGGATTTTTATAAAAGGGGAATCCTTCCAAGTTCATCTTTAGCTCCTCCAATGGGTGCTTCATACAAAGCCATTACTATGTCCTAGTTGCAAGAACACTATGGGCAAAGTTGCCATAGCCACATAAGCTGATAATAGTTCAGGATACCATTGACCAAAGTTAACACTAAAGACTTAATATTTGCTATTACTGTAACCTATGGAAGATTGCAAGTATATGCTAATGTTGTTATGAAATTTTGGTTTAGCTAATTCTATTAGAATAAACAAAGCCAAGAATGCAAAATCACTCTTGATCTCAAAGTATAGGTGATTACACTAAGAAGGGAATCTACTTCTTGATTATGTGTTCTTCAAATGCTTAAAAGGAACACAAGTTTTGAACAAAGGCAATATTTAGATTGAGTTTTTATTGATGAACAATAGTAATTACAACTTCACACAAAAAACAACATAGAAAGTTTGGAGATGAACTACCAAAACTAAACTAAACTAGGAAAAAGGAAGAAAAATGGATAACAAAATGTAAAGTAAAGTAGTATTGTGTTGATTCGGAGATGCTTTCTTGCGAAGTTCTTTAGACTTAAATAAACTTTATGCTCATAGGAACAGTTTCCAACATCAAGCATGTGTTAATTTTGAATAAAAGATTGTCCATGGCTACATAGCAACTGTTCCATAGCTAATTGGCATGAAACGCAACCACTTCACATAAAATGTGTGTAACCGCTTCCATCATGGCTAATTCCAGCAATTAATCTAATCACTGCCACTTCAATTGCTTTTGCCTTGACCATGTTTTTGTTCATAAACAAAATGCCTAAAACCATTGCTTTGGGCATTAAAACTATTTTAGCCAATTAGCCAACTTTGGATGACAACATCAACTAACTTGGTCCAAATATCATATACATATCGTGAACCTCACTTACTCATTTTTTGGTCATAAGATTTGCCTCCCCTCATTTTTCAGATGATGATGAGCAAGAACAAAGGTGAAGTCATATGTTTGCTCAAAAGGATTTCAACTCCACATTCTCTTACAGATAACATGTTTTTATTAGAAAATTAATCCACTCAAATCTAAGGTATATTGTTAAAATATTCTTCAGTCTGATAGACTTAAACTTGCCTCAATCTTTATCCCATCAATAGTCATAGTTGATCGCAAGGATATGTGTGTGGTTGAAAAAGTTGCTGAGCAAATTGAAACAACCAAGTCAAGTGTTAATGGACAACAAACTCTTGATCCTATATCTTCTGTAAAAATGGCTATCGCACTAAGGAAATTTAATCCAGTGACCACCGTTGCCTTATTAGTTGTAAGAAATCGAAGACTAACGATCAAGCCACTCAATCAAATTGTATCATCATCCAAGATTAATTTTGGTATTATACCCCCTATTTCATAACCTGGACATTCAACCAAAAAAGAATAATACTGCCACGGCTAACTCTAAGTTGGCCAAATAAGTTATTGTCAGTTGAGCAATTTTTATCCTCAAAGTGCTACATTTGAATGTCAACATAACTTTCCCTGGCTAATTTTGTAGCAAAACTAATAGCTTTTCTTTGGAAACTATCACTACCAGCATATCATTTAAAATTAAGGTGTATTCTTTAATCATCTCTTATTTGGCCAAATCATAATAATCATTAACCGAAATCGACTCTAGTTTCATGTCTTCTATTTCTTCGATTGTCCTTTGTTTTTTTTTCTAAATAACAAATTGCTCCACTTTATAAGCCTTAATCGTTAACAGAGTAAAATTTATAAACTCCAGAGAAATCAACTTTTTCATTAGCTACAGAAGCATATTTCCTATAGTCATGGCAACAAACTCAGTCTCTAGTGATTTGACATTACATCTGTTCATCATCTTACTAAATCTTTCTAAAAATTTGGCCTCCAAGCTTGTCAATCTGTTGTTAAATTTTCATAAGATCGGCTAGTATAATGTTCGGCTGGGCTGATAAAAGCGGTCATAGAACTATTCCATGTCTGCCCAATTACGCACTGTGTTTGGTACCAAAATGGAATACCATGTAAAAGCCAAACCAGTTAGTGATAGAGGAAATAGGTGCACCATTAGGAACTCATTTTTCCCTACTTCAACATATTGTGCAATGAAACGGCTAACGTGTTCTATTGTGGATTTCTCATTTTCTCTAGAAAAAATAGTAAAGTTGGGAATATTGAATCCATGAGAAAATGAAATTCTATCCACACAATTAGGATATGGCTTGCAATACACAAGCCTCCCTAATAGCTTCAACTAAATCCCAAAATTCCTTTTCATAACATCAGCAAGCACATTAAGATCTATAAACTATGGATCATTTCCTTGTAGATAAGCAAATTATTGGTTCTAGATTGAGGCTTGCATCCTTGGACTAAAAGCACTAAGATTAGCCGTACAATTTATATTAGCTTGAGGAACATCCCACGACTGAAACTACAAACTCCATGGATGATTGCATGATTGCCTCCGAGCACTATAATTCATGCTACTTCCATTAAATTCACCTTGTGAAAGATTCAAAGGGGAATTTTGCTTAATTGTTTGCACCTTATTGATTTCATAGTATCTGCTAACTACTTTGACAATTGCTCTATCAAGTCATCAAAACCCATTGCAAAATTTTGTTGGATGAAAAAAGTCAACCCACAAAAAGGTTGCTTTTCTTCTTCATCATTTTGCACGTTCTTAATAGAATTGGTAGATGTAACAGATGGGTTTTTTTTTTTTCACTTAAATGAAGCGGTAACTGTTTGTGACTGATTAGTCATCACCCTATTGGGTGTTCTCAACATAGCCATGTATGTTCTCGACCGGTTTTCATCCTCACGATTATGTTGCTTTGGCATAACAAATGTCACTGTTCATATTCATGTCTTTCTACTTCGAATGGATTTTCCACAAATGGCCTCAAGATGTCCCACCGAGCATGTCAATTATCTTGTCATGAATCTTTTAGTTCGGCTAAATCTATTAGAATAAATAAAGTTAAGAACACAAACTCACTTTTTGATATTAGGAATAGTAGGTGATTGCACTAGGAAGGGAATTTACCCGTTCTTCAAATCCTTAAAAGGAACACAAGATGTGTAATGAAAATTTTATTAATGAACAATAGTAATCACCACTTCACACCAAAAACATTATAAAAAGTTTGGAGATGACCTACCTAAACTAAACTAAACTAAACTAAGAAAAAGGATAACAAAATGTAAAGTAAAGGAGTGTTGTGTTGATTCATAGATGCTTTCTTGTGAACTTCTTCGGCCTTAAATAAACTTTACGTTCATAGGAAGTTTCCAACTTCAAGTATGTGTCAATTTTGAATAAAAAACTGTCCACAACTACATAGCAATTGTTCGATAGCTAATCGGAATGAAATGTGGCCATTTCATGTAAAAATACATGTAACTACTTCCATCATGGCTAATTCTAGCAATTAATCTAATCTCTGCCACTTCAATTGCTTTTGCCTTGACCATGTTTTGTTCATAAACACAATGCTTGACACCTTTTTTTCGGGGTTTAAAACTCTTTCAACCAATTAACCAATTTTGGGTGATAATATCAACCAACTTGTTCCTGATGTCATAAACATATCATGGACCCCACTTATTTTTTTGGTGATAACAGCTAGTTAATACCTAACACTATTTCAAGAATTCCTCAACCCTAAGCTTATTCTACCTTGTACATTGACTAAAGTTTACACCATTAAAAATTGGTAACAAACGAAGCATTGTAGAAACATCTTTCAGATGCAGCAGGAGTTGCACCATCTATAACAAACCATTGTTGTGTTTGGTGTTTGTACCAAGATAGAAAGGACGGAGCCAGTAAGACAATAGAGACGAAGATGATATTGAAGACGGATACAAAATTATGTTTGGTAATAATGTACAATACATGATAATAAAAACATGAAGAAGATTAAATTATAATTTGATGAAAACTTTAAAAGTGAGAACAAAGATAAAATATGAAATGTTTAAAGAGATGTTCTTATAAAAAATATATATATTTAAATTTGTTTCCACATACACGTCTCAAATATCTCTCCTCATAGGAGGTATGAAAATTGACTCAAATATTATTCTGATCTTGAGACAATTTTAGGATTTTAGTCTCAGTCCCCTTCTTCAAATATGTTTTTGTCCTCAATATCTCCGAATTCTCCATCCTAGGACATTGACCAAATGCTACCCTAATACAATTCCAATGATTATCTAAGTGGCCACAATCAAATCTCAACATAAAATGACAACCTTTTGTTTTTGGGTTGCAAAAATGACAGATTTACCAAACATTTTATGTCCTCAATATCTCTGAATTTTCTGTCACATTTACCAAATGTTACCCTACTACAATTCTAATGATTGTCCGAGTGGCCACAGCCAAATCTCAAAACATAAAATGACGTAACTTTATTTTTCTTGGTTTTAAAAATGACGGAAAAGATGTCCTCCAACGAGAATTTCACAGAACTATTGAAACAAAAATACACAGAACTCACAAAAATAACCTTAAGAATAGCATTGGGCAATGAGAACCAAGAGAAGCCAAGAACCTTATTTTATCACACGAACAAATCTAAATTTGTGAACATATCTTACTGTACTGAAGCACTTTCAAAAAATCCGAGCACTTTCCTCAACTGCCATTTCTTATCTGCTGTTTTAACTGATATCTATAATTCTTTTTTGCACACAATCAATGACTTTTACAGATATAATAAACATAATATATGAGAACGGAAGTTGTTTAGCATAATGTATAACGACAGAGAAGCTGCGAGTGTACACCGACTCACTTCTCTCACCCCTGACAAAACTTGCATACCATCCAGCAATCTCGATCATATGTTAATAGCAATCACGACCCGTCCTGTTCGAACATGACATTCAAAGCCACTAAACAAACATAATCATGAAGTGCTAGCAGCGATTTGCTAACAATCACGAATACTTTAACGGGCTCAAATGTAGCGAAGTTACAAGTATGGACCTCTCTCTAAATCTTCTAATTATAGTAAAGGAAAAATACGTAAGGCCTAAGTTATTTTCTTCTTTGCCATTGTTCTCATCTTTTTCTGACACGGAAAAAACTATCCAGCTTGAATTTGATGTAGCGACATAAGTGGCATTCTTAACTCCAGGTATAAAGACAGTTTACAGGAAGTTGATGTCATTTTCTTGATACTCCAGGACAACCGAGGCAAGAGCAAGTCTATATGCTACAGATCTTAAATTCCTGACAAGTACATAGATTTCCTTCTTCCTCTGCTTCACAAGCATCTGCTTCCACTGCTCCTCTCTTAAATGAGCTAGTAAAACTGCCTCACAAAAGCCCCCTGATACTAGCCTCTTGCTGCATGACATTTCACCCAGTTATTCTATGCTCAGACCGTAAGAAGAGATGAAAACTAGAGTAAAAAAGGATAAGATTTCAGAACCTTCCTTGTACGGATGATGATGTGACAAAGCCAATAGGCCATCGATGATACTCTCTGGCAATTGGATCATCTGGAACATGTATTTCCCATCTGTTGGAGGAATGCACCTCTTTGAAGTACGATTCTAAGGCAGATTGAGGCAGTTGAAGTCCTCTATTTTTATCTGATCTGCAACAACAAATGTACACAATACATATTTTTCAGATATTCATATAAGTTTCTATGATAAAGCATATACCATTATGCTGTACCACAACAGAACATGGTTATTTGCCAAACCAAAAGCAACAAAATTATTTGTAATAAAATAGTAATAGCCCGTGAGCATTAGCTCGGTAGGTTCTTTACCCACCCAATGCTCCTCTTCCCCTAATACCCTCCCCCCTAGTGGGGAATCCCTATGCTCCACCACAGCAAAGGTTTTCTGCTAGGCCCACAGGGCCAAGCACACCAACAAAATAGGAATTTATAATTTCAATGTTAATTACCCTGAAGTCCATATAGATATATCCGAAGGGTGTGGTGCACAAACAACTGCTCCCTCTTCAAAAAGGCCTTTCTTGAAGGGCCGAAGATGAACTCGTAGGAAACATAACCTACGGTCACAAACGACAGAGCTTCTGTGGCTCAGATTAAGGTTTACTTCACCCCTGATATACTTAGAGATTCTGTCATTTCCATCTGCAGCATAAGGAAACAATAGCAATTGACCAGCTTTGATTTCATTAAGAAAAGTAGTCAGCGTAGAACCCATCCTTGCTACAGTTCCATCAAACAAATTATTCTCACAGTGGAACTTTGAAAGCCTAGATGTTCCGGGGCAAGAGTTTGGCAATGAATTAGCTTCACTTAAATCTGTGCCAGTAGAAACATCTGGAGTTTCCACTGCATTGATTTCTTCGTTGGAAGTCATGCAGACAACACCCCATGGGGGCAAGATGGGAACTCTCAAAGGCCTTATGGATGGAGGACGACGTTCTGCTTTCTGATTGAATTCAGCAGCTTTAGTTGCCATAAAGCAAGAGTATGCCTTACAATCTGGGAAGTCTAAAGGGAAAAATGGCAGTCCCATCTGCAAAACGAAAGAAAACGTTTTCACACTAATTTAATAATTTACGCAAAATTTAAAGTATTTTAGTATGTGAAGCAGAAGGTGTAACTACTTACTTCACTAGCAACCCAATGCTTCTCTTGCAAACCGATTGCATGTGCTCCATTAGAGATGAGTGGAATCCAGAAGGCTTTAACCCAACTTAAGGGAAGTATAACAGACCATCTAGAAGATAATCACAGATGCAATTATTATATAATACATGAAAGGAAAGTTCTCAACTAAACTACTTGATGCATTTCGAAGAAATGTGTTTGATCTCAATGTGACATTAAAGTTTAAATTATGGTTTTATCTAAACTTTGTTATCTATTGTTAACCATCACAAATATCTGTGTTTAGAGAATACTAGAAGTGCCTGATTGTTATACAATTGTACATATCAATATCTATAATAGCATTTTTTTTTCTTTTTGAAAAAAAAAAAAGACTAAAGAGGAATTTACCCCGTAAGCAATTCCTTCTTAACATTTTTCATAAGAACTATAGGGCAAGATCTTGAGCACTGCACCTTGGTTGAAGAGTTTATCTCCCCAGAGTCTGCATCATCCAGGCAGAAATAGGCCATACGTTTGTGGTGTTTCTCCTTAGCAATGATATTCTCTTTTTCTGGGGGCCTCAACCCTCTGGATGTAGCATACCAGAGATCACTATTATCATACTGGTGTTCTTCAAGTTTTGAACATGAAGAGGAAAGTAAATCTTTATTCTTCTCCAACATTCCTTCCACGCCAACAAGCTTCTTGTAATTAGTTTCTTGTGCATCACACTCAGCCTCAGCAGAAATTCGCTCTGTCTGAACAATAGTACTTTTCCCAGATGTTTCTCGAGGATCCTCAACATTAAGCGAAAACATCGCATGAGGCCAAAAAAAATCCTCATTTTCAAACATGGATGAACTTTTATTCTGAGAAACACAGTCCTGTGCAGACACATGTTCCCATGATTGCCAATTGTTCCCTGAAATACTGCAAAGCCACCAGGTAAAATAAGCCATTCTGGATCATTAATGACTTAAAACAAATTAAATGTACTTTTTTATGAGAAAAAAACTAACCCTCTAATAGGATGCAATATCTTTTGAAGAATTTGAAACGTCCCTGATCCCATTAACTCCAGTTTAGCAAGTTGACCCTCGAGTGAAAAGCAATTGACTGACACGCCCGTCATTTCCATCTAAATAATAATTGAAAATAAAAAATATACAGCATGAGCTTCAAATATAATTTACCAGTGAGTTTTAGAATTCCAACATTCAAAGTAGCGTGACTTCGGAAATCATAACCTTGGCTGAAGAACCATAACCGGCTTAGTGGGTCAACTGACAAGAATTTTCATATTGAAAAAATCTATCTCCCAAAATTATATATTAACAGCCAACGAGATAGAGTAATCCTAATTTTAATATCTCCGACAAAAATATCCTTACGGAATGACAATATTTTAGTATGAAAAACTACATATATATGTATCTTACAAGCTGTAAGCTCAGGCAAATTCAAATTTTGTCCCAATTGTACTCAAAACTCATTGCAGGAATATCATGTCATGAAACAATTTGAATTAGATAATGAGAGAACAGAAACTAGCACATTAACATCAAACAAATTATTACATGAAAATATCAACTTCACTACACTCCAAGGGTGTTCAAAACCAATCCAAACCGAATTAAAACCGAAAACCAATCTAAAAAAACCGAAAACCGATTAAAACTGAAATAAATCGGTTTGAATTGGTTCTTAATTTGTGAAAACCAAAGCAAACCGATTGGTTTTCGGTTCTTATTCTCAAAACCGAACCGATAACATATTATATTAATAATTGTATATATTAATTAGATGTATTACTTACTAAAATTTTCTATCCATATCTAAATTTGCATCAATTCCTTCTTGATAAGAAAATTGGATAGAAAACTTTGCATGAATTGCAAGGCTATTTCGGGAAGGAGTCTGACTACTCTACATAGGATCTTAGTAATGGATGTACTGTTTACAAGCAGGGAGAAGAGGAGACCAAAAGAATACTCCAAGGATTAGGTGGTGGCATCTAAAAGATGAAAAGCGAAAAAAATTTCAAAGGACGATTGAAGAATAATTAAGATGGGAGACACAAGAAAATGAGAATAAAATATAGGACAAGATGGCCAAAGGGATTAGGAAGATTGCAAAAGAAACCCTTGAAGAATCTAGAGGTTGTGGTGTAAATGGTAAAGAAACTTGGTGGTGGGAGAAAAACTTATAAGAGAAGGTTAAAGGTAAAAGAAAGAGCTTTAAAACATGGTCATTGGGTAAAAATGCAGAAACTTGGGAAAAATAGAAGATAGCTAGGAGAGAAACAAAGATAACTGTGAGTGAGGCAAAAACTAAAGCTTTTGATGGGCTATAACAATCTTTGGGCACTAAAGAAGGGAAAAAAGGTATCTATAGATTGGCAAAAGCAAGGGAAAGAAAGACAAGAGATCCAGATCAAGTGAGATACATAAAGGATGAAAATGATAATGTGTTGGTTGCTGAACAAGATATTAAGGAAAGGTGAAGGAGCTATTTTAACAAATTGTTTAATGAAAGACCTGGGAATTCTTTGCAAATGGATAGATTGTTGACAAAACAGTAAGACAAAAACTTTACTTTCTACAATAGAATTCAAGAGTTTGAAGTAAAGGAAGCTTTGAAGAGAATGGAGAATAAGAGAGTAATGGGTCTTGATAACATACCTATTGAGGTTTGGAAATGCCTAGGAGGAAATGAAATAAGATAGCTCACAAAGCTATTTAACGAGATTCTAAGAGCTAAAAGGATGCCTGATGAGTGAAGAAGGAGCATCATAGTCCCTATTTACAAAAACAAAGGCAATATACAAAACTGTGCAAATTACAAAGGGATAAAACTTATGAGTCACATTATTAAGTTGTGGGAGAGGGTAATAGAATTGAGATTGAGACAAAAGACCAGTATCACGGAGAACCAGTTTGGTTTTATGACTGGAAGATCTACCATGGAAGCGATTTACTTATTGTGAAGATTGGTGGAAAGATATCGGAGAGATCAAGAGGATTTACATATGGCCTTCATTGATTTGAAAAAGGCATATGATAAGGTGCCGAGAAAAGTTCTATGAAAAGTCTTGGAGAGAAAAGAAGTTCGGATAGCTTATATCAAAGTAATCCAAGATATGTATAATGGCGTCGCAACTAGTGTAAGGACTCAAGATGGAGTTCCAGAGGATTTTCATATACGGAATGGAGTACACTAAGGGTCAACCTTGAGTCCATATCTTTTCACACTAGTCTTGAATGTGCTTATAGAGCATATTCAAGACCTAATGCCTTGGTGTATGTTGTTTACAAACGATATAGTCTTTATAGCAGAATTAAGAGAAGAAATAAACAGAAAGTTAGAATTGAGGAGGGAAGCTTTGGTGGTATGTGGGTTTCATATAAACAGAAGTAAAACAGAGTATATGAAGTGCAAGTTTGCCAAAAAACACACATTATAACTTTGAAGGGAAACTGAGGATGATATTATACCACATGTCACAAAATTTAAATATTTAGATTTGATCATTTAAAGTGATGGAGAGATAGAGAGAGATGTTAACCATAGGATCCAAGCGGATGGTCAAAGTGGAGATGCGCGTCAGGTTCTACCAGCTTTGTTGTATGGGAGTGAATGTTAGGTAGTGAAAGGTAAACATGAAAGTAAGCTACATGTGGTGGAGATGAGGATGTCGCAATGGATGAGTGGCCACACAAGACATGATAAAATAAGGAATGAATGCATTAGAGAGAAAATTGAAATGGTGTCTATCATAGAGAAAATGGTAAAATCTCGTCTTAAGTGGTTTGGGCATATTTGGAGAAGATCTGTGGAGGCCCCAGTGAGGAGAGTGGACGAAATGGAGAATAGCACCATCAAAAAGGTAGAGGAGGACCGAGAACGGAAATAATCAAAAGAAATTCAAGTGTTGATGGTTTTAACATGAATATGATGCATGATAAAGCTCTATGACATCGCCTGATTCATGTAGCCGACCCCACTTAGTGGGACAAGGCTTAGTTGTTGTCAAGGCTTAGTTGTTGTTGTATTAATTATTTTAGTTTAATCCAAATGAATTTTTTTCAAATCTTTTATTATTTGTTTAACTTACTAGTTGGTAGTATTACATATTAGTATAAATTTTAAAAATTAGATTAGATTTTATAATTGCATAGTTTTATAATAACGATTAATCTAATTTAATATTGTTTACAGTTACTTTTTTTAATCTTTTATAATATTTTTCTTAAAAACCGAAAAGCAAACCAATTCAAACCAATGTAAATTGGTTCGGTTTGGTTCAGTTCTTAAAAAATAATCAAATTTAACCAAACCAAGCCAAAATAAAATTTATTAATTGGATCAGTTGGTTTTTACCTCAAAACCAAATTAAACCGAATCACGAACACCCCTAACACTCCTCCCTGTTTTCATCTTTTTTTTTTTTCTTTCTGACGGTGTTTTCATCTTTATCAAGAAGAAAATTACAATGACAAAATAGAAGAAACAGAGACTAATGGGAGCCCGTGTGAAGTGCAAAAGAAGAAAGTGAACCTCTTTCTGGCAAGCAAGTTTTAGATGATCATATCCTTCTTCAAAGGCAGAAGCATGTATCCACACCCAAAGCTGTCTAAATGAAGCACCATGCTTCGTTCTATCTGAACACTCAGATAAATCAACGTCGCATTTAATTGACTCATCACTTTTATCTTGCTCTGTAAAGGATGTCACATGCTTTCTCCCATCGAGGTCTACACAAACATTTTGTTGGAAAACTGGTCGCCACATATAGTTCACAGGGGCAATTGCCTGAGGATGCAGTGCTCCAACTTGATGAAGCTATCCAAGAAACAAGAAACAAAACTCAATTTTGGGTTGATTTTATACCCTGAATCAACATAGCTTATACTAGAGTCAGCAAAAGGATGACCCACCATTGCTGTTCCACAAGCAATACCAGAAATACATTCCTCATAATCTTTAGTCTGTGTTGCTGGGAAGGGCACTAGTACCATTCTTAATACAGAAGCTAACGAATCCTGTAGACAAGAATCAACACCAAACAAATCTCAAGATACTAAACAGTTATTTTTTAGAGGCCATGAACCTGCAACAGTTAGTGCTGTGCTTGATGCACGCAATTGAAGATGACAAATTGAGTGAGTTTCTCATATATACAACCAAGGTTTACATTGCAGCCGACAACTGTCATTGCAGCCACAATATTGCAGTTTGAGGTCTATGGAACTGCAATTGCAGTTGCATTGGCAGCATCTTCTTGCAATTTTAGGCAGTTGTGGCAATCACAACATTACCGAAATCATGACCACAACCACAATTTAAAACCACGTGGGCAAAATGCAAGAACAACAAGAAAAGAAGAAATTGTCTATAAAGTGATTTTAAGGTATAAGTTTACAAAGTAAAATAAACCTCTGGACCCTCCAATTGGACAGCAGTATAATAGCTTGCATCATGTACTAGCACCCCTTGTTTGAGCCTTTTCAAGAGTGCCCTCGAACCTTTCCCTCTGGAAAAATACACACACAGTCCGAGTCAGTGAGAACAAAGAAAATTCATGTGCTTGTAGCATCAGGTTTACACGCATGATTAATTTGATTCTCCAATGAAGAATACATCAAATGGACATTCAATGTTGATTTCTGACATCAAATTGGTCCTTTAATCTCAATTTTTAACATCAAATTAGTCCTTGTTAGAGGAACAATTTGATGTCCTGTATAACATTAAAGGACAGCTTTAGAATCTTGATAATTAAAGAAATAAACAGATGACACTAGTATCTTGAAACACCAAGGAAAATGTTTCCCCCAAACTGAAAGTAGCCACGTCATGAAATTTACTAGTTTCAAGTCCCACCATTGTTGGCACAACATAAAATGACCTACCTTCCTTGAACTGATAGAGGAAGGTAGTAACCCCAAAGTTTGGTCATGGTGAACCGCTTGGCATGCCAAACATGAGTTCTGAGCCTCTTGGTTCCATCCCCAGAAGTACAAAACCCGCTCTCCATGTTCATCTTAAGCTCATATCTCCGGCGAACACGCCGATTTGGAAGCTTCTTTACCTGGTCCTTCTCCAAAACCAATTCATTATGCCTAGTTTTATCATCAACTGTTCGCAGCTTCTGCCTCTTTCTTCTTCTCCCAATTTCACTATCAAACGCAGTGGTTCTTCTTCTCCTGTTATTTTGACACCTATAATCACCCTTCAATCTGTTTGATACAATAGTCTGAAGACTGTCGAGCTCAAAGGCCCGAGATTCCGCATATTTATGCACATTGATTTTGCGAGGCAGTATGCCTACTGAAAATTTAGGCCCTTTAGTTCCTTCAGTAACCATCCTAACAAACTAAGTAGGAAAAGAGAAAGTATATAGAGTTAGTTAACAATTTAGATAAAAAGTAGATAACTACATATATATTAGAAATTTACAAAGAACCAAATATGCAATAAGGAGAACAATCAAATAAGTCAAATTTATTAGAGTTCAATAACCAAAACTCTAGGCTAAAGCAACTAAGAAGTTCAGAACATAAGTAACACAGTTACGCAGTCACTAACATTATAATACGATAATCAGTCACTGACCACTCGGTACTTAGGCGCACAGAAAATTTTTCTAATAGTTCCAAATAGTAGACGGCTGGAACCAGCCGTTCGCGCACCAGCCGCCGCAGAACTCCGCGGGCCACGCGAGCAGTCTGCCAGAGATCAACCGTGGAGAAACTTGCGCCTGAAGACTCGCCAGAGCTCGCCGTCACTGTCACCGCTGCACTGTGCGCCGCCCCAGCCAATTGTTCTGTCCCGTTTTGTTTTTTATTTTTTGGACCTATCCCATTTGTGTGCTGTTTCAAATTAGGGTAGCGTTAGGTTGTTTTGTTCGGCTCTTTCTCTTTGGGTCTAGGCTATTTCCTTTTTTAGTTTTGTGGTTTTTTTGGACTGGTCATTCGTTTGGGCCAAAGGAGTAACCTAGTAGGTCCAATATAGAGTTTTGGAATTTTTTTCGTCATTTTTTCCTGGGAGGCGCTGTCTATGTCTTTATTTTTTCTAGTTTTTGGGCTGCATTTGTTTTCCCTTATTATAGCATCTAAAAACATGTCTCCCGACCCCAAAAAAAAAAAAATCTTAAAAGGATAAAAGAATAAAAAAAATAAAAGTTGTTTACACAAGGATTCACGATGTTAATTTATGATTTATTATCCTCAAAGTTTTCATAGAATTGTAAGGATTGATTGTTTAGTTCATGCTACCATTAATCTTGTACAAAAAGTGGATTTTAATTTCTTTCAAATATAATTTCCATGAATAAAATTAATCCATAAACACAATTATTTTTTTTCCACACAATAACTTGTGATGTTGATAAATGATTTACCATCCTCAAGTTTCACAAAAGTGTAAGAGTTTACTATATAATTTAAATTATCATGAATCATATGCAAGAGTGAAAAATTTTATTTCTTTTTTTCTAACAAAATCAATCTAACACATAATCATTTTCTACAAAAACAATGTGTTTTTGAGTTCTTCATTATACTAGAGGATACATCAGCATAGCTAATAACCATCAAGGCAAAATTAATTTTTCTTTAAGTTTTGCTGCCCTTTTTTCATTTAATTTTCTTTTCTTTAATTTTACTTTTTTATATATAATTTTGATTTTTAAAGGAAAAATAAATATTATCAAGTTATAAATTAATTTGCATAATGAATTTTAGGATAACTATATTTATACAGAAATATTAGGGGCACAGTGGGATTAAGTTCCACAATTTCCTAATCATAATTAGATTTTTGAATTCAAATATTTTTCAAAAGATTAGTTTTGCAAATTAAAAAGTTTTCCAATTTTTGCTAAAACTAAAATTGGTGGCAACTCCATGTTTAAATTTATTTCTTTTACAAATAAATTTGTTGTTATCATTTTGCTATGATGTGACATCCCCTGCTGCTTTATAGATTGACGACTGTCCCCATAAACCAACACGGGTCATTTCAGTATACTTTGTCTTTTAGTTTATATACGCTTCCTAGGAAGTCCCAAAATTGCTCCAAGTCAAGCACGCTTAACTGTGAAGTTCTTTCAATTTGGGCTACCAAAAAGAAGATGCATCTTGTTGGTATTATAGGCAATACAAATCAATTCATATAAGCCTTCTTCAACTGTATAGTCCTATACCTATACAGTCTCAGGATCCCTCTCATTTAGGTGTGTAATCAGTTCATTCATGTACCCCTCTGCTTAGAGGGCATTCATGTACCCCTCTGCTTAGAGGGCCTTGTGAAGAGCCACTCTGTGTCCGTGCCTTCTTTTGCATCGACGATCACTCTTTGTCGTCGTCCCCAAACGTTACATATGACACCCTTCAAGAATATTGTGACAAGTTAAATTGGTATTTCATAATTCAACTCTAAAGTTGGTAAATCATGATACAACACACACACACACATACATATACATATTGCTCTGATACAAAATAACCATGAATGTTAAATCATTAAATACTGTGAACACCATATTTTTGTTTTCAATTTAATGTTATTAATATTATTGTTAATTTTTTGTTTTGTGTGCATTTGAATGTAAATTTAATTTCAGCTGAAAAAAAAAATCAAATCAAATCAAATCTTAACTGACTCAACAAAATAAATCAAATAAAATCCTAACTGGTTTAACTCAAACTAACCCCAAAATCTCTTTGCTTTGCTCTCTATGTAATAATTAACCACATAAAAAGGATACATTTATTCACCATTCACCTTCATTATTATTTGCCTCCATTATCACTACTACCATCTTCTCCTCATCAGAAACCAAATCATAGCCCATTCATCTCCAAGCTAAGAGTGATTCATTCACCATTCCCTTGATTTACCTCATCACCATCATCAAATTTCCATCTTTAATTCTATTTCTCACATAACAACCACTAATTCATCATTCTTTTCCGTTGAACCCATCACTACTATCATAGCCCATCACCATTATTATCATCACAACCCTCTCACCAAACCACAGTCCTTTCATCATCAATCATAAGCCATCATCAACAATAAACCTCATTACTATCATTATCCTCATCTTGGATCTTATTTTCTATCATCATTCTTATCTTAGATCTTATTTTTTATCATAGCCACAATCATTATTAGCTTTGCATAGCCTTCAGAACCACTGCAATCACCATCTCCACAAAGCCACCGCTATCACAGTAATCATTCTTAGTGCCACCACTGTGCCACTTTTTCTTCATGGTTTTGTTTCGTTTTTATTCCCACATTACGGTGATCAAGTAGGTGTGATTTTCTTTTTGTTTTACTTTTCTTTTTTATTTTAGTTTTATTTTATTTCCTTTATTTCTTTTTTTTATAAAATAATTTGTCAATTAAAATTCTTTTCATAAATAAAATCAATCCACACATTTTTATTTTTGTTTCTTAATTAAAATCCGTTAACATATACTAATTTTCTATAAGAACGACGTAGCTTTGAGTTCCTTATTACACCAGAGGATACGTCAGTGTAGCCAACAACTATCAAGCTAAAATTAATTTTTCTTCAAATTTTGTTCTCTTCTTTTATTTTATTTTTCCTTTCTCATTTACTCATTTATGTATTTGTATATAATTGTTACATGTTTTGGGGATAAATAAATATTATTAAGTTATAAATTAATTTGCGTAATAAGTTCTAAGGTAACTGTATTTATGTGGATGTATTAAGGGTGCAATGGGATTAAGTTTTCACCCTTCCCTAATCATAATTAGACTCCCGGACTCAAATCTTTTTAAAGGACCAGTTTTGATCAAATCAAAAGTTTTCCAATTTTGTCTAGAATTAAAATTGGTGGCGACTCCATTTTTAAATTTATTTCTTTTTACGAATAGATTTTTGTTGGCATTTTTGTTATGACGCCCTTCGGGGGACGTTGTAACAGTCTGGCGACTCCACTGGGGATTTTAGAGAGTCAAGCCTATTAGAGTTAATTATGTAAAATAATTACAAATTTATAATATTTATTTTCCCCCTTCGTAACACCTTTGTTTTATTTTTGTAAATAATTGTGTTTCTTTTTTTGTAAATAATTGTCTATTTTATCTGTAAATATTTATCATTCAAACCTTAGGATACTAGACTTTTTTTGTTACTTTATTTTTAGTTTTTTTTTAATATTCTTTGGACTTTATTATGTAGTTTTTGGGCCTTCAATTTCAATACTCCTCACACACAATGCACAATCACTTATCTCATACACATTTTTGGCCTCTACACCCGGGCCTTGGAAATCCATAAGGCTAGAAAGGGTTTTAACGTTGTTATTGTGAGGTTTATGCTTCCCTTACAGTCGTTGATTCTTTCGCTCAGATTGTTACCAAATATGGGAGCCACCATATTGTGACGTTCATGTGCTTGTGGTTGGGCTCATAGAGTTGGGTCCTTATCTCATCAATAAGGGCAATCTAAGGACCTTAAGTTTAAGGTACATAGATCCAACCCTAAAAATCACGCACTAATAGATTATGCCTAGCGTTATCCAAATTAGGGTCTTAGCCTTAGAAGTACTCAATCATTGGATCTCATCCTATTAGGACACAAAGGAGCATCCTTCTTTCGTTTCCCCATCTCACATATTATACACTCATTTCAAACATACATGCATACATGTAACATAAACTTCCATTTAGCATACATTTACTTTCCTTCATCATAAAAAAAAAAAAAAAAACAACATTTCACATGCATTCAGAATATATAGTATGCATTCATATATCACTCATTCATGCATACATCACATTGACATCATCCATATAAAAAAAAGGTCATTTGACATTCATTTTCATGCATTTATAAAAAATGGCATATATTCAAGGATAGTACACATTCATTAAAAAAAATATTTTTTGTCAACATGTCATGCATAATTCATCTTTATTATTAATTCATTCATTTATCGCATCCATATGCCAAATAAAAAAAAAATACATGCATTTTCATGCATTCAGAAAATATAGCATACATTCATTCATGCACTTTCTCTCACCCATAACCCACATTCATAAAAAATTCATGCACACATAGTCCACATCCATAGAAAGAATTTGTCATACATTCGTGCATATATTTCCTTAGAGGAATAGTTTAAGTCCATAAAAATATCATGCATTCATACACACATCATCTTTCTCATCCATAGTTCATATAAAAAAAACCATTCATCCGATGCATTTATGACATAACATATATCCATAAGTAAAAAAAAAAAAAATCCAATTGACATGCATTTTTTTTAAAAAAATATTTGGCATAAACTCATAACATGACATTTTCTCTATCTTTTTTTTTTCATCATTTCTCATGGTTAATTTATTTTCTTTCCAAAATACAATTCAAAGGTTTGTTGTCTCCAAGCATTGCTCTTTCTCATAAAACTTTGTCTGATCTTAGCTAAAGGAAGAAAAAAAAAAAGAGGGTCATGGCTACTACAAGAAGAAATCTGAGTCAACAAATTGACGATCTGAAGACCATTATGCTTGAGTAAGGGGTCATGTTTAAAGAAGCTCTAGAGATTATAAAAAAATCCAAGGAATGTGCTAAAAATAACAATGATGATGCAAACAATAGCATTGCAATCCCACATAACGAAGAAGGGAGCAGATGCAAGATCACAAGAGAGATGGAGCAACTAAAGCTTACGGAAGAATTGGAAGAAAGAATGCAAGAGTATTTTCGAATGTTGCGAGGGCTTAATCCCTACGATCCCATGAGCATCAATGACCTATGCCTAACTCCAAATGTCACCATTCCCAAGGATTTCAAGATACCTGAATTAATCAAATTCAATGATAGCACGAATCCTATGATACACCTCCGAATGTACTGCACCAAAATGGGAATGTGGTCTAAAGATGAGAATTTCCTGATAAGCCTTTTTCCTGAAAGTTTGGATGGGGCTGCATGGGAGTGGTACATGTAGATGGATCAAACACAAATCAGATGTTGGGAAGACTTGGCTCAAGCTTTCATCAATCAATACAAGTTCAATTCGAATGTTACACCCATCAGGGATCAATTAAAAGGGCTGAGTAAGAAAAAGAATAAGACATTTAAAGACCATTCCCAAAGATGGAGAACTATAGCTGTTAAAGTTATTCCACCAATGTTAGAGCAAGAGATGTGCTCTTATTTCATTCATACACTGGAGGGTCCATTCTTCAAGAATATGTTAGGGAACTATGTCAAGGAATTCGTGGACTTAGTGGAAGTCGGAGAAAGAATTGAAGCAAATATCCAAGAGGGAAAGGTGGAGTTAACAGAAAATGAGTCAAGTAAGCCACAATCCAAGCAAGGGTTGTTATGTAAGAGGAAAGAAGACACAGTGAGCTTCATACAACCACAATAGCCGTCCCAATCCTACAAGCCTATTTTCCACCCAAATCACTATCCATCTTACCAACGCCTACATTATCCATCTTCCTCACCTTTTCCATCCCTCACATACTACCGACCTTAGCCATATCAAGCCAATCACATTTCCTCCCTTCAACCACATGCACCCTTCAAAGCCATGCCTCACTAGACCATACCTCCAAATCACCAAGCAATCCCTTTCAACATTGCCAACCCTAGGCCATCAACAAGCAAATGACCTATGCTTGACTTCAATACGAGCAACTTTGAATTGTTTAAAAGCTTGTGCGAAGCAAACCTTCTCACTCCCTCCCCTGTGAAGGTTGCAGTACCACCATATCCCAGCTGATACAATTCAAATCATATGTGTGAATATAATTCCAATACCCGTGGGCACTCGATCGACTATTGTAATGGTTTCAAAGATGTTGTATGGCGTCTACTTGATGCAAAGGCTATTGAAAAGCCAGGGGCAAGGAAAGAAAAAGATCACATTGGAAGTGGTGGTGCCTGAATATGTTGTTGAACATGGTTGCGATTTTACTAGTCTTGTTTTTTAGTTTGCTTATGTCTTGAAATTTGTTTATGATTATGTGTAGTTCTTTTTCAGTCATTATATCATTTGTTTCCTTTCTTATCACTGTTGTTCCTTCCCCTCATTCTCTTTTTCTTTCATTTCTTTAAGACCGAGAAGACCCATTAACTGATTCTTGTGTTACAATGAGCTTGAATGATCATGATCATGATGAAGATCCTAAACTATGCAAGTGATTTGGTCAGATGTTGAATTTTGTTTTAAAAAAATGACAAATCAAAATGTCACCATCAACTAAGCGAATCATTCAGCACAACCTTGAATGTTTTAGTAGAATGACTTAGTCTTGAAGTGTCATACCAAGTAGACAACCTAGACAAATATTTGCGCAAGACACTCAGTCAAGATGCACATTGTGAGAAAATTAAGAAAAGGCTCGCTGGATTGGAAATTGAGAAAAAATAAAATAGTCCAGACAAAAGTTAGGGAAAAAAAAAAGGTAGAAAAGAAGAAAGAGAGATTGAAGTCTAAAAAAAAAGAAATGACGATCTAGGCAAAAGTTAGAACAAGAAGTATCTGCTAGGTTGAAAACCCAAAAGGGCGACCTAGAAAATGCATCAACTGGGAAAGTTTACCAACAAATACTTTGGGAAAAAGGGGCTCAAACGGGGGCAATTTGATTTGGCAATAAATGATTGATGAAGAAGTATTCGATAGAAGACAAGGAGATAACTTTCACATACAACCTTGTTGGTCACATAGCAAAGGGTTGCAATCTTGGTCATGACTTTAAGCTCAACGTAAATGGGTTACCAATAAAATGAGTTTATCGATTAGATATATACTTTTTCCAATCTTTCACACCTTACTCTTACGCATCTCCTCCATTTTCATAAAAAAAAAGTGCATTCTTTCAAGGAATGCATTTTGCTTTCCACATCCTTTTTTGGAATCACGCATAATCATACAAAGTCAAGAGACATTGAAAAGTTTAAAAAAAAAGAGGAAAAAAGAAGCCTGCTAGATCGAAAACCTGAAAAGGCGGTCTAGGAAAAAGTTAGAGTAAAATCAAGTCGGACTCCAACATAAGACAGGGGCAAGAGTTGAAAATAAAATCCATGAGTAGTCTGAAAATGAAAGATAAAGTCAATTGCAATGGCTCTTTGAACAAAATGGCTCATTTGGAATCAGACTAAGGTTTTACAATAAAAACGATGTTTGGATGCGACAAATTAGGGCAATTATTTTTCTCTTTCCTAAAGCATGTCATCATCATTCATTAAAAAAAAAGGGGGCAATTTGCTTTATCTCTCTTTCACTCTCTCTATGTCATTTTCTCTTTGTGAAATTTTTGCATCATTAAACCATCTAAGTTTCATTATCATCATATCATTCATCATGTTAGATCATCTAGGTTTCATCATTCATCACATGCAAAGTTTTTAATCATCAAATCATCTAGGAAATTTATCATACTCATACCATCAATATTTGCATACCTTAAACTGGGGCAATTTTTGTTTCTCTCTTTGTGGATTTATCTATAACACTAGGGCATTCACATTTTCAATCACTAGATCACTTAGGACATTTATCATTTTTATACCCCAAACTAGGGGAAAAGAATCTGTGTGTGGAGTTATTTCATTATTTATTTACACTATTAAATCACGTAGGCATAATTATCACAGTCATTCCATCATTCATCATATCATTATCACATCATTCAACCATTCCTAGACATTTAATTTTCTACCTCATGAACCATTGCACTTTTTGTAAGTATCACATACCATAAGGAGACCTCACATATCTCATCATGCATAGATCATTCATTTTCATCAATCATGGCATTTTCTACAATTTTTACAAGTCATTTGCTTCTCTCAACACCACACTGCATTTATTGTCACATACTTTCATCATAACAACCATTTAATTTTGTATACTTTTCATTCTCAATTATTTATTTTTCTATCTCGATCCCAATCATTTAATTTTCTTTCATGATCTCAATCATTTACTTTCCAATCTTGATCTTGATCATTTATTTTTCTATCTCGATCCCAATCATTTATTTTTCTGTCACGATCCCAATCTTTTACTTTTTAGTCTCAATCCCAATCATTTACTTTCTAGTTTCGATCTCGATTATTTACTTTTCTTTCTTGATCCCAATAATTTACTTTCCAGTCTCTATTCCGATCATTTATTCTTTAGTCTCGATCCCAATTATTTACTTTTCAGCAGTTATCACATCATTTACTTTCACATACTTTCAGCACTGTCAAACATTTAATTTTACATGCTTTCAGCATTATTAATTTACTTTCACATAATTTCAGCATTATTAGACATTTATTTTCACATATTTTTAACAATTTCAAACATTTAATTTCACATACTTTTAGCACTGCTTAGTCAATTTACTTTCACATACTTTCAGCACTGTCAATCATTTACTTTCACATACTTTCAGCACTGTTAGTTTTTTACTTTCACATACTTTCAACATTGTCAATTTACTTTCATATATTTTTAGCATTGTCATGTGTTTGATTTTCACTTACTTTTATACATTCACTTTTCACATACCTTCACTTTCCACATGCATTTAACTTTAGATTGAAATAAAAATATATGTTCATATCTTTACTAGTTTCTTACAACGAAAATATCAAAAACTATTCTTTTTATATTATCTGAGTAAGAAACAAGTAAAGATGGGCAACTGTGAACACCATATTTTTGTTTTCAATTTATCGATATTATTATTATTATTGTTATTTTTTTGTTTTGTGTGCATTTGAACTTAAATTTAATTTTAGCTGACAAAAAAAAAATCAAATCAAATCTTAACTGACTCAACAAAATAAATCAATTAAAATCCTAACTGGTTTAACCCTAACTAACCCCAAAATCTCTCTGCTTTGCTCTCTATATAATAATTAACCACAAAAAAAAGATACATTCATTCACCATCCACCTTCATTATCATTTGCCTCCATTATCGCTACTACCATCTTCTCCTCATCAGAAACCAAATCACAGCCCCTTCATCTCCAAGCTAAGAGTGATTCATTCACCATTCCCTTGATTTACCTCTATCATCATCATCATCAAATTTCCATCTTTGATTCTATTTCTAACATAACAGTCACTAATTCATCATTCTTTTCCGTTGAATCCATCACCACTATCATAGCCCATCACCATTATTATCATCACAACCCTCTCACCAAACCATAATCCTTTCATCATCAATCATAAGCCATCGTCATCAATAAACCTCATTGCTATCATCATCCTCATCTTGGATCTTATTTTCTATCATCATTCTCATCTTAGATCTTATTTTTTATCATAGCCACAATCATTATTAGCTTTGCATAACCTTCAGAACTACTGCAATCACCATCTCCACAAAGCTACCGCTATCACAGTAATCATTCTTAGTGCCACCACTGTGCCACTTTTTCTTCATCGTTTTGTTTCTTCCTTATTTTCACATTACAGTGATCAAGTATGTGTGATTTTCTTTTTGTTTTACTTTTCTTTTTTATTTTAGTTTTACTTTTCTTTTTTATTTTAGTTTTATTTTATTTCCTTTATTTCTTTTTTTTATAAAATAATTGGTCAATTAAAATTCTTTTCATAAATAAAATCAATCCACACATTTTTATTTTTGTTTCTTAATTAAAATCCATTAACACACACTAATTTTCTATAAGAACGACGTGGCTTTAAGTTCCTTATTGCACTAGAGAATACATCGGCGTAGCCAACAACTATCAAGCTAAAACTAATTTTTCTTCAAATTTTGTTCTCTTCTTTATTTTTTTTCCTTTCTCATTTATTCATTTATTTATTTTTATATAATTGTTACATGTTTTGAGGATAAATAAATATTATTAAGTTATAAATTAATTTGCATAATAAGCTCTAAGGTAACTGTATTTATGCAGATGTATTAGGGGTGTTGTGGGATTAAGTTTTCACCCTTCCCTAATCATAATTAGACTCCTGGACTCAAATCTTTTTAAAAGACTAGTTTTGATCAAATAAAAGGTTTTTCAATTTTGGCTAGAATTAAAATTGGTGGCAACTCTATTTTGACATTTATTTCTTTTTACAAATAAATTTTTGTTGTCATTTTTGTTATGACGTCTTTCGGGGACGATGTAACAAATACAAATTGAGAATATATTATCATAGTATGCAAAATGCAAAAAAAAAAAAAATTATTTCTATGGTCCGGGACCCTGCTCGCAATAACACTAGAGCACTCTACATTGACAACAAAGGTATTTTACTCCAACGCAAACCTCACTAACTAAAACACCCTACTGCTGGGGAGGAGTTGGTTGAGAGAAACCTGCAGCAACTATAGGATTTGTAATGGGAAAAGAAAGAGGGGAGTTTCATCTAAAACTCAGTGAGTGAATTATCACTTGTAACCCCTTTCTCGGGACGATAACCAAGATGCATAAAATTAAGATAACAATAATAATAAGAATCACAACAACAACAACAATAACAAAACAAACTCTAAAACAACTCCATACATGTGTACTTAAATATTTAGAAGCAAAATCATAAGCTTCTCTGAATCATAAACACCAATACTCCGAACTTGGTAAACACATGCATATATATAAGGATGGTCATAGCTATTCATGATTATCTTTGATCTCTATGAGCACCTCACGGCGTCCTGAATTTCTCTGGTCCCTAAAAGCTGGCCTCCATGGTTGTTTGATAACATTGCCTCCATGGCTGTTTAATAATATTGCCTCCATGATTATTTAATCGATTTGCCTCCATGGCCACTTGGTACACTACCTCCTTGGCAATGAGATTTACCAAGGTTAACTACTTTCTAATCATGAATTTTAACTATGTTTAATAAATCTTATCATACATTATTCAATTGAAAATGAGTAAAATCAACAACACTAAAATCTCATATTTCTTAGTTTCATGAAAACTCTTAATATTCTAAGAGCTTTGGATTCATATAACTCCGACTATCTAATCTTAGCATAACTGTGGTCATGAAATCCAAGGGATTACCCACTTGCAGATATTATGATTTCCAAGGCCTACAGAGTATGTAGCCACCAACTGCTAGGAATCATAGGAAGACCCATGCTCTAAAACTTTTATGATTGAATCTCTAAATCATACCTGAAGCCAACATATTTTTATAGCTAGATGATTCTAATACCGTACTTCAAAACTAATAGGGTTCCAAAATCATAAAAACTCTAAAATCATAATATATCATACTTCAAAAGCTAAATCATACTTTGTTTTATATATATTTATTTTCTCTAAAACTCTGAGCTAAGCTCTTCTTTGGTTTAAACTCTATCATCTATATTCATGCTCTACTCTTTAACTCATCATGGTAATTCACAAATCTCTAATATAATCATATTCACAATCTAGCTCCATATTAAAAGTCATTTTAGCAATAATTGGTCCCATGAATCTCCTAAAACATATAATTCATGCTCTTTGAAAATCATAATCTCATAACTTGACAAAATCAATAATAATTTTTAGTCTCTTTAGAACAGTCTCTAAAATTATGCAACAATGCCACCACATAAGGAAAATAGCTCTAATGACCAAAATAGAGGTCATAGGATTGAACCCACTCACCTGGAGGGATATGATAGAATGTACCAACACCAAGAAAGCTCTGGGAAGGAGGATGACACCAATATATGTCATTACAACCATAAACTCTAGATCAATCTATGGGTATCTCTAACCATCTCTAAACAAACAACGAAATATTTAAAGATTTCATAAAATTCATTAAAAATTGTTCTTTATCTTATTTTCCTTTTGGGAATAATTGTAAGCTCCAGAACTCTTCAGAAGTATGAGCTTTATTGTTTTGAATGACAATAAAGCTAATTTAAATAAAATACTTTGAAGAATGACAAATGGTTACTTTGAGTTTCTTAACTAAGTTTAACAAGTATTTCCAAAATGCATTACACAGACTTGAGCGAGAATAATTTCACTTTATATGTGCAAATATATTTTATCTCGTGGAAAGAGAATGAGCTTAAACGAAGTGAATATTATATCGTGTAAAGAACGCTTACATGCATAAAGGAATGAAGCATATCAATACAAGAACAAGAAACTAAAGAAAGGGCCTTCAGAAAGTACACTGAGGAATTAGGAAATCATGCATACTTTGAAAGTAATGTGTTACTTAGAAACAATCATCATAATTGCAAATCATTAATCACCAAAAAGCCGAGATTGAAGACTGGAAGACTGAAGAATGATCAAGGGGTTGATTACACATGTCAGAAAGCCCACTTAACTATGGACCACAGAACGATATAGGAAATGGAGGGATTTTGAAATTTAAATTTCAAATCTTGAGTCAAACCTAGTTTTATAACTGGTATGTTATCTCTTCTACCTAATTGGTCAAACATCTTAGCTTCTAGAAGGAGGAATTCAAAAACCACAATCAAAAAATAAAAAGAAAGAAGGACATCAAAATCTCTACAAAACAACGGCTTCTACAACTGATATGACAAGTCTGTCAGCCTACCTTTCTAGACTAACGTTCCAAGACGCAACAGACGATCTACACGTGTCACTTGGAGATCTGATCAAGGGCAATGGTCATGAAAAAGGACGACTATAAATAGAGATGCTATGCTTGAAAGCCGATGAGAGAATTGAAAACATAAGAGTGGAAAATCTGGAAAATTCTCTCCAAACTTCTTGTGATGTTCATCATAATATGTAATCAATTTCCTTGAAGTGTAAAAGTCTTCTTTCAAATTACTTAGCGTGGTGTATGCTCTTCTTTGTAAGAGATGTAGGAAAGAAGCCACTCATGTTTCCCAGGTCTGTTTTATTGAATGTTTGTAAGGAAACTTGAGTGTAGATTAGTTTGAGTGGCAACTCAAACACATAACTTTTGTAACCTTGGTCCAGTAGTGATCAGAGTTAGACATAGCTTGGAGATGCTAAGGTAAAACTACTTGCTACGCGATGGTAGAAGCGTTCTGCCCATCTCGGTCTAGCTTGAAGAGGCTGTGAAAGAACTACTCGCAACTTGATGATGGAGGCATTCCAGTCATCATGGATCAGCTTGGAGAGGCTAGAAAGAACTACTTGCAATATGGTTATAGTAGTTGTCTATTAGTCACGGTTTAGGTTAGAGAGGCTAGTTCAAGACTACTTGGTTCAGCTTGGAGAGGTTGGCAAAGATCTACTTAGTTTGTGATAGTAAGAGTTGTCTATTGTTCACTATTGAGAGCTTGGGAAAGCTAATGTAAAGACTATCCAGTTCACTTTCTCAAGTTAAAAAAGTTGTTGTTAGTAGAATCTGAACATGTGTTTAGCAGGTTTGGTCGAACCAGTATAAAAATATTTGTGTCATCTTTCTTGTCCCTGATCTATTAATTTTATGCTGAAAGTTTTTATTTTAATTATTACTAACATACTGTTTGAGACGCATCATTAGTAATAATTAATAGATCTACTTTTTGAAACTATTAACCATGATTCCGCTGCACTTCAAGTTTAGAGCTTGATAGTACTCTTGTGAAATGTTTTAGATTTGAAGAAAGTATTAAAGCACAATTCAACCCACTTCTTGTGCACTCTTTTACCTACAATAATTACAAGGACTTTTAATCCCAATAATGTGGTTCTATCATATAGCCCTCCAAGGATATGTAGGATCCAAACTTAATAAACTTCAGGACCCGGAGTGACAGATAAGGGTAGCTGGTACCTTTCCGAGTAAAAAAAAAAATTGCTAACCTTTTTCTTATTTAAAACTAGGGTATTACAAGTAGGATTTTTTTTAGTTCCATTGTTTGGATATGTTAAAATTGGATGGATATCACGAAATAATTTTGGCACATGACCAGCATGTGAGAAATCTCATTCTCACCTAAACCTCATGACCTGTGACTCTCTATATTCTTATTCAGTTAGAAACCCATTTAAAATATAGTTTTATTTTCCATGTAAAAATCACCTATTTTGTTATATCATAATACAAAAACTGAAATTTCATAATCTGACTCTAAAATATGAAATCATAATGCTAATAAATATACATAGCATCCACCATATACAAAACAACACGAAGTGGTAAATTAATATAAATACGTCCTAAAATAATAATATTCATAATATGAAAAAATATAAAATATGCTCTACAGTCCGGGATCCTGCTTGCATTTACACTAGAGCACTCTAGAGCAACCAATAGATACTTCACCTAATGAAGCTCATCAATTGAAATCTATACTTCTGGGACAAAGATGGTTGGGAAGGACCCACAACAGCTGCTATATCTATAAATGAGAGAAAGAGAATAAGGGTGAATTTTATTGCAAAACTTAGTGAGTGAATTCCTACTTGTAATCCTCTTCATGGGTCATCAAGGAATAATTCACAAAATCACAATAATCATAGTAATAAAGTTGCAAAATAGTTCATATTTATGTACATGTATAATCCAAATCATAGTGTTCCAAATCCAACAACTGTACTCTAATAGAGAAACATGAATCTCTGGTTATGCTTATCATTCATGGCATAACAATTTCTCTACTCTACGGTTCTTAAAGAACCAAAATTCAAACACCTAACTAAGCTCCATTCTCTGCTCTATGAGATTGTCTCTAAGGACAACTAGGTACAAATGTTAACGATCAATTACAGCCATTAACTCGCTATTTGTTTCTCTATGACTATTGTCTAGTTCCAAAATCTTAATTCTAGTCTTTTTCTCTAAACTTTGTGTCTGGGGATAAAACCGTACCATATGCATCAACCATTTTCACAATTCATTCTAGTATTCATAAAAGTCTATAATAATCGCATTTATCATCAACTCCATATAAAAATCAGTTTAATAATAATGGCCTATGAGTTTTACCAGAAATATATTTCATGCTCTAAAACCAATAGTAATCTCAAATCTCTTGTAGTAATCTCTAAAATCATACATAAAGCCATATTTTCATGAAAATAATTCTAATTAACAAAATAGATATCACATCTTTGAACCCATTCACCTAGAAGAGTGGAATATATAAGAACAGCACTAACAGGACCTTAAAAGGCAAGAGGGACACTGGTATCTGCCATAACAACTAGAACACGCTAAATTAACCTCTAAGGCTCCCTAAATAACTCATACCTTTCTCTAACATAATGAAAGAACTTCGCTTCTTTGAGAAGCATGGAAACCTCTATGCCAACCCCAAAAATAAGGAAAGATTGAAGGAAATAAGACCAAACTAGCAAAACAACTTACCTTAAGCTTAGAAGATGAAAAATTCAAGTTAGATTTGAGAAAAAAAATGGAGAAAAATGGAGTTTTGGAGTGAGAACAAGGTAGAGAGGCAAAGTTCTTCGAGTTTGAGAAGATAAAGGTGTATTTTGGTGGTCTAAACCCCAAAATGAGGTTTTATTTTATAAGAGCTTGAGCACTGTAGCGCTCAAATGAAAACACCACGGTGCTCATAAAAAGTGTTCTAGAATAGTACCACCTTACCGTCGGACCGTTGCAGTGTTACTTGGAGTGCTACAGTGCTTTCCAGAGTGCATATTTTCCTGATTTCCACCGCTTTATCCTCTATGACCACTGTAATGCTCATTTTATCACTACAACCCTCTCTAGAGTGGTTTCTCCCAAAGTCTTAGGTTATAAACTGAGTGGGACCTACCAACAATATGGTTTGGTCCTAAGGAACCCCATGGTGATCCCGAATTTGCCTAGGGACATATGTACCTAAGGTATTACATTGAAGTGGAATGGAGATAAATAGAGATCTTTCATCCAATTCCATTATCTTTTCCTAATTCTCTTCCCTACAAATTGGCAGGAATTGGATGGAATGAATGATGTTTTTAATAAAAATTTTAATTTACCCCTGTTACTATCATTACTATATTCTACCATAAAGGTATTAGATGAATAAAAAGTTTATAATCCCTCACCTATTCCATTAACGTATTCAAATAATATAGTGGGATAATTATGTAATTATACTCCACTCCATTTATTCCACTCCACTCCACTCCTTACCATAAGTCCAAACATAGCCTTCAAGTGATGCCAAGGCCATTGCTGCCTCAAGGGTGAATTAAAGATCATAAAGGATATCAACCTAGTAATTCTATGGTTAAACTACAAACCTACTGGAATGTCCAATCTAATTGGATCGTTTCTTAGAAGTCAATATATAAAATTGAAAGATATGGCATGATTACTACCATTTTGAAAAATACAGATAATTATTTGTGTTGTTTGAAATTTTCATGAGAAAAGGAGGTTAATCATGCTTTAACCTTTTCTTGTACCTAAAACTTCAAACAGAGTCTATCAAGTGTTTACTGAAATGTGGTGGAAAACTTTGTTAGTAACATTTAGAAGGTAACTTTCTGAACTAAGTTGAAAACACATTTAAGACAAGTTTTCAAAAGTATATTACTTTGAATCTCAAAATAAAATGTAAAAGAGATAAAAGGAGAAGAGAGATACTACATAATGAGTTTGTATACTGATTCGGCCAATCCCATCTACATCCAGTTCTCAACTACTTGTTGATTTCTACTAAATCAACCATTTTTCAACCTTGAGAAAGTAAGATAGTCTTTCAATAGTCTTCTCAAGCTATCTCACATGACCAGTAGCTCTCTACATTGTCATTCTCAGATAGTTTTTGACTAGTCTCTTCAAGCTAACCTCACAATGATCACTACTGGGTCACGGTACAAAGATTTGTTGAAGGTTAGTTCACTCCGACAAATAAGCAGCCAAGTTTTCTCACACTAAAATGGTATATGATCTGAAACCTTAAATGACTTCTTTCTAACAATTCTTCCTAGGAAGATGTTGTCTAATAAGAACTTAGAAAGAAGATTTTTTTTATAGAACAAAAATTGATTATAAGAAGTAATGTCGTTATAGAAGAAGAAAGAGTATTCTTGTTTTTGCGTTCTTGACAGATTTGTAAAAATCTTAGCTCTTAGAAAAAAATGTCTTGAGTTGTAAGCACTTAAGCTCCTTTATACTTAAGCTTTGATTTCAGACTGTTACCCCTTGATTTGTTCCTTGTGACACGTGTTGATCATCTTTTTTGTATCTTGGAGATGTAATCTAGAAGACTAGCACGACTGTGTTAGAGTTACTTTTGCAATTGCAGAGACCGCAGTCAAATGAGATTTCTGAGTACAGCTTCAAAAACTACTTTTTACTTTCTGTACTAGGTTTCTAAACTTTTTCTTCTAGAAGCTATAACAGTTGGCTAAGAAAAAAGGTGAGATGTCACTATCAATCCTTTTTTGGTTTGACTTTAATTTAAAATATGAATTTTCCCTCCCATTCTGTAAATTGTGCAAGATTTCTTAGTAAACGTGCCTTGTAATGAGTTTATTTAGTTTCTGATTTTCTCATTGATTTTCATAACTTCAATTAAAGCTTGTTGGTGATCTTATCATCACAATTGAAGACAATAACCATGACTTGCTTTAGAGGAACATAGATTTCTTCATTACGTATCACATTTTGAATATGAAAGTCACTTTATGAAGATCTGAACTTGGTTTCTAGCTTTGGAAATCATTTCTTCATATGTAAAACATACTTAAGTCTATTTCAAGGATTATTTTTCATTTCATTTAAATTCTGAATCTCTTGGAATGGGATTAAACGTGTTGAAACATGATAATGTGAAAATTAAACTTGTTAATGGAACTTGAATGCTAAAGAGAATGGTCCTATTGAGTTCTCAAGAAACTCAAATAAAAGATTAGTTCATTCTTTAAAATATTTTAACAAAATTGGTTTTGTTGTCAGTCAAAACTTTAAGCTATAACACTAGATGACTGTACTTAACCCAACCTCTGTTGATGGGCATGATACTATTTAGTATGTTTATTTTCGTGCATGATATGGAACGGTTAATACTTATGGTGTATACACACACACACACATGATGTGATTATGTTCATGATGTTGTGGTGTTTCTGTATTTTTCGTATGCTCGTGAAATGTCTTTATTTCTCCTATTGTATGCGATATGAATGATGTGTTTTATTTAGTACGTGTGGCTCATGTTTTGTTTTTGAAATTAAAAAAAATTACCTTATTTTTACTAAAGTATTTCCAATAGTTAAAGTTTAGAAGTAAAATAAAAGGGTACTATCTAATAATTAACTTAAATATGTCCTAGGCGTGTTGGGCTATATATTAGGATGTTACAACATGGTCATGCAAAAAAGCAAAGTATAATTGTGCTCTCAACTTGTAGAAATTGAATATGTAGCTGATGCAAATTACTGTACTCAAATGCTTTGGACCAGAAATCAACATGAAGATTATTATCTGAGTTATACCAAAATCCCTATCTTATGTGATAACACTAGTGCTATAAAGCTTGCCAAAAGTCCTATTCAACACTCTACATCTAAGCATATAGATGTAAAGCATCATTTCATAACGGATCATGTATAGGAAGGTGATAATGAGCTAAATTTTGTGAATACAGAAGAACAAGTTATTGATATATTCAATAAATCATTAGTTGAAGATCATTTCTGGTATCTGGAAAACCTTATGAACTTGAAATGTTTCTAAAAACCTACATTGCATAACATTCATAACATTCATTGCACTTTCTAGAGTCCTCCCCTGACTCTTGTTTAAGTCCTATATTTGAAGACTATCAAACCACAAGGTTAGAAACTACTATCTAGCATCGAAAAGTACTTCATTTGCCTTAGGAATCTCGTCAGAAAGTTCAATCCAAAGTTCAGAATGCTAAGTACTTTATTTGAAGAAGTAAAAAATTGTCATAAAGTTTTCACGTCTCTAAAGAAGGGAAAATGATTAAGAAAGTACATCCGTGTCTAAACATCAAAAACTCATTCAGAAGAAGTTTTAGTTTTTTAAGGTCAGAAATCCACTCAAAAAGTGTTTCACTTTCTGATGAGCATTCATGGTGGGAACCATTTTCTAAACCCTTCCACTCCTTGCATGATTTTTTATAGTTACCAAACATGTTACCCTTTTTCCAAAAACTCTAACAAACACTTTAACCCCCATTCTATAACCTTAAGCACTTTATCTTCCATTCCATAAAACAGTTTAACTTTAACTCCCACAAACACTTTAACCTTTTTCCCCAAACACTTCGATCATTTCCTCTCAACATCTAATATCAAACCTTCCTCACCTTCTCTGCGCAAAGATAAACTTTTCACCATCAGAGGCCAATTGAAACTCACTAACAAGAAAACTGAAATCCACATGTATGATGAACCAAATTTGCAAGGACACTACAAGATGCATTTGCATCAAGAAAGGTAGCTCTTGAGAAGACATTGAAATATGGGCTGTTGGAGCAAGTGCCTATTCTCAAGGAAGTGTTCTCTACTCAAGGATGAGAGAACTTTCTTGCCATTTAAGAGAAAGTGTTCCCTGGGATAGTGACTACATCCTACCTTCAACTTCAAGGAACTTCAGAAATTACCCTTAGAACAATCATCAGAAAGCACACTTTGGATATTACCCCTTCAAATATAACTACTTTCATTGGAGCACCATGTGATAGCCTAGTATGTCTGTCTTATGATGGATGGTGGCACAAGATTCATATTAATGAAGGTAATGTGTCACATACCCTAACTAGCTCTAGAGTTAATAAAGTGAAGCATATCACCATTGCTATCTGAAACTCTAAAGCTAGGTTAGTATTTTCTATCATCCAATTCGCCATATTGCCTAGACTAGGAAGCACTAATGTCCTAGTTGGGATAGATTCAATGTTGCTATTTTGTTTGTATCCATATTTACTGATGTGTTAGTTAACTACATTTGCCGATGTGTCACTTTATGATTGAATAATAATGTAAATTTTTTTTACTTTTTCAGTGTATTGAAATTAAATCTTTTTTATAATGTAAAAAATAATTAAAAGTAAGTGAACATCTCTTAATATTATATCTAAATGTAAATCAATTTTCACCTAAACGTAAAAAAAAAATACTTTTTAAAAAGTCAATTAAAAAGTCTTTTTTTAGAAGTTATAATTTTTTATCTTTTATAGAAAGGTATTTTGTATATAGTTTAATTTTGATGCACTGATATAAAAATTTTACATTATCGTCTAATCAAGTTTTTCCTTTTACATGACTTTTCTGATAGCGAGAAAATGCATGAAAAGGGGGGTTAAATCGTGCTTTTTATCTTTATACTTCAAACTAAAAACTTTTTCAATGAAGCTCTATCAAGCTTAAAGCTTGAAGTGCAGCGGAGGATAAGTTAGTTTATTCAAAAAGTAACTTTCTGAATCAAGTAAGTAGATAAAAATAAGAGATAATGATAAGGTGTTTTTGTAAAATCAAATACTATAAGATAAAAGAGATAAAGGATGAGAAGATACTGAATTAAGAGATTTATACTGGTTTGACCAACACTTGCCTACATCTAATTCTCAGTAACCACTGAGTTTCGCTAAGCTTCCTCAACCTAAGGAGATAACAATACAAGATAGCATCTACTGTAGCCTTCGCAAGCTCTTGCCAACGTTAATAAATCACTCTTACTAACTCAACAACAATAAATAGTTTTGCAGTAGCCTCTTCAAGCTTTCAACTTTCGATCACTACTGGATCGATGATACACTGGATTCACGATTTTAATGATATTACACTCAAGCTTCTCATGTTCTAAATGTGAAGTGATAAATCTGAACCAGCTTGAGTGACTTCTTTCTGCTAATTCTTCACCAGAAGAATGTATGAACAATCTAGTATAAGGAAAGAAGATTTTGATACACAAGAATTTAGCAGATAATTTTTACAGAGAGATTTGGAAAGATTTTTTTTAACATTTTTGCACTATATCACTTCTCTTCTCTTTTGAAGCTCAGTCATTTCTATTTATAGATGATTCTCCTTTATTACCATTATCCCTGATCTTCTATCCAACCAGCAAGTGTCAAATATCAGTTGAGTATTAGGAATATAATCTAGAAAAGTAGCACGTCTAGTGTCAGGAACTTCTTTTCAGAAGCTATTGATGAGTTGAAGTTTCTAAAGCCTATCAGAAACTATTCTTTTACTTTCTGAACTAGGTTTCTGAAGTGCTTAACAAGCCTTTCTTTATTTGATCGAGGGTACTGAAGAGATAATGTTCCGAGTAAAAGAGACTGATTTGGCTTTTGGATTTGAATTTCAAATGTGATTGCTTTCCCTCTCTTTTTAAGATGCGAACTTTCTGAAGAGTGCTATTAGCTTCTTGTTGATTTATTTGTCATTTGATCTTCAATTTTTGACTTTGTATTGATGAATAGTCTGTGATTATGATGACTGATGAACACATTGTTTCCATCTTTTGAATGTTATCATCATTGAATCCCTTCTTTTTGAAGTTTAGTGTTACTTTCTGATGACTATATCCTTGATTCCTTGATTCTGTTATAGAGTGCTTGCTTCTTTGATGCACATGAACACGTTTTGCTTGATGAATTTCGCTTTATCTAAATCTTTCCTCTTCTGATAAGAGAAAAACATGTTTGCATATGCATAGTGAAATCATCTCAACTTAATTCCAATAATGCATCTTGAAGTCACCTGATAAACTTTTGTCAAGAAACTCAAGGTAGCCGTTAGTCATTCTTCAAAGCATTTTCGTTAAATTGGCTTTGTTGTCATTCAAAACATTTAAGCTTCTACTTTTTGAACGGTTTTGGAGTTTACAATCTCCCTTTTTTTTATGATGACCAATCAATTTGAAGAAAATATTTTGAAGAAAGGTTGAAAGAAATAAGACAGAATATAAATCGATAAACTTCGTTTTCTTTGAACACTACATGATTCTTAAATCTTAGTCAGTCCCTTTTCTTAAGGCATAATTGGATATGTTCTTAGAGAATTTTGAAGCCTTAAGTTGATTTAAATCAATGTTGTTTGGTTTATGATGATTATTCTGATTTAAATCAGATCACTTCTTTAAATCATATCATAATATACTTAAGCAGATGTTATCGTTTTAATCGAAATTTTCTAGTCAACTTGATTTCAGTTATGAAGTGACTTTCTAATATTTAGGTGTGCTGGGATAAACACCTCCCACTCAGTTTTTTACTCCCCCTATCTTTTTCAATATAAGATTTTCATTTCTCTTCTTCCCTTTTTGTCATTAGCAAAGAGAGGGTGTACTGGAAATTAGGAGCTATTAGATGATGATTGTCTTATGAGGTTTAAAAAGGCTTTAAGTTCAACAAACTCTTCAAAATACAAAAGCGATATTCAACTAATGATTTTGTGAAAATGTTAGACACTTGGTCTTCAGTGCTTATAAACATTAATTCAACATCTCCTTTTTGAACATGATCTCTAATGAAATGATATTTTATATCAATGTGTTTTGATCTGGAGTGTTGAATAGGATTTTTGGCTAGATTTATAGCGTTAGTATTGTTACAGAAGATTGAGATTTTGGAATACTTTAAGTGGTAATCCTCTAGCTGGTTTCTGATCCATAATATTTGAGTACAGTAATTTGCAACTGCTACATATTTTGCTTCTGTAGTGGAGAGAGCAATGGTATTTTGCTTTTTACATGACCATGTGATCAGACTATTTCCAAAGAAGCAACAGCAGTGACTGGTGATTTTTCTTTCTATTCTGTCTCCAGCAAAGTTAGTATCACAATATCCTGTATTCTCACAAGATGTACTTTTCTCGTACCAAAGGCCAAGATTAGTAGTGCCTGCTAAATATCTGAGAATTCTTTTAACGACATTTAAGTGTGATGGTTTTGGATTTGATTGAAATCTAGCACATATCCCCACACTTAATTGAATATCTAGTCTACTGGGTGTAAGATACAATAGTGACCCTATCATTCCTCTGTAACTACTTTTTGATACTTTTTCACCATTTTGATCATCATCAACGATTCGTGATGGATGCACAGGAGTACTCATTGGCTTTGCTTGATCCATGTGAAATTTTTTCAAAAGTTTTTTTCTATATTTTTCTTGATGACCCTGAATTCCATCCTTTTGTTGCTTTATTTGCAAACCCAGGAAAAATTTCAGTTCACTCATCATACTCATTTAAAACTCACTTTGCATTAATTTTAAAAATTTTTCGCAAACATAATGATTAACGGCACCAAATATGATATTATCAACATATATTTGAACTATCAGAAAGTGTTCTTTAGAGTTAAGACTGAATAGAGTTGTGTCAACGTTACCTTTTTTGAGCCCGGTCTTTATCAAGAAGTTGCTTAGCCTTTCATACCAAGCTTGAGGTGCGTGTTTTAGACCATAGAGTGCTTTTGTTAATTTGTAGACATGATTTGGAACATAACCCGGTGGTTGCTTCACGTACACTTCTTCAAAGAGATAACCATTTAAGAATGCCGACTTAACGTCCATTTGATAGAGAGTAAAACCTTTGTAGGCAGCAAAGGCAAGTAACATTTCGATGGCTTCCAATCTAGCAATAGGTGCGAAGGTCTCATCATAATCTATTCCTTCCTGTTGATTGTAGCCTTGTGCAATCAGTCTTGCTTTATTTCTGATAACTCTGCCTACTTCATCCAATTTACTTTTAAAAACCCATTTTGTTCCAATGATGGTTTTTTCATTTGGTTTTTCTATAAGAGTTCAGACTTTGTTTTCCTCAAATTGATCCAGCTCTTCTTGCATAGCCTCCATCAACCCTTTTTCATTTAAGGTTTTTTCAATGCATGCAAGTTCAATGGTGGAGATTAGGGCATAATTTGAAGTATTTCTTAGAGAGGATCGAGTCTTTACTCCTTTAGAGATATCTCCTATAACATAGTTTTGAGAGACAGCTTTAAGGTCAGAAACTCTTTTGTAGTTTCTGTGCTTATAGTTTCCATCAGTTTCTTGTTCATCCTTAGGTTGCTCTTCCTCTTGTTTAGAACTATTGCTTAGTGTCGGCTTTGGTGTCTTCTTTTTGAAGGATTTGAATTATGGAGTCTTCTTTTTTATGTGCTTATCTGCTTGGATTTTGAGTCTTTTCCAAGATTCAACCTTTCAAGAGCTTCCTCTAGATCATCTGGGTCATCTTCAAAATCTTTTCTGCGCTCCTTGAACCTGATGTGAATTGTTTTTTCCACACATAGCGTTCTCTTGTTATATACCCTATAAGCTTTTGAAACAGATGAATATCCTATAAAGATACCATCATCATATTTTGGATCAAACTTGGCAAGTTTGTCCTTATTATTAAGTATAAAACAAGATAAGCTAAAAATATGAAAATATGAAATATTGGGTTTTCTACCCTTCTATAGCTCATAAGGGGTCCTTTTGAGAATTGGTCTTAGAAAAATTCAATTTTTTATATAACATGAGGTATTCATAGCGAGAAAATAGGGAGGGGGTTGAATCGTACTTTTTATCTTTAAACTTCGAACTAAAAACTTTTTCAAAGAAACTCTATCAAGCTGAAAGCTTGAAGTGCAGTGGAAGATAGGTTAGTTTATTTAGAAAGTAACTTTCTGAATCAAGTAAGCAGATAAAAATAAGAGATAATGATAAGGTGTTTTTGCAAAATCAAAGACTATAAGATAAAAGAGAAAAAGGATGAGAAGATACTAAATCAAGAGATTTATATTGCCTAAATCCAGTTCTCAGTAACCACTGAGTTCCACTAAGCTTCCTCAACCCAAGGATATAACAATACAAGATAATCTTTACTATAGTCTTCCCAAGCTCTTACCAACATTAGTAAATCACTCTGACTAACTCAACAACAACAACAAGTAGTTTTGCATTAGCCTCTTCAAGCTTTCAACTTCCAATCACTACTGGATTGATGATACACTGGATTCATGATTTGAATGATATTACACTCAAGCTTCTCCTTTTATCAATGTGAAGTGATAAATCTGAACCAGCTTGAGTGACTTCTTTCTGCTAATTCTTCCTTAGAAGAACATATGAACAATCTAGTATAAGGAAAGAAGAATTTGGTACACAAAAAATCTAGCAGATAATATTTACAGAGAGATTTGGAAAGATTTTTCAACGTTTTTGCACTATATCACTTATCTTCTCTTTTGAAACTCGGTCATCTCTATTTATAGATGATTCTCCTTTGTTACTATTGTCCATAATCTTCTATCCAACTAGCACATGTCAAACATCAGTTGAGTATTGGGAATATAATCTAGAGGAGTAGCTCGTCTTGTGTCGGGAACTTTTTTTTAGAAGCCGTTGATGAGTTGAAGTATCTAAAGTCTATCAGAAACTATTCTTCTACTTTCTGAACTATGTTTTTGAAGTACTTAGCAAGTCTTTCTTTGTTTGATCGAGGGTACTGAAAAGATGATGTCCGGGTAAAAGAGACTGATTTGACTTTTGAATTTGAATTTCGAATCTGATTGCTTTTCCTCTCTTTTTAAGATGCGAATTTTCTAAAGAGCGCTACTAGCTTCTTGTTGATTTATTTGTCTTGTGATCTTCAATTTTTGACTTCGTATTGATGAATAGTCTGCAATTATGATAACTAACAATTGAGTAGCACATTGTTTCCAGCTTTTGAATGTTATCATCATTGAATCCCTTCTTTCTGAAGTTCAGTTTTACTTTCTGACGACCATATCCTTGATTCATTGATTTTGTTACAGTGAGGTTGCTTCTTTAATGCACATGATCACATTTTACTTGATGAATTTCGCTTTATCTAAATCTTCTTCTTTTGATAACATAAAAACATGTTTGCATTTGCATAGTGAAATCATCTCAACTTAATTCCAATAATGCATCTCGAAGCACCTGATAAACTTTTGTCAAGAAACTCAATGTAGCCGTTAATCATTCTTTAAAGTATTTTCTTTAAATTGACTTTGTTGTCATTCAAGACATTTAAGCTTATACTTTCTGAAGGGTTCTAGAGTTTATATTTTCAAGAATTGTGGATGGAAGTTAATCATATTTACTAATGTGTCAATACATGATTGGATAATTGTTTAAAAAAATTATCCATAGTTAATATATTAAAATTAAATCCTTTTTTATAATATAAAAAGAAAAGATTTTTATAAATAAGTGAAAATATTTTAATATTATATTCAAATATATTATTGTATCAAACTTAAACATGTGAATTTGGTTGTGCCATTGAGCATGTGCAATGATAATCAAAATTTGACATCTGACAAATTAGATAACCAAAATTTGGTGCAACTTTTGGAGGAAAAATTCTTTATCACTGTATGATAAATGCTATCCATTGAACAAACTATCCAACTTTTATATATAGATTGATCATAATTTGAATTGTTTTACCTATTCTACATAACATCCCAATAAAATATCTTTGAAAAGTTCTCTTACTAACGAGTAATTTGCAACGAGCTTTATCCTCACCTAAATTTTTCTTAGTGAAAAGAAAAATCTTTGAAAACTTTATAAGTATTGTGAATATTGAAATCGATTCATTACTCATTCGGACTGTAGACAAATTCATAAACCCCTTGAATACACATGAAGACACTTCTGTGTACAATAGGACAAAATGTCACCAAATTTGTTTTTGTTATTAAAACAAAAAAAAAGGCCGAGAATTCTGGTCCAACAAAAAACGCGTGGCCACGAGGACATGCAATACCTAAAGCCAATAGAGGACACAGGACACGCACTCAAAGTGTGAGGCCAATACGCATCCAAGTAACAAGGCGTAGCCCCGTCCTACCCAAACGCTTTTTATGTGGGGGACAATTCGGCCGAGCAAGAGACTTATCATGGAACTTTTGCTAAGTGAATTGAATAGCAACCTAACTTGCACCAAGAACATTTTAGCAAAACTGAAATTCAGGTGAGGAAAAAAGTGAAACGGATTCAAATGGAAAGGGGCGCAGAATCCTTTCAAGAAAAATAAAAAGAAACTTTCACAACTAATAATTTTATCATTTCATTAATGTTCACCTTCTTATTTAAAAATAATATAAAAAATTTAATTGTACTACACTATTATTTATATATGATAGAACTGTGTCATTGCTTGATCTACATAGCTGGCCTCACTTGTTGAGACAAGACTTAGACCTCATTTGATATATAATATAAGGCATAATAGTATTAGTTGGTACTATAACAATAATTTTTGTCATATGGTTGGAGTTATATATGATATATAATATTATAGGTCAACCTATTCTTATCGTATGATTATAGAATTAAGTTATCAAGTCCCAAGAAATCTAATCCTAACTTACTCGCAAATCCCTACGCCCATCCATTGCAGGAAGTAGTTAGCCAACCATCAATTGCCACCTGTCCATTATTGGCTGCCACCCTCCCTCGGCTGGTCGTCTCCCTCTACATGCCGATTGCCACTAGCCACACGTCTGCCACCAACTCGCTACCAGTCGCCACCCTCCTCCTGCTAGTCATTGCCAACCACATGTTGACCACCAACCATCGGTTGCTTATGCCACCCGCTTGCTCGTCCACTGCTAATCATGTGGCATACCAAACAATAGATAACATCATAACTTAAACAATAGATTTCTTATACTATACTTTTTAAATCTTATATTATTTTTTCTAATATATCTTATATGATGCATTAAACAACGCCTTAGTTGTTATTGTTATACACTTTTATTTTGAAAAGTTCTACATCATTCATTAATTATATATTATTATTACATAATTAAAAGCAAGTGACTATTGTATATTTATAATAACCATTTTGACAATAACATAGCAATAATGAAATATAATAAGTACTCATCTGAGTTAATAATATTTTTTATTTAAATGATTGAATGAAATAACCAAAGAAAAAGTAATAAACTATATTTCACAAATTCGAGTGAAAATAGATTGTGATATCATAGGAACTAATATGCAAATTTCGAAGTTTAAGTTCCATCCTCGTTACTTTTGAGAGAAAATTCATTAACTAATATTCAAATTTAGACAAACACAATAGTATTCCGATTTAACATTGAAAAATCAATTATTAATTATTAACGAAAAAAAAATTGTCTTATTTGAGTGTGACTCACATCACATCTATACTATTAATAAAGATGATTGAGGTGAGCAACCACCTTTTAATGTCTTCTTATTCTATTGAAATTTATTTTCAAGTCCATCAATCACAATCTCATTTATCTCTAATTTTTTCATATTTTTTTTCTTTTTTCATGTAACCAGCCCTTTTTTAGTGTAATAAAAAAATATAAAAATTAAAAAATCTTTAATTTCCGTAAAATATAATATCAAATAATTTCATATAAAATCAAATATATCACATAATTAATTTATCTATATATTTTTCTCTTTATTTTCATATAAAATCATACCTGTCCAGTCGCTAGTGTAAATAAATTAAATTGAATATATTTTTTTCTTGGTTAACGTTAAATTCAAGTGTAAGTAAACAGCTCCGCACTTCGCCTCCTTCCGTAGTGCTACGTTCACTAACGCACACATCACACAGTTCGCAACCACCAGACGCCAGTTCACTCCTGACAACTCCAAACTCCTAATTCTCCAACTCTCTCTCTCTCTCTCTCTCTCTCTAAGGGAGGCGGTTCCGTCATGGACGCCGCCGCCGCATCGCAGCTCGTCTACTGCGGAATCGATCCCTTCCCTCTCCGCCGCTCTCTCTCCCACCGTTCACCTTCACGGAGCAAGCTCCCTCCGGTTCGCCGCCCGACGAACCTGGTTTTCGCCGTCTCTGCAGAGCCCAGAGCCGCCAGAAGCGCTCCGTCGACCGCCGTCAACGGTTCATCATCGAGGCCTCCAACGCCTAGCACTGCCGTCAACGGCGTCTCCACGGTGACTCATCTCATCCTGATTTCACCGTGGAATTCGATTTCTCGTTCTTTGCGATTTCTTTTCTTCTTCTTCTTCTTCTTTTTTTCCTCTCTCAATTGTTTGTTGAATCGACGGAAACGTGACGTCACGTGTGTGTGTGGTTTTTGTTGGTCGGCAGAGAATTGGCGATGTTTCGAAGGAGATAAAGAGGGTGAGGGCGCAAATGGAGGAGGACGAACAGTTAGCGACGCTCATGAGAGGCCTCCGGGGCCAGAACCTCAAGGACTCGCTTTTTGCTGAGGATGATGTTCAGCTGCGCCTTGTTGAGGTGTTCAATCTTTCTCGGATATTATTCTTCTTTTGACTTCTCTGTAAATTTTTCATCTGATATTCCTGTGGCTACTATCTAACATTCAATTAGGATCAAATTTTCTGATTTTTTTTAAAGGTTTTTCTAAGCAGGCACTGGTTTGTTTAAAGAAGCTAGAAAAATGTAAGTTTTAAAGTTTTTAGTGGCTCCCCCACTTGGAAAACATCAAAATTCTTCCTCTCAATGCATAAACTTCCATTTTATATTTCTTAACCAGTATACTAAGGGCACTGGTTAGATAAATCCATATAATATATATTTGGCTTTAAATTTTGAATGGATATTTGATTGGATTGTAATAGAATTTTGTATCTTGTACTGTTTTAGGTAGATGAAAGTAGCGAGTTTTTACCCTTGGTGTATGATCCTGCCAGCATTTCTGCATATTGGGGGAAGCGTCCAAGAGCCGTTGCTACCCGCATTGTGCAGTTACTTTCCGTTGCTGGAGGTTTTCTTTCTCGTATTGCTTCGGATGTGATTAGGAAGAAGGTTAAAGAGGTAACTCCTCAATATCCAGAGAGGCTACGCAGCTTTCCTTCATTCTTGAGTGCTTTTTTTGTTCTCTTTCTGTTTCTTGGTTTTTGTTTTTCTGCACTGGAGGATTTGTTATAATAAAAGGTTTCTCTTTATGTCAAAAAGATACAAACTAATTCAGAAGTGTTGCTGTGTTATTAAATGAGTATTTTGTAAATTTTCATAACTGTATACACTATAGAGAAGTAGTTTGCTAGTTCTGTATTGAAGAGCTTAGAGCTGGAGCTTGTGTCATATGTAAATATCTATAAGCATGAGCATCTTATTGTTCTAGAATTAGTGCCAGTTTCTTTATATTTCATAGCCCATTTTTTTCAAAGTGCAAATTTTGAGGTTACATTGTGATTATTCTTTTGTGCTCTTTCTGTAACCAGAATGAAGTTGCTAGGGCAATTGAATTGCGTGAAATAGTAACATCTTTGGGTCCAGCATACATAAAACTTGGGCAAGCATTGAGCATTCGACCTGATATACTGTCACCTGTGGCAATGATAGAGCTGCAGAAGCTTTGTGACAAAGTAAGCTTGTTGCTCCCTCTCCTTTTCTTTATTCCTCTCTTCTGCATTTTCCATTGTTTCCATCTTTAATTGATTGAGTTATACATAGTTTGGAATGGGGGGAATAGTGAGTCAGAAAAATAATTCACAACTAGATCTGTAGACAAGTGTGATACTGTGATTTGTAGGTTAAAATAAAATTTTGGTCCCTATACATGATCATTTTTAATTTGGCCCCTGAAAGAAATTTCTTTTAGTTTGGTCCCAGTGTATACCATCATTTTCAATTTTTTCTTTGTTGTATTTTTCTGTTAGTATAAAATTATGAGCTTGGCATAAAGTTAACTTAGATTATATTAGGGACCACATTGAAAATAAGTGCAATGTATGGGGAAGAAGTTAAAAATGAGTGTCACTTATAGGGACCAAAACAAAATGGTCCTTATTGGTGACACTCATTTTTAATTTGGCCCCTACATTTTACTTTATTATAACTCCAGCAGACAACATTACAAGGGTAATTTGGTCTTTGCACTTCACTGTATTTTAAAATGTTTATATATGAAAGGATTAAAATGAAAATTTTCTCATATGGGGGCCAAATTAAAATTAAGTGTCACATATAGGGGCCAAATATATATTTGAATCTGATTTGATTTTAGTCAATTCGAGCTGCATTAAAACAATATTTATTTTCTTCATTTTAGAAAAGTGAAACGTGGTTGAACTGGTTGGAAATATAATATTTAAGTTCTAATTCTGAAACAACTTACGGCATTACTTTTCATTACCTTATTTACCTAGAGCAGTGATCTCTACATACAAGAATTGTAATCCGAAAAATTGTATATATTGAAAATTATTAGCAGTTACATAATGACATTTTGATTTCTGATATTGTGAGTTGTTCTTGTTGCTGAGGTTCCTTTGTTTTTTGTGTGGGTGTGGGGGGATTCTGTAAAATGTGAAGGTTCCTTCATTTCCAGATGATGTGGCTATGGCTCTAATTGAGGAGGAGCTTGGTCAGCCATGGCAAAATATCTATTCTGAGTTATCACCTTCTCCCATCGCTGCTGGTAGCTCTCCAGACAACCAGTTAGATATATTAAATTCTTAGTAGAAAAGTATAGTCTCTCTTTGCTGGTTTTTTAAGTTCATTAATCAGCAGGTATTTATTTTTCTGTGAAACCTGTTTGCAGCATCTCTTGGACAGGTATATAAGGGCTGCCTAAAGGAAAATGGGGACTTGGTGGCTGTTAAAGTACAAAGACCTTTTGTTCTTGAGACAGTTACAATTGATTTATTCATTATTAGGAACCTGGGTTTGGCTCTTCGAAAGTTTCCTCAGGTAAGTTTAATTCTTGTGAGGGGAGACTTTCAAGTTGTATCTGTCAACTAAACTAATATGACCCTTGAAATGGTGATGTTGGTGATGCAAATTAATTGCTGATTGTCCTGCTCTCAACCCAACTGCCTTTTTCTGTTAGAAATGAGGAAATATTCAGTAATATCTCCATTATATCTTAGAATATTTCACATCATATCTTAGATTGATTTAGATTTATATAGGTTGATTCTATCATTATGTTTAGATTTTATCTTTGCTTTATAAATAGGATTATCTCAATGTACCACAATAGCACAATGTATCAAATATACTTTCATATTATTGAGTCTCTATTTTCTCTCTTTTCTTCCTTTTCAATGATATTTTATAGGTCTCCATAGATGTGGTTGGTTTGGTTGATGAGTGGGCTGCTCGATTCTTTGAGGAGTTAGACTATGTGAATGAAGGTGAAAATGGAAACCGTTTTGCTGAAATGATGAGGAAAGACCTACCACAGGCGAGTCTGATTACTTTTTGTAATTTTTCATTTTTGAGCTCCTTTTAATCACATACAAAACATATTTGGTATTTCAATAATCTATGTTTTGTTTTATTCAAGTGCAATATGGTAGAAGAGGTAACTATTTTCTTTGACAGGCTTACAACAAACATCCTACCTGAGTAGACAATCTCACTTACTAATTACAGCACACTGTAGGCCAAATGAAATTTAATAATTCTCTTACATCCTGAAGGCCCAGGTGACTCCTACTTAAACAAAAAGCAGGGTGAATAAATATTTTTTTGATAGATGACCTTTGATTAAATTAATGTGACTTCAAGACTGTATAAAAGGGTCCCTTCCAGCCATCTAAATTTCTCGTAAGTTTTCTACACTAGGAAGAAACTAGAAGTTAGTCACCTCCCAGAATGGGACCCTAAGAAGCCAAGAAGGTTATTCAAAATCATAGCTTCCCAGTCTGGCAAACTTAGATTGCATGAGCAAAATATTCATTATTGCTGTACTACAAATTTTTGCTTTTGATTATTTCCAAATGACGTTTGTGATTTACTGAAAAATGACAAAACAGCTCTAAGGAAATTATGTCTATGCATGATTCATGGTGAGGATAGTTATTTGATTTTCGCGTTGTCCATGATGTATTTGTACTGTTTATGGACGTGAACTGTGGATATGGCTAGATGAGCAAAATATTCATTATTGCTGTACTACAAATTTTTGCTTTTGATTATTTCCAAATGACGTTTGTGATTTACTGAAAATGACAAAACAGCTCTAAGGAAATAATGTCTATGCATGATTCATGGTGAGGACAGTAATTTGCTTTTCGCGTTGTCCATGGTGTGTTTGTACTGTTTATGGACGTGAACTGTGGATATGGCTAGATGAATGCATGGTGAAATACTACCATTTGAGTTTTATTCTTTGCAGAAAGTAGTCGATTCTCTGTTGTTATTTTATTTTCAATGTGTTGGCAGTCTGAATGAAGCGGTGTTCTTATGTGATGGCATAACACTTAGAAGGAAAGAAACAATGCTGAGTTTGATCATAGTGTGATTGTATTGCTTTTTTAAGGGCCTGATATCCGCTAATGATCAAGGCCCTGGTTGTATATGCTTAATGAATAATGACTATATTATCAAAATGAGAATATTAGGCTAGATTTTTGTGGCCATGAAGTTACAAATTTATTGCAATTAATAGATATCTGCAAATAGCATTCGTAATGTTTGAAGAAACAAGTCAATTAAAGTTTGTCTGGATAACATGCTGGTCAGGAGGTGAATTTGGCTGCTGCTTCTGACAGTTTTAGTTTCAGGTTGTGATACCAAGAACATACCATAAATATACATCAAGGAGGGTCCTTACTACAGAATGGATTGAAGGAGAGAAGCTGTCACAAAGCACAGAAAGTGATGTTGGAGATCTGGTTAATGTTGGAGTCATCTGCTATCTAAAACAGGTATTTTTATTTTGAAACTGTTTAGATGGAACTAGAGTTATAGATTATAGAATGGTTTTATTTTTATAAGCAGTCATCGCAAATCATCTACTTTTTCGCTGAGCCTTTTACTGACAATAGGTTGCTTATTAAAAATTTCTTCTTGTTTGATAGACCATCATATAGTCTAATAAAACTTGTGATGCTATCCTCAAACTTCGGTCCAAATATATATATGGTTATTGATTGTGGTTTTTGCAAATTTACCAAATAGTTTGATCTTCCAAGAGAATATTGATATAAGTGAATCCTTACTACCTATTTATTCATTGATTTTCATTTTATTTCAGCTCCTTGATACTGGATTTTTTCATGCTGACCCACACCCGGGGAATTTGATCCGCACTCCTGATGGAAAGCTTGCGATACTTGACTTTGGTAAAAATCAATTTTGTTACAGTATATAGTGAAATATTTTACATTTTTATTTTTACTTGCAAGTCGCCAATGGTACAGACATAAACTTAGCTTTTGCTTTGTTGTTTCTTTTGTTTATTACCTAATGCTACATTTACTGTCCTGAATGTGATGATATTTGTTGGAATAATCTACAAATGGTTTCTTTAGTTGATGATGGAATTTCAGCCATGTGGTTTGCCATAATTATAATGCTGTCTAAACCATTTAAAAGTTTTTGTGGCCTCTCTTTAAACAATTAGATAAGTGTACTTTGTTTTTTGCAACTTTAGCTGGATATTCTTCACAATGGTCCTTTGGCTGGATATATTGCCTTTCTCCTTATGCTAGTCTTGTTCATATTCCTAACTATTTGTTTCAATATCCGAATCATTGTGATAAATAATTAAAGTCTTTTGCTGCACCCAGGGCTTGTTACAAAATTGACTGATGATCAAAAGTATGGAATGATTGAAGCAATTTCTCATCTCATCCATCGGGACTATCCAGCCATAGTTAAAGACTTTGTTACACTTGGTTTCATTCCTGACGGTGTCAATTTGGAGCCAATATTGCCAGTTTTGGCCAAGGTCTTTGATCAGGCCTTAGAAGGTGGAGGGGCAAAAAACATAAATTTTCAGGAACTGGCATCAGATTTGGCCCAAATTACCTTTGATTATCCTTTTAGGATACCCCCATACTTTGCCCTCATAATTAGGGCTATCGGGGTTCTGGAGGGGATTGCTTTAGTTGGAAATCCTGATTTTGCCATTGTTGATGAGGCCTACCCATATATTGCACAGGTATAATATTCTGTGGTATTTATTTTTTGTTTTGTGAAGAAATTGGCTTGTATATTCTTTACTTGTGGGCACCTCACTGTTAATTACTCTGGATAAATCATAACTTTGTATTTGCATGGAAATTGAGTTGTACTTGAAACACATAATAAGACATATTGATTGTGACTTAAATGAGTGTAATGATGTTTTTGTTGCAGTATCATGGTTAGATTTTATGATAAGGTGCAGAAAAATTTGAGCCAATGGCATTGGTATTGAACAGAAAATCCTGTGTTGTGTATGAAAATAAAGGTTGGGCATCTTCCAAATTTGAAGTGTTATGGTTTTGGAGGGCATTAAGTTTTGGATGGAATACATGGGAGGAATGACTTCATTAGCGTTGTTGGATGCAGCAAACTCTTCATCTGATTTCTTTAGTGTTAAGATATAAAATCATTCATTTGTCTATCTGACAATAAGCTCTAGGGAGAAATAGTTCTTGACTTAGTATTAGAGCTTATGTGACTAAGTGGTCTAAAATTCAATTCTTGGCATCTCCGTTCATTTAAATAAATTAGTTCAATTTCAGCACAAAGTAGGTAAACTTGTCCATTGTCCAGACCTCAAGCCCAAAGGGCTCTAGCATGAGGGGATCTGTTAAGATACAGAACTGTTCATTTGTCTCCACCCAATAGCTTAAGATCCTGGTAGAGATGGTTTTTGACATATACAACCATCATTCTTGACTGGTTTCAGAAGTATTTTCACTGATAAATACAAGATTGGATTTTGACACACTAATTAATAGCTTTGAATGCTGAACCAATAGGATTTTCCATTATTGGTAGCTGGATTGTCCTGTTGCACTATCTAGATTCTTCTAGAGTAAACTATCCTAATGACTAATGTTCATCGTCTTCATTGATAGAGGCTCCTCACGGATGAATCCCCTCGACTAAGGAATGCTCTTCGTTACACTATATATGGGAAATCTGGAGTTTTTGATGCTGAAAGATTTATTGATGTCATGCAAGCATTTGAGAATTTTATTACTGCTGCCAAAAGTGGAGGTGGAGAGGATCTGAATGGGAATATGGCTGACCTTGGGATCCTTGCAGGTCAGTCCGAATATCTTTTGCCAGGATTCCAGTCTGTTATGCCTCAAGCACAGAGGCCAGCACAAACAAGGGCAGCTTTAGCGTTTTTGCTGTCTGATAGGGGGAATTTTTTCCGAGAATTTCTTCTGGATGAGGTAATTTCTACAATCAGTGAAGAAGCTATTATAATATGTTGTTTTGGAGTGTTGTTAAATACAACTTCCTATCTCATTTAAAATGTCATTCGAGATGCTGAGGAATTCTCATATTTTTCTATTTTCAGATGAGAGTATTGAGTATCCCCTCCATTTTCTTGACTTTCTCATTTTATTGTTTGTTTAACTGAACCTATGAGCACATATGAATGCAGGAATCTGCTGAAGCTTTCTTAAATTGGCCTGTCAACATCTTTATTGATTAACTACATGAAACAAAGAGATATAAATTTATAGTTTTGTATCCTAGTAAGAGGATATACCTGCATAAAGAACCTCAGGCATTTAATAATTCATTGATGCTAATGGGGTTCTGTACCTTATTCTACTTAAGATTGTCTGCCTAAGACACTAGTGATCATTCTAAGTTTCTTATTCTACTTCACTCATTGTTTGATGCTTTTTTACTACACATATTTTCAATTAAATTTAACTCAGAAATTGCAGTGGCATATTAATAAGTGTTATACTTCATATGATACGCATTTCGATAGTTATTTGTCAATAATGAGATTTCATAAATTGATCAAGAGTAGTGTTATTATAGACAGTAATTGTAAGGATTGGTTTCATATTAATTTCTCTAAGCTTCAAAGCTATCTCTTCCATGTAAGGGGATTCTATGTGCGTGCAAGTTTATCTTAGGAGGCGTAGGGGAGGGGGCAGTGGCCCAATTCCTAGGATGTAGATAGCACTGCTGAGGAGTGCTGACAGCTTTTGTGGCAGTTAGGGTGGTTATTTGAGGAGGGAAAATCAGTTGGTAGGGTGTCAGGGAATAGATAGGGGAAAGGGTGATCGTTGTAAGGTGTCTAGTCATTGAATGTTCTTGAGAGAGCTTAGAGGACTCTACAATCTCATCTTGTTATCTATAATCTTTCATTAGGGTTCTTGGTGCATTGCCAAGGATTCTCATCAATACACATAAATTTTTCAGTTTATTTCTTCTTTTAGATACCAGTGGTTACAATGGCACTCTCAAAATATAAATAATTATGTCCAAACTATAAAAATTTTCTTTTGTAACTTTCTCTCTTACTATTGTGTATTATAAGTTTCAAATTTGTCACTTCTAGGAAAAGCATTCTCAGTACAGAAATAATCCTGTCAAAACCATAAAAATTTTCTTATGCATTTTTCTCTCTGGCTATTTCGTGTTATTTGAATCTTGTTCTGTGCTTGATTACTTAGGGCCTTTGATTCGTAAAATTTTTTAAAATTGTTAGAGTCTCACATTGCTTAAAGATATAACCTAGATAGCTTTTATAAGAGCTTGGGCAACCCTCCACCATGAGCTAGCTTTTGGGGTTAAGTTAGGCCGACTTAATACTAAGATGGTATTAGGGCTATCCAATGTTGTTATTAGGCCACCCACAAATGTCCTGTCCTGCAAACTTCACGCTTCATATGTATAGCTCTGGGTGGGAGGGGGGTGTGTTAAGAGTCCTATATTGCATCAGGATATGACCTAAATAGCCTTTATAAGAGCTTGAGCAACCCTCTTTGCATGAGCTAGCTTTTGTGATAGAGTTAGTTACAGTCAATACAAAGAAAAATAAATGAAATTAACGTGTGATTATTATTCTTGATTATTAATGGATTCTTCAATTGCCTTCTCAGCTTGAGAATGTGAGCAGGATTAGCTAGTCCTCTATATATCAACGTCTTAGCAAGCTTTTTATGGTCTTTTAGTATGTAACACATCTTTGATAATTAATGACGATCTTTCAGATCTAATTCCTGCCACAGAATTGACTGCATTTATTATAATTTTCAATTGGGCCACCTCCAATATTGAATGCTGTGAAGTCCCACATTGATTAATGATATGTCCAAAATAGTCTTTATAATCACTTGGGAAATACTCCCCCGCCTCCCCGTTAAGCTAGCTTTTGGGATGGAGCTAATCACCCAAAGTTGTCTAGGCCTACAAATTTCATGCTATAGATGAGTGGTCATGGGCATGAGGGGGTGTGTCAAGTCCCGATATGGCCAAGATAGTATGTACAGTAATTTGGGCACCCTTTCCCCCTAGGTTAACTTTTGGAGTGGAGTTGGACCCTCAATCTTAAGAAAACGCGGTGTTGTATGACTTGATACGATTAAATAGATATGGGGACTTGAAGAAAAAAGTTGACACTTGAATATATTGTAGATGCAATATTTTCAAAATAATTTTGATTATGCAAATTTTATGCTTGCTTAGTTAAATCTAATGAAAGTGTTAGTTGTTGATGACAAAAATATGTTTCATGGAACATTTGCAAAGCTTTTCTTAATCCTGGGGTTACTAATATTATTGTAAGTAGCTTCTGTGGTAAAATTACGGAAGGGCATTGCTATAGCAGAGAAGAACAAATCAATAAGCGTCTAAAATGTTGACTTCTACTCGGGCAAAAGTTGCTGAACTAGAAAATGAAGTTCAGTTGTGACTTGTTATCGTGCCTGTGGTTTTATCAAATGATCATCGCATAGTTCTATTTTAATTGCTGTCATCATTTGTGCTTTTATAAACTTTTCCTGGGTAAATTGACTGCAATGCATTCATATAGCTGCTAGCAAGTTCCATGGTGCTAGAGTGATGGTTTTTGGTCTTGGGCAGTGGCAGTTGTTGATGACACCCATACACTTATATAGTTCGTAAGAGTTAATGTGTGATCTTGGATTATCAATGTCAGTTACCTTAGAGGCCTCTAGTTTTCACAAAATTTTATGTAATGTTTTCATCTAACTTGCATTTGGTTTTCTTTTCATAGCATAATGTTTTTCTGGTGATTCATTGTATGCTATGTATGTTGGTGCGTTAATGAATACTATATGGTGAGAAATATGCTGTTTCAGTCAGAGGTACCAAGTTTGGACCAATGTTGCTTTCTCACTTCTGTGCTTTTGTTGAGTGTATGAATTTCAAAATATTTGACTCACTTTAATTGCTGGTGGAAAGCAGATTGTTAAGGGCATCGATGCACTTACAAGGGAACAACTGGTAAGAATAATGTCCTTACTAGGAATTCAGAATGCAACACCTGTTTTCAGTATGGTACCTACTCTTGGACCCTTTAAGCCTGCGGCTCTTATACCCACCATAACTGAAGAGGATGAAGTTATATTGAATAACGTCCAGAAAGTGGTGGAATTCTTGACTGCTGGAAGCTCACTATCAAGGACACCTGGTCAGGTAATGAAGGGCTCACTACTGAGAGTCATGATATTTCCCTTTGTACTTATCTTCAACAAATAAGTGGAACTGTTTTTTTTTTCCCCCTTTTTTTCTTTTTCAATTAAGCTTGAAAGGTGCATATTTATTTATGTTTGTTTGGGGTGGTCACAGGCACTGAATGTTCCTCAGATTGTTCAAGAGCTTCTTCCTGTGTTGCCGGGTTTATCTGTTAAAGTACTTCCTGAGGTTCTAAGCAGATTATCTTCTCGGGTATTAGCACGATTAATACGTGATACATTTTTGTGAGAGAATTCTACCAACCTGACTGCTTAAGACCCCAACAATTGTGTATATGTTGACAGAACGGACAAAACCGCAATAAAAGTATATATGACTAAGATTCTTCTCTCTGTTGCTCCTGATTTGGGAAATATTCTCAACTACGCTGAACAAGGCACTCACTTCATCTTTTGATGTTAATCATTTTTGGTGTATAGATAGGGGAAGCACCCCACACAGTTCTCACGGTACTCACCACTCAGTGATATAGTGCAAGATTACTAACCTACAGCGTACCTAAGCAAACCACTGTTAGGATCACAAATTAAAAGAGTTTTATCTTATTTATGTATATTGAAAAATGTATTTCATCTCTAGTAGCAGTGGTGGTTACTGCAAGGTCTGTTTTCGTTCAAATTATTTTGGTATAAAACTGATTTTTTCAACTGACAAAATTACTGTGGCGTCCATGAAGCTATGAGCTGGTTTTCTGAATAAAACTGCACGTCCTATTTACTTGCCAATTAGAAAGAGAGCTGCAGTATGCACCTGCCACTTGTAGACTACAAAGATTTTCTTTCTTCTCCCAACCGCTAACTGAACCCTGCATCGAAGAAACTCCTGCTGCTCCTCATCCAAATCAAACCTCCACCCTCTACCTTTAGCATCGTCAAAGGAACACGTGGTCCAACTCTAGGAGCTATTCCCTCATCTCTCAACAACTGCCGCAATTGTTAAACCCAATTTCTTTCAAGTTCATTAACACCGATAGTTGAAGCCCTATGAACACTTTAAATGGGTCGTGTTAACATAGTCCTTGAAGTGAGGTTTTCATCTACCACCTCAAATTAGAAATTATTTTATATTAAATTACACAAAATATATAGCAAAAGACACAATCTAGGTAATTAAAATTGGCACCTGGTCAGAAAACTTGGGGGGTTTTTGAGGATGAAATTAAGGTAATTAAAATTAAATGATAAAGTGCAAGGTATTTATACGATTGGAATTAGTTATCACAAATCAAATATTGAATTCATTAGTGGTTATTAGTAATAGATTATTGGTAATTCTACTAGTGATTGATCGATCTCTAGAATTTGACTAATGCAAATAACTAATAAACGAGATTTCAATTTATTTAGAAATTACATTGATTTAATGAACCAATTGCTATAGCCTAACTACCAATCGGCAAGTTAATTTTAAAGTTCTCCCTCAAACATAAACCAATTGATCTATCAATTTATGCCCAAAGGGTTTCTTTAAACGATGATTGCCAATTTAATTATTCCAATAAAAATTATAGCAATCACCACAATAATTATAAGAATAGAAACTATGAAATATTGAGAAAACTAATGCATGCAATATAAACAAAGGGTCTCAAATATCATCTCAATCCATTTAGAAATCTACACTAGTAGAAAAATATACTCCTCTATCTCTGGAGGTTACAACAGTGAAAATAAATGGAACCTAAAAATAATAGTATCAATTCTTGTCACAATCTCCAAGACAAAGTACCCTCGTTAATGGAATCTGCAAGAGAGAGAATAATAGAGAAGAAGAAGATGTAGAGAGATGTGGAGAAAGAAAGAGAGAGCTCTAAACTGTAGCCAACCAACTATGTCAATCCTTTAAATACTACTATCTAAGATAGCCCAAAGTGGAGCCCAAAAATAGATACGTTATCTATAATCCTGTATGTCGCACTAGTGTTGTAGAGCCAAAATGAGCGCTGCAATGCTCTCCAGAAAGGGTGGCCCCAAAGATTAATGGTTGTGGCTTTGTCGAGCGCTGCAGCGCTCCTGAGAATAAGCTTCCACAATTATGCTCTTTTCAACTCCAAGCTACTTTCCAAGAGTTTCTAGCCTTGTTCTTGACATTTTGCACTTGAAGCAAAGCTCCCGTGCATAAGACCATATTCAAAGAGACAAGTTAAATGCAAGAGGGTGTAATTACAATTTATTCCAAAATCAATGCAATAGTCAATGATTCTGTCAAAATCAAAAAATGAGGACTAAATCAAAATCCTAAGTATTGACATCAATAACTTAGAAAAATTTATGGAAAAAGCTAAAGTTTGATAGCAAGATAAGTGGCATAAATTCCCCTTATCGAACTCCCCGACACTTAAGCGTTGACATGTCTTCATGTGAAACTAAGATCAAACCAAGACATGGATGAGAAATAGTATAGAAGGACTAGACTAGACTCCTAATTCTAAAAAATGCATGATGCATGAAAATAAATGACAATACACTAATCCGATGAACCTAAAGGCACAACAGTAAGCTTTCACACTAACTATTAAGAGAATCCCAACAATTAAGGCATCAACAGGAACATAGTACACATGTTAGAATTCATATATGATGCATAAACCAAGTACAAAAATCCTCCCAAGGTTAGTGTTTGCCACTCATTCACTCAAGTGTTTATGGTTATGATGCATACTCAATCACCTCAAATGAAAATACATTACCATAGGTTTGCTACTGGTCTTATTCTCCATTTTGTTACACACATATGCATATTGAATCAAGAGGACTTACCTTTGGTTGTAATGGGGCTTAGGTGAAGGTAGGTAAATATATAAGTCAATAGGCTAAACCTCAAGTCTAAGGAGAGCAAATGCATACACCAAGAGCACAAGTGCTTAAAGGTACACTTTCTCCAACTTAATCATAATTATAGGCCTTTGTTTTGCACTGTGGCACATCGACAACCCAACCTTTTCTAGAATTTTTTTGTTAAATCAACTTTTAATCCTCATGTATTTATTATTATTATTTCTTCTTGGTGTGCCCCACTTGTTGAATTGTTTTTGTACACATTGTTCCTCCTCCACACTTAAATTGGGTCATGCCCTCATGCTCTTCCCTACATTTATGCTCAAGCACATACAAGAATTTTCACAAATGCTCTCCTAAGCCTAAAGGTTGGGAATTTGGATGGTTTTTCACTTTTGCCTAAGGATGTTCTAAAACAAAAGAATCGGCAATAAGGCTCAAAGGGGCTAAACAATGGTAACATGCAAAGGGTGGCTATATGATCAAGTGGCTAAAATAAGAAGAAAAAAATGCCTTAATCATATTCAAGCATGCACATGTAAACATATTTTCAAATAAGACCCTATGCAAGTTCTAGAATACAAATCTAAAGAGGGAAACACATATGAAGAAATAAGGATGGCACATGATAGTCCAATCAAGGGGCTCAAAACCTCACAGATAAAAATGCATGTACTTAATCCAAACAACACAATGAATCCACCAAGCATACAATACAAAATAAAGTCAATGACAAGCGAATCAATTTAGTGTATATGGTGTGAGCCTATGCATATAAACTCTAAGTAGTCAAAGGGATGGTGTAAAATGCAATTGATAAAAAAAAAAACAAATGTGATGCAAGGATCAAAGCTAAAATGAAAATACATGAAATGCGGAAAAATATAAGAGAAAACTAGGAAAAAAAAAACTCATGGTAGATTGTCTCCCATCCAGCACTTTGCTTTAATGTCCCTAAGTTGAATAGTCATGACCCTCATGGAGGGTGTGCAGTTTCAATCCATAGATAGGCTATCTGAGCCTTCAAATCCTTGGGACCTTTATAGAGGTGTATCAGTTAGTACCCATCAATGTCACCGAATCATCATGGGGTTTTCCAACTCAATTGCACCACCAGGGTGCACACGAGTGACCAAGACTGGACCCTTCCATCTGGACCTCGACTTCCCGGTCATTAGTTTTGGTCAGGGCTCATGTAACAAAATCCTTTGCTCTTTACAGGCCTTCTCTCCCACTATGGGCTCTTCCTGAAGTACCTGGCAAACTGACGACTGCTGCTTGGATAGTGTACCTGTATTTGAAAACTTAGAACATTCAAATACAATAGGCTCATTATATCCCATGGGAGAAGAAAAAGTAGGGAAAGAGGGATCTGGATCCTTACAAAGTAGATTACAACAAGCATAATCAACTAGAGAATCAATAACATCAATGCCAAACATAGAGTGTTCTTTATTGGGGAATTTCATAGCATCAGATAGACAAAATTGGACCTTTATGTCCCCACACTCCATGGATAATGTGACAGTATAAACATCAATCATGGTTCTAGAGTTTTTAAAAGGGTCTACCCAAGATCAATGTATCATGGCTGGCATTGGTGTCATTTTCCATGTAAAAATCAGCAGGGAATATTAAATCATTTACCTGTACCAAAACATCTTCCAATACACTTTCTGGCTTGGTGATACTGTGTTTGGCAAGCTAAATTTGCAATTGGGTGGGCTTTAGTTCTCCAAAGTGTAAGGACTGGTAGAGTGATTTAGGCATAATATTAATACCAGCTCTAAGATCAGCTAAGGCTCTTGTAATGTACAAGTTCCCAGTGGTGCAAGGAACATAGAATGTGCCCAGTTCCTTGCACTTGGTCGGCAAGTTGCTTGGCTTGATAATGGAGGAAGTATGTACCCCTATAATTACCTCCTCTTTCCCATTAACTTTGATCTTCCTTCTATTGGTGCATAGATCTTTCAAGAATTTTGTATACTTAGGAATTCACTTGACTAAATCGAATAGAGGTTTACCTCCACCTTTCAAAAGGTTTCCCAGGCTTTTAGATCGAGTTTTGCTGTAGTAGATTTCCTGGGTTGCATCCTCTGTGGGAATGGTAGTGGGGGAATTGATTTCTGGTCTTTAATAGCTTTTGTTGAGCACTACAACACTGTTTAAGCACTATGGCGCTCTCCAAAATTCTTCTCTCTCGGTTGAGCACTGCGGTTCTCACCTGAGAAGTCCTCTAGTGCTAAGTCTTCATTGTCTCGCTCGACTTAGTGTTGGAATGTTTAAGCATTGCGGTGCTCAACAGAAACACCCCTGGAGCCAATTTTCTCTTGCTGATCTTCCTCTACAGGCCTTGCTACCTCTGGAATTTTCATCTTAGACCTCAAGGTGATTGTACAAACATTTCCCCTTGGATTGACATGTTTTTGATAAGGTAATTGGGTAACTAGGACTTGCTGGCTCTGATTATTTTTCATATGGGTCATCTCCTCTCTCAGCTGAGCATTCTCTTTTCTTATTTCCTGCATTTACTCGATCATCATCTTCATCATCTCAGTCATAGTAGGATATGAAGATGGAGGTACAGGAAGGGCCGGTTGCCTCTAATGAGGTGCTAGGTACTTTTGTTGTGAAGGTTGGCCCTGTGGCTGAGAAGTATTTCCCCACTTTAGATTGGGGTGATTTTTCCAATTTGGGTTATAAGTGTTCCTAAATAGAAATTGACCTGGTTGGCTATAGAAAGGGCTTGTTTCTACCATCTTAGTGGTGGAGTCATCTTGCAATGCTGGGCACATCTCAATGTGATGGTCATGTGAAGTACATATGTTACAGATCTTGGAAACCACTGGAGTTGCTGCCTAGCTCACCATCAATTGCTACATAAGGCCAGAAAATGTCTGTAAGGTCTATGTCAACATTGAATTCTCTGGTTGGCTCACTTAATAAAAGCCCATAGTATTTGTGGTTGCCCTTAATCCAAACTGTTGAAAATTGAAAGCCATATTCTCTATCAAAGCATGGGCATTTGCTAACGTCTTATCCCGAAGTGCCCCTCCACTAGCAACATCCATCATACATCTATCAAGAGGTACCAACCCATCATAAAAGTACTGAAGGAGGAGTTGCTTCAGAATTTGATGATTGGGGTAGCTTGTACAAAAGAGATTGAAGTGCTCCCAATATTCATTTAGAGTCTTATTAGTCTGGCGGATTTTGGAGATTTCTTTTATGATAGAAGCCACTCTAGAGGCAGAAAAATACCTCTCTAGGAAAAGCCTCTTCATCCCTATCCAGCTATTTACAACCCTATCTAGTAAATTAAAGAACTAGTTTTCTACAGCATCCTCTAGGGAGAAGGAGAATGTTTTCAGTTTGACATTATCCATCTCCACCCCATTGGGTCTCATGCTAGAGCATACCATGTGTGGCTTCCTTAAATATTGGTATGGGTTTTCCCCAAATAGCCCATGGAACTTGGGCAAAGCATGAATAGTATACCCTTTAAGCTCAAAATTGTAATGCCCCAATTTTTCCCTACTTAGCAAAAGTGACCAAAATGCCCCTAGGTCATTTTTGTGTGAAATACAAGGTCGGCCAACCCTGGATGCCCCCAGAAGGATAATTTAATATTAGGAGTAGATTGTATAAGGATTAGATAACAATATGTGCAAAAATCACGATATGTGATTTGTGTAGAAATGACCAAAATGCCCCTGAAGTCATTTTTGCCTGGAATTCGAGGACGGCCGACCCGGGCCATCCTCAAGGGGTAGTTGGATGTTTGAAGGGGATTAAATATGTTAGAAGTGATGATAGGAGTGAGGATCTCAATTTTGATCCTTCCCACGCATGAAATGACCAAAAACACCCCTGTAGTGGATTAGCACGAAATCATGTGCTGGCAGGACTTGGCCACTTCCCGGACGTTGGAAATGTTAGTATTAAGAGTGAACAATGTTTGGAAAAGTCCCCGGTAGTCCTGGGCAGTTTTTGTGTAAAATTACCATTTTGTTTTCGGATTAGTGTATAATGAGTTTAATTAAACGATTAAGGAAACCTAAACAATATTAGGCTCTAATTAAAGACAAATTAATTTTAATAATTAATCTCAAGTTAAAATAATTAATTAGGGTAAATTGAGGGCTAAGATTTGCTTAGAAAACTCAAATCTCATTCTTAAATAAAGAATTGTTTCATGAGTCAAAGAGTCAAAAGCTTGAATAGTGAATTCTCTCTCATGTTCCTTAAAATTAGGAAACATGTTGGAGTTTGAAATTCAAACTAAACAAGATTAATTCAAACTAAGTAAGTATGATGTGAATACCATATTTTGTCTGGGTAATTTTCTTTTGAATTTTGATTAGGTCGCAAAAATGTTTCTTTTTAATTAAAAAAAAAGACTTTTCCTTTTTAGTCTATGTTTAATAATTTGTCTTAGCCTAAATGTTCCCAAATAAAAAAAATAAAAAACGAAAATTAAAAAAAGTTGAAAAGAAAAAAATCAAAAAAAAAAAAAAATATTTTTATTTATTATTTGATTATCTAGTATTAATTGATTGATTTTATTCTGATTCATTTTATTAATTAATTTGATTTTATTATATCGATTAGCATTAGGTTAAATGATTATGTCATTAATTATATTAGGGTAAAATAATGTATATAAGTAGTCATTGTTAGCAGTCAAAAGGGGGAGAAGATACAATCATAACAGCGGCACATTTTCTACTCTTTCACCATCACAACACAGCCTTCATCCCCATCACACAAGCCCCATAAATTTTCCCTTCTTGATAACCTTCCAACCATCACATTTGGATCATCATCCCTATTTGACCACCATCAAGCTTTCATTAACATCAACCTCATGACCATCAACCTTGCTCATCCTCTGTTATCATCAAAGATAGCTACCACCGCGCCGTCATTGTTTGCATAACCTTCCTCACGCAACCATCGTTCGTGAAGCCGTTGCGAAGCCCCTGCCGAAGTTGCTCCTGTCACAATGGTTGTTCCTCGTGCTACCCCTACCGCCTTATAGTCCTTGTTCTTATTTGCTTGCACATTGCATTGATTTGTTAGTGGATCAGGTTTGTTCTTCCTTTTTTTTATTTTTAATTATTTCTTTTGGTCAAGTCTCGATCACATTCATTCTTTTAGTTTGGATTATACTTGTTCTTTTTTTTAAAGTCCTGGTTATTCTTTTTTAGGCCTATTTTTTTATTTTAATTTATTTATTTTGGTTAGGTCCCTTTTTTTTTTTTTAACCAAATATTGTTTGGGTAGTCTCTCGTGCTTTTGCAGATTAGGATATCTTGGGCTAGATTCATTCTTTTTAGTTTGGGTTATGTTCTTATTTTTGGATTTCTTTTTTTTTTCTTTTAAAAAAAATATCTTTATTCGTGAAACAGTCTACAGTCATGGTTGAGAGGTAGATGCCTCATTCATGTATTGTTAAAGTATAGGGTTTATTGAGTAACTTGGTGCTAAGTTAAATTCTGTACAAAAACGGATTTCTCTTTTTAAATACTTTTCCAATCAATTTTTTTTAAAAAATAAATCAATCAACACATTTTTATTTTTTATTTTTTTCTAAAAATTAAAATCCATCAACACAGAATTATTTTCTACAGAATAATGTGGCTTTGAATTCCTCATTGCACTAGCGGATATGTCGGCGTAGTCAAACTATTATCAAGCCAAAATCATTTTTTCATAAAATCTGTTCTCTAAGTTCTATTTTAATTTTAGCTTTATTTCTTTGTAAATATGTAAATTTTATTATAATAATTATTATTATTTTGGAAAAACAAATATTTTAAAGTTATAAAAATTTGCATAATGAGCTCTAGGGTAACCGTATTTATATGAACGTATTAGGGGTGCAGTGGGATTAAGTTTCCACCTTTCTCTAATCGTAATCAGACTCCCGAACCTTAACGTCTCTTTCAAAAGAACAGTTTGTAAATTAAAATGGTTTTCCAATTTTAATCAGAATTAAAATTGGTGGCGACTTCCATTTATTTTTTTTAAATTGGTTGTCATTCTCGTAGCCGCGCCCTCTAGGGACGTTGTGACATATTACAACTTTTAAATCATGTCTTGAGAACTTTAATCACAGAATTACAACTTTTAACACCTAAACATAAGTTTTTAACCCAGCCCCTAAGTAAAATTACCCCAAGACCTAATTCCCACACCCAAAATAAAATGAAAATTCCCCCTAAAGCCTCAATGTGGACAGTGGCCACTCTCCCTCCTTTCCCTCATATTTTATTTTTTTTACAACATACAAACACATGCCAACAAGTGAAAATGCTCATTTCTAGCACTAGCTTTTTTTGTTGAGAAACTTGTCACCAAAAAAGCTCTCATATTCTCTCAACTTGAGTTCTTTTTCCTCCTCCATTCTCAAGAAAGAACCACCACTCTCTACCTCCTCTCAACCTTGCATATTTTTTATTCTCATTCTTGCTGTTATCATATTTTTACATAGATTATGATGTTGATGATTTTTGGGGAGATCCTTAGCTGGTATTGGCACTATTATCCAGACCTTTTGATGTATCGATGATAAAGAATTTAGTTAGTCTTTTATTTTCTTTGAATGAATTTTCAGTAATGCCCTATCTAGATTTGAAGGTTCTTGTATGAACTAGGGTAAGGGTTTGATATCATTATGTACACTACTCATTTTTTAAAGAATAATACAATTATATTGTTTCACTATTTTATTACGAAATGTTATTTATCTTTAACTTTGCGACACAGAGGAAATAATCAGTGTGAGGTAGCTTGGAAATGATAATGAAAAACTACTTGCAATGTGATAGTGGGGGTTGTCCACTTATCACAGTTCAGCTTAGAAAGGTTGGTGAAAGACTACTCAGTTTAACTTGGAGAGGCTGGTGAATAACTACTTGCAACGAGATAGTAGGGGTTGTTTACTTATCACAGTTCAGCTTGGAAAGGCTAGTGAATAACTACTCAGTTCAGCTTGGAGTGTCTTGTGAATAACTACTCAGTTTGTGTAGTAGGAGTTATCTATTGGTCACATGTTAGAGCTTGGGAAGGCTACTGTAAAGACTATTAAGTGTTTCTTCTCAGGTTGAGAAAAGTTTTAGTGGATCGCAATGAAAGTTGAGTACTAGATCTAGGTAGGTTTGGCCGAACCAGTATAAATTATATGTGCCACATCTTCTTCTCCTTAATCTCTTTTATTTTCATAGCTTACATTATTTTTAATATTTGCTGAAAAAATATATATATTTTTACTGATAGTATGCTTCCAAAAAGTTGCTTTATGAAATACTTAACCTTGTTTGCATTGCACTTTAAGCTCAATACTTGATAGAATATTGTTTAATGTTTCAGTTTTGAAATGAAAATTAAGAAGCAGACATTATTCAACCCCCCTGTCTCATGCACTTTTATACGTACAAGTCATATAAGAGCAAGGCCTCTGAGGGGTTGAGCAGTCTAATGACTATAGAGGACAAAGATCCATGGGACAAATAGCACATATATTCACAGAGTCGAAGGACAATTCAACAATAGACTGTCATTCCTAAATAGGATTTCTAGAACAATAATGCATCTTCAACTTCAAGAGAAGTCCTCAGGAGTAGGTAGTCAAAGCAACTCAAAGCTAGATTAAGTGATCCATTAAGCAAAGGAGATATAGGACAAATGGCATATGCTGAATAAAGGTACTGACCAGGATATAGAAACCAGGGTCAATATGCTGGTCCATCAATATGATATGATCAAAATGTCAGAGCAAGAAAATGTTGATAAATGATTATGAGATTCATGCATATCATAAGTTAATGAAAGTGACTAGGCAAAAGATACTCAAACTCCAAAATGGTTAGAAAAATCTCAAGAAGCCTCCCTATCAAATGACTGCAAAAAGTCACAATCATTACTGAGGGTTAAGACTTATGAGGCTTAGGAAATGAATATTGCTAAAACCTCATATTAGGAGGAAGAATCTGATGGTGAGACAGAATAGGTAGATAAAGACTAGCTCTCCATGCTGAAGAGGAAAGTGGCAAGGCCTAGGAAGAAGAAAAGGCATGTTGGCCACATGAAGTCTATCTGAGAACGTATGTAAAGCCTGATCATAAACAGAACATGAATAATGGTTCCTCCAGACACACATCTGAATCCTGAAGTTGATTCAGAAATGTGATGTCCAAAAACTATGGACTAGTAAAGCTCATTAATGGAAGCTATTCTTCTGCTTCTAAAGCTTGCAGGGTGTACAATAAGAGCATGTTATGTAGTGAAGAGGCAATTCACATCAAGTTTGAGGAATTCCTGAAGGATGTTGTTGGTGATCTCAAAGAAATGGAAGAAAGACTTGAGAAAATAAGTCTCAAAGACACTCCTAAAAGCAAGCAAATGAAAGCTAGACTTTCAGAAAATAGACTCCAGAACACAGATAATTCGAAAAGCATGCTCAGAACTCTAAAGCAATAAGAAAATAACACTTTTGAACACAGAGCAGAGCAATCTAAAGATGGAAAAGAAGTTGAAAGTTTTCAATGTATAGAAACTACAAAGGAGTTTATGATTTAATGGTAGTTTCTCAAAACAAAGTTCTTGGAGACATTTCAAAAGGAGTGAGAGCCAGATCATCCCTAAGAAATATGTCAAACTGTGCTTTCATATCAACCATTGAACCTAAATTTATTGAAGAAACTTTGAGTGATCAGAGTTGGGTGGATGCTATGCAAGAAGTGCTGGACCAGATCAAGAAGAGCAAAGTCTAGAGATCCAAAGAATAGGATACCTCTGCATTCTCTATTGTAGAAGCTAGATATGAAGATCGTTGAAGTTGGTTCACCCAAATGCTGTGGATAAAGAACTAGCTAGAAGGTCATCATTTGAGATATTCCAAAATCTCTATTCTCTATAGTAATACTAGTGCTATTAGTCCAGTTAAAAATTCTATTCAGCATTCTAGATCTAAGCAACCTGATGTCAAACCTATTTTGAAATCATATTTGAAAAAAGGATCCTCTAAGTCAATGCTTGTTAATACTAAAGATGATAGTGCTAGAAATATTCACAAGACCTTTAGCTGAAAATCGTTTTTGTTGTGTTTTGAAAAGGCTTTATATTCTAAAAAGTTTTAAATCTACATACACATTCATGCACAACATCTTTGGGTATTCTCTTCTTCATTATTCTGATTTGAATATCACATGACGATATCAGTCTGCAAGACCAGCCCACTACTTGAAGATCAGAAGGTATGTTTATAAGCTCAGATGGGTCAGAAAGTGAAAAATAAAGTTAAGAAAATAATGCCTTTAGAAAGTGATTTCAAACATCAACAACCACTTTTTCTGAATGAGATGAAAAAGACGGGATAATTCCTTCATTCTACTCTCCCATGACACCTCACCTTCAGCCAGCCATATCCTATTACTTAAATAACCAATCACTCCTCACACATTTCTCTTTTACCCTTATCTTCCGTCTCATGCTTCCACAACCATTTCATATTCTCATTCCTTCAAACTCTTACTCCTAAACCAAATCAATCTTCATTTCACACAAACTCCCACTAATCCTTTTCTTTCAATCTCCTCAAGCTTCAATCTTTCTTACTTAATCTCACTCACTTGTATCAACAATGGTTGAAGGAAAGAAATTTGATGGGAACATTGCTAACCTAGGAATACTTAAGATGTATGATGAATCATTTCATCAACAGTACTATGCTAATATTTTTACTTAGCAAAAATAGCTCTTGGAAAAAGGCTCAGCAAAGAGCTAATGAGCCAAGTCATGATTCTGATGGGAGTAATTTCCTTCAGAGGATGGCAAAGATTCCTTGCCATCTCCAACTATATCTTCATCGGAGTAGTGAGAACATTTACTCCCAATTGATACAGGTATCTGAATGTATTCTCTCAACCAATATCAGAAGAATAGATAGAGAATAGATTTGGAACTAACCACAATAAATATCTCCGAGATCATCCAGGCACCAGATGAAGGACTTATATGCTCTGCTGAGAAAGATTGGTATGCTACCCTTGGAGTCTTTACTGAAGACGTGTTAAGATGTCTCACAAACTCTCTTGGACACCAACCCATTAAAACAATTGTAGGATTGTTGAACTCTAGGGCTCACCAGGTTTTCAACCTTATCCATTTTTCTCTTCTTCCAAGATTAGAAAGAATGCAATTGATGATAGGAATAGATTGCATATTACTCTTCTACCTACTGAAAAAAATGAAGGTTAATTTGCTTAAGGTCATCATCAATTACATGCTCAGCGCTACCACCATAGAAGATGAAAAATTCGCCTCTGTTTTGTCCAGGATGTTGCTAACCAAAGTGTCTGAGCACCTAAAGTACCTTTTAAAAAACAAATGGTTTGAATTTATGATTGGGAATGAATATATCATAACCTCATTCTAGGCTAAAAGAAAAGCTACCAGTGGACCTTCGACTGGGTTTAGGGTGATAAGAAACATCAGTCTTAAAGAAGCAGCAAAGGATGACACTATAGAAACAGGCAGAAAGAGGAGAATAATAATCCTATATGATAATTCTAATGAATAAAAAAAAATCGGAAGTCATTATTTGATGCGGAGGATCACCTACATCATCACTCTCAGATTCTGAGGAAGGATCTACCTCAAACTCCTCAGACTCTGCTGAATCTAAACATGATTAGGGGAACTCCATCCAATCAAAGAAAGAAGGACCTCCCTTTTCAGTGAAAAAATCCTATGACTCCAAAAAGAAATCATTTGATAATGACAAGGAAGTGTGGTTCCTGAGATTGACATGACCCTTGCTTATGACTCCTTTCCTACTCATAATGAGGAACTTTACATGCTAGCACCATCACTTATTCCTGACTCTAATGTAGCTCAGGAAACTAATCAACCTTCAACCAGCTATCCTCATCCTTACTTCCCTTCGACCTTCCAAAAGTACAAATGCTATTGCGAAATCAACAACTCATCTTTAATAGACTATATGAGTTATAAAGAAGGTCACGTAAATATGATGCCTTGTTGCTTCAAATTCTTCAAACTAATTAAGAGATTCTTCAAGAGCTAAGGCACTGAGGGTAAAGATAGTGTTCCTAGTTTCCTGCACACCTCCTTTTTGTTAATGACAAAAAAGGGAGAAACAAAGTGAAGAAAATCTTATGCTATGGAACTTAGGGGGAGCCAAGTTATGGAATTCAGGAGGAGAGCTTATGCTGAGAGGGAGCTTAGAGATCAATTTTTTTTTCAGCATGCTTCTTTGTTTTAAACAATTAGCTTTCTAATGGTTTGACAATTTTTTATTATCCTTGAACAATCCTTATATGCGTATGATTTTCTCTTAATCAAATTCATTATAACTATTTAGTAATCCTATTTATGCTTTTTGCTTGGCTCTAATACATATATGTTTTTAATCTCTGAACATACATCGATGCCTTTTATCATGCTTAGCTAATCACATAAATGTTTGTTTCTAATCGCTTGCTTTGATTCGCCTATTCATTGGCATGCTAGGATATTTAGCTCACATGTGTATTTGTGATTAGCACTGAGAAGCATCTTTTAAAGCACAAAATCTTTCTATTGTTGCTTTAATGCTCATATCTATCTGATGTGCTTCGATATGTATGACATGCTTAAAATGTTGCTTTTATAAAACATATTCTCTCTTACACACATATGAGAAGTTCTCAAAAGCTTTGTATAACTTGATCAAAATATAGTTCTGTACAGTTTCTGATGGTCTTCAGAAACTTGTTTCTACATGTTTAAATACAACTAAAATTAGTTTGTGAGCCTCAGAACTCTCTCAAGTGCACTGCACTTATATGGCATATAATGTGTTATGTTCTATTTCATATATATCAGTGAGCATTTTTTCATAAAAAGCATGACCATATGTTTTGAATTTTGCTTTATAAAAATTGTTTTCTTTCCATGCTCTGATACTTATGAGAAAAGTTTCACAGCTCATAACAAAAATGCTCAGTTGTGCTTTACTCTGATAAAATTGGGATTAATCTTCGATGAGCTTCAAAAATCTAGAATAGTAATATGCTGATAGCATTTGTATTAAGGTTTCTTTGAGCATCAGAAACTACATAAGCATCAGTTTGTTTTTATATCTTAATCATGCATGCTCTGTTACGTTTATCAGACATATTTGAGCATTTATTTTCAAAATTTGTTTGGATAAAGTTGTGCTGAATACGGAAATTAACCAAGATAAAATATCACAAGTATTACTTATTTTTCATTCAAGCACATTTATCGTAGAAAGTCTCTTTAAATAATGAAAAGTTAGACTATTTGTGTAAAAGGACTTAAATGATGACATCCGCTTTAGTATCACTCTGAGACATATCAGAAATCAGTCTAAATTAATTCAGAAAGTTGCATCACAATCCAAACAACTTTGATTTGAGTTACATAAGACTATAAAATGTTTTTGAACTTATCCATATCATGCCTTATTAAAAGGACTTCCTAAAATTTAAAGCCTGAAATGTTTCGAAAGAATAAGCGTTTATCATGATATAGTTTATTATATTTCTTTCAAAATCTGTTCAAAAGATTTTCTTCAAATGGGTTTATCATCATCAAAAAGGGAGAAATTGTAAGCTTTAGAACCTTCCAAAAAGCATTAGGGGTACATGTTTTAAATGATAACAAAACCAATTTAAAGAAAATTTTTTGAAGAACGACTAATTTCTACCTTAAGTTTCTTAACATAGCACATATGAATTTCCAAATTGCATAAAATGAACTTGAAGTGAGAATAATTTCACTTTACATGTGCAAACATGATTTATCTTGTGTTAAGAGATTGACCCTAATAGAAGTGAATATTATATCATGAAAAGAATGTATTCGTGCATCACAAGTTAAAACAAATCAAGTCAAGAACAAGAAACCAAGGCATAGATCTTTAGAAACAATCACTGGACATTAGAAAGTACACTCAAAATGCAGATATCAAGCAAATTCTGAAAACAATATGTTACACAACCTTCAATCATCATGATCGCAATTCTTTCATCAACATTGAAGCTTTGATTGAAGACTAGAAGATTAGAGATTCATTAAGGAATGGATGGCGCACATCAGAAAGTTCACTTCACTGTGGAGCGCTGAACCTTACTGGAAAAGAAGGGAAATTTGAATTTTTGAAATTCAAATCTCAAGTCAAACCTAGTTTCAAAACTGGCACGACATCTCTTCTGCCTTTCGGGTCAACCACTCCAGCTTCTAGAGGGAAGAGTTTAGAAACCATGTTCAGAAAGTAGAAAGGTAGTTTCTGAAGGGACATTAGAAACCTTAATCACACAATGGCTTCTACAACAAATCTAACAGGCTGTCAGTCTACTCTTCTAGTTGTGTTTCCAAGACACAAACAGATGATCAACACATGTCACTTGGACAACAGATCAAGGGCAATGTTCACAAAGGGAGACCATCTATAAATGAAGATGCTGTACTCAAATGAACAATGAGAGGATTGAATATATAAGAGTGGAAACTCTGTGAAAATCCCTCTACATATCTTGCAAGGTTCATCACCTAATGTAATCAAATTCCTTGAGGAGTGACAAATCTTTTTTCTAGTTCCTAAACAGTTTATATACTCTTCCTTGAAAGAGATGTTAGAAAGAAGTCATTCAACTTATCCCAAGTCATTCATTGTATATTTGTAAGAAAACTTGAGTGTAAGTTAGTTTGAATGTCAACCCAAACATTTAACCTTTGTATCCTTGATGCAGTAGTGATTAGTATGAGGTGAGTGTAAGTTAGTTTGAGTGTCAACCCAAACATTTAACCTTTGTATCCTTGATGAAGTAGTAATTAGTGTAAGGTAGCTTAGAGAGCCTACTGACAAATTACTTGCAACATGACAGTGGGTTGTCCACTTATCACAATTTACCTTCGAGAGTCTGGTGAAAGACTACTCGGCTTAACTGGGAGAGGCTGATGAATAACTACTTGCATTGTGATAGTATGGGCGATCTACTTATCACAATTTAACTTGGAGAAGCTGGTGAATAACTGCTTGGAATGTGATAGTTGTAACATCCTCCCAAGTACAACCTTATCCTTAAGTCGTGGTATTGTACTCGAGAGTTGTTACTTATAAATCTACAAACCTTTATTAATTATCTATAGTAAGAATGGATAGAATTGTATACTAAATAACTCGTGGTTATATATATATATATATAAAAGACACAAAGTACTTATTTAATACAAGTTAAGTACAAAAGGAAGCTTTTTTATGAGTTGTAATACACATATGTTATTTTCTATATTTACAGGCACATAAATATAGCTAAGTACAAGGGATACAAGTTTCCATTACTAAACTATAGGAATTCCAATTTAGTCTTCCTTGTAGCTGCTTCATTGCTCTCTGGAACCAACTTGGAAACGACACGGAAACAAACACATAGGGGTAAGAATTCAAAAATTCATAGTAGGGCATCCCTAAAACATATATTGAAACTCATGTCATCGTTATTGTCCCAGCCACTTCGGTTTATTAGTAAAATTGTGAGCATGCTACATATATCAAGGTTCATTTTAAAGTTCAAAAACATTTCCTTCGAAGTGGGTTTCTTTTAATTTCTTAGTCACTCAATGTAAATATGTCATACTACTCAACATTTTCAATCACTTAACATATGCCTATCATCCTACTTATCATCAGAGGAGCTCATTCTCAACTTTACATACTCTTGGTACATCACAAGGGACCTCTCCGTGCCTTTTACCTACTAAAAAGGACTTGCTTGTGTCCTTTACACATTAAATGGGGCTTTCCCGTGCCCTTTACACATTAAAGGGGACTTTTCCGTGCCCTTTTACATATTAAAGGGGACTTTCTATCTACTTAACATATAAATCACCATCAAGCTCATAAAAGCATCCATTTACAATATGGTTTCAATGATTGTCTTTCAGTTTCCTCAATGCATGCATAAGCCACATGTAGGCATTCAATCACAAGTAATTCTCATTTGTGCCTCATAAGCAACTCTTTAAAACAACTAGGATGCATTCATACACCATCTACTTGGACTAAATGTCATTCTGTGATTAATTTAAGATGTTCTTGTTTCATGCTGGAGTTAACCACCCTATAGCCTGGATTTTTGTCCCGGACCTCGGATTTCTAGTCACTGACCTCCGGGCTTGCACTAAGTCACCTATACTCTGGGTTGTGATTTCAGACCTCGGAGCCCACACTCAACCACTTATACTGGGGTTGTGATTTTGGACCTCAGATCTCACACCCTAAACCACATATACTATGGGTTGTAATCTCGGACCTCGGAGCTCGCATTTTCAACAACGTATACTGGGGTTGTGATCTTGGACTCTCGGACCTCGGAGCTCGCATTTTCAACAACGTATACTGGGGTTGTGATCTCGGACCTCGAAGCTTGCATCCTATTTCATTTCAGCACAATTATGATATGTTGGAAAAATTCAAGCCTAAGGAGTACAATTTATTCTGTGTCTCAAACCTCCATTGTAAGGGCAATAAAAATTCCCTATGACACCTCAAGGTGTCTATGAGGTAAAGTTTTAGAATAAAAAGAGTTCTCTAACTATGATAACTAAATTTTGTAAGTTTGGTGGTCAGAGACTACTCGTTCACAGCCCAGACCAGAATTCTCATAACTTTTAACCCTAGCAAACGATGAAATCACCTCAAGAGAAAAATCACAGTTATACTTTAAGAAGTTATAAACTCTCTGCAAAAATTTCAAATTAAGAATCCATCATTTGCTATGGTATTAAAATCATACAAATTCACAGCTTCAGTACCAAGATTTCAGACAGCATAGATACACTCTCGGTTCTTGATTTTTTCAAGGGGTATCAATCCAAATCAAGGCTGAAGAAATTTCATTGAACTAGCTCAAGATGTGAGCTTCAACATGTAATTTGTTTAGCTCATAAAAATTACTGGAATTAAACTAGAAAATTCGTGAACTAATCCTATCCTCTTGAAATCCAAAAATCTAGCAGCATGTGTCAAATTCTCTTTTGACAAAAATCATTGTTTACAACATCCAAGCACATCAATATCAATATATAATCACCCATATAGCCAGAAATTTCGGATCAATACCAATAAAAAATTCTCATAATAATTTTAAAAGAAAAATGCCAAAGAAAACCCTACTTTGAAAGCTTTTGAGATTTATACTCCAAAGGATGTTCTAGGTGATTTCTCTTCACTTCAAAGTACCAATTACAGCCCCAAACCTTCCTTAGGCGGTGAGGAAGTGAGTTATCAAAGTGAGGATTTGAGATTTCAATTGGTTAGATTTGTAGGGTTTGAGGTGTAGAACAAGTTTTGTGAAGGAACTTTGAAGTTTCAATAACTCTAGGCTAGTGTTTATGGGCTTTGAAAGCAAGCTTAAGCTCTCAAGGAAATGAAAATGGAGGTTTCTGTTTTATCCTCTTTGCTAGTCGAGAATGGAAGGAAATGGAGGGATAAGGAAGATTGGTTTGACAGTTATCTTACAATTAATGTAGGAATATTATAATATATCATTGGATAATTCTAAAAGAAAGAAAGTAAGATGGATTGATATGATTTAATTTTGCTTTACAAGATTAAATTTTAACCTTTCATTAAGTCAAAGTGGACATAAATTCTCCTTTAATAAGATTAAACTATACATCGGTGTTAGAAATCGCACACCGAAATTTTACCGAATGAGTAAAATAGTGTATACAGGAAATCAACTATTGCTCGAAAATTAATTCTAAGTATAAAATCTTTATTCCTACCCATTTCTAATCTTAATCCTATAATTTCTCAATTTCTCTCTGGGCCCCAATCCTAGGGTTTTGGCTTTCCCGGCGAGCCTGTGGGGCCCACTAGATTACTATTCATTTTTTTTTTAACAAATCCTTTGAATCATTCTCATCCTTACTATGTCTACCAGATTTTTGAAATTATGTCTAGAAAAACTCAAATTAATTTTTAAATAATTTTTTTGGGTGTTACAATAATAGGGGTTGTTTATTTATCACTGTCTTGGAGAGGCTGGTGAATAACTACTCGATTTGTGATAGTAGGGGTTGTCTATTAGTCATAAGTTAGAGCTAGGTAAGGCTACTGTAAAGTTTATCTAGTGTTTCTTTCTTAGGTTGAGAAAGATTTTAGTGAATCCCAATGAAAATTAAGTAGTTGATGTAAGTAGCTTTGGCCGAACAAGTATAAATTATTTGTGTCACATCTTCTTCTCCTTAATCTTTCTTATTTTCACAGCTTACATTATTTTTAATATATGCTGAAAATATTTCTTTTGTTACAGAACAGTATTCTTCAGAAAGTTACTTTCTGAAATAGATAACCTTGTTTCTGCTGTACTTCAAGTTCAATGCTTGATAGTGTATTGTTTAATGTTTCAATTTTGAAATGAAAATTAAGAAGCAGAGCACGAGTCAAGCCCCTTCTCATGCACTTTTATATGTACAAAGACCTTCCCAACCATGTCTTCAAGCTAAAGAAAGCTCTTTATGGTTTGAAATAAGCTCCTCGAGCTAGGTATGAAGGACTAAGCTTCTTCTTACTGAAGAATGGGTTCAAGAGAGGAAAGTTTAATACTACTCTTTTTACTCTTGAACAAGATAATCATTTTCTAGTAGTTCAAATATATGTTGATGACATCATATTTGGCGCCTCTGATCATTTTCTCTATGAAAAATTTTCAAAATCAATGCAGAGTGAATTCGAAATGAGCATGATGAGTGAAATCAAATTTTTCCTTGGTTTACAAATAAAACAACAAAAATCTAGAACCTTGATCCATCAAAAGAAGTATACAAAAGAACTTTTGAAAAAATTTAATATGGATCAAGTCAAACCTATGAGTACTCCCATGCATCCATCTCAAATCATTGATGTTGAAGAGAATGGTGACAAGGTCTCAGAAAGTAATTACCATGGAATAATTAGTTCATTACTGTATCTTACAGCCAGTAGACCTGACATCCGATTAAGTGTGAGAATTTGTGCTGGATTTCAATCTAACCCAAAACAATCACACTTAAATGTTGTTAAAATAATTTTCAGATATTTATCATGTACTACTAATTTTGACTTATGGTATGAGAAAGGGACATCATGTGAAATTATAGGATACTGTGATGCTAGCTTCACTGGTGATAAAGTGGAGAGAAAGAGCATTAGTGGATGATATTATTTCTTTGGAAAAATCTTGATAACTTGGTCATGCAAAAAGCATAATACCATTGCACTGTTTACTGCAGAAGAAGAATATTTAGCTGTTGCAAACTACTACACCCAGATGCTTTGGATAATAAACCAGCTCGAAGATTATCATTTGAGGTATTCCAAAATTCCTATATTTTGTGCTAGTACCAGTGCTATTAATCTTTCCAAAAATCATCCAAGCACATTGATATAAAATATCATTTTATTCAGGATCACATTCAAAACAGAGATGTTGAGTTAATGTTTATGAATACTGAAGATAAAGTATCAGATATATTCACAAAACCATTAGCTAAAGTTCACTTTTATGTGCTAAAAGGATTTTTAAACTTATAGGTTTTGTAAATCTTACATAAACATTCATGCACAAGCATATCTAGGCAATCTTTTCTCTCATAATTCTGAATTGAAGCCAAAGTCAAAGAAATCAATTTACAAAGCTTAGAAAGAAGGAAGAACGATTAGAAAGTAAATTTGAAGATAAAAAAATAGGAAAGACAAGATCTCATGAAGTTCAAAATTTGAAGATGAATATATGGAAAAAATATGATGTAACTCCATTGGGTCAGAAAATGAAAAGTGAAGTTCAGAAAATAATACCTCCAGAAAGTGACCTCAAACATCAATAACCAATCTTTTTGAACAAGAAGAAAAAGGCAGGTTAACTCCCTCCATTTCACTCTACCATGTCACCTTACCTTTAGTCAGCCACGTCCTATCACTTAAATAACCACCTACTCCTCACACGTCACACATTTACCTTCATATTCCATTGCACATTTCCTCAAACGTTTTGTCTTCTCATTCTGCAAACTACACTAATCTTCATCTCACTTAAACCTCTCAAGGTCCAATCTTTTCTTCTTCACCCTCATACTCATAGTACCTTGAAATGGCTAAAGGAAAACTCTGTGCTAGGTGCATTATGAACATGGGCACACTCCTTATGTTCAACGAACCTATACACTAACATCACTATGCAAACAATTTTTCCCAATGACTTGTAGCTCATGGGAGAAAGCTAAGAGGAGAGTTGTTGATGCAAATAATGTTTTTGATGGATGTGATCCTTTTCCAAGGATGGGCAGGCTTCCTCAATATTATTGACAGAGTTTTCATTGGAATGGTGACAGTGTTCTACTCTCAATTAGAACAAGTTTTCAACTCTATGGTGACCTCATACATTAGGGGAACTCATTTGATACTAAGCCTAACTGACCTCTCAAATATTGTCCATGCTCCTAATGAAGTTGTCAAATGTTCATATGAGGAAACTGGTTCGTAACCCTGGGAGTTGCAGCAAAGGAGGTTTCCAAGTGTCTCACTGACTCTCCTATACACCAACCTGGGGAGATAACCACTGCTATGTTAAACTCCAGAACTCGCCAAGTTTTCACCTTAATCCAGTTTTCTCTCCTTCCATGGCTGGGGAGCACACACTTGCTCGTGGGAATGGACTGCATGTTGCTCTACTGTCTGTTGGCAAAGATAAAGGTAAATTTGCCTAGATTAATTTTTGATTACGTGCTGAACGCCATCTCCCTAGAAAAGAGGAAGAATGCCACTGTTCCTTTCGGTATGTTACTGACCAAAATTTTTGAACACTTAAACTAGGGGTGTACAAGGGACGGGTTGGGCCGGGTTAGACAAGACCCGAACTTAGCCCGATTTTTACACCAGGTCAATTTTTAAAACTCGAACTCGACCCGATAATGACCTGACTATGTCCCGGGTCCTATCGGGTCAACCCAACATTTGAACAATATACAAGAATTTAGGTATTGTACATAATAAAGTTATAAATTTTTACAAGTAAAAAACAAAATTTTAGAGATATTTTACGATATAAGTTTCAAAATAAACCATATCAATGTAGAAATAACATCAAATTATATAAAATATATTAATTGAACTTTAAAATCTTATAATTTTTCATAAATTATTATAAAAATATATATCTCTTAATGGATAATTTGACTTCGGGTCGGGTCAGGCCATCCTGACATATAACCCGAACCCGGCCCGAAAAATGTACCGGGTCAAATTTCAAGACCCGAACCCATCCAAATTAGCTTTGGGCCGGATCGGGTTTATGGGACAGGATGGGTCATGAACACCCCTAACTTAAACTACCCTCTGGAAAATGAGTGGTATGAGTACATGGAAGCTCTTAACTGCTTAAGAACCCTAAGAAGACCTACTGGTGCTGCCACCTCTGGTGCTATGAGATAGAGCCTAAGGATAAGATATGCAGCTCTTGAGAAAGCAACAACAAAAGGTGAATAATGAAGAGGAAAAGAAAAGTAATTGTTCTTGAAGATAGTTCTGAAGATGATGAGAAACATGAATCCCCTTCTTCTGAAGAAACATCTTCAAAGAATAACCTAGAAAATGAACCTACTCCTCTTCCAGCTCAAATTGACTCGGGACCAACTCCTGCTCACAACGCTACTCCTTTATCCAGTCAACCACCATCCGCATCACAACTGAACTTCCCTGAATTTCAGACAATGCTGCAAAAACAACGCCTTATCAACATCTGGCTAAACAAGCTAGAAGCTTTGTCATGAAGACAAAAGGCCCTTCTACTGGAGATCCTTTAGGAGATAAGGCACCAGAGATAATGATGTTGTTCCTGACTTCCAGCACACATCTTTTTTTATGATGTCAAAAGGGGGAGAAAGAAAGTGAAGAAAATCTTATGCTGAGAAACATCAGGGGAGTATGTTGAGGGGAGATTGTTCAAAGTTTCAATCTTTTCCATTTGCATCATTTTTGGTTCTCTCTTTTATTTCTGGTTAATGACAGTCATTTTATGCTACAACTCAAATATTACTATAATTGTTTGTCACATGCTTTATGATACATATAATGATTAGCTATTTTGGCATACTAGGTTGATGTGTGTGTGAGTGCCGTTCTATGATAATATGTTCAAATGCTCTGATATGCAAAATTATATATATATCGTGAACTTACTTGAGAAGCATCAACATATGTTTCGAGTTTTGATTTATGAAATTTCATGCTCAGATACTTATGAGAAAAGTTTCACAACTCATAACAAAAAGTTCACTTGTGCTTTACTTTGATAAAATTGGGATTGATCCCTAATGAGCTTCTGAAATCTTGAATAGTAATATGCTGATAAATATTTTTATTAAGGTCTCTTTGAGCATCAGAAACTATATAAGCATTAGTAAGTTTTTATATCTCAATCATCCATGCTCTGTTACGTTTATCATACATATCTAAGAATTCATTTTCAAAAAATTTGTTTGGATAAAGTTGTGCTGAATACATAAGCTAACCAAGATAGAATATCATAAGATTAATTGTTTTTTATTCAAGCACATTTATCGTAGAAAGTCTCTTTAAATATTGAAAAGTCAAGATGTTTGTGTAAAAGGACTTAAACGATGACATCTGCTTTAGTGTCACTTTAATACATCTCAGAAAGCACTCTGAATTAGATTAGAAAGTTTCATCACAACCCAAATAGCTCTTATTTGAGTTACTTAAGGCAATAAAATGTTTTTGAACTATCCATATCATGGCTTAAGAAAAAGACTTCCTGAAATCTAAGCCTGAAATGTTTTGAAAGAATAAGCACTTAACATGATATATTCTGTTATATATGTTTCAACATCTCTTCAAAATATTTTCTTCAAATTGTTTTGTCATCATAAAAAAGGGGGAGATTGTAAGCTCCGGAATTTTTCATAAAGCATGAATGCTATATGTTTTGAATGACAACATAATCAATTTAAAGAAAACACTTTAAAGAATGACTAATGTTTAGCTTGAGTTTGTTGACAAAGCACACAGGAATTTTCAAATTGCATAATGTAACACCTTAACTCTTAATCTAATACACTCAAGTCGCATTTCGGTTTATTATTAGTTGTTACGCCTTTGTTTCAGAAATTAACTTATTCTTCTTTAAAATACGAGTAATAAAAATATGACTAAGTTTTCTTTTTAACTTTAAAACCAAAATGCGAGCCACGTGTGTATATAGATATCGGTTAGTACACACATAATAGTAGCAAATCACATAAACCTCATTATAATATATATAAGCCATAGCATAACATGTCACATACCAAATTATCATATCATATCTATAACATAATAGCGATGTCCTATATACATAAGGGACATCTAAAGATATTAAATCCACCAATAAGGTTGCACATACACTAAACCAAAACTAAACATGGTTATCACCAAACTAGCCTAGTCTCGCTACATGTCCATTGAGGGACTAGGTTATGCAAAAGTATAAGGGGATGGCAAAAAAAAACTATCTCCATGCTTCCGTTGTGACTCTCTGATCCAATTCGTAGCGTATCTCCCACGTCCATGCCTCACAAAAAATCATGAGCAATGCCATTATCCTCGTTTGGAGACGACACGAAAGAAAAGAAAGGGATAAGAAACTTATTCAAGATTCTCAGTAGGGCTTCCTGACTCTAACACAAGTGTCATCGTCATCGTCCCCAGTCACTTCGGTTTTCATTATGAAAGGGATGTACATGTATAAGGTTTAGCTTTAAACTTCTCAAATCTATTTATCCGAAGTGGGTATCTTTTAGCGTGGGTCTTAATGTCATGAGTGCAACAGGTATTTAATGTATGCATGACAATGCCTCGTATGCACAAGTAACACATATAACATATCACAGGAGTTATATTAAATGACCATACCATGGAATACATAATCAGTTTGCATGAACTCTTCCTCTTTCATTCTCTTAGGTGACTTTAATTCATTATTCTTTCCTCTATGGGGGCCACCCTATTGTTCTCTCCTGTGAGAGTTCTAGGTTATGAGCTCATACCTAACTAGTTGTCACTAGTTTCTGCTTACCTTATGGTAAGTTACTTATCCTATGATAAGTTCAACACTCGACTCTTAAAGTATGGGATAGGGGGCAAGGATCACCTTTCATAACCTTTAATTCGGGGGGTCCAAAGGATCACTTCTTCATTGGATCACTTCTCATAACCTTTGATTCGGGGAGTCTAGAGGATCATCTCCATGTATCTTATATCACCTTTAATCTTAACATGTTAATTAGAGATGCAAAACATGAGCATATAATTTTGATAGAGGAACACCTTTCATAACCATTAATTCCTGGAGTCTAAAGGGTTCTTATTGGATCACCTCTTATAACCATTAATTCCTGGAGTCTAGAGGATCATTTCCATGTGTTTTACGTCACCTTTAAAATCTTCACATATTAGATAGAGATGCTTGCATGAACACATAACTTTATATATCATCAGAACTTATCACATAACATTTCATGCTCATAAATTCCATAGATTTTCTTAAGTTCGCAAATTTGGCGGAAATCCGGCAGCATTACAGCTGAAAACGGAGTTTCTCCAAATTTGCTACTTATCAACAAACACATCAATTATGCATCTCAATAGCTCAATCATAATCATAGCATGCCATAATAGATCACTTAATCATCTCTTACTTTCACACATCCATCAGCACATATCATCATCATTTCTACTAAAAGATGAACATGCTCCTACCCAGTATGCCAGAATCAAGGACCGGGCTCAGTTAGTGCACATGCTATACTTATCAACGTATTATATCCACACATAGGCAAGGTATTAAAGATAATCATTGGACACTTGTTATGAAAGCATTCCCAAATTATCGTAATTGCACCATAGTCCTACACGGGTTAAAACCACGAACCGGCTTGACCTAACTACTGAAATTAATTCTTTAAGCACCTAAGGGACCCACTACAAAGATTTTCACTAAATTTAAATCTCATAAACATTTTCAAATAATGCTGGATAATTTGGACAATATTTAAATTAAACAGTTTTGGGGTTCTAGAAGTTACGTTTTTTACCCTTTCTAATGGCGGAATTGAGAGTGGAGGTTCCAATGGTGTCAGAGGTTGAAAGAAGAAAAGGTAAATGGCATAAATGAAAAATTAAAAGTTAGAATGACTTATTCAGTAATTTAATAAGATGAGATGAAAGGGACTAACGTTAGTCCCAAACATGTGGGGACTAATGAATCCTAGGCTGAGAGACTACATTTAGACGTCTTGTGACCCATAATATTTTTTCTATATACATGAATCACTTGATAGACACTGGGTCCAAGGAACCCGATCTCCTTCCACTCAGACCAACACTTCATTGGTAATGACATGACTAATACAAGTAAATATTATTGAAAATAATAATTAGAATACATTTTCTTAAGCATGTAAATTTTTTGCGAAATAATGGTTTAAGTATATCATTAATAATTTTGTCATACACACATAAAACATTAATTATCCCATATGATAGATGCGCAAAAACCCAAGTATTTCTTTTGATGAAGTACAGCCTGCACCCATAAGACAGCACAAAGTACAAACACTGGTACTGGTATTAATATTTGGCAATGATGAAATATATATTAAATAAAAAAACATAAATAAAAAAAGAAACTAGCCAACAAATTTCCTCACAGCCTGTTCGGAGATTAAGACCTTTTAAATGCTGTATAGACATCCACACAAATGATTTCAATAACATATTTGACTAGAATATAAATAGACTACGCAATTATTGATACCCATTTATTTGATATTTGAATATTAGTAGTGGATCAAATCATATTACATGTGCTCTTGTTTTATCAGGAACTTTCAAAAAAATTAAAATATAAAATTTTTCGCAAACATCTACCTAATATGATCTGAAATTCACAGGCTATATGAATTCACTATATTTTTCTTTCTTAAAAGTTTTTTCTTTCAGCAAATCCTTATGAGCAAGGGCCTATAGCAGAGCTTTTTGGCAACAGCAGAAAGGGAGGATCCCAAGCATAGGAGAAGCTAACAGAACCAGAACCCGGCAAGGGTTTGCCATTGATGAGGAGGCAGACATCTCCTTCCACGGAAAGAATCGACGGGTCAACACTTTCTGCTGTCTGAAAACCTTTGCAAGACAACATAATATTGCTTTGTGCACAGTTGCAGTTGTTGGTCACAGTCACTGTCCACTCAGGCTTTCCCTGTACTTCTCTATCAGTTCTCGTTGTGCCAATATTGATGTTGTTCAAGGAACACTCACAAGACCCTGCAAAATTTTCATGGTTAAACAAGAAAATCAAGGGTCTGTCTGATTTTGAAGAATTTTTTTCTTCTATCTTTATTTATTAGTTTTTGTCCTTTTTTTCATTTTTCAGGATACAGTAAATGAAAACAGAAAAGAAAATTAAATGAAAACAAAAACTAGATATACTCTAAAAATTTGGATAGAAACTTATCGAAGAGAAAATTTGGATAGGAAAGTGAAAGGAGAGAAGAGAGAAAGGGATATTTTCAAGGATTCGTTAGCATACCTTTGATGGTAAGGGTAAGCAGGATGAGAGAAAGAAGATAAGTGAAGGTTGTTGCCATTGTTCTTGATGACTAGTATTCTGGCTTTGCTTGTCTAGTTAAATACTAAAATGGCCACCTAGTCCTGGCCAGTAATCAACACTGGCATGTCTATACTTTATTCTAATTTATTTATTTATTTTTGTCTGTCTGGTATTAATCACGATTGATCTTATGGAACAATGTCAAACTCTCTTAACTAACTTTACCAAAAAAGAAGAAAAAAAAAACGTATATTATAAAATTATATAATAAATATATACCATATATTTTATTATTATTAGATGTGAATGAATTTTTCACTTATTTTATTTACTCATTATATCTAATAGTAATAAGGTGTGTGGTATATATTTATTGTGTAATTTTATTGTATATGTCAAAAAAAAAAGAAGAAGTTATGGTGATTTCAAATCGTTCTTTTCCTTTCTACTCTCTTTGACTGTATCTCCACTGAAACCATAACCATATCAGCTCTATTTAAAATTTAGCGAGCATTTAATTTCTTTGATGTATATCTCAAGGTGCGTTGGATCAAAAATTCTTAAAAATAGCATATCACTCATTCGCACGGTTTATTTGTAGAAATTAATAATTCTCTGCAATGTTGATTAAATAATTGAACATATTGATAATTATGACAAGGATTATATCTAGATGACCATTGAACCAATCATTAAATTCCTTGTACTATTTACCTCTGCTTATTATATTGTTAGTATTTTTACCACTGCAATATAAGAGCTTTTAGAAAATAAAATTAATATGTATAAAATATTTAAAAATGTAGAATGAAAATAATTTAAGTTCTTTTCTATAGATATGCAAACCTTTTTAATATTTCCACTAGAAGATTCATATTATGATAATTAAAATCAAATTAGAAAGAGCATAAAACTAATTGATGAAAACAGAAGCGAAAAAAACTAATTAATGAAAATAGGATTCATTTTACATGTTTTTTAAGAAAAGAACAGTAAGGATCTATTATATATTATCTGTCTATTATAATATATAATAGCAGGATATTGACAAGAGTTTTTTTTTTTTCCCTGCCTTTTGATATTGGCAATTGCACAATTTTTTGTAATGAATAGTTCTGCGCGATTAATTAAATAGCTTAATGCAAAAATTATTTTTAATCCACTTAATATTTTTACAACTCTAACAGTAAATATAATTACCATACATGTATTTAAATTATTTGATTAAATTATAAAACTAATTTAAATTTTTTAGTCAATTGTAAATACTCTAATATAAATTATTATTCTGATATATATGTATACATAATATGGAACTTGTGCCTGCACAGGAAATTTCTAAATTATAGAGATATATTATATATTTAATCTAAAAATTATAATTTTGAATGAGATAAAATAATCAATTGATGATTTTTTTTCATTTTTTAAAATCAGATATTTATTTTCAATAATAATATTCAAAATAAAATCAATTAACATTGCCATGTTAGAATTGACTTAGAAAGAATATTTTCTAAATTTAAGTATATCAAGTCAAACACAAATAACACGTTCAAAATTTAAAAATATGAAGTTAAATCCAATCAAACATATCTATTTAATTATTTTCACAAATTAAATAGAAAAATAATCATATTTAAATATATTAAGGGTGCATTTGGATAAGCTTTTTTTGGGGTCAAAATTACCTTTTTCACCCAAAAAGGCAGTAACATGGATAAGCTGAAACAAATGCACCATGAGTCTGGGAAAAAGACAGTAATTTTATAAATAGTTTCAAAACACTATTATTTAGCTTTTATATATATATATACATATATATAATGATTTCCAGTTTTTAATCAATTAAAAAGAATATTTGTTAAAATTAAATGCATAAACTCAAATGTAAATAACACACTTAGAATTTAGAAATATGATACAAATTAAATTAAAGATGTATATTTAATCATTTTGTTACATTAAATAAGGTATTAATTTAATTTAAAGATATTAATTTTAGGAAAAATATAATGATTTCATAAAAGGGTTCAAAACACTTGACAATAAATTTAAGGATTAAAATTTGAGATTTGAGGTAACATAACCAATAAATGATTTAGTTTAGATAATTTTTTCTAAAACAAATATTTTTCTCAAAAAATATTATGTTAAATAGAATCAATTAGAATTTGGAATTGTTGTCATACTATAATTCATTAGAAAAAAAATTGATATAGAATCAACTAGAATTTCAAATTATTGCATATTAAAATCAACAAGAAAGAATTTTTACTAGATTTAAGGGTGCACTTGTTTGTGATTATTTTGGATAATAATCACTTTTTTCACCCAAAAAATCACTTTACATATATTTGAATAATTTTACCAAAAAAAAAAATCAATTTTCAACTTTTTTGTAGAAGTTAAAATTAGTAGCTTCTGAAAAAAAAAAAATCAGTTATCAGTTTTTTCAATTATATATAAAATTTAGATACCATAATCACTTTTTTTAAAATCTAAAACAAATGCAACCTAAGTCTATCAAATTAAAATAAATTTACAAAATTAAAAATATGATTTTAAATATATTTATTTAAGCATTTTATAAAGTTAAATAGGATATCAATTTCATTTAAAGATCTCAATTCTCGAAAAATGATAACCATTTTGTAAAAATATTCAAGATATCAATATTTAACGTTTAAGTATTATTTAAATTTGAAGTTTGATCAATTAAAATTTTGAATTATTATCATGTTAGATGATTAATTTCTAAAAAAGAATACTTGCTAAAATTAAATGTCTCAAATCAAGCATAATTAAATATTTAAATTGTAAAATAATAATTTTGTAGTGGAACTATCAAATGTAACAATGAACTCTCTACTTGAATTAAATTGCATTTGATTTAGTTAGCTAATTCAAAAATTTTAAATGGGAGATAAGATAATCACTATTTGATTTATTTTAAGTTTTTCTTTTGAATCGTATATTTATTTTAAAGATTGATATTTGATGTAGAATCAAATAGATTTAAGTAAATTACATTAAAGGAAAATAAAGAATTTAAAATTGAGAAATGTGAAGCTTAATTAAATTAAATATATCTATTTAATTATTTTGTTTAAGTGACTTAAGCTATAAATTAAATTTAAAGAAACTAAACAATGATGATTGTCATTGATACGTTTTGATTGAAAGAATTTCCTCATCAAATTTATTTAGCTCATCAACATAGGTTGTAAATAAAGCACATAATTTCTATGCATATAAAAGTTATAAAATATTAGTTAGTTTGAAGATTAACATAGGCAAAAAAGAAAATGCTTGTTCTTATTAATTTTAATTTGATGATATTCAACTTTGTATTCTTCCCATCTTGATAAGTTCATTTCGAGTACCACCCAATGGATATCTCAATGTTATCTACAATAGACTAATAATAAAAAGTAATTAGAAAGTCTGAAAAAATGTGTTAGAAAATTTAAATACAACATGAAAAGATTATCTATATTGTTAACTTGATAAGAGGTTAACAAAATAGAGACCAATAGTCAACAATTTAAAGTTCTAATTACAATTTTGAATAGAGATAAATCTTCCATGCATGGTGATTTAATTTGCATTCAATACTAAGTAAAAATTAAATCTAATAATAATTGCAACGGTTCCCAAAATTAGGTCAAATTTAGGTTTGATTTATCATTTATGTTTATAGTATTGATAGCATAAAATAAGAGCAAATCATATTTAATTTGTCTTTAAAATTATTAAAATACAATCATAAATGTAGTTGTTGGGCTTAATTTGGCTTTAGTTGAGAGAATAAGTGTAAGGCAAGCCAGTTCTTGTTAATTGACTAACCATGGAGTAAAGCTCTCAGCCGATTTTAAAGATCAAATAATTACTTCAAAAGGGAAATTGGCTCTTTGAATATGGGCTCTCAAAGTACTTAATGGTAAGCCTTTGGCGAGATTAAGCAAAGAAAGAAGTGAATCCAAAACTCAAAATGTGAAGAGATCTAATGTAACTCAAACAAGTCTATTCCCAATACAAAAGACAAAGACCAAAAGGAATTAATAAGAGTTGCTAGAAAGCATCCTCAAGCCGAAGTAAAAGCTTTAACTAAGATTACAAGCTACAGATAATTAAAGAAACAATGCAAGAAGTAAATTTGTTGTTGTGTTAGAGGACCTTTACAAATGATGAGCCTTGGGATATTTATATACTTGTGTATGCACCCTTGTCAACTAATTATTTTACGTTTAAAAATTGGATTCTCGCTTAAGTGATACTTCCAAATCATTAAGTTGGGTTATTCAATGATTGATTCAACTAACATAAACTCCCTCAGCTAAGTTTTCCCAATTGGCTACATGCAACCTACAATGTTCTGATTTTCCCTATTTATACAAAATGACCAAAATGTCCTAAAGTTATTTCTATGCAAATTTTGAGAATCACATAACCTGTATATTCTCATAAGGTTATTTTAATGTTTGAAGAGGATTATAAGTGTTTGATATGCTTCAAGATGCAAAAATCAAAATTCCTGTGTTTTTTATAAAATTACCAAAATACCTCGAGTTAATTTTCGCAAAAATGAAGTGAGACTAGACTCAGCCATCACCTAGTGATTAGATGTGTGTTATGATGGGAATAAATGGTGATTATATGTGATTTGTCAAGTTCTAGTGAAAATTTATGTGAAATTACCATGTTGTCCTTAATAAGTAGTAATTAAGCTTTATCAAAGTAATTAGGAAAATATCATCAATATTAGACTCAAAATAAAGGTAATCTTATTTTATTTATTACTCTTCGATAAAAATAATTAATTGAAGTAAGTTGTATGATTAGAATTGCTAAATACATTTAATTACATATTAGAATATGGAAAGGATAAGGTGAGGTAACATACAAGGATGAAATAACACTTAAGAGTGCATTACTTCCACTACTCTTGCTTGCTTTGGCCTAAATACCCCCATATAGCATAGATTAAACATATTATTGAATCCTAGCCTTTGGATTAAGATTAAGTACAATCATTCTAGAAAACCATATACTACCCCTAACCCTAATTCTCACTTTCACAAAGTTGAAAAAATTGATCCTTTGCCCAAGATTAAGACCGTGGCAGCTTCCCTGTAATGCTCTCTTTGTTTTTTTTTCACAAATATCTAAGACACATCACACCGTAGTCACTCATACACACTACTAGAAACTCACGGAACATAGACGGATTTTACAAATGGATTTTTTCTCATCTGTAATGGAAAATTGAGAAAAAAAAATCTTTTTGTAAAACATGGCAAATCCGTTTATAACTATTGACACAAAAACCCACCACATGGCACATAATAGATACAAACGGCACTTACAGACATGGTCCTTACTCAAGTTCATGCCCTAAATGAAGAGCTCTAGAAGCAAAATAAGGAGATGTATAAGAACAAGGAGATTGCATGGAAGAAGAAGTGGGCCAAGAAAATGGATAAGAAAGTCAAGAAAAAAGTGGTATTAAGGATGCAAAGGGAGGTGTAGCAGCAGATGCTGGAAATGCATGCATACTTTGAGCTCATAAGAGCAAGCAGCTCCATGCCTCTTCCTTCTCCTCCACCAGCTCCAGCACTACCAGTTTTTGGGGTGATGGAATCGTCGTCCTCTGATGATGATGATGCTGATGATGACGATGGTACGGCGATGAAGGCGAGACAGATATTGATGTTGCCAAGTACTCATGATTATTTTTGTACTACTCTTGCGTTTGTTATTTTTTTTTCATATTATTATCTTAGATGTGTACTTTTATTATTATAGTGACATTTTAATTTGTTGTAAAAAAAAATTCAAAATTAAATTTTTATTCCATAAATTTCCTTAAATTTACCGATTATTACGATAATTAGCAACAGTACCTTTTAATCATAAAAATAATCAATAGTTACAAGTTATCAAAAGACAAATTATTATAGCCGGATTCATAAGAAAGTTTTCCTTATTTAAATTTTTTATTAATTATAGATGAATTTCACCTTCTCTAACATTACAGACGGATTTTATATAATTTTAGAGATGGTAAAATCTGTCTGTAGATGACAAAATTTTAAGGTGTTTTTTCAACCATTTATAGATGGATAAATTTGTCTATAATGTGTACAAAGTGGTTAATCTGTCTATAAAGTCGTCTATAAATTATGCACGAGAATAAAAATCTATTTGTATTGGTTATAAATGAGAGAAAAATAGACGAGTCTTTTCAGTTTATAAATTCATCTGTAATGATAAAATCCATCTGTAACAAGTTAAAAATCCATATTTAAACTTGTCTGTATTCTGTGAAAATCTTGTATTGACACTCTTTTATTTGCATTTTCCTTTTTTGTCGAGACTTGATCTCCAAATTTAGCTAAAAAAAATGCTCTCACATTTCTTATCTAACATTCTTTTCTTCTATTCTATAAGTCACTATTTTTTAAAGAAAATAAAGCTCCAAACACATACTCATACTACACTTACATCTTCATTCACCTTCTAAACACCACACTAACCCCATAATCTATCCATTTCCATTGAAAAATGCACCATTCCCTCACCATGTCATTAAGGCTGAAGCTAGCAAGGAGAAGGATGAGGAGTTTTTTTTTTTTCATTTTATGCTTTGATCAAGTTGAATTTTCACTTTGCTAGGGACTATATTCTTGTGTTCTTTTTGGTTTTTCTTTTTATTTTAATGATGAACCATGGATCTTGATGATGGGAGTTTTCTAATGGTATAACTTCATTCTCCATGTTGAGATCTCTAAAGATTCCTAAGTGGTTATATTTGATCTTCAAAAGAAAAGTTCAATTTCTCAATGAAAATGTTTTTATTGGGCTTGATGAGTTCATATGATCATGGTTATTTTCATGTCTTGATTATGATACTCTAAAGCTACTTATACCTGTGAGGGCTAAAGACTACTTATCTTACACTTTTCACACAAGCACTTGGAGGTTGAGTTTACTTTCCATTTTGGCCCTTTTGGGATATGAGGCTTAAAATCAAATTTTAATTGGATCATTTGCGTTATTTGGTATGCTTTGTGATTTTGAATAAATATGATGGTTTTTGTTTGGTTGGTTTTGGTTTAACGAGCTTAAAAATATCATGTATGGTTATTGTGTCTTATGTAGTTTTTATTGGTTTTGTTGGTATAAAACACATGTTTAAAAATGGGTGATGTATGGTGATGGTGATATCATGGTTTTGAAGGTCCTTAGTGGTAGAGAATTTTTTCATGTGATGTTATGTATAAAAGTGTTTTTATGAGTGATTATAAGCTTCTTAAATAAGAAAAGATATTTTCATGATTCATGTACACTAGCACATACCGACGATGGCTTGTACTATGTTCTAGAGGGTATGATTTGTTTTGATGATGTAAAATATGTGTTGTTGTGATGATGATGTGAAAAAGTAACTTTATAATCATTAAGAGTTATTTAGGGGTTAAAATGCAATTTAGAAAACTTGTTTTACTTCATAAAGTGGCCTCAATTTTTGTGTAGCGATTTTGTGATAAATGTTGTTTTTGTGATGCATGATAATGATTTTTAGTGATTAGAATGCATAGGAAGAATCAAGGAAGAAAAGTAGTAAATATAAAGGTAAAACCATAATTTTACATTCTTACCATAAAACTTGCTTTGCTACTTTTTTAAAAGGCTTTTTCATTATTATTTTGGCTTCATTTTTAATACTAAAATTATGTGTTTTGGTTGCGAAAAATTATTTGAGTCCTTTGGTATTCATAAGAATGTTTGAAAGCGTTTAGTTTGGATAATTTTGTAAATATGAAAAGTTATGCTCATAGTTTTACATAGACTTTTAGTTTATCAGTATGAATGAAGTCTCATGTCATGTTGAATGTGATCACATATATGAAAAGTTTTTATAAAAATATAAACGATCTCACAAGTGTTGGAAAATCCAAAAGAGTCAAAAATGTTAAAATTATACTTACACCCCCTAAGTTGTGATCTTTTGGCTAAAAGCCCAAATGACCTTGAAGATTATCTTAGAATGGTTCAAAATTAGTGGAAAGATTTCTAAATGTTTAAATTTCATGACCCGATTTGGAAATATGATTGACACGTAAGGAATCTCATCTCTACGTAAGCTTTCTAGGGGACATAACGCTCTAAATGCATAAAATTGTAAAATTCATACTTAAACCATGATTTTCTTCAAAATCAATAACCATTTCTCTAATAAAAATATAATATTTGAATTCATAAACCTGAAAGTATTTAATACACAAAACTGTAAGAATCATACTCTGAAAATCAATTCAACACTTGAAACCAAATCATAAATTCATCTGTAGCTAATTACATAAATATTTGACCATAATCTACATTTCAAATATATACTTGAACTCTGAAAACATATACATACATATTTCAATCTTGAAAATTTAATACATAGCCTGAACATAATGCATAGTTTCGATCTTGCCTGTATATCTACTAGAGCACTCTAACATAATCCTACTCTAAACCTTACTGCAAAGTAAGACTCACCACTAAAAATAACTGTGCTGAACTGGAGTCTAAACTAAATCTGAACCTGCAACTATGAGAAGTAAGAGAGAGGGGTGGGTCAATAGATTCAATGAATGGATTCTCATTCATCACCCACATGGGACAAGAAAAAGATATATATAATGTAATATACATGCAGCAAACATAAACCACTTGATATTCACACACATAGCTATCTAGGAAAAATCACTTTTCATTTCATAATTTCATAAACAAGCATTTATAAGTTCATAATCAATCATGAAATCATTTTAACTGATTGTGCAGTAAAGCATCGAGAAACAACATTTGCTGAATATGATAAATACGTATATGATAACAAAAGCTGAACAATTATAAACTGTAAGGTGGTGCTCAGTTCCTGGCGAATAAGAGCACCTGTTGAAATCAAAATGGTCCTTGGTAAACAAGCTGTGGCCACCTAACTAGGTCCTACTTTCTGTATATGTTGGGGGCGATATTATCCTTTGGTGGACAACTTGTACCAACGTTAATGATCTCATCATAGCCATTAACTAACTATCTATTTCCTTATCTCTACTGGATAAACTAGTTTGAAATAATCCATCACTGAAGGGGGTTCGCAATCCCTCGCGAACAATAGCCCTTAACTAAGATCTTAAAACTCTTAAATTCTTAGTACTCTGAGAGTTTTTTATTCGTATAACTCTAGCATAATTGTGGCTGTGAAAATCATGCCCAAGGGATCACCCGCTTGTAGGCATTCCGATTTCAAGCCCACATAATATGTATCTGACAATTGCTATGAATCATACTGAATTCCGTATCTCTTGGTACCATAAAGCTGAAGTTCTAAATTCATATATTAAGCTAACATATTTCCATATACTTGATAATTCGAATATCATAGTTCAAAACACTAAGGTCTTTAATCATAAAACTTGGAAATCATATAATATATTTATTCAAAAGCTAACTCATCCTCTATTCTGTATCTATTTATAATAAAACTTGATATTCTAAAAACTTTCTAAACCCTCTTTAATTGGAGCAATATTGTAAAACCATAAAATGCAATCAAAAAATTTTAGTAAACTTGCTAAATCATATATTTTCTAATAATTATTCCATGAACATATAAAACATTTTCATAATATGCATCAATCCAAATCATGGTCCCATGGTTTTCTTAGAACATATTTTTCATACTAACATCATAAATAATTCTTTTTGCTATTTCAACATAATGTGTAAAAGCATATCCTCATTCTACTTTCATCTTTAACAATCATAATACACAAACATACTCATAATGATAAAACTAAGGCTATGAGATCAAACCTACTCACCTGAAGGGGAGGAGGGAATGACGTCAACACCAATTGAGCTTCATGGAGCGGTAATGACATCAAAGTCTACCATGGAATCAAACAAACTCATGAATAATCTATGGGTGTCTCTAGATAACCCTAAATCCACTTCAACAATATTGGAGAAGCACCCCTACTTGACAATAATGAAAGAAACAACAAAACTCATACTCTAGAACATGTAGTGGAAAGGAAGAAGATGACAAAAACTAACAAAACCCCTACCTTTGATCTTGAAAGGAGAAGGACTAGGGTTAGATTAATAGAGAAAGGGTTGGAAAAGGGGTTTGGAAGGGATGGTTTTGGTTTTTGAGAAAGAGAACCAGAGAATGATGGTTTTAAAGGGGTTTCAAAACTGCATTGCTTTTCACTGTGGTAACATCGGGCCCACTCACTGTAGTGAGTAAAGCTCACTTTTTACTCGCTGCAGTGAACCTACTAAAAACCTCACTTGCTGTAGCAAACATAACTCACTAACTGCATTGAGCCTGTTATGTATAATTCTGCAAAACCTGCAGTTGCAACATTTTTCCTACATTTGGGGCCTTCTCGGTAACACGAGTGGGTTCAGGGGCCCCTAGGGCTGTATAGAGCTTGTTTACGGACGCATGTACTCGTGGTATTCCAATAAAATAAGTTTATATCAAGAAAAGTGGTAAATTATGGAATTTACACTTTGACCCCATGATTTATCAAGATTTGATTTTGATCCCAAAGTGGGCTAAGTGATATCTCTTCATTATCTTATGTTATTAAATTGTTTGGGATTTGATGTCACTTGAACTAATATGTATTGAATATGTGATGTTATGAGACTATGACTTCATAATATGCACAATTTGGTTTATGATATGAATGTTGATATCCCTGTAAGCATTGCAAATGCATTAGCTAAGTGTAGTCCTTATCTCCAGTAATTGGTTAGGAGCATGTTTATATTCAATGGGGCATTGATATATGAATGCTATAAACATGTAATGATGCATGCTCCTATGAATAATGTGTTGAATTCTTAGCATGATGTGAATGTTGATAATAAATGTTGGGATGCTTGATTTATGATATGTTATGAGATATAGCATGATTATGATAAATGTTTTTGTGTTCATACTTGCATATCTTGTAAACATGCTAAAGTTAAAGGTGACATAAGTGTTACAATGTCCCGAAGGGCACTACAACGAGAATGTTAACCAATTTTAAAAAAATAAAATGGGAGTCGCCACCAATTTTAATTCTTGCTAATATTGGAAAACTATTTTAATTTGCAAACTGGTCTTTTGAAAAAGACTTTAAGGTTCGGGAGTCTGATTATGATTAGGGAAGGGTGGAAACTTAATCCCACTGCATCCCTAATACATCCGTATAAATACGGTTACCCTAGAGCTCATTATGCAAATTTTTATAACTTTAAAATATTTATTTTTCCCAAATAATAATAATAATAATAAATTTACATATTTACAAAGAAATAAAGCTAAAATTAAAATAGAACTTAGAGAACATATTTTATGAAAAAAAATATTTTGGCTTGATAGTTGTTTGGCTACGCCGACGTATTCTCTGGTGCAATGAGGAATTCAAAGCCACGTCGTTCTATAGAAAATAATTTTGTGTTGATGGATTTTAATTAAAAATAAAAAAATGAAAATAAAAATGTGTTGATTGATTTATTTAAAAAAAAAAAGAAAAAAAGGGACCAAACCAAAATGAAAAAATTAAGATAAAAAAATAGGCCCAAAAAAGAATAACCAAGACTTAAAAAAAAAAAGTATAATCCAAACTAAAAGAATGAATGTGGCCGGGACTTGACCAAAAGAAATAATTAAAAAAAAGTAAGAAGAACATACCTGACCCACTGACAAATCAATGCAATGTGCAGGCAAATAAGAACAGGGACTATAAGGCGGTAGGGGTAGCACAAGCAACAACCATTGAGACAGGAGCAACTTCGCGATCGAGACTAGCAGGCTCACAGGAGCAGCTCCGGCAGGGGCTTCGCAGTGGCTTCACAGATGATGGCTGTGCGTGGAAAGTTTTGCAAACAAGGACAGCGTGGTGGAAGCTATCTTCGATGATAATAGAGGATGAGCAAGGTTAATGGTGATGGCTTGATGATGGTCAAATGGGGATGATGATCAAGTAGTGATGGTTGGAAGGTTATCAAGAAGGGAAAATTTATGGGGCTTGTGTGATAGGGATGAAGGCTGTGTGGTGATGGTGAAATAGTGGAAAATGTGTCGCTGTTGTGATTGTATCTCCTCCCCCTTTTGACTGCTAACAATGGCTACTTATATACATTATTTTACCCTAATATAATTAACGACATAATCATTTAACTTGATGTAATTGATATAATAAAATCAAATTAATTAATAAAATAAATCAGAATAAAATCAATCAATTAACACTAGATAATCAGATAATAAATAAAAACATATTTTTATTTTTGACTTTTTCTTTTCAACTTTTTTTTTTTAATTTTCGTTTTTTATTTTTTTATTATTTTTTTGGAACATTTGGGCTAAGACAAATTATTAAACACGAACTAAAAAGGAAAACTCTTTTTTTTTTTAATTAAAAAGAACCATTTTTTGCGACCTAATCAAAATTCAAAAGAAAATTACCCGGACAAAATATGGTGTTCATAGTTGTTCCTCTTTACTTGTTTCTTATTGAAAAATATAAAGACAATGGCTTTGACATTTTGCTATAAGAGACAAGTAAAGATATGAACACATATTTTGTCTGGATGATGCCTGATGATTATGAATGCATGGTGGTGATGTTGAAAGAATGGCAATGATGATGAGTGCATGATGGTAATGATGAATGAATGGTGATAATGCAAAAATGTTCTGATGGATGAATGCATGATGACAATGAGTGCATGATGGTGATGATGAATGCATGATAATGTTGATGGGATGAAGAATAAATGCATGTGAAACTTAAAGACTTGTGAAAGCATTGAAAATAAAACCTGTGAAGGCATGTAGAGACTGTGAAAGCAAATAAAGATCGTGAAAACATGTAAAGAGTGTGAAAGCATGTAAATGTGAAGTTTAAAAGACTTGCGAAATGTAAAAGCAAACTGTGAAAGTACGTAAATGTGAAATTTAAAAGACTTGTGAAATGTAAAAGTAGGCTATGAAAGCATGTAAAATGTGAAATTTAAAGACTGTGAAATGTAAAAGTAGACTGTGAAAACATGTAAAATGTGAAATTTAAAGACTGAGAAATGTAAAAGCAGACTTCGAAAGCATGTAAATGAGAAATTTAAAAGACTTGTAAAAGCATGTAATGTGAAATTCAAAATCTTTAAAATGTAAAAGCAGACTATGAAAGCAAGTAAAGTTTGTGAAAATAAATATTGTGAAAGCAGGTAAAATGTGAAATTTAAAAAACTTATTAAAGCAAAACTTGTGAAAATTCAATGTAAATGAAAGTAAACACAAATGAATGATTGACAACTTTGATAAAGTGATGATGCAACATTGATGTGATGATAATATGATGATTGATATGAAATTAATGCAATGATGATATGAAGAATTATGCAAAGCTAACAGTGTGATGACATGATGAATGAATTGATGCAAAACTGGTGTAGTGATGATGTGCTCAGTGACAAGAATGATGACAATAACTCAAAAATTAAAATTGCCCCAGTCTGAGGTATCTAAGCATTGCTCTTCAAGAAAGCTTTCATCTATTCCAAAAGGATTCATCTTCTCATATAAGCCATGCTATGAGCCTTTCCATTGTAGTTCTCAAACACACCTTCGTCTATTAACGCTTCAACGTCTCCTTCTTGCCCCAGTTCTTTATTTCTCTAACTTTTGCCTTGATCACCCGTCTGGGTTTTCAATCAAGCGAGTATTTTTGCTTTTTTTTCATTTTTTCAAAACCCTCACGGGGATCGTCATCTACAAACTTTGACTGAGCAAGTTGCCTTATTTTCTTTGCAAGTCAGTCTTGATCCATGGGCTCCCTGCTTGACTTATCATTTATGAGCTTTGTTAGCAAATTAGTCCCTTGTTGTATTTCAATTATAACATCATGATTATGCATGGTTTTAAAAGAGGACTAAAAAATGGATGATAAAAGAAGAAAGAGAAACAAAGACAAAGAGAAAGGGAAAGATAATTTTATTGAACTCCACAATAAAAAGTATTTATAGGATGTCAACAACTGCTAAGAGATAAAGGGGGAAGAGAAAAAAAATTGATTGTGCTACTTTCATGTGATCAACCCATTTCACTGATTCATTGGTTCCATTAGACTCAAAATCCATGACCACATGTACATTCCTTTGTTGTGTGCTCAACAATATGCCGTGATCCATTAACATTCAAATTGCCTTAGTTTCGGCAACCCACATAACTTCTTGATCATTGTCTTAGTCCTTCATCGTTGCATAGGTCGCCCTTTCAGGTTTTCGACCTACAGTTAAAAGTTGCTCTAATTTTTGCCTAGACCCCTTTTTTTTTTGTCTAGCGAGCTTTTCTTTCCTTTGTACCCTTATTTCTGCCTAGGTCGCCTTTCGGGTTTTCAAACTAGCGGGTTTTCTTTTCCTCTTCTTCTTCTTCTTCTTCACTTTTTTTTTTTATTTTTTTGTTTTTTTGTTTTTATTTTTTTTGTAGTTTTGCCTAGGTTGCTCTTTTGGGTTTTCAACCTAGCGAGCATTTTTTGTTTTTGAGGCAAAGTACTTCTTTATGACATTTGAATTAATAGGTTTACTGAGTGCTTTGCCTTCCATGTCAGTCAAGATCAATGCTCCTCCAGAAAAGGCATATCTGACGATGTAGGGGCCTTCATGTGTGGGTGCCTTCTTGCTTCTGTTATCCTCTTGATTAGGCAAAATCCTCTTCAAAGCAAGATCTCCTAGTTGAAGCATTTGAGGGAAAATCTTATTAAATGCTTTGACCATCCTTTTCTGATATAATTGCCATGGTGGACTGCATTCAGCTGTTTTTCTTTGAGCATGTTGAATTGTTCGCATCCGATTTTGATCTCTTCGGCCTCTTCTAATTATGTTTTGACCAGAACTCTTGAAGAAAGGATTTCCATCTCTATTGGCATCACTGCCTCCATCTCGCACATCAAGGAATATGAATTTGCCCCAGCTGAGGACCTGACTAAAGTATGATAGGCATGCTATGTATAAGGTAGCATGTTACTCCAATCCTTGTAGGTGATTGCCTTTTCCCCACAACCCTCATTCATTTTTGGTTAGTAGGAAGCCAAGTTGTGATGTTTGATCTTTAATTGCTCACACAGTCTTATACTTTTGCATTGTTGAATTATCCGTGATGAGCCTTTTTGGCCAATTCTATTCGATTATTTTCCACTAAATTTATTATTTTGGCTTATTGTTGGCAAAACTCAGAATCTTCATCTCACTCATTTTCATTCAAATCCATTGCAACACAGGAATTAGTTAATGGTTTGTCACAATCATTTGCGCAGGATAGAGAGCATAACGGAGAAGAGTCTTAGGAATTGAGACGAGACTCAAAACAAATTAAATGGATAAAATAAAAATTTAAAAAGGATAATTAAAAAGAGAAAGTAAAAAAAGAAAAAAAAACATGCATAATCATTTTATTATTCAATGAAAAGTTGAAATACAGACAAAGAAAACTAAAGCATCCATCACTCAAAATGCAATAAATCATTCAGAGGTTTAGACTTTCGATTGTTCAATTCCTTGTAGCTTGGGTAGATCCATTGAGGCGCTTCATCAGCACTTTCTTCACTTCCATAGTCTTGGCAACAAATGGCATTCACTTGACCTCCGCCATGATTAGGGAACGGGTGGTCTTGGCTCTTTTTCTAGCTTAATAGCGTTGTTGTTAATCAAACTCCACACAGCATTCCTAAACCCGTGACAGTCCTCAACTGAGTGTCCAAGGGAGTTTGAATGATAGTCACAAGTTTGGTTCAGGTTGTACCACCGAGGATATGGCAGCATGAAGGTCTTCCCAAGACGTGGGGCTAGCAAGTTGTCTCTATACAAATGCCTAAACAATTCAACATTGCTCATGTGGAATTAGGTAAGGGTATCAGGGGTCTGCTGGTGTTAGTAGTATTGGGTGAGAGAGGGGTAATGACTGGGTTGATTGTCTGAGGGGCTGGGAATGGTGCTTGGTGAAGTCTAGGTGTGACTGGTATGTAAGGTTAGGGCTAAGAGGCATAGTTGATTTGGTGTGGTTGGGCCGTGTATGGTGTTTGAGGTGGATAAGTCGTGTATTGTGTGTGTTGGTAGAATGGGTAGTAGTTTGGTTGGAAGGTAGTTGATGAGATTGAGGGTGAATGTATTTGATGGCATCCTCTTTCTTCTTGAAGTGGGAGCCCTTTTAGAATTGAGACTCACTTGTCTCCCCCATTGCTAATTCCATTTTTCCTTCATGGATGTTGGTTTCGATCCTTTCCCCAATTTCCACTAAGTCGACAAACTCTTGCACATGGGTCCCCAGCATGTTCTTAAAGAATGGGCTTTCTAATGTGTGAATGAAGTAAGAGCACATCTCTTGCTCTAACGTTGCCGAAACAACCCTTCCAGCCATAGCTCTCCACCTCTGTGCATATTCTTTGAATGACTCTTTCTCTTTCTTCTTCATCCCCTTCAATTGATCCCTAGTAGGTGCGACATTCAGATTGAACTTATATTGATTAGTGAAAGCCTGAGCCAGGTCCTCCCAATACTTGATCTGTGTTGGGTCCATCTGCATGTATCACTCCCATGCAGCTCCATCCAAGCTTTCAGGGAAAAAGCTAATTAGGAAGTTCTCATCCTTAGACCATATTCCCATCTTTGTGTAATACATTTGAAGGTGCATGATAGGATTAGTGCTGCCATCAAACTTGACAAACTCCGGCATCTTGAAGTCTTTGGGTATGACTACACTGGGAGCCAAACATAAATCACTGACATTCATCGGGCCGTACGGGTTAGGCCCACGCAGCATTCGAAATTGCTCCTGCATGCTTTCTTGCAGTTCTTATTTGAGCTTTAGTCGCTCTGCCTCCTTCTCTGAATTGCTGTACAAGATTGCATTGTTGAAATTCCCATTTGAGTCATATCCAGGCTCTTCATTATTGGAGTCATTGCCTCCACCTTCTCTAGATTTGCGCATGGCTGCGATAGCTTCTTTGACTGCCTCTACTTGTTCGTGCATCACAGCCTTCAAATCATCAAGCTCTTTTCCAAAATCCTTTTCACATGCCATGGCTTCCTGATGGCTTTCAGGAGTAGACAAAGCTTTCCCTTGAAGAGGAATGGAGATTCTGCAATTGAAAAAAAAAAAAAAATGACTTTTACGAACTAGCTTATTATTATTATTATTTTTTAACACCATGTATGCATGAGGAAAGCATTATTAGTTTATGTCATGTATGCATGAGAGAAGCATGAGTAATGTATGCATGAGGAAAAGAAAAAAAAATGTACAAAAACTGAAGTTTTTTTTTTTAAGTGGACGCAATGAATGAGTTATGCATTAAGAGAAAAGTTCTTTTTGTTTTTTTTTATGCACGTAATGAAATGAAGCAATCAATGGATCATGAAGAGATTTTTGTGTGCAATGGATGAGCTATGCATGATGATTTTTGTATGCAAGATGGCCTTTTATGCAATGCAAGATGATTTTTGTATGCAAATCATGTAAGAGAAAGAGATAGATGGATGCTCAAGTGTCCTAAAGAAGTTTAATCCTAGGGGTGGATTTTCCTAATGTCCAAACCTTAATTGGGTGGCCACTAGGTTTAATCTATTAGTGCACAGTTATTGGGACACGTCGAGATATCTAACGACCATGGTTCCTAGATTGCCTCTATCTATAAGATAGAGACCTAGTTCACGAAAAGACAACAAGTAGGGATGAACCCTTTCAGTATGATCAATCCATGAGACTAGTAACAATCTGAGTGGTGTCCTGCTAAATGTCAAGTGGGCATGAAGCCCCTCAGTGACAATGTCAGAACTCTTTCTAATCCTTGGGTTACACAAGCTCGGGTATAGAGCCAAAAATGTGTGTAAGATAGTGATGGTGCACTGTGTGTGAGGAGCATACATATTCCTACCAAACAAAAGCGCAAACAGTATATATACAAAAGGTCATCTACCCTAAGGTTTGAGTGTCAAATATTTATAGATAAATTAAATAATTATTTACAAATAAATAAAAGGACATATTTATGTACCAAAATAAAAAAATGGATATGAAGGGGAATAATAAATATTATAAAGTTATAATTATTTGCATAATTTACTCAAATAGGCTTGACTCTCTAACTTTCCCCAGTGGAGTTGCCAAACTATTACAACATCCCGGAGGGTGCTGCAACGAGAATGACAACCAATTTAAAAAAAATAAAATGGGAGTCGCCACCAATTTTAATTCTGGATAAAATTGGAAAATCATTTTAATTTGTAAACTAGTCTTTTGAAAAAGATTTTAAGATTCAGGAATCTGATTACAATTAGAAAAGGGTGGAAACTTAATCCTACTGCACCCCTAATGCGTCCGTATAAATAGGGTTACCCTAGAGGTCATTATGCAAATTTTTATAATTTTAAAATATTTATTTTTCCTAAATAATAATAATAATAATAATAATAATAATAATAAATTTACATATTTACAAAGAAATAAAGCTAAAATTAAAACATAACTTAGAGAACATTTTTTATGAAAAAAAAAAGATTTTGGCTTGATAGTTGTTTGGCTACGTCGATGTATCCTCTGGTGCAATGAGGAATTCAAAGTCCCGTCGTTTTGTAGAAAATAATTGTGTGTTGATGGATTTTAATAAAAAAAAAAAAAAAATGTATTGATTGATTTATTTTAAAAAAAAGGGGGACCTGACCAAAATGAAAAAATTAAGATAAAAAATAGGCCTAAAAAAGAATAACCAAGACTTTAAAAAAAAAGTATAATCCAAACTAAAAGAATGAATATGACTGGGACTTGACCAAAAGAAATAATTTTAAAAAAAAAGTAAAAAGAACATACCTGACCCACTAACAAATCAATGCAATATGCAAGCAAATAAGAACAGGGACTATAAGGCAGTAGAGGTAGCACAAGGAACAACCATCGTGACAGGAGCAACTTCGCGATCGAGACTAGCAGGCTCATAGGAGCAGCTTCAGCAAGGGCTTCACAGTGGCTTCACAGACGATGGTTGAGTGAGGAAGGTTCTGTGAACAAGGACGTGCTGTGGTAGCTATCTTCGATGATAACAGAGGATGAGCAAGGTCGATGGTGATGAGGTTGATGCTAATGAAAGCTTGATGATGGTCAAATGGGGATGATGATCAAATAGTGATGGTTGGAAGGTTATCAAGAAGGGAAAATTTATGGGGCTTGTGTGATAGGGATTAAGGCTGTGTGGTGATGGTGAAATATTGGAAAATGTGTCGCTACTGTGATTGTATCTCCTCCTCCTTTTGACTGCTAATAATGACTACTTATATACATTATTTTACCCTAATATAATTAATGACATAATCATTTAACCTGATGCTAATTGATATAATAAAATTAAATTAATTAATAAAATGAATCAGAATAAAATCAATCAATTAATACTAGATAATCAAATAATAAATAAAAATATATTTTTATTTTATTTTTTTTCTTTTCAACTTTTTTTTAAATTTTCTTTTTTCTTTTTTATTTTTGGAAACATTTGGGCTAAGACAAATGATTAAACACGAACTAAAAAGGAAAACTCTTTTTTTTTAATTAAAAAGAAGCATTTTTTGCGACCTAATCAAAATTCAAAAGAAAATTACCCGGACAAAATGTATTGAATATGTGATGTTATATGAGACTATGACTTCATAATATGCACAATTTGGTTTATGATATGAATGTTGATATCCCTGTAAGCATTGCAAATGCATTTGCTAAGTGTAGTCCTTATCTCCAGTAATTGGTTACGAGCATGTTTATATTCAATGGGGAATTGATATATGAATGTTATAAACATGTAATGATGCATGCTCCTATGAATAGTGTGTTGAATTCTTAGCATGATGTGAATGTTGATAATAAATGTTGGGATGCTTGATTTATGATATGTTATGAGATATAGCATGATTATGATAAATGTTTTTGTGTTCATACTTGCATATCTTGTAAACATGCTAAAGTTAAAGGTGACATAAGACACACGAAGATGGCCCTTTAATTTCCAGTAAGGCTTTGGCATGAAAAGGTAACAAAAGGATATGATCTTTTGATGCAAAATAGCCCGACAGGAAGTCATCCAATGCCCCCAACCCATACCACAGGGTCAGAAAAATCTTATCACAAGATAAGTGTAAGCTAATGACGACTAGCTAAGTATGAGCTCATGGTCTTAAAACTCCCAAAAGGGAGAAAATATTAGGGTGCCTTTTCGAGAAAGATTAAGATAGATTAGTCACCTAAGAAAGAAAAAAAGGAAAGTTATAAGCCACAATTGTATGTGTTCCTTATGCTTCTATAGTATCTAATAATATGTTGGAATTTGGATAATATACTAACATGCATTGATGATATGGCATGATGCATCCATGACATTAAGATTTATGCTAAAAGACACGAGCCTCAACTAATGGTTCTTGAACCTTAAAAAATAAGCCTTGTTTATGTTCACCATTTTTATAATGAAAATCAAGGTTTCTAAGGACGTTGATGATGAAACCCTTGTATGGAAGCGAAAGTTGTACTGAGATTTTTGTATAAAATTCTCATTCCCTTTCTCCTTCTTTATTGTCTTCATCTTTAGAGGGCAATGGCCTTCTTCAAATTCTTCGCTGAGATACTAATTTAGGATATGCACTATGACCATGAGCTTTAAGGATATGATGTTGTTAGTTATTGCATTATTTATTGTTTTATGTTTTTCAGGAGTCTCTTTACTTACCTCATTGATAGTGCCTGGTTTACTCCTAAGTCCCCTTATCTTGACGAGCACCGCTTTGATTGCCTTCATCCATCATATGAAGGTCGTATGAGTGCCTATGTGGCAAGACTGTAGGAGTCCAGCCATCCTAATTACATGCCCTACCACTTGAATTTTTCTTTTGAGGCTGATTCTTCCCTTTTCATAGGCACTGGTCATGTAGGAACCATGGGAGGTTGATTGGTGAAGGAAAGCCTCTGTTTCGTAGTGGCCCAAACCTGAGTGATACCATGACAAGGAGCTCAGGTTGTCCCTTCTGGATTTTTAGCAAACAAGATTGGGTTCATTCCTCCCTCTCTTAGGTGCTAGGTGAGGATAACCTATGGTATGCTGATAGTGCAACTGTTAAGAAAGTTTCCCCATAGGACTTGTAGTTTCGACTTGCGGAGTGAACCTAGTACCCATCTTTATGCTTCACTTATTTATGCTTCTACTGAGACTTATGCTATGTTATGCTTATAGTATCTATATATTTGCAGCTTACCTTGTTAGTGGAATGCTATGTTGTTTATATTGTTCGGTTTTCATTAGGAATGCCTTTATATGATGATATTTAGGGGGTGGGGGTGTGTGTATGTGCATGTGTATATATTGATGCATTTGTGCTTTTGTTGGATGTATGTTTTTGGATTACATGTATGTAAGTGTGATGTTTATTTTATTTTATTGCTTTTCAAGTAAAGTGTTCTTACATGTATATGCGGCTCATGTTTTGTCTTTTAAAAGTAAAAAAAAAAATTACCTATGTTATTGCTAAGTATTTTTTTTTAATGTTTTTAAAGTTAAGAACTAGAATAAAAAAGTAATCGCTAATAATTAATTTAAATACATCCTAAGTATATTAGGCTGAATATTAGAGTGCTACATAACCTTCTGTGGTTAAGACTTTGTCATCAACTCATTTTTATCCTTATCTAATCACAACATCAAGTCAAGAAATGTTGCAATTTTTGGTGCCTCACTAGTAAATTAGTGTAACAATCTATAAATTGATTTGATAAAATGTTATAATGAGTAGGATCTTCAAATTTTTCAAAAAAGTAATCATTTATTAAATTTTCATTGAAGAATAATTTGTCATATGCCTAAACTTTCCCTTTAATAGGTTTCTAATTGTTGAATAAAATTTGGATTATCCACGTAAAATAGGAGTCTTGAATATAAAAACTAATAATAAATTTTACAAAATAAAAAATAATCTATATGTAGCATCCATAGAAGAAAAAAAGAAACTTGTCCACTAAAATATTGTATTAAAATCAGAACTTGTCTATCAACGATCAACAATAGGTGAAACACCTCAGTTTGAAAAATGAAAAAAATAACTTACTACACAATGAAATAAACTAAAAAAATCTTTTCTAATGCACAAAAAAATATAAACTAAAAATTCGAAAAATAAAGTCAACAAAGAGGTTAAAAATCAACACAATAGCAACAACAAATCAGATATTGTCGATGACAACTTGAAAAGTTCTCATACTATCAGCAACCACAATAAAAGTCTAAGTATCCAATTTTTTCAATGAATTAAGTTTGCAGAACTCCATCGATCCAAGGTCACCTAAAATGAAAAGGAAGATGAGGAGAAAAATAACAAAGAGCTTTAAAATCAATAGAAGCCATGACTATAGATAACAATAATCAATCCTATGAAATAAAAATTAAACAATCTATAATAGTGGTAGAAATTTTTTTTTTATCAAAATATTATATCCCCTTTCTTCATTGAGTTCAGTTTGTAGAATTCCATCCATCATAAGTCGTGATCACCTAAAATTGGAAGGAAGAATATGAAAGGTAAGATGTGAAATAATTAGAAGAAGTAATGGGTAAGCAAGAGTTGTGCCAAAAGAGCTAGGACATGTATAAATAATATAAAATAAATATTAATCATAAATTAACACCTTTACTAAGACTGACAAAAGAAGATGACTGATATAAAGTGCAACGTAATATATATTCTACAATTTGCTTATATATATATATATATATATAGCCTAATTTTTGAAAACTTTCATGGACATGAAGATAATTGTTTGACTGACAATCAAAATCATTTGATTAATTGGCACTATAATTATTTAATTGACATTTTACATTTAATGAGTGGGATTATAATTCTTTCAATTGACAATTATCATTAAATCAATGGCTTGATATAATATCAATTAAGTTTATATGATTGTCATAACATGATTATACCAAAATAAATATTAGTGTTTTGGTAGAAAACTAAATGCTCTAGTCAAATGACAAGTGAACCCTTGCAAAACCTAATTTTAGAATTTTTTATATACATATGTATGTATGTATATATAATCATATTAATAAATATGCACAATATTAACTTGAATAAAATCTAGGTGATCCCTATTTAAAAAAATGGATGATAGCATATAAAATATGAAAGTGAAACATTTAAAATATCATTTAATAGTGAATATAACTGCAAAAATCGTGGCTAGAATTCTTCTTCAAAGTTGACCATACAACTATCTACCAATTCTTTTTTCATCTTGGAGGTTCCTTTTGCAACCTCAATATCTATTTTTGTGCCTTGATCCTCTAACACCTATAAGGTTGCCACCAATTGGCTTATGACTCCTGCCATAACCAAATCTACAAACCTAGCCCATGTCAATTCTGCATAAGCCATACATTGCATACCAGCTTCAACTTCACTTTCCAAGAGAGGTTGTTGACTTTCAAGTTGTCGTAGATAGGAATAAATGGACTTGACCTGGTGGAATCGGTTGCCCATGGCTTTAGAGCCTGTCTTGACTCCCAGCGAGCTTAGGTAGCTATTAGCTAGTGGCCACAATTTTTGTTGTAGGTAGGATCTACTCAGGTCTATGTAGAAATCTTCTTTTGGAGGAACCACTTAGTAGTAAGGATTATTGGTGTTTCCTTCTTCCTAATGATCATCTAGCTGCAAAACCATTTCCCTTTTCATTTTGGTCTTGTATTTCTTAGTAATCGATGATGGCTGAGAAGAACCTCTAGCAATTGTTATTGTCTTTGTCTTCTTTTGTTCATAATATACAAGGAATAGAAATAGAAGATGAGATAAAAGAAGTCATTCAGTTTAAGGTCAAAATCTCTACCTGCACTAAAAGACTGTCAGAGGATACAAGTTCCCAAGGAGAAGTGGCATGCTACCAAGGATACACCATTCTAATTGGCTATGATGAGGCAATTTGTTGCCTTATAATTCTCCTTGATAGATCTATAGTTTCTACAACTCTAGTAGAATTACATTATTTAGTTTATGCATTTAAGGAGCAAAGTTCATCAGTAGAATAGAATAATGAAAGCTAAATAATATAAAAGATGAGTTTAAAGATCTACTTCTTATAGATAAGGCTTTACCTTAAAGAGTGATTTCTATTGCCATTGACTGTGAAGATTGAGTTCCTTCAAGAAGAGGAACGAGCTTGAACTTTTGAAGATAGGTGCTAGTGGCTTGAGGCACCAACCTTTTATATACTAGAGCCCACCATTTATTCTAACAATGTAAAAAAGGAGATAATTTTGAAGCATTAGAACCTCAATTCATGGAATCGGGCCCCAATGTCTCTTAACACGATTCCAACTCATTCTTGTACAAGAAATTTCTCCCAAAAGATTCAAAGGGATTTGGAATTCATTATATATGCCTAAAATGCTAAGGTGCACAATAGGGTAGGGTTCAGAGGATATCTTGCTACTCCTTGAAGTGGGCTTAACTCAATTCAATAAACATCTAGCCACCAAAACACTCCTCCATCACTTGGAGACATATTCAAAGTTCCTCTCTTGAATATACATCGGTTGATGATGTACCCAATTTGGACCACAGCTTCTGTCTTGATAAGGAAATTGTTGTGGGTGAGTCCTTTACTCGACTTAAGAAGTTGATGATATCAAGTATTGAGTGGGTCAAGGCTAGAATCTGAGTGTAAATTTCTCCATACACAAAAGGTTGAGTTTGAGGGATTAAAATGTTGACAAATAGCTTAGGGAAATATTGGGAAGCCTATAATTGTAGGAACCATATGAGACCAAATATAGTTTTCATCACATTTTTCTTTTCCCATTGATGAGTCACAATCCTATTTAGACTCTGGTACCAAAAATAAAGGAAAAGCTTTCCCAAATTTTGCAATTAGCTAGCAAAAAATTCTTTAACATAGTAAGAAAATTCACCAACCATCACCATCGATCTTGTGTAGATAAAAAAAACTTGCAAAACTAGTATAGTAGAAAGACCTTATGCTCCACTTCCTCAACAATACTTCTTCCTCTATTGTAGTGGTTGATGAAGTGAGAGTATGTCTTAGTCTTCTTGATAATCTTGAAGCCAAGATCTTCCAAGATAGCACTATCTAGTGAGGGAATCTCACCACCTTCAATCGATAAGCCTAAGATTGAAACCACATCCAACAATATTGATACCATCATGCCTATTGGGAAACAATAGAAACTAATATATTTATTCCAAAAGTTTCACATCCTATACAAAGCCCAAAGTATGTGGGCAACTCGTTTCTCATAAGCTTTATAGCATTATAGATACCCTAAGCTTTCCAATCTTCTTATTTTTTGGTTGCCATACATTTCATACACTTGATATATTAAGTAGTGGGCCTTAGCAAGGTATAAAATATTGAAGGAACAATTGACAATTCCATACCATTTTGCCATCAATGCCATTATGATATGTTCTAGAGCTACGAAAGACTCCATTAGCACCATCTTTTGCTTAGGTTGCTTGAAGTCAAGTCTAAAATAAATCAATAGTTCTCCTCATCATTAATTCTCAAGGTGCATAGGTTGAGATCTACTGGTAGAGGTTTCCTTAATAGGGAAACTTCCATTGAAATCGATGAGGATGAAGACATAAAAGGGTAATCAGAAGGGGAATTGGAATAGTTAGTGCGTAGAGAGTAGTTAAAGTTCTTAAGTCAGATGAAGACGAAGACGAAACAATTATTTCTTGGTGAATGAAAGGAAGAGATCGAATTATGTAAGAAAGATGGAAGAATACAAGAAGAATAGAGGGTTATAGAAGGGAAGCGAAAAGCAAGAAGATGATAAGTTTGTGTGAAAATTGATAATGGTGAAGTGGTAACCTTCATCTATAATTAGTAAAATAGATATTACAGTGGCTAGAACATTTAATAAATGGCTAACAAAGGGTGAAATTACAGTAATCAATAAATTCTTAATTATGGTAAACAATAGCTAGTTTAATTTACGTCAATTACATTATCTTAGCCAATAATGTAAAAGGCAATATGTTGACACCAAAAATATTATGGGAGCTAATTGAAGAACAATTATTGATCCTTAATTGAACTATGTCTATCAATAACAAATAAAGACTGATAAAACTCAATCGATAGAGAATCAACTGATAGAAGACCAATAATGGCTAGTGAAGGAATCTAAGACCAACAAATTGGCAAGGTCACATGTGATAATTCTTAAAGTGGGAATCTATTTCAATATAAGATGATTATCAAAGGAATACAATATAAGACGATTGTCAAAGGAATGAACATTGGGGAAACTATATAAATAGCCTAAGACCTACCATTTGTAGAGGTCCTTTACTAAATCAACAATTTACTTATTTCCTTGTATCATTTAATCATAGTTTTAGTTTTCTTTCTAATTTGAGGATGCTCCTTAGCAACTCATATTCACTATCTTTGTAGTTTGGCAATGCCTATTGCAAAGCTTTCTTAAGTGTATAATAGACATGTTCGATTACTCCCATTTTACTTTTTTGTGTTTTGGTTTACTTCTTCTGACAATAAAGTGACATCAGCCAAAGACTTATCCTTAAGCACTTTGGGAACTCAAATTCAAAGAGCCCACTCCCCTTTTTGAAGTAATTGATTGATCCTTAAAATTTTAAAAAAAAAAGGCTTTGTTCTAAGGTTAGTCGATTTATAAGAACTGACAAACCTAGCATACTTACACACCTATTTAGTTGAAAATTAGCCCAAACAAAACTAGTTATGTAATAGACTAGGTTGATGTTGCAAGTGCACGGGCAACATAGAATTAGGAATGTGTCTTTGGTTGGGTATGGTATAAATTTATTTAGGTATAGTTTTGTGTCTTTTAGGGCACTTTAATGTATGTTTAGCTTCTATGCTTTGTAGATTTTACCTCATGCTTAATATATGTTCAATTAAGGTCCCTTACATGCTTAATATATGTTTGATTAGGGTCCCTTACATGTTGTTCACTTACATTCATGCATTGTCGTGAAGGTCTAATATACTATATGTGATTGTGAAGTTGAATGAAATGGTGATAATATGATAGAAAATTCATGTGGTTACACTAGCATATAAAGAACAATAATTTGGTCAATGATGAGCACTTTTGCTAATTAAACATTGGCATCTTTTTCTTCTGAGTTATTAGACCAAGTTTATTTGAGAAACTGCCTTAAAAGTGAAAATAATAGCTTATGAGTGTGTTTGGATGGAGTATTTTTATAGAGTATTGTATTATTTTTAGAGGATTTCTAATAACTTAGCATGAAATTCCTTGTTTGGATATTAACACAAGAGAATTTCAACATTTCAAATATTTTTACCGTATATTCTCATAAATTAAAAAGAGTGGATTTGAAACTCACTCTCCATTGAAAGAATTCTGAAATTCCCTCCCTTCTTTGTCTCATAACTCTCACTTTTGTAAGTCCACTATTATTTAGCAATCACTACTTGCTCACCATCAACTAACTAATAGCTCACCGGCTTACCATCGGCATCAGCCACATGCCGCCGATGTCCTATAAGCCATTGCTAAATAGTAGGTAGGATTCTGAACTATGCATTGCGTTATGTTACAGTCATTTTATCGATTATGTTTGGCTATGGCCTAGACTCGAAATATGCAGTTTTGATGCTTAGATTTCATGTTGGAAACCTTATTGAATTCTTTACTTGGAACTGATTTATGAAAATCATTATTATTCTTATGTTTAAATTAAGTTTTGGGGAGTAAAATTATATTTATCATGCATTTTAATGTGTGACATTATCACAGACTTTTGTAGGGATCCAATTCCTCATATGCCAATCACATTACTAAATTGGGCCGTGACATATCCAATATCCATTAAAGTTGATCTAACAATGGATAATAAGGACCATGGCAGGGTCTAAAACTATGTGTGGACCAACTTATCCGTGACCTTTTAACATCATCACCTGTTGGCTTTTAATGTCCCATAGGAGCATTGTGTATTGTGATATTGTCGGCATGTCTACCATCCCTGAGGTGTAAAATATGTTTTTGCCTTTTACTAACCCCTAATTCCTAACAATATCAAATATGGACAATTAATTAGTCCCTAATCACTTTTGTAATTGGTAAATTAATAGGAAATCGTCACCTTGCCCTTATCTCACTCGCACCTCACTTAACTCTTTGACATTCACTCTCAATCTCACCTTATCTCCACTTTAATCCTCATCATCATGCCCAGGCCAGCTCCCCCACTCCCATTAGGAATAATGCTTGATTGTTTCAAACAATTTCTTATTCTTAAAAGTTTATTAATTCAGAACCTATATATATATATATATATTCATACATCATCATTGCATGCTAATTACTTGAGTTCTATGTTTTTTCTTATTTCTTGACATAAAGATGTTTTCTTTATCGTTAATAAATTTACAATTAAAATCAAAACATAACACTATTTCTAAGGGTAAGGAGCAAGGATAAAGAAGATAACTGAGGTGAAAATGAGGCTTAAGGAGGTGGCAATCATGGTTATCAAATAATTTCCAGATTGTAAAAGACTAGAAACTAATGTGTTTATATAATGCATTGTCAGAGACATCGAGACTAGTTTATTTTTATTAAGAACCAAACTGTCTTAAATTAATTTGAGGGGCGTGCTCTTTCCTTTTTCTTTTGGACCTTAGATCCTTGTTAGAGAAAAGAAAGTAGATATATATTAAAAAAAAGATAAAAATAAGAAAAATTCTTTGATAACAATACTACTTTGATGATGCTTATTAAAATAATTCATTGTTTTGGTTTATCTTTTTCTTATTCTTTTTAGGCGTAGTATAGAGTAGTTCATCAACTTTGTATTATAGTTTCCATGTTCTTGAGTGTTGTTGTTGATATTATACTTCTAATCATCATTAATCAATCATATTTCTCTTTTCAATCCTAGTCCAGAGCTTATTGTTATATAATATTTGGAAAACCTGTAACCAATGGGTAGATTTTCGTCCTTGGTGTAATCATCTACATTCTTTGGGATTAAAAGTGAATTTGATTCTTAGATTTGATTTATTATTTAACTTAGCCGGACAAATTTCATCACAACAATCATAAATTAATTTGGGGTTTTGCTCTTTACTTTTTCTTTCGGACCTCAGATCCTTGTTAGAGAAAAGAAAGCAAATATATATTAAAAAAAAGATAAAAATAAGAAAAATTCTTCAATAACAATCCTGAACTGATGGTGCTTATATTAAAAAAATAAAAATAAAAGTAAAGAATACTGAACTGATGGCCAGCCATATGTGTAACGAGGGAGTGTGAGTCTAGCTTTTGATGAATTTGTTCCCAATTTTTCTGACCCATACCTGCCTTTAACACTTCTACGTGAGAAGATAGCCTCAAATTTTGGTTCATCCTTTACAGAATTCATGAGTTCTACTAGGAAATACCATCCCTCTGTTATCTTTTATCTATCACATAGCATCGTTTCAGTTTGAAGCGTACTAATACTTCACCCTTACTAGTTATAGTTATGACTTCTGTGCCTTTGGCGTGTTCTTTTCCATGTTACTGAACTTAGCATCAAAAGTACTCCATGTGTAATCCGGAGGAATCGCAAACAGGTCTTGGCTATCATCTGCCCTGAAAGTACTAGATTCAGCAGAAGTTGCTGGAGGCTTTGTCCACGGTAACCACGACGATGAGGATTGTGGCACTTCAGGGTCACCAGTGGGACTTGATGGTGCTGATTCAAACTCATCTGCATGCTGCATTTCTTCAAACTTTGTAAAGGTAATCAACACTCTAACTGTGGATACCACGGGGATGGCAACCTGAAATTTGCAAATGCGATGATCTGGTTTTATGTTTGTAAATCATATTTATAAAAGAAACAAACTATTTGAAAAGAGAAGAGACTAAAGATAACTATGACAAAGTTGGACATTAACTAATAATACATGAATGCACAATTGCTTATTCCAGTCCTATCCTGCCAACCAAAATGGTTACTAGTTTGAAGAAAAGGAATTAAAATAGAAAATGAATAAACCAATGGGTTCAGCTTGAAGAAAGGACAAAAAAAGGAAAAGAAAAAACCCCAAATTTGACAAATTTCTATCCCTTTAGCACATTTCACAGTAAGAAAAGAGCTTGTGACTTTGATATACTAGCAATGTAAAAAAGTTTTACTGAATCATCAAATCAAATATTCTATTTGTATGACCTTACAAGTAGTAATGTAAAAATCAACAATATATACTAATGTAACAATATTTGATTCCCAAAGAAATTATTAACTAAAAAGAGGAAGATTGATTCGCATTTACAATTCCTAAAGGGTCTGGCATTAGTTGATAAAAGAGATATTAAAATTAAGAAATAACTATTGTCTCCTTAGGACCTCATAAAAATTTATCAATTTAGACAAATAATAAGGCATTACTCTAGTATCTACAAGATAATGAACTAAAGAATTATATTCTAATCAGGAATACCACCATTTTAGCCTCTGAAAGATCATTTCACTGACTAAATTGCCTCTAAAATAAATTATATTCACCTGTGGCGCTTCAAAGATTCATCTAATTTGACAAATTATTTACTCAAATGTCATCTGAATTTTGTTTTCGTCAACAAAAATAATTCTATCAATGGCTATTTTGTCAAAGATATGATAATCTTTTGAGAGCTAAAATGATCATTCTACAATATCAACTTGGCGTAAAATGAGTTTTTTTTTCAAAGATATGATCTTTTAGGACTAAAATAATGATTCTACAATGTGAATTAACATAAAACATAAAACATAATAACTTCTGTTAATTCATAAAAATGGAAGTCAATTGATGTTTGAGTGAATTTGTCAAACAAGATGGATCTTTTGAGAGCTACATGCAAAAATATTGCTTCTTTTAAATGTTTTTTGTTAACGATATAATCTCTCGAGCATGGTAGTTTCCCTGTTCTACTACATCAAAGAAACACAATACCATTAAGATTAACTTTGTTCCAGGAGATGGGAGCTTGATAAATTTCAGGTGATTGCAAATACTAGCAGAGCAGAATGCCAAGATTAAAATAATTCATTGTCATTAGTCATTTATGATGGCTAAATTACATAGAACATGTAATCAAGCAAATTCAAATAGACTTCTTGTTTCAATTTAGGGGGAAGTCTAAGCTCATGAGCAAACTCTTGGTCTAGTTGGATGCTTCTGTCTCAAAATTTGGGTTGTATGTTACAAAGTTCGATATCCACTTCTTCAATACCTAAAGTAAGAAGCTCGAGAAATTTAATCTCTGATTTTCTAACCAGAAATAGTTTTTCTTGAGCGGCAAATCAAAACGTGAGTTTTGTACTTTCCACACCTAGAATGTTAAGGTTTTCCCAATTGAAGTGAAACAGGAAGAAGGGGAAGGGAAGGAATAAAAGTTTCCATATTCCAAATTATGGTGTATGGTTTAACTCATTCTCGCAGTTCACTCATTCATCCTTCAATATTTTTATGTTCTTCCTACCTAACACATTATTATTCTTCGGCGGAATGAAGAAATGCACAATTTTTATAATTTCTTTTGGGATAAAAAAATTCATTGATACATGCAAGCTGAGATTTCTGCAAAATAACAACTCCAATAACAAGGAATAGATATTCCTCCATCATTTTTTTTGGGCCATATGTTGACCTCTAAAGCTTGCAACTAGCCTTCAGGATTGATGAGCTCAGATTAGTTGCTCATAACTTGTGCAGTACTAATATACAATAGTGCACCCTTTCAGTGTACAAAAACATAATATCCACCCATAATTAAGCATAAGATGAGACATCAAAACTAAAACAAAAACAAAATGCTAATTTTACCCCCAGTAACTAGTGCATCAAGGAAAACAATATGGATATCATGGAAAGAACTAAGTAAACTTAAAGTGCTCAGGGATTTTCACATTCCAATAAGTAATGCCAAGAAACTTCAGATGTCTTGTAAAAGTCATAGATCAAGTAAGGACAAAAAAGCACGCACCTTAACTGGAAAGGTGTCCTTTGGAAGTTTTGTCGTAAGGAGTTCTCTTAAACGGCGAACCGCTTTAACTTTTTCTGCCAGAATGTCAAGCAGTGGAAACAGTTCTTCAATCTGCAGTGGAAAGTTTTGCGAAAGCCAAAGAGAGGGCATCATGCCTTTCTTGAACTCACTGTCACCATTTTCATCCTTGTGGCTGCTGCTGCTGGCAGAGTCCATAGAAGGTGCACTGGTGTTTTTCCCCTTGATGTGGTGCTCCTTCTCTCCATGTCCTTTAAACCGTACTTTCTTTCCCTTCTTCGCATGATTTTTACTATGACCAATCTCATCTGATGAATTGACTGCAGCTTCCAATTGCTTTCTCTCTTCAGGTGTCAGAATGTCTTCAACATTTTGATTCTGTTCCTTACTATCCTTGCGCATTGACTCAGAATCTGGCGGAGCTCCAGGAACCCTTTTGGACTTCACACTCAGAACCACATTTTGCATGTCGTACACCTTAGCTTTCCATGGCCCTACCGATTCTTTTCTCTCCTTTCGCCTCCATGTCAATTGGGGAACAAGAAGAGCCTTGCTCACATCAATCCCAACGCTTACTATTTTATTGTCCCTAGACTTTCGAAGAAACGATTGCCTAACCTCTCTATCGGTTGGTTTAGAGGGCTCAGAAGATAAAGAAGGGACATACAGTTCCTTCTTCTTGTGCGACACCATGCACAGTGATCCTGGGAGCTTCTTCCCATCATCTGAACCATCACCAAGGAAGAGGACGCTCTGATCTGACCTCTTGATTTTCAAACCATCAAAGCCAGCCAGAGTCATGTCTGCCCTCATGTTCCCACCCTTTTTCCAAATCCTGTAGGTATCCGAAGGCGCGACCCTTGAGATGAAAGGTATCACAGAACTCTCAAAATGGAATGTGATCTCCATGTAGAAGTCTCTCATCCTTCTAAGGGCCCCTACATAACGAGGCAGCCTTCTATGCCATTTTTCTTCTAAATCATGCCAAGAATTCTTGATCATGATCATTGCTATTTTGTCCTGCTTGTTCATAATAGCTTCCCTAAGAGCACTCCACCCTTGCTTGTTCTTCAAGCTAGGAGTTGCCCCCGCAACCAAAAGGATTTCGGCGGCCACCGCATCGCCGAGTCTTGCAGCCAGGTGCAGAGGCGTGTCGCCGTTTGGCACATCACGCCTATTCACCACAGCAGAGATAGAAGCAGCCTTCTCTTCCTCAGCTAGTGAGGCAGCCTCAGTTTTAATCTCAAAGGGATTACTTAGTCTTGGGAGACCTGAAACTATCCCCTTAAGACTAGCATAATCCTTCAATATTATGGCCTTGTGCACAGAACTATGAGCATATGCTGAGACATCAATGCTTGCCATATATGTATATATATACTAACCCACACTAATCAACAATTACAAGCCCTAAATGATTCAATCATCCAGAATTATAATCAGGAGGGAACTCATTGGCAATTGCCTTTTAAAATTGGAAAATTTTCAGGTAGATCTCAAATTATATGAATCCAATTCTAATCACAATTAGAATTGACATAGATCAGATGAGACAACCATTAAAAGCAGAAAAATAAAGTGACAAAGCGATGTATCTGATGATGGATATAATTCTGTGAAGGAAACTAAAGAAAAGATAAATCAGAAAGAGAAGAAGAAAAAAAATTGTGAAGAGCGAGAGATTATGCTTCAGAGAGTAAAGAGGAAAAAGGAAATGTTTACTTACAATGGAAATAACTACAATAATAATAATGGGAACTAAAAGTGAGGAGAAGGCAAAGACACTTGAGGCAAAAGCTTAAAAATAGGAGAGGTTTTTAGGCCAGCATAGATATAGACGTGATATATAATTATATTCTAATTTTGGAAAATAGTTTTTAAAATTTTCTTGGAACTTTCGTTTGTGAGGTGGAACAGCAGTTGAAGTTTCACCCGTTTAAGTCGTCGCGCGCAAATCTTTGCTGTGACATGCAGCATGCCGACTGGAAGTCAATTCTAGGCCAACAAAGACCAATTCTCCTTTTTCTTTTTCTTTTTTTTTTGTTATTATTAAAGCCATTTATTTGTTTGATTATAGCTGAAATTGAGCAAAATGAAATGTCATAACAATTTTTAATAAATAAAAAAGGGATTTGACTTTTATAAAATAAAGAAATTAATAAAGTATATAAATAAGGGATTACTAATCTAGATCAATAACTTCCATCAAATGATCCAAGGATATTTAATCCCTCACTTTTCTATTTTATCAGTCTTCTCACTTTAGAAAAGTTAAATCCATAAAAATGATATAACTATTTCAAAATGGTGATATCTTCTTAAATTTTAAAGTTTTTTTTTTTACATAAATTTATATTTTCCATATATAATTTTAAAATTCACCAAACTTCCTGCTTATTTATTAGGAAATTGTTTAATTTGACTCAACCCAACACATAGATATCTCTAGGGAGCGATTACACTCTTTCCTTAACATTATAAATCAATACTTAAAATACCATAATTTAGCAAATTAGTTGTTTTTACAAGAATTTCACTTAACAACAAGATATAAGACGTTTTTAAAGATGAGTTTCGTTTTCTCCAATCAAAATCACTAGTTTTGCTGTATGAAAATTGATATTCCAATCGTACGCTAAATAACTGAATAGTTGATTATTTGTCTAATGATTATCAAGGTAGAAGTAGTCTAAGCGGCTTTTTAGGGTGTTTGATATTCCCTACATTTAGTCTAGTCTGGCTTAGGATATTTAATGAGTTAGGGCAAAAATTTTCAAATAGTCATTTCAGCAATATGGATTAAGCTACAAGCAATTAAAGTAACATATTGGGTCTAATAAATTCACCTATTTATATTATTTTTATTATTATTTAAAAAAATTAATGATAATAGAAATCATTAATCTCTTTAAAAATTAGATTTTTTTAACCAATTTAAGAAGCCTTTTAACCTTTTTACAAGTGTACGTTTTTTTTAACATATTTAGAAGTTTTGTAACTTATTTAATAGTGTGTTGATCTTTTTAAAAATTGTATCATATATACCATGTTTTTATCATATATACTTTTTTAAGGTTTAGGTAGAGGTATGAGCCGATATCCTACCAGGGTGAAGAAAAACCCCCTAACCTCTTTGAGAATTTTTGGGAAGTATTAAATATTACTCCACCAATGAAGTTCTCATATCAGTTAATAAATCTGAACTCACGTCCTTATGAAATACAAGCCAAATCTTAACTCCCACCATTGATGACCTATTTAAGCAAAAATCTAGTCTAGCCTTGACAGGAGCCCCTACTTTCACCTATACCTACAATTATTAGTAGTCACGATAAACTTGAGATTAAAAAATAATCACCTCATTTGATGCAAAAATTATTCAATTAAATTACTTCATTGTTCAATCTAATCAGAATCCATTTATAAATCTCATTTCCCTCAGTTTTTTTCTACAATCTTTGGCACAATAAGCAACATTTAAGGCTGGCTACTACCAATTGGTACAAGTCAACTTAAGTTGCACCATGATAAGTATGACCTATTTTCCAAATACATAGCCAATCCTAGTTGGTTTGAGCAATAATTGTTTTCAGAATTTGCTCTAACTTTTTAAAAGTCTAGTCTACTCCATCCATTTTATATTAGTAATCGTTCTTGAAAAATCGTATAATTTTTAACCTAATTGTTTTCAGAATTTGTTCTAACTTTTTAAAAGCCTAATCTACTCTCTTCATTCCATATTAATAATGCCTATTGAAAAACCATCTAATTTTTCAAGAATAACTACTAATATGGAATGGAGAGGAAAACTCAAAAGCTTATTTATAGAAGTCTATTTAACAATGAAGCTTAAAAACAAGCCAATAGGCCTATTATTAAGTTAAAAGGCCTAGTCTATATTTGATTCTTTGTTTATAAAATTGATTTTTGGTAAAATTAATTTTCCTAAAAATAATTTAGATACGGCAACCTAATATGAAAAGTGACTTTGACAAAAATTAAAAGAATAAAAACCTACAAGTAACAAATTTTCATTTCTAGAATTGATTTTGAAACCAAATTCAATTTTGAAATTGTAGCAGACGTAAAACCAAACAAGATAGAAAACAGTCAATCGATTAGAGTTTCAAATTCAAATGTGAAGCCTACAAACGCTTTTCCAAACATGCTGCTACACCTTCTGAATAAACCAACGAACCAATACTTCTAAATAATGAAACAATTTAACCTTTAAATTTTAAAAATTATGACTGTCAAGCTTTAAGACTTTTTCAAAAGTCTAAAATCTGACTCTTTTTAAAACAGATAAAGCTTTCAAAATTGCTTGACATAATTTGTTTACTGATTAGGTCTCATACTAGTAAAATCATAGACCCAGCACTTGACTTATTTTCACCCTAATGGGCAATGGCTGCCACCAAGCCTGTGTGCTTGATCACTCACGTGATAGTAAATAGCGAATGTTCTCCCTTCTTTCCTCAAGTTCCACACCCAAACACACCAAAAACATCCAAAGTTGATTTCCGAAATGAACTAAGAGTTGATACCAAATTCAGTCAGTGCCTATAAATAATAAAACCAACTCCAATAAATCCTAAAGCTGGAAAACAAATTCTTCAGTTTATATACAACATGAATAAAATCAGGGGAAGAATTATAATCAAACACTGGTGAATTTAAACTCCAACACCGTGATGAAAGTTACCCATTGTGACCGCAACCATCCTGAGTTAATGGGTCTCCACATATACTAAAAGAGAGTCAACAAATCTATCGTGTAAACTTTAACACTTCAGCAATTATTGCAAGAATCACAATATCTCTTTCCCTTATGCCACCACATGACCCAAAATGGTCAAGCACATAACTCCATGAAGGATCACTCCTACGAGAAAGATAGCTCCAATTTATATAAAAACACAACTTCTAATTCATAACCCAAGTATTCTAAATAACCAAAGTATCATCCAGGTCTGGAGCTTCCTCACAGCGACTTGGTTAGTTATGACTTCTCCCTTTCTTTGACTTGTTCTTCTCGTGCATCTTCTTTCTCTTCGCTTCAGCAGTAACCCAAGTATAGTCGGAGGGAATTGCAAATGGGTCTGGAACATTTTCTATCCTACTGCTGGAACCTGCAGCGGATGAGCTAGGGCGGTAAGGAGCCTTTATCCACTGAAACCAAGACGAGGCTGAGAAATGTGTCACTGCAGGGCTCTCGAGCCCAGCAGCAGAAGGACTTGAAGGCGGTGTTGCAAATTCATCTTCTGGCTGAAGTTCTTCAAACTTCGTAAAAGTTACCAATACTCTAATGGTGGGAACCACAGGGATGGCAACCTGAATAGGCAAAGGCAGTGGTTTAAAAGTCAAACACAGATATAAAGAAAGAGGAAAACAAAACATACAAGAGAAAACAAAATGCTAACAAAGACATACAAGTATCAATGTGCAGAATAAGAAGGCATGCAAGATTTTATCAGTCATGTTGAATAACAAACTTTAAGGCTGGAATTACTATCAGCTCCTGAAGTGCTTCTAAAGTAATAGCATGAGAAGAAAAGGATAATAAAAAGAATCATTACTACATCAATTAGATGTGTCACATGTCACATCAAACGATTTAAGGATGCAATGATCCATGATCCAATCCAAGTTACTAATTGCTCAGGATTGTAGCTAGCAGGTTCAACACCATATTGAAGTACAAAGGAACTGATTCTTATCAATAAAGTTAAATTTTTATCAATAAAAAATTTCGTAGAGAAAACAGTACAACAGAGGAGGATTATGAATCAGTTCATGCCAACCCACCCAGGTCAATCAAACCAACAAATTGAACGAGAAATCTGATTCCCAACGACCACATCAGGATCAGAAGGCTAGAGTGAAGCGAAGATGCTTCTTGCCACTGTGGGTAAAATTCAGAATGTTGAAGTGGCAATGAAGTTTTTGACCATTGTTATAAAACAAGTTTAGGTTGTTGACTCTAGTATTTCTTTTATAGAAAGAGAAAAACTATTAGAGAAATAAGGATGGAGGGTACAGCTACATCCTACATGGATTTTTGTATCCTCCAAAACACACAAAATGAGAGAATATGTAAAATCAAGAATTCAACAAAATTTCCAAATTTCAATGATTTTTTGAAATGGCAACTCAGCACATAACTAAAGGGTTCCTGCAGGAAGGGTAAATGCAATAACCTTTAATATATGTGAGCACAAATGGAAAGCAAAAACTGCTTATACCTAATCATCACATTTGCTCCAAAGTGGTACAAGACAAGTGCAGAAACCAAAAGCATATATTGCTCAAGAAGAAAGTAAGCTATCAACCGACTGGACAATGGAAAAATAAGTGTACAACTGTTTCTAAACTATAACTACATGCAACACACATATTGGGAGAAGAGCAGTGTAAGACCTTTGAACTAGCAACAAATTGCTTGTATTAATCCCAACAAGTACTGCTATCCAAACAAAGGACTTGACTTTAAAGGGAGGTTTGGACTTCCAAGTAGGCTTACCAAGAGGAAACCATTGATGATAAGATCAACAAGAACAAATCAAAAATTGGATGAAGGAATTACAAGATAATGTTAGGTACCAGAATTGTAACTTGGGCTTAATTGTAATTGTTGGGTCTGTGAGATGAGAGAGGAGGGACACACTATGTGTAACTACCTGCTGAGTCAGCAATAGGATAGTGGGGAAGGGAAATACATGTGATTCTGTTATGGTGGGGGTTATATGTATGCAAGGGGATGAGAGGAGAGGGGAGGAGAATATTGGGTAGGCATTTGGGAGAGTTTCAGAGTCTCTCTAATACTCTGAGCTATTTTACATTTGAGTTTGTTATCAATATACACACACTATTCATTCATACATGGCTCGGTACCTATCAAATGGTATCAGAGCTCCCGGTCTTGGGAGCCCTGTGCCGAAAACCATGCGCCTGCAAGTTAGAGCCAGAGAAAAAGATGAAGCAGAAGAGGAAGATGGAGCCGAAACTGAAGGAAAAAAAGAAATCTAGTAAGAGGAAGGTACACCGGCATCGTCGACTACCGGTTTGGGAGGATAATGAAGATCGGTGGTGGAGGCGAAGAAGGCGATCCTCCATAGAAGATTGGCCTCCTAACGTTCGTGCTTTCTTTGAAAGCCAGCCAGGTGAAGGGGAGGAACATGATGAAGACGTTGACTGGGAGAGGAAGTGGATGGAGATGCCGAACCGAGGGAGTGGAGATCACTCACCATTTTTTGGATTCAGATTTGATTGAGATTAAGGAACCAGTAGAGGAGGAGGAGGAAGTAGCTGAGGATGAAGATGATACAAACAAATCGGAAGAGAAGTTGAAGCTAGAGATCGGGAACAAAGTAGAATCGTAGAAGGAGATCAAGCAGCTGATGGATTTCAAGGTGATGATAATTGGAAAGAGAAAAGAGGTTATTGAATCAGATGGCTAAGCTTTGGTGGTGACACTAGACTCGAAAGAAGAGGCGCTGCTAGAGAGGACGCGATGGACACCGAGGGAGAGCTCACAATTATTTGGAAAGCTCGCCTCGTAAACACCGCTAAACTCGCCGCTGTAACCGCCGGAACCACCAGATTCACCGGAGCTCCCACCGCCAGAGCCATTGGATCAACTAGGCGCAACCTTGCCAGCGGGAATAGAGAGGACACAAGCTGTGACTGAGCTCGGGTTCTCACACATGACGATTCAGATCCCATCGCCTGAACCAACGGAGCCACCCAAATCAAAAGCCGAGGTAACCGTCGCATGGGAGGAGCCGCTGAAGATGGTCACAAGGACGAACCATCCTGTAGGCCATGCAGTGAGAAGAAGAAGGGAGAGGAGTATGTGCCGGTGGAGGGGCTTCGGGTTATGAGATTCTCGGTCAACCCATGACCTCCGCTAAAGCCACCGGACTCACCGAGTCGCAAAGCAAGATTCGCTATGAAATCACCGATGTTGGCATTCGGGGATGATAGCTCGAAGAAGTATTCTTGAGCTGCTGCATGGAAAGGAAAGAAAGATGGGCAACGGGCAGGAGATGCAGGGGCTTGGGTCAGCTTGTTGACTTATTGGGCCAGGCCCATATATGTGGAGGTAATAATTGGGGTTTTGCTAAAGGGGCCTCTAACATGAAGTTATTAGGCAGAGCCCACATTGAGTGTTGGAGCACCAGAAGCTTAGCTTTCTCGTGACATTAATAAGCCAGGCCCAAAAGAATGAAGATTCACAAGTTGTGTGCATACTCAAGATTGGGCTCCAAGAATTGAAGCCATTCTCAGCCCAACCATTAGGAGTTGGTGATACATACGGGTCCAGCATGAAGAAAACACTCTACTTGACTCCATCACTTGCTGACAGTGAGAGAATTGAAAATGGTCAAGTTGCATATGCTAGAATTATTCAAGATGCATATGCTGCCAAGGTAGAACAGAAAAGGGGTCTCTGGAAATTAGTAATTTTGGCCCAAATTGACGGGACCACCGCACTGGAGGTAGAGGTACGTAGAGGAGGGACAGAGATGGGGGCCGCAACGCAAAACCGCATCAACAACTGTGCAAGGAAGGATGGGGGAGGAGCTAGGATAGTTTTTGGTAAATATGGGGCTCTAAAATACCAATGAATTCTTCTGGGAACAGGTTACAAGGAGAGCTGGGAAATTTCTTCTCAATATTATGCTCAGAGCAGATTCAAGCAGAATAAATGTGAGTCCCGTACAATTACCAACCTCCAATGTGGAAGCCATTTTCCCGCATCAATACCAGTAGCTGGGTGTACTAAAAGTGGTTGGTATTTGACATTTCCAATGTCCTTCTATCATGGTTCTGTTCTTGAAAAAGATGAATTTTGTACATGAGCCATTCCATTTACTAGTGAAAGAGTTGGCATAAATTTGCCCAAGAATGGGCTTGAATCCTTTAGTTTAAATAAGATGACAGAGGTTGAGGATTACAGTGGTTGGAAGAAGATTAATCCCCCTCACAAGAAGTTAGAGCTCCCTCCTATGCTTTGCTTCTTGCTGATGGAAGGGGTTACACAAAACAATGGCAGAATTTATCTACCTGGGCAGTGGCTGAATGAGTTCACAATTGATGGACAGAAGCAAAGAGCAATTGATGATCCACGGGTTAATGGATTCTCAAGGGTGAACATTCTAAACGGGGCCAGAGAGTGGGGACAGCAGGTTGGTGGAACAGCTTCATGTGAGGAATCTTCTGATAACTGGGCACAAGAGGGTGATGTGTACCTAAATGAGCAAGTTGCTGTTAGTACCATGTTGATTTGCCTTAGTGCGATTCTCCTGGAGACAGAGACCCTGCAAGATTTATACCCTATAAACGCCATTTCTATTGCAAGAAAACTGTGCAGTGAGGAAGAGAAAGCTTATAATCAAGATTGGTATCTCAATGTGGTTGTCAAGCATGTTGGAGAAACAATAAAGCCACATGATCAAGTTGTTCGCCAGAGAATTACTGAGAATTATCCGACTCTGAAGCAGGAAATATTTTATTTGGAAGAAAGTGTGATCCTTAAGCAATGGGACCTGGGTGTACACTATTTCACAGCAAGCATACTTTCCTCCTTCTTTTTCAAGATTTGGGACCCAGGAGGAAGTTTTCTGTTTCAGCAACGTTGTTTTGCTTTTCCAAACTGTTCTTTGCAAACCTTCATTGTTATTTCCACACATATGTTAGAGCTGGAGAAGAACCGTCTACTTCTCAAGGTCTTGGAGTACCCACACTGCTGCATATGGATCAATCTTGCTTGTTCCTTGGGTTTTCCTTTGTTGGGATGCTCCTAAAGCTGCCATGGCTGGCCAGACCCTATGATCATTGTTAAGCCATGCAAAATCTATGATTAAAGTGATGATTCCCACCTTGAGGACAAGGTGGAAGTTTAGGGGGGGAGTATTGTTAGGTACCAGAATTGTAACTTGGGCTTAATTGTAATTGTTGGGTCTGTGAGATGAGAGAGGAGGGACACACTATGTGTAACTACCTACTGAGTCAGCAATAGGATAGTGGGGAAGGGAAATACATGTGATTCTGTTATGGTGGGGGTTATATGTATGCAAGGGGATGAGAGGAGAGGGGAGGAGAATATTGGGTAGGCATTTGGGAGAGTTTCAGAGTCTCTCTAATACTCTGAGCTATTTTACATTTGAGTTTGTTATCAATATACACACACTATTCATTCATACATGGCTCGGTACCTATCAGATAACAAACTAGAGAATCCAAAGCTCAAATTCTCCAATTAATAGTTGTACAGAACCAAGCAGAATCTAGTAAAACTATAAGGGATTCTCGTTCACAAGCTTTCCTATCATTCAAGTCTCTGAGACTAAGACAATAAATTACATGAGAATTGAAAGAAAGCTGTCAATGAGTAAATTATGCAATGTGCAAAGAGAAGAAAAAAGGCCTTAAAGAAAGGAACATGCCCAGCCAAACATCCTCCCAAAACCAAACATTAGTACCACACTCAAACTTCAAGAAACCAATGTTCAGAAACAATGTAATCTTTCCATGGTGTATCATGAGTTCCATTCACTATTGGGTTGGTATTGAATCAATTCTGATTTAAATCATATTTGCTCTGAATTACTCAGTGTCATAGTGAAAGAATCTCTGAAAGGAAATAACCAAAGATAATTTGCTACCAAATTAATGTTTCAGGATACCAATTTCAAAGACCCTATCTCCCTTCCTCCAGAGGCCAGACCCTATTCCCACCCCTATAGTTGTAGCAACGAATTGAAACAAAGAAAAAGTTCTAGAACGACATGCAGTCTGGCCCCAAACTCACGAGAAAAATAGTACATATTTGCCTTAAAATAATAAATTATAATATCTTAAGTTGAGTGTTAGCCGAATAGAAGAATGCTGTCCTCATTGTACAAATCATAAGGAGTTGGTGAAGAAATTGGATGTAGACAAAAAGAAAGCAACTAAAGGTCCCCACTTCAGAAGATTGGTCAATAATACTAAGGCAAGTTCTATGCCGATGCTCTAGCAGGGTTCTAGCATTATCCAAGGAACACAAACTTAAAGGTTGCTTCTGCCCTATTACAAGTCACACCAAGATCTTTGAAATCCATTGTTTTGAGTAAAGTGAAAATAATAATAACAAAAATATCAGGAAAAAAATACTCCCTGAAACTAATGGCATAAGAGCTTAGCTCTTCCACCAATTAAACTACTCTTGGATTTTCTGAAACAGTGTCTAATAATGATAGATTCTACCACTACCCAAAAAAGAAAAAAAAAGAAACTGAAAGGAATAATAAGACAAGTGTCACCTGATTTCTTGATGACAAAGTACTATACAAACATACACGCAATATATATATATATATATATATGAGAACAAAATAAGGGTGAAATTGCATGAACAGTAGTCAAAGCATGAACAGAAACAACAACACAAAAGAATGACTCAGATAAGTAACAAAATACAAACTCAGACACCATTAGTGACTTGTTTGTTACGATGGTCAAACTCACTTTTCACCAAAGGAGTAGTAGAACTCCTCTCACAAGAATAACACTGGAAAGACAAATTTATGTACAATGCGGGGAGTAAAGTCTAAAACAAGCAGGCTGTTGATCTCAATTCATATCAGACAGACATCCCACGAAGCTGCAATGAAAGAGGTTTGTACACTGAAATGTCTCAAAATTTAGTCAAAATATGACTTCACTTGTACCCAAGAGATCACAGAAACAGAAGAAACAAAGAAATCCCTGAAATTGGTTATAAAACCCAAGACCTCTAGACAGGAAAGTGCAATAGTTTGTTTGTATTTAAGTCCACACAAAATCAGTACTACCATGCTGCTAAGATATCTATCCAGAAAACAACTCATAATTTAAACTCACTGGGTTGGAAATTCAATTGTATGGCATTACAACTGCTGAATTGTAGGAAACAAAAAGAAACAAAAATGTGGATGAATAGCTTAGGTTCAATGCTTGCTTAGGATTAGATACCCAGCAGCATTGTATAGAGTCAATAGGGAATAAACACCTGCATAGTTTTGAACATAGGAAAATACTTGGCTAGTTTCTAAAACTATACTTTTACAAGACAGTTAACTATAGCAAAGATTCAGGAATTTATCTCTTTCTTTACATATAATGAAGGGTTCTCTATTTTCATAAATTATTTTCTTTTTCAAATTATCTGTTTAGTATGGTTGAAATAAAGCATGATATCTAACCACAGATAATTGAGAATGGGATAGGAATAATGGGGTACAGAATGCAGATATCAAAACTAGGTGTATGCAATAATGTATTCGGAACTTACAGTAATTTTGAAACTTTTAGTAATTTTTTAAGTTTATTAGGTTTTTTCAAAGGAATCCAGGATATTTGGGGTTTATTGTAAAATAAGATTACTTGGTTGTCAAGTTGGGTTTGCATATTATCAAATTGCTGTTTACTGAGTATTGATAGTGCATAGACTTCAATTTGAGATGGAATTGAGCATCACTATTCTGTATCAAACTTGGATATATTCCTAAATCCTATTCTTTTATTTCTTTCCCTGTAGTAACATGAATTTACTCCCTTTCTCCCTCAATTTCTTCCTTTCTTCCCTTTTCCCTATTATGCTTCACATCAATAGGTTAGCACATCATGTGCAGACTACATCATAATCAAACCAAACAAACATGATTATAATTTACCCTAGTGGGTGATGCCAAAGAATACCAAAACTGGAAACAACTAAGGATTTAATTTATGTCCTGAATATTTGAATTTCAAGAAACTGGTCTAAATCAAAGATGATGAGCACACACCTTAACAGGAAAGGTTCCCATTGGAAGTTTTGTTGTAAGGAGTTCTCTCAAACGACGAATTGCTTTCACTTTGTTTGCAACGATGTCAAGCAATGGCAACAGCTCTTCAGTTTTTAGTGGAAAATTCGGGGAAAGCCAAAGAATAGGCCTCAACCCTTTCTTATATTCATTTTCACGACTTCCATCCTTGTGACGGCTTCGGCTATCAGAATTTGCAGAAGAAGGTTTAACATCTTTTCTCTTGCGCTGCTCATCACCCCTTACAACTATCTCAACAGAGTGTCTACCTGGCTTAGTCTGATTCTTTGAAGGAGAATCCCCGAATAAATCACTCACCTTTTCTTCCACACAGAGAGAACTTCTTGGTGGAGCAATCTTCTTTGGCGCTTCATGTTTAGAATCCTTTTTTCTCCATCCACCAAACCATCCTTTCTTTTCCTGCTTATTTTCTGCACTTTTGCTACTATTTCCATCTTCAATAGGAATATCCCTCTGTTCATAATAGCTATGACGATGCCCCACAATCCCCTCATCATTCTCATTGTTCGATTCAGATGAATCCAACTTAAGTGCATCTTCCAGTTGCCTTCTTTCATCCTCAGTCAGAATATCATTAAGTTCTTCACTCTCTGTCTCATTTTCATTGCAAGATGAGAAGAACTCATCATCTGTCATGGCTCCAGGAACCCCTCTAGATTTGATGCTTACAACTACATTGTGCATATCATACACCTTAGCTTTCCAAGGCCCAACCATTTCAGTTCTCTCTTGTCGCCTCCATGTCAATTGAGGCAAAAGAACTGCCTGAGTAACATCAATCCCAGGCCTAAATATATTTGTTTTAGACATTGCAGCCACTTCTTGCTGAACCTCTTCATCATTTGCTGGAAAGCCAGCATCATCTAAAGCATTCAGTACCTCCTTTTCCTTATGCGATATCATGCATAGAGAGCCAGGCGGGACCTTCCCATCCTCCGAACCATCACCCAGAAAAAGAATACTCTGATCAGATCTCTGAATTCTAAAACCATCAAAACCAGCCAAAGTCATGTCTGCCCTCAGATTTGCACCCCTTTTCCAAATTTTGTAAGTATCCGAAGGTGCAATCCTTGAGATGAAAGGAATCACAGAACTCTCGAAGTGGAACGTAATCTCCATGTAAAAGTCCCTCATCCTTCGCATGGTCCCTACCAAGCGAGGCAACCTTCTGCACCATTTCGCCCAAGCCAGAGGCTGATAATGCTTAATTATTACCTTGGCAATACCCTCTTCTCGATTGCAAATAGCTTCCTGAAGTGCACTCCATCCCTGTTCATTCTGCAAACTCCAATCTGCCCCAGCAACCATAAGCATCTCAGTGGCCACTTCATCCCCAAATTTTACAGCCAAGTGAAGAGGGGTGTCACGGTTCGGCACATCACGCCGATCAATCACAGAAGAGATAGCATCAGCCTTCTCCTCCTCTGCCATTGACACCGCCTCAGTGCGAATATCGGCCACATTACACAATCGCGGGAGACCCGCAAGTATCCTCTTAAGTTCAGCATAATCCTTCAGAATTATGGCCTTGTGGGCAGGACTGTGAGCATACTTTGCAACATCGATCCCCGCCATACCACAGCAGCACAAGGGATCACCAACCCACAATAACAATCACAAGCATAAACAACACATGCCACCACCAAAAATCAAAACTTTACTCAACTGTCTAACTCAAATTAAACGGACCCTTGTTAACAATTTCCCTCTAGGACAGAACACAAGTTAAAAATAAGTCCCTACCAATCAAAAAAGTAAAGGACCCATTTAGAATCAGAAGCGGAAAAGGGCAACGGAAAAATCAAAGATAAAGAAAAGCATCTTGTGGGGTCTCAGATCAAGCATTCAAAAAGGGGTAGAAGAAAGCTACACTAACCTTGTTCCTTCCTCCCCTTCTTTTGCTTTGTCCTGTGATTCCCCCAAGAGTACAGAGATTAATGGATTAACTCAGAGTCTCAAACCCCACCACTATCCCCTTCAAGCAGCAAACAAAAAGGGAAAATAACAAAGATCCTTGTGATCCAATCCAGATCAGACAAGCACGAAGAGAACATGCATGTGGGTGCGTGAACCAAAAACTCTATAATAATAATAAAAAAAAAAAAAAAACAAGTGCTTCGAATATCCTTGCCAAAAAATAAAATCGAATATTAAATTTATTCTTTTAATAATTTTATAAACTAAAAAAGGAAAATCATAAAACAGGAGGAGAAAAGAAGGAAGGAAATGAAGCGAGGGAATAACAAGGAACCAAAGAAAAGGAAAAAACCCCTCGACCCAAGCAAGGAAAGGGAAACTTTGTTGACGTTGAAAAGGTATAGCTAAAAATGGAGAACTTGAAAAGTAAGAGAAAGTTGAAAAGGATTGATAATTTCATAATTGCAGGTAAAGAAAAGAATATTAATGATTCGAAGACTCATTTATCCAAAAAAAAATGAAAAAAAAAAAAGGAACGATTCGAAGACTCGGAGTTGAAAAGAAATTTCAAAGTATACCGAAACCGATTCAGAACTTTTTTTCAAAAAATAAAAGTATTATAACAATAATTCAACTCACCGAAAAGAAAAAGTACTCTAGAAGTATTATTAAATTAATTTGACTTTTAATTCTATATTTTCTGCTTATTATATTTAATTAAGAGTTTAATTTATATCAATTGATGGTGTAAAATTTTTTTCCACAGTCATCTAATCATGTATTGTCACATTAATAAAAATAGTTAAGTTTTATACTCATTATTTAAAAAGTCATATAAATTGAAAGATTTGATTAGATAATAGTATAAATAAATTTTACGTTATCAGTATATTAAAATTTAACTCTTAATTAAATTGATATATTGGTTTGAGTAATTTAAGAACAATAATGGATAGAAAAAAGGAAAAAAAAAAGGGAAAATAGTTGATGAGGTTTTATGAGAAAAATAATGTTGGCAAATAAAAGGGACTGTTGGTGAAAAATGCAAAAAAGTAGCAGCACATGGGCAAGAATGGAAGGCAACTGCTTTATTAGGATTCGACTCTTCTAAAATGAGGAGGTTGATAAAATAATAGAGGTGAAGGCATGATCACCTTTGTATTGATGGTGTGTGGTTGTAATACCCTAGTTTTATATAAAAATGTTAGAAAATTTTTTCGAACTAGGAAAGGTACTAATTACCCTTATCTATCATGCTGGGTTTTGAATTTCATAAAGTTTGGACTATATACGTCCTTGGAGAGTCATGTGATAGAACCATATTCTTGATATTAAAGTTTCAGTGATTGTTTCCAAAAGGAAAATAAGTTAAAGGACGATTTTTAATGAATTTTATAAAACCTTTAAAAATTTCATTTATAGCTTACAAGTTTATAAAATCTTAAGAATTCTCGGATTTGAACTAAAACCCAAAATTCAGAGTTTGATTTGTTGGCATTTTTATTTTTATGATATTTTATTTGAATCCAAATAGAAGGTATTTCCTTATTTACATTTATATTTTAAAGTTAATAGAGAGTAAAATAAATGTGGATATTAACTTATAAATAAGTGAATACCGAGGCAACCTGACTCAATACACACCAACACTTGCATTATAGTTCATGTAACGCTCCAATTTTTCCTGCTTAGCAAAAATAACCAAAATACCCCTGGGTCATTTTTGTATGAAAATCGAGATTGGCCAGTCCCGGCCACCCCTAAGGGGACATTCTAATATTAGGATAAGGTTATGTGAGGATTAGATAACAATCTGTGCGAAAATCGCAATACGCGATTTTTTCCGTGTGCAAATGACCAAAATGTCCCTGAGGTTATTTTTGCTCGGAATTCGAGGGCGACCAACTCAGGCCATCCTCAAGGGGTTAGTTTAATGTTTAAATGGGATTAGGTGTGTTAGAGGTAATGACCAAAATGCCCATGCGGCGTATTAACACGAAATTAAGTGCCAATTAGACCTGGTCACTTCCCGAAGATTAGGAATGTTAGTTGTAAAGGGTAAACAATGTCTAGAAAGGTCTCGATAGTCCTAGGGAGTTTTCATGAAAAATTACCATTTCGTCCCTGGTTAGTGTAAACGAGCTTAATTAAATAATTAAGGAAATAAATACAATATTAAACTCTAATTAAAGATAATTTAATTTTAATTATTAATCTTGAGTCAAAATAATTAATTGAGGTTAATTAAGGCCTAAGATTGTTTAGGAAAATTCAAAATCCATTCTTAATCAAAGGATTCATAAAGACATAAAGAAAGTCAAAAAGTAAATAGTGTTTTCTTTCTCCATTTCCTTAAAATTAAGAGGTGTGTTCCCATTTGAATTTCAAATTTAATCATGTTTAATTCAAACTAAATGAGCAAGACAACTCTTTAATCATGTCTTGAAAAGTCTTAAACACATGCTTATAACTCTAGACACTTAATTACCAACCCTTAATCATTTGCCTAATTAAACTCATCTCCAATACATATCCTAACCTACATGAAAGTGAAATATTTTCCCCTCAAAGGCAACCAAGGTAGCAGCCTCCCCCCCCCCCCCCCAAAACAACAAAAAAATACCATCATATTTATTTCTTTTACAACACAAAAATCACATTTCTTACTACTCATTTTTTTGGCCAAGTTTGTGTCCAAAAAAAAGCTCTTAGAAATTCTCTCAACTAAGCTCTCTTCTCCTCCTCCTCCGCCTTCAAGAAAGTTTCTTCCTCCACCTCCTTTCCACCTCAAACCACCTCCTAGACACAAAACTTTTCCATTCCTAAGCTCAACAACACAAGAAAAATCCTTTCTCTTGCTTTCCTCCCCTTGGCTGAAACTATGCCTAACTCCAAGAGAAGATTTTTCTTTTCATTTCCTTTACAAGAGACCAAGCTTCCTCCTTTTCTTCAAGAAGACAACTTTGGTAGGGATTTTGTTTTGAGTTTCATTTCTTTTCTTTTGCTTGTTTTCAGTTTTGTGGTTGGTTGAATGGACAAGATGCCCTCTTTTTCTTTCCTCTCCATTTTTGGTTTTTGATTATGAAAGAATGGCTAAGTTCATGCTCTTTTATTTCTCTCCATTTCGATTTTGATGAAGAAAAAAAAATGGTTGAGGTTGTTCTCTTTGTCTCCTTTATTTTCGGTTTTGGACTTGGTTTTTCTTTCACTTTTTGGTTTTGATGTTGTTGGATGGTTAAAAGTCATGGCTTGATGATGATGGATCTTGATGGAAGTTTTAATACCACCATGTTTATGACTTCTAAACCCCAAGTTTTGGTTCTTTTTTTTTCGGTTTTCAAAGAGGATGTAAAATGGAATACTTTGTTGTTCTGTTTTCTTGGTTGCCTTTTTTTTTTATGTTCAAGACCATAGCTCAATGATGATGGTTGTGAAACCACCATGGATTAGACCTCTAGAGCTCAAGGTCCGATTTTGGTTTTAAGAGAGCATGAAAAATAACATGCTTGTTGTTCTCTTTGATTTGTTTCTTTTTGAGCTTGATGGTAAGTCCAAGAAACAAGGTTCTTGGAACCATGGTGATTAGGGATTCTAAAGCTTATTTTCATTTTGTTTAAGATCAATGGGGTTGAGAGTTGTATCTTGTAAAGTCTTGAGCTTTGAGTTAATAAGAGAATAAATAGACTTGCACTCATGTTTAAGTTTCAAGTTCTTGCATCTCATGTTTATATTTCAATGCCTTGCATATCATATTCATTTTCAAGTCATCATCTTAAATCTTGAAGACTAAAGAAATGGAGTTGCATTTTCATGTTTAAATTCAAGTCTTGCAGTCCATGCTTATGTTTCAAGTTATCACCTACTCTTAAAGACTTAAAAATGAACTTACATTTCGTGTTTATATTTCAATTCTTGCACATCATATTTATATTTCTAAGTCATCACCTTATAATGATAAAGATTAAAATGAGATTTGCATAGCATGTTTATGTTTCTAGTTATCACTTAAATCTCTAAAGCTCAAGACTTGCCCTTGGATCTTAAATAAAGCTTTTTATCATGGCTATATTTTGTGCATATATTGGGCCATTCCACGAGGTTGGTTTTGTAAAGGATTTTATTTTGTTTGTAAGGTCAAACCTTGTGCCTTGATTTCATAAAGAAATTTTTGAAAGAGTTGGACACTCAAAAGATAGTAAAAATGTGATTTTTATGAACAAAAGTCTTATCAATGAAATTTTATCTTATGATTCTGTTTTAAAGGTCATTATTTGAGTTTCAAAAAGATAAAATAGTTTTCAGGTGTTTCCAATGACTCAGAATAATGTTTGAGAAAAACTAACAACTAGAAAAGATAAAAAATGTGATTTCTAATGCTTCTAGATATTTAAACTATGGCTACTGTTTTGACATTATAACATTTGTTAGGTGCTGTTTGGAATGACTTAAATGTGTAAAAATCTCTATTAACTGAGGGAAAAATTATTCTTAGCATTTAAGGAAAAACTAGTAACTAAAAAGGATTGAAAATGTGGTTTCTAGAACCCTTAGAAATTAAAATTCATGGCCACTGTTTTGACTCCCTAAATTCTGTGTAATGCTGTTTGGAAGAGTTCAAATGTGTAAAAATTACTATTAGTTATGGTAAGAATTAATTTTGACACCCTAGTAAAAGCCGATAACTAGAAAGGGTCAAAAACGTAATTTCTAGAACTCCAAAATTGTGTATCTTTTAAATTGCTCAAAACTGTCCAACATTATTTGAAACTATTTATGAGGTTAATAATTAGTGGAAATCATTGTGATTGGTCTCTTAGATCTCTAAGAGATCAATTACGGGTATTAGGGTAAGCTGAGTTGCAGTTTTGACCCGTTTGGGGCTACAAAAGTAGTTACCGATAACTTGAGGGAAATAATGTGAATGATATTTGTGGTGATCTTGAGTACTTTGTATATGTGTATATATATTCCGATGAGCATTTCATGTGCATTAGCTGAGTTTGGTCCTTGATTTCCGGCATACTAGGTAGGAGCATGTTTACTTTTCAATGAAATCTTGATAATGACATGCTTATGTGAATCATTGTATGATGAATTGCAATTATGATTGAGATATTTGAGATGCATAGTGATGAATTTTATGGCATGTAGCAAATTTGAGAAATTCCGGTTTTAGCAGTTATGCTACTGGATTTTTGTCAAATTTGTGAATTTAGAAAAATTGTAAAATTGTGAGCCTGAAATATTAAGTCATGTTAGTGCACCTAATTGCATGCTCATGTGCATCTCTAACTTATATGCTAAGATTAAATGTGACATAAAACACATGGAAATGATCCTTTAGACTCCAAAAATTAATAGTTAGGAGAGGTGATCCAAAGAAGTTACATAACCATGATAAGAAAGTTAAGTTAAAAAAAAAAAGTGATGTGTTTCCCCCTCTATTACCCCATATTAAATCTAGCGACGGCTGGTTAGGTTAAGCTCAACCTAGGCGATCAGTGAGGTGGAGTTTCGGTGTTTATGGTAAAATCGCCAAGGAAGGTGATATGGTTGGTTTATGATGCTTATGAGAGAGGGAAAGAACTTGAGAGTTCAATTATAAGAAAGAAAAGTAAAGGTGCATATACATATCTTACATTATTATTCGATTTGTGCATTTAATCATATGATATATGCTAGGTGACTTTATTTCTTTAGCTTAGCTCCTGCTTATAAACCTAGCATTATATTGAGTTATAAATTTGTATGCTTGTGTTATTTGCATGTGTTACTTATGCTGTTAAAGTATTGTCATGCATACATGAGATGTCTGTTGCATTCATTGTTGCATTAAGACCCATGCTAAAAGACACCCACTTTGGATAAAAAGGATTTTTGAGAAGATTAAAATTGAACTTTATACATGTACATCTCTTTCATAATGAAAATCGAAGTGGTTGGGGACACTTGTGTTAGAGTCAGGAAGCCTTACTAAGAATCTTGAATAAGTTTCTTATCCCTCTATTTTCTTCCGTGTTGTCTCCAGACGAGGAAGAATGTGTTGTTCGTGGTTTTCCCTGAGACATGGACATGGGAGGTATGCTATGAACCGGATCAGAGGGTCATAACAGAAGCATGAAGATAGCTTTCCCTTATGCATTAGCTTTAGAATTGTCATATCCCTTATACTTTTGCGTAGCCTAGTTTTGTTATAATCATGTTTAGCTTTGGTCTATTATATGTGCAACCTTTATTGGTGGGCTTAGGATCTTTGGACGTCCTTTATGTATATGGAACATCAGTATTATGTTATGGTTATGATATGTTAAATTTGTATGTGTTATGTTATGCTATGGTTTACACATATATCGTGATGAGGTTTATATGATTGCTATTATTATGTGAGTATTGACCGATATCTATACATGCACATGGCTCATATTTTGGTTTTCAAGTTCAAAAAAAAATTTAGTTGTATTTTTATTACTTGTATTTTAAAGAAGAATAAGTTAATTTCTAAAACAAAGGTATAACAACTAATAATTAACCGGAATGCAACTTGAGTGTGTTAGGTTAAAAGTTAGGGTGTTACAGTTCAAAGTTGAGAGAAAAATTTTATGAGAGAGCATATTTTTATGCTCTCAGGTGAGCGCTGTAATGGTTAAATTTTTTATAAAAACCCCTATTTCAGGGTACAGACCATACAAACCCATTTTTCCACCCCCAAAACACGAGAAGCTTCGTCATAACACAGTTTCACGCCCTAAACTCCTTTTTCTTCCATTTTCTTTCAACACCAACTTCAATATTTCATTCCTAAGGCTTTAAGGTATGTAGTTCTTTTGGTTTTGCTTTTTTTTTCTTCAATTTCTCCTTGTTCTTGGGGTGATTTTCATGTCTATCAAGGGAATAAAGTTCTTTCATTGTGTTAGAGTTGTATTTATATGAATAGGGTTTATTATAGGTTAATCTAGAGTTCTACTACTTTAATGGCAGATATTGGTGTCATTTCTTCTTTCCAGAGTTCTATTAGGTTGTTTCCGCAAATTCTTCCCCTCTAGGTGAGTGGGTTCGTATTTGTGATTTCTATATTGTGTGTTAGAGTTATTTTCATAATTGATTTTAGAAATTACTGTACAATAATTTGAAATTTACTATTAGGTTATATGTTTTAGAACTCCTAATTTCAGAATATGAAACTTGTTTTGATAAAACTCATGGGACCGTGTTTGTTAAATTGATTTTAAGTGTATTTGATGATAACTATGAATATGGGAAACTTTTATGATTGTTTGAATGAATTCTGGAACTGGTTTATGTATATGATATAGTTTTATAACCAGATATGAAGTTTAGAGAAAAATATTGGAAATATGGTCTTAGACCCCATAATTTCATAATATGATGTTTTGAGTATTATTAATATTATTATGATGTGATGCATTAGTTTCTTTAGTGTCACATGTAAAGAGGTTTCAAGTGAGGACTCACACACTGCGTTTTTGAATAAAAACTCACTCCTTTCTTCTTTATTTCCCTTTACAGATACAGAAGCAGTTGTGGGTCCTTCCTAACCACTCTTGTCTTAGCAGCACAATTGTTCCAGTAGTGAGCTTTACTTAGGTGAATTGTTTATTATTTTGATCTAGAGTGCTTATTGCATTGCAAGTAGGATCCCGAACCTAGAGCATGTTTGTTTTGCAATTGGCATATTATGATTATCTTTTGATTTGCATCTAATGATTTGGACATTTGGATAAGTGTATCTTGACTTACATATAGGAATGATTTTATGATTTTGGACTTTAAAGGTTTGTTTCAAGGCTTCAGATATGATTATCTTGTTTATAGAGAACAGGTTATTTATTTATGGGAAATGAAATTATGTTTTAAATAGATTTTTATGAATAAAGCATGCATGTAGAAACAGTCAACATGTCACAAGACTTATATGGGAATGATATTTCTTACATGCCGGTCACGTTCCAAAATTGGGTCATGACAGTGGTACTGTATCGGGAGAAAAACATGAGTAAGTTTCTCATTCACGTGTGTTGGGTGCTGATTGGGTTATTTGGCGAAGTGGAGTAGTGGAACATACTTAAACCTTTTTTGTTCTATTTATTCATTATGCAAGTAGGATCCCAGACCTAGAGCATGTTTGTTTTGCAATTGGCATATTATCTTTTGATTTGCATGTAATGATTTGGATATTTGGATAAGTGTATCTTGACTTATATATAGGAACAATTTCATGATTTTGGACTTTAAAGGTTTGTTTCAAGGCTTCATATATGATTATCTTGTTTATAGAGGACAAGTTATTTATTTGTGGGAAATGAAATTATGCTTTAGACAGATTTTATGAACAAAGCATGCATGTAGAAACAGTCAACATGTCACAAGTCTTACATGGGAATTAGATTTCTCACCTGCCGGTTCACGCTCCCAAAATCAGGTCATGACAATGGTACTGTATCGGGAGAAAAACATGGGTAAGTTACTCATTCACATGTGTTGGTTGCTGATTGGGTTATTTGGCAAAATAGACCATACTTAAACCTCTTTTTTTTTTTTCTATTTATTCCTGTGCAGGTGGGATCCTGGACCTAGAGTATGTTTGTTTTGCAATTGGCATATTATGACTATCTTTTGATTTGCATCTAATGATTCGGACATTTAGATAAGTGTATCTTGACTTATATATAGGAACAATTTCATGATTTTGGACTTTAAAAGTTTGTTTCAAGGCTTCAGATATGATTATCTTGTTTATAGAGAATAGGTTATTTATTTGTGTGAAATGAAATTATGTTTTAGATAGATTTTTATGAATAAAGCATGCATGTAGAAACAATCAACATGTCACAAGGCTTACGTGGGAATTAGATCTCTCACACGCTGGTTCACGCTCCTAAAATTAGGTCATGACAATGGTACTGTATCGGGAGAAAAATATGGGTAAGTTACTCATTCACGTGTGTTGGCTGCTGACTGGGTTATTTGGCAAAGTAGACCATACTTAAGCCTTTTTTGTTCTATTTATTCACTATGCAAGTAGGATCCCGTACCTAGAGCATGTTTGTTTTGTAATTGGCATATATGACTATCTTTTTATTTGCATCTAGTGATTTGGACATTTAGATAAGTGTATCTTGACTCATATATGGGAATGATTTCATGATTTTGGACTTTAAAGGTTTGTTTCAAGGCTTCAGATATGATTATCTTGTTTATAAAGAACAAGTTATTTATTTGTGTGAAATGAAATTATGTTTTAGATAGATTTTTATGAATAAAGCATGCTTGTAGAAACAGTCAACATGTCACAAGACTTACGTGGAAATTAGATTTCTCACATGTCGGTTCATGCTCCCAAAATTTGGTCATGACAATGGTACTGTATCAGGAGAAAAACATGGTTAAGTTACTCATTCACGTGTGTTGGCTGCTGATTGGGTTATTTAGCAAAGTAGACCATACTTAAACCTTTTTTGTTCTATTTATTCACTATGCAAGTAGGATCTCGGACCTAGAGCATGTTTGTTTTGCAATTGGCATATTATGATTATCTTTTGATTTGCATCTAATGATTTGGACATTTAGAGAAGTGTATCTTGACTTATAAATAGGAACGATTTCATGATTTTGGACTTTAAAGGTTTGTTTCAAGGCTTCAGATATGATTATCTTGTTTCTAGATAACAAGTTATTTATTTCTGGGAAATGAAATTATGTTTTAAAAAGATTTTTATGAATAAAGCATGCATGTAGAAATAGTCAACATGTCGCAAGGCTTATGTGAGAATGAGATTTCTCACATGCCGATCACGTTCCCAAAATCAGGTTGTGATAGTGGTACTATACCGGGAGAAAAACATGGGTAAGTTACTCATTCATGTGTGTTGGCTGCTGATTAGGTTACTTGGTAAAAGTGGACCATACTTAAATATTTTTTGTTCTATTTATTCACTATTCTACTCCCCCCCAACAAAAAAAATTCCATTTTCTCATTTCTCCCAAAGAGTCAAAATGATTGCTTGAAGTCTATTGCATCAATTAACCTATCCAATCTATTACTGATAAAAAAGAAAAAAATAGTCGTTCTAGTCTCATTCAATCACAAACAAAATTCCCAATTTCAACCTTATTGCATAAACCCTAGAAGTCTTAATTCATCCTTCCCTAACCCAGACTTCATCTCTTATATGAGCTTCTATCTTAGCTGGGCTACCATTCTACCTCAGCATCGATCTCGGTGTCCATCTGTGACTAAGGTGGTGCTACATCCTCGATCTTCCTGGTTTTCATCGTCGGCTGAAAGACACTACCTCGATTTTCTAGCAAAGGCCATTCGAAGAAGAGTAGTTATAGTTGACCTCTCATGACCTTTCTCCTCATCACATCTACCAAAGTCCTTCATTTACCAACCCCACAAAGCTGCAACCCTATCCAGCAAAAAAATGTTGTCCAACTATTCTTCATCTAAGCTTACTCAAAGAAAAAAAGTCACAATCTAGGTACTTTTCACGTGTGCTTTTCTTTATATGGAAATGGAATATTCTGTTTCCATATCCCTTTTCACCCTCTCATTCACAATGGTAGAGACTTAATTTAAAATTTTCATATACTATAGGGACCTACTTAGAAACTTTTAAACTATAAGACCTACTTGAAAATTGAGTGAAACTATAGGGACCTGAAGAATAATTAAACCTTCAAAATATTCATTATTTATTTTTCAACTGATGCCTTAGTTTCAAGAGTGGTGGAGTGCAAATTTTGTATTGTATATTTTACATTACTTTTGGTATTGGATCCGTGTGTCCCTCTAGAATTATGTTTTCTGGTTTATTATATTTGTTTTAATAAATGTTTGATCTCATTTGAATTATTACCTTTGCAAATTTGAGGTTACATTATGCTAGTTTTCTGCCATATCACCTAATATTTTCCTTATATATCTATTGTCTTCCCCTTACTATTAAATTAAAATTGGCTAATGTTTATATTATTAAATTCCAGTTATCTTCATTACTTTCTTACAACTCAACCTTTCTTTATAATGATAAGTTATGCCATTTATTTATTATGTACATTGTGTAGGGCTTCCTCAAGAACTAGGTACATGATAAAGACTATGTTGTTTGAAGTTACTATCTTTTCTATTATTAACCCTTTTTAAAATTTAGATTTTGAAAGTACCATTTTTTTCTTGAGTAACCCCTTGTAGAATTTATTTGTTCTACGGTTAATGAAGGAAAAGGCAGTGTAATGATATTATAAACTTAGAGAATAGTAGAATAATGATTTTTAAAACTCAATAAACTCCTAAGCAAATTATATAAATAGATGAGAGTTACAATGAATTTCACCAACTATTAGGGATTGATATTTGCTTCAAAATTAATCAACTCACCTACTTTTGTTAAACTCATATGAGGTTAAGTAAACTTTTACAAAATCAATTAAGTCTAGATTTTACTAGGAAAATTTATAGGTTTAAATTTATACTTACTTTTGAATTCATTTTTCATGTAATTGATCTTTGGAGGTTTAACAAACTCTCAAATAACAATCATATTATATATAATATTGAAATATACTTCTTTGGATTTCAAAGGTTTCAATTTTTCAAATCCCTATAATTTTACTCAAATTTCAATTAGATCCCTATAGTATAAAAGTTTTCAAATAGGTCCCTGCCATTATGAATGAGAGGATGAAGTCGAGATAGAAATGGAATATCCTTTTTTTTTATAATGGCAGGGATTTGATTAAAAATCTCATACATTATAGGAACCTACTTAGAAACTTTTAAACTAAAGGGACCTGCAGAGTAATTAAACCTTTTAAGAATTAAATTAAGAGAATTAAAATTAACTAAAAAAAAATCAATAATGAAAAACACTAGTGCAAGGTATTCCTAGGATTGAAAGTAGCTATGACAGACCAAATATTGAGCGGCTATTAGTAAATAATTACTGGCAATCACACTAGTGCAAATATTTTACCAATGCAAATAACTAACAAATGGGATCCTAATTTAATTAGAAATTACATTGATTTAAAATACCAATTGTCATAGCCTAACCGCCAATCGGAAGGTTAATTCGAATGTTCTCCTTTAAATATAAACCAATTGATCAATCAATTTATGCCCAAGGGGTTTTCCTAAAAAATGATCACCAATTCAGTTATTCCAATAAAAATTGTAATAATCACAACAATAATTATTAGAATAGAAACTAAAGAACATTGAGAAAACTAATACATTCAATATAAAAGGGGTCTCAAACATCATCTGAATCCCTCTGGAAACCCTTACAATAGAAAGGAAAACTACTCCTCTATTTCTAGAGGATTACAACAATTAAATTAAAAGAGTACATGATGATAATAGCAATGATTCCTGTTACAATCAGAACAATCCAAAATCACTAAAGGAATCTCTAGAGAGAGAAAAATAGAGAAGAAGAGGTAGAAAGGTATAGAGAGAGATTGAGAGAGAATCCCTAGCCACCTAAATTGCTGATCCAAAACCTAAGGTAAAAATCTATGACATCTCCTTAGATACTGCTATCTAAAATAGCCCAAAGTAGGGCAAAAAAAAAAAATTATCTATAATCCCATCATCATATGATTAATGTATGTTGTCTGTAAGCATTAGTGTCATTCTTTATCTCAAGCATATTAAAGTCAGCAAGGAATATCAAATCATTTACCTTTACTAGGACATCTTCCAATGCTCTTTTTGGCCAAGTGATGCTGCGGTTAGCAAGCTAAATTTTCGACCCAATTGGCTCGAGCTCTCCAAAATACAAGGACTGATAGAGTGATTTTGGCATGACATTAATGCGAGTCCCAAGATCAGCCATAGCATGCTTTATGTGCAGATTTCCAATGGTGCAAGGAACATAAAATGTGCCTAGATCCTTGCACTTGAGTGGTAGTTTTCCTGGCTTGATAATGGAGGAAGCATTTACTCTCACAGTTACCTTCTCCTTCTCACTACCCTTTATTTTCCTCCTATTGGTGCAAAGATCTTTTAAAATTTTTGCATACTTTGAAATTTTTTTTTATTGCTTCCAATAAATGTATATTCACCTCAACCTTGCAAAAGGTTTCCCAAGTTTTTGGATTGAGTTCTGCTGCAGCTACTTTCCTGGGTTGCATCCGCTGAGGGAATGGTAGTGGAGGGTGGGGCCTTGATCCTTCTTGGGTTCTATGGAGTGTTGTGGCACTCTTTGAGTGCTGCGGACAAAATGTTTGTCTGTTGCTCACTCATCCTCGGCTGAGCACTGCAATGTTCACCTGAGAGGTCTGCTAACTCCAAATCACCATTTAGATGCTCGGCACTACGACACTCAACACAAACCCATACGAGGCTATATTTATCCTATTTTTCTTCCTCTATAGGCTTTTTCACCTCTGAATTTTTGTGCTAGACCTCACAGTGATTGCACTAAAATTTCCCTTGGGATTAGGCATGGTTTGAGAAGGAAACTGGGAGGCCAAGGCTTGTTAACACTGACTATTCTTCATTTGAGTCACCTCCTCTCTTAGATAGGAATTTTCCTTCCTTATTTCCTGCATCTGTTCTATCATCATCTTCATCATCTTAGTCATAGTGGAATCTGATAAGGAAGATATAGGAAGGGCTTGCTACCTCTGATGAGGTGCCTGGTACTTTTACTGTGAATGTTCGCCCTGTTACTAAGAATTGTTTTCCTACTTCAAGTTGGGGTGATTCTTCTAGCTTGAGTTGTATTTGATACCAAATGGGAACTGGCCTTGTAACGCCCCAATTTTCTGTTAGAGTGAAAATGACCAAAATGCCCCTAAGCTCATTTTCAGCCCGGAATTCGAGGAAAGTCGATCCGGCAGTGCTCGAAGGGTAAACTCAATGTTGAAAGGGGATTGGATGATTTGTGTACCTTCCCGGGATCGAAAATCTCATTTTTTGAGTTTTCGGGTCAAAATGACCAAAACGCCCCTACAGTGTTTTACCCGTTTGCAAGTGTCGGATGAACCCAAAACTTCTCCAGATTGTTTTAAAAGGCGTTTTTATGTAGACTATGACTTTAGTTTTGGTTCCGGAGGTCCCGGGCGAAATTAGTGCAAAATTACGGTTTTACCCCTAGTTTCGTGTTTTTACGCTTAATCGCGTGATTAAGCAAACCTAAGCAATATTAGGCTCTAATCGATGGTTAATTAATTTTCTTAATTAATCTTGAGTCAAAATAATTTATTAAAGTTTATTAGAACCTAAAAGTGCTTAATTACAACTTAAAATCATATTTTAATTTCAAGACTCCTAGTCATAGAATCTTGAATAGTGTTTTCTCTTTCCAATTCCTTGAATCATAGAATTGTGTTACACATTGTTTATTCATAAATGAGTTTTTAATTCTCTAATTATGTATGAGCACTCCTAATCTTGTCATAAAATCCTTAAAACACATTCTTAGTTACCTAAACTTAAGCTTAATTATTCCTAACCTTGTACCTAAGCTAATACACATTTAAACCTACCATTAACACCCAATTAGATGATCAAAACTCACCTCCCCCATGTTGCCCCTGGTCTGGCCGTGCACTTCCCTCTCCCATATGCATCACATGTTCAATTTTTCAACACTCCAAGGCCATACCTCAAGTCACATACACTATACCTTGTCATAACTTTCAATCAAGCTTGAATTTCCACATGAATAAATAATTAAAACAATCCATTTTTCCCATTTATTTGTGGCTGGAAAAGTTCCAGCCATGACAAGTTTCTAGAAGCCTAATTTCATCAAAAATTGATAGGAAATTAACTCACATCAAGCCATACTTTGTAGCATAGCTTCCATACTTCAAACCATGCTTGAATGACCTTGTGTAAGAGATATTTTTCTTTCCCTTTTTCCCCTCAAAAGCCACGGCCACTCCCCCCCTTGGTGAGCCTCATTGTTTTGTTTTTCTATAAATAGGATGCTTGTGATAGCTTAGTTGCACCTTGAAGCATTTGCTAAGTTTGGAATTCTAGAGTTATCTTGCTAGTCCTTTTCTTTTCTCTCAAAGTTCCAAGAGTTCTTTCTCTTCATCTTCATCCTCTCTTCACATTATCACCTCACCACTTCAATCCACCATATCCTAACCTTAGATCATCATCAAATCTCTTAAACACTAAACCTCAAACACAAACTTCCTCAAAACACATCTCCTTTCCTTTTCTTTCTCTTTGGCCGAAGCCATCACACCACCTTAGGAGGAGTTGCTCTTCTCATTTTCCTTTTCAAGTTCAAGCTTTCATCTTCATCACTTGGTAGGGATTTGCTTTTCAAACTTGTTTTGCTCAAGAATGTGTTTTTCTCTAGTTTCCTCTTGGATTCTGTTTGAACTCTCCTTTATTTTCCTTTCCTTTTCATTTCGGCCTCTTGGCCATGTTTATGAGCATGATAGCTTGATGATGAGAGTTTCTAGATGATGACCTTGTGTTCATCTCAAAGAAACCTCTAAAGCTTGAGTTTTCCTTTTCTTATAACTTCATCTATATGATATTTAGCTCACATGGTTTTTCAACTTAAGAAAATTAATCTAAGGATTTCTAAAAGCCCAAGCCTACCCTTGTCAACCTTAAAGTTGGTTGGCACGTTCTAGAGATCTTTCTCTAGATAGGGGTTTTGGGTATTTAAATAAAGAACTTGACTTAGTTTCATTTCCTTTTCCTTCATAAGGTTTTCGGTTTTGGTGTTTTGATCCTTGGGATTTTGTTTGGTTTTGTTTTGGAAGTTTGTTTACTTGAGCTTGATGATGTTGTTCAAGAACCTCATAGTTCCTTTGAGAACTTGGTTCAAGAACTCTAGAGCTCTCTTTGTAATGAGATATGTGTTGGGTTGTTATCTTGTTAAAGTCTTGAATGAGCTCTAGCTAACCATAAAATGAACCTTGCATCATGTTTACTTTTATGTCTTGCACATCATATTTATTTTCCTTGCTATCACTAAGTACTAAGATAATAAAGGAACTTGCATTATCATGTTTATATTTCAAGCTATGCATTATCATGTTTACATTTCAAGTTCTCACCTAAATATCAAAGATAATAATATGATGCATCTCATATTTATTTTATGCTCTCACTTTACTTTCTAACAAAAGCTAAAACAAGTGCATAAGCATGTTTATCTTTATGCCATCACTTTAATGAACCTAGAGCTCAAAGACTTGCCCATTGTTGTCTCAAACAAAGATCTAAAATAATTATTTCCATAGTTGAGATTTCGGCCCTAAGAGTTTTTTTAAGTTTTCCAAGTGTTAAAAATGTGTTTCTTAAATTTTCTAAGCTTATATAAGTATAAGGAATATGTAGAACTAAGTTTTATGAATTTAGAACCTCTTGAGATAAAAATGATTTAGCTACTGCCCTCTCAAGCATTTTTATGATTTTAAAGGATAAAAGTGTTTATAAATGAGTTTTGAAAGTTTTAAAAAGATTCCAAGAGAAACTAGTATTCTATGTGCTTAAAAATTGTGTTCTATGCATTTTATGGAGATGCACATTTTGGTTCTGCCTTGCTATTTATTGCCACTGTATGTGCTATTTTAATGATGATAATATGCTTATGTTTGAGTAAAAAATAATGTTAAGACTCTTATGTGAAAGATAAGATAAGTTAGAGACTAGAAAAGAATTAATTTGAGAGTTTTAGATCCCTTAATTATTGAATTTTCTGGATTCTATCCAGCAAGGTTTAGATTTGATAACCATGGTTTTAAATTAGTTTAAATGTGTAGGAATGACTCATAATTGATTTATGACTTGATCTTGATGCCTTAGGAGCAAACTAAACTTAGAAAGGGTCATTGTTGTGACTCCTAAGTACCCGTAAAGTTAGGATTATAAATTCTGCATCCTTGAGGTTTAGAGATGTTCTTGATCATAGTGTGAGGTGAGAAATACTTAGTTATAACCTCATAGGTACCCAAGAGATTAGATTTGATGATTAATAACTTGGAACGTGAGATAAGGACCTTAAGGGTCAACGCATAAGACATTAAAAAGTCTTGAGTTTTATGATGCTTAATTTATGTAAATATGATATATGATACATGAGCTTTATCTATGATAAGTTTGATATGTGTTATGAAGAAGTTTGATATGATTATATGCTATACCTCATATGATATGTTTGCATGACCTATATGTTTTCATGGCATAAGCAAATTTGAGGAAATTCGGTCTATAACCGTCACGCTGCCGAATTTCCATCAAATTTGAGGAACTTAGAAAAAAGATCTTTTTGAAAATCATGAGAACTTAAATGTGACACAACACTGAGACGCCTTCTTGGGTGACATCGGTTTAGCCGAGCACCCCCAAGAAAATAAATCCGTGAGGGTATTGACACAGAGCTTGCCAAAGCGGACAATACTACTATGCACTAGTTGCTAGTAGAGCGTTTCAAAGAGGAAATGACCCCAAGAGGTAATCCTTAATTTGCCCCCTAGCCCGTACTTTAAGTCGGGATTATGTATGTTACGCTTATCATAGGATAAGTAAGAGCTAGTGACAACTAGTTAAGGTATGAGCTCATAACCTAGAGATGTTTTAGGGTGGCCCCATGAGATAAAGTTAAAGTTGAAATGTCACATATACTATGAAAAACCAAGAAAGTTATTATGAGATTTATACTTGTCAACTTATGCCACTATTATAACGTTTTTGTGACTTTGTTGATTAGCTTATCCTTATGATGCATTCATGTCTTAGTATATTCCATGCTTAGTCATAAGGCGTATTATAAAATATGACGAACCTTGGATAACTAATGCTTTAGAAAACTAACTTAAAGGAGTTTATATGCATACTCACCTTTTTAGAAATAAAACCCAAGGTTCCTGAGGATGTGATGATGTCACTTAGTTACGGATTGCCCTACTGAGAATTCTTTTAGAAGATTCTCATTCCCTCTTTCTTTTCTTCCGTCACATCTTAAGATGGTGACTTTCGCACTCTTCATCGACACCCCAACGTGGGAGCTGCACCATGACCCAGCACTCGGGTCATATCATTTTGAGGGTCGCTGCACAGTCAGAGTATTCATGTTTATGGGACAACCCTTCGCACACCCAGTATGGAACTGCCACTTCACCCCGATTGCTCCCTACCATCATAACACGATTTTTGAGCGAGCCAGACCACGCGACGAGCAGATCCTCCGCATACAGCCCGAGGTGTCAGCTATACGTGACTACCAGGAGTACGTGCGCCGGACTCAGTATTCGGAGATGGATCCATCAGAGGACCCGCCCTCGCATATGTACAGTTGGAGCTCTAGCCCCACTCCCCCACCGATGAGAGCTGGGAGTGAGGAGATGGTGGTTCAGCCGAGGTTGGCTCGTAGGCCATCCATGCACCCTGGCCGTGGTGGACATGCTCCGATGATCCACACGACCACTTCCGCCGAGATCTGCTAGTGGATCGATTCCACCCCTCAGTACTCGGATCAGCAGGAGTAGGTGCATAGGATGGGTAGTAGCTAGTGCACACACGCCACGTAGTTGAGGACAAACCTTCTTTTGTATATGAGGTTGCCTACTCTAGGTGCACATGGGTATGGGTGTTGCTTTTATGATTTCCTTGTATTTACTTTTCAGTTGTATTCCGTTCTTCTATGTACCGAATAGTCCTGCTTTTTGGTAGGCACATTATCTATATATATATATATATATATTCAGTTGATGTATCCATGTTATTTATGTGTTTTATTATGATTTGCTCATATGACTTGTATGAATTCCCATTCAAAGAATCATGCGTGGCTCTCACTTTGGTTTTAATTCAAAAAGAAAAATTTTACCCATATTTCCGCTAAGTATTTTCAAAGTAAAAGATGAAACCAAGAGATAATATTCTAAGGATTAACCTAAATACATACTAGTAGTATTAGGTTAAGATTTAGGGTGTTACAGGCCTATCTGGTTTTGAAGTTGACTTAGGAAGTGTTTTATTGTTGCTACCCCAATGGTTGAGTCCTCTTGTAGTGCTAGGCAATATCTATATAATGGTCATTTAAAGTACATATTCCGCAAACCTTATAAACCACTGGTGTTACTGCTTTATTAATCATCAACTGCTTCATGAAGTAAGAAAGTGAATGTAAGGTCTGGGTCAACACTAGATTTTCTGGTTGGCTTACTGTAGGTAGAAAAGCTCACGAGAATGGGAGTTGAATCGTGCTTCGCTTTTTCTTTCCTTCTTAGCTTTTGAAACACTTAAACAATATACTAACAAGCTATGAGCTTGAAGTGTAGCAGAAACAACATTAGTTACTTCAGAAAGCTACTTTTTGAACTACAATGATTATGATAAATATAGGCAAAAGAATGTTATTCAGTAAACACAATTTAGCATGCCCAAAGCAAAGAATATAAGGAGTTAAGAGAGTAGAAGATACTGCACAAATATTTTTATATTAGTTTGGCCAACCTGCCTACATCCAATTCTCAACAACCGTTGAGTTCCACTAAAATCTTTCTCAACCTGAGAAAGAAATAGGATAATCTTTGCAGTAGCCTTCCTAAGCTCTTACATGTGACTAGTAGTAAACTCTACTATCACAAACCAAGTAGTCTTTAACCAGCCTCTCTAAGTTGAACCAGTGACCAGCAAATACACTCTGCCATCACAACCTGAGTAGTCTTTAACCAACCTCTCTAAGCTAAACTATGACCAATAGTTCACTTGTATTGTTGCATTGCAAGTACTATTTGATTAGCCTATCCAAGCGAAACCACATCGATCACTACTAGATCGAGGATACAAAGGTTTGTGCTTGAGTTTGCCACTCAAACTAACCTACACTCAATTTTTTGTAAGATGTACAATAACAAACCTGGGAAAAACTTGAATGACTTCTTTCTAATGATTTTTCCTAGGAAAAATGTATGGTCTATCAAGAACATAGAAAGAATATTTTTACAGACAAGGAAACTGATTACACGTTGTAATGAACTTTACAAGAGATAAAGAGAAATTTTCTCAGTATTTCAATACTTTTACAACGTCAAGATCTATATCTTTGAAAGCACATAACCTTTATTTATAGATGGCATTCATTTATGACTGTTGCCCTTGATCATTTGTCCAAGTGACATGTGTTGATCATCTATTTGCATATTGGAAAAGCAGTATGAAGGAGTAACTCATTGTCTATCAGAGCATTTCCAGAAGCCATTATGAAATAGAGGTTTCTGAGGTCACCTTCAGAAATTACTTTTTACTTTCCGAACGAGGTTTCTGAACTCTTCATTCTAGATACTGGGGTAGTTGATCAAGTTAGTAGAAGAGATGACACGCCAGTCTGTAATTGGGTTTGACTTTAAATTTGAAATTCAAATTTCCCTCCTTTTCTTGTAGAGAGCACCGTTTCATTGTGAAGTGAACTTTCTAAAATGTGATATTAGTTCCTTGGTGAATATATGATCTTCCAGAAATCAATTAGTGCATGTAAATGATAAGAGGATTGCGATTATGATTATTGAAGATTGCATAACACACTTGCTTTAGAGCTGGTTTGAAATCTTCATTTGAAGTGTACTTTTTGAAGTCTCATCCTACTTTTTGAAGACTTAGGCCTTGGTTTTGAGCACGATGATTTCTTTCACTCCGTTAAGCATGCATACGTTCATTTCACGACATAATTTTCATTTCCATTAAGTTCTTATCTCTTTAAATGAGATAAACCATGTTTGTACATGTACAATAAAATTATTTTTCACTTCAAGAATCGTGTTATGCTAACGAAAGATTTGTTAAGTACTTCAAGAAAACTCAAGGAAAATATTAGTCATTCTTCAAAATATTCTTTCCAAATTGAATATGTTATCACTCAAAACATATTGCATTGAAACTTTTTGAAAGGGTCTGGAGCTAACACTTACCTCATGAAGGCCCTTTGTACTGGCAGCCATCCTAAAACTAAACTATTGGAAATTTGTAGCCATATTATCAACCAAAGCTCAGGCCTCTGCCAATGTCTTATCCAAGAGGGCCCTTTCACTCGCAACATCAATCACACATCTATCAGGATGTACAAGACCTTCATAAAAATACTGGAGGACAAGTTGTTCTGGGATCTAATGGTTAGCACAGCTTGCACAAAGGAGCTTGAAGCGCTCCCAATACTTATATAGAGTTTCAACACATTGGCAGATTCTGAAAATTTCCTTTCTGATGGAAGCTACTCGAGAGGTGGGAAAATACCTCTCAAGGAAAAGCCTTTTCATCCTGTCTATCTATTCACGATTCCATTTGGCAAATTGAAAAACCAATTTTTTATAGCACACTCTAGGGAGAAGAGGAATGCTTTGAACTTAACATCATCCACCTTTACCCATTTGGGTCTCATGCTAGAACATACCGTATGCATCTTCTTCAATGTTGTGTAGGTCCTCTCCAGACAGCCCTTGGAACTTGGGCAAAGCATGAACTATATACCCCTTAAGGTCAAAATCATTGTCTAGCCCGGGATATGTAAATGCCAAAGGCTGCTGGGTAAAATCAAGAGTAGTGAGCTCCCTAAGTGTCATGTTGCGATCTCTTATGTTGCCCGTGTTTCCTAAAACAACAAATAAAGGATCAGATTGCTCGGATTGTTCTGCTTGTTAACACCTTGCCTGTCTGATTTCCTTTAAAATTTTCTCAATTTCAGAATCAAGAGATAGTAAATTGCCAGCAAACAAGAAATGCCTTATTCAAGGGAACAATAAAAAAAAAATTGAAATAAAATAAACAACTAATTTGGCGTAGGTTGTCATTGCCTCCTTAAATTAAAATTAATTCTATGCTAAGCTCCACAAAAAATGTAGTAAAGAGCACAACCTAGATTGTCTTTAAGGAGGCTATGGCATTTAGTTAGAAATTTGGGGATTTTTTAAGAATTAAAGTTAACTGAGAAAAATCAATAATTAAAGGCATTAATGCAAGGTATTCTTAGGATTGATATTAGTTATCATAGACCAAACATTGAACACATTAATGACTATTAGTAAATAATTACTGACAATTATACTAGTGATTGATCGGCCTCTAGATTTGACAAATGCAACTAACTAACAAACAGGATCCCAATTTAATTAGAAATTATATTAATTTAAAATACCAATTGCTATAGCCTAACCGCTAATCGGAAGGTTAATTTGAATGTTCTTCTTCAAACATAAACCAATTAACAAATCAATTTATGCCCAAGAGGTTTCCCTAAATGACAATTGTCAATTTAGTTATTCCAATAAAAATTGTAAAAATCACAACATAATTATAAGAATAAAAACTGAAGAACACTGAGAAAACTAATGCATTCAATATAAAAAATGGGCCTTAAATATCATCACAATCCATCTAGAAACCTTTACACTAGAAAAGAAAACTACTCCTCCATCTCTAAAGGATTAGAACAATGAAATTAAAAAAGCACCTGAAGATAATAGCAATGATTCTTATTACAATCTCCAAGAACAATTAAAAATCATGAAAGGAATCTCTAAATAGAATAATAGTGAAGAATGGGTAAAAAGATGTTAAGAAACATTGAGAGAGAATCCCTAACTGCCTAAACTAATGATCCAAAAACTAGGGTAAAAGTCTGTGTCATCTCTTTAAATACTGCTCTCTAAAATAGCCTAAAGTGGGGCTTGAAAACAGATTAATTATCTACAATCCTGTCATCGCACGAGCATTGCAACACTAAATGAGGTTTGCAGTGCTCACCAAAATCGTGAGCTCGAGCAAATTTGAAGATGCCTCTACTGAGTGTTGCAACGCTAAATAAGTGCCGCAGTGCTCCACCAAGAGTGGGCTTTTGTGCTTTTGCTCCTTTTTGCGACCCCTCAACTTCAAATTCACTTCAAAGAGTTCCTAGTCTTATTCTTGACCTTCTACACTCAATCCAAAGCTTCTGTGCAGAAAACCATACTAAAAAAGAAAGGTTAAATGTAATAGGCTATAATTATAAATTATTCCAAAATCAGTGCAATAGTCAATTATTCTATTACAAATGTACAATGAGGACTAAATCAAAATCCTGAGTATTTACATCAATAACTCGGTTTAACTTATGCAAAAAAACTAAGGTTTAGAAGCAAGATAAGTGGCATAAATGCCCATTATCAGTGCTTTCCCATTTAATTATTGTCTCTTATTATTAGGTGGTCATACTTTTTAGATGTGTTTCTCATATTTACTTAAAGGTTTCAACCTTGTAATTGCTTGCACTCCTTATTCATGTATTCAATTGATGATGTTGTTTACCCCGTCTTTATTTTTTAAATAACAAAATTTTGGTGAGAATGATCCTAGTATCTTAAAGAATAGAAACTATGAAGGAGTTCTAACATTCATTGAATAATATGTAATTGTTATGCTGTATTATTATTTGTTCTTAATTCCAAAAATAATAAGGTAGAATAAATTTGAAGTACAAATCATGTTACATTATGACTTTATCACTGTATTAATTATCATTGTTATTTATGCTAAACATATGTGGCTGCATCATCATTGATTTGTTTTAATGTTATTTCTCTTGGTTTTGATAGCAAGGAGCATTATTTGTCCTTTTTGGGTCACATGCCTTTTCCATTTTGACTTTTCAGTCTATTTGCTATTGATGCTGGAACTTTTGAACTCATAAATGAGACATGAGCCTTTTACTTAAATTTAATTGGTTCATGAAAATATGGCATTAATAAGGTTTTTCAGTTGTTTCTCTTTTTTTTTTGTTATGAAAGTACTATATTCAAAGCGACATTTTAGACTTTTAAGTTTCATTTTAATTGTATCTAGGGTAGTTTTTCACCTCTTCATGCATTCTTTTTGATAAAGATATGTATGTTAATATTCAACATTATTGCTTGAGAAAAGGTTAATTTGTCCTCCCAATTGAGGTATAATTAAGTTTACATTTATGTTAATATACATTTTTTTCAACAAAAAAAGATTCATGTATCTTAGTATATGTGTGCTTGGGTGGCTGGGTTCTTGAAAGAAATGCATTGGTAAAAGGTATAAAACGTTGAATTTGAGCTGTCAATTGAAATATAATTAAGTTGACTGGACATGTTATGTGCTTCTAGTTTTCTTCCCTATATTTGTGTGTATAAGATAAAAAGATAAATGTGTATGATATTTCTATGCTTTTTTTTGCATGTTGTAGTATTGTTTTCCTTTTTTAATGTTTATGATGTAGTGGTGAGACTCAGGTGTATTACTTTTACTATGTTATTTCTTATTCATCCAAAAAACTGCACCTGTCACAAACAATCTCACGATAGGTTTTCTTCTCCCCCATCCTTTATTATTTTATGTGTAGTACCTTAATTATAGTGTTTTACCTAGGACATAATGTAGGTGAAAAAAAGCACGAGAAGGGGGTTGAATTGTGCTTTTCTTTTCTGACTCCCTTTTTAAACTGAAACTTAAAACAAAAACTATCGAGCGTGAAGCTTGAAGTGCAGCGAAAATTCAGAAAAAGACATGTTGACTTTAACCATTAGTTGTAAATAAACTAAAATAATAAACTTTGAACTGATATATATTGTATATGAAGTTGAACAATGAAAGTAAAGAGATAAAAGTTAAGAAGATACTGCACAGAAGTTTTATACTAGTTCGGCCAACACCTGCCTACATCCAGTTCTTAGCAACAATTGAGTTTCACTAGCCTTTCTCAACCCGAGAAAGAAAAGCTGGATAGTCTTTACAATAGTCTTCCCAAGCTCTGACATGTGATAAGTACACAAATTCTACTGTCACACACCAAGTAGTTCTTTACTAGCCTTTTCAAGCTGAAATCGAGTAGTTTTTCACAAGCCTCTCCAAGCTAAACCATGAACAGAAAGAACACCTTTGCTATCCAATTACAAGTAGTTTTGCCATAGCCTCTTCAAGCTATTTCACACCGATCACCACTGGATCGAGGATACATAGGTTTAGTGTTTAGGTTTCCACTCAAACTAACCTGCACTCAAGTTTCTTTACAAATATACAATGAATAATCCTGAGATAACTTCAATGACTTCTTTCTAATTATTCTTCCTAAGAAGAAAATATGATCAATCTAAGAAGAAAGAAGACTTTTATCAACAAAGAAACTGATTACAAGAAGTAGTAAACTTTAGAGAATAGGTGAGGGAAAGATTTTGTAGTGGTTTTGCTCTTATGATTGTCTATTCTATTCTTGAAGCTCAACATCTCTATTTATATATGGTCTCCCTCTGTGATGTTTCCCTCGATCTGTTGTCCAAGTGACACTTGTTAATCATCTGTTTGTTTCTTGGAAACATAATATGGAGGAGTAGCTTGTTCGATGTCAGAGCTTTTTTGTAGAAGTTGTTGATAAGTTGAGGTTTCTAACGTCCTTCAAAAACTACTTTTCCACTTTCTTATTATGGTTTCTGAACTCCTTCTAGAAGCTGAAGACGTTGACCGAAGGGGCTAAAGAGATGGCGTTCCAATTTGAAACTAAGTTTGACTTTTACTTTTAAATTTCAAAATTCAAATTTTCCCTCCTTTTCAATGAAGTGAACTTTCTAATGTGAGTTGTTAGTTCCTTAATACAAATTTGGTCTTCTAATCTTCAATCTGATCTTTATGATGATGAATGAAATGTGAATATGATGATCGAAGACTGAGTAATATGTTTCTTTTATATTTTGTTTGATATCTTCATTCTTGACATTCTTTCTGATGTCTTGTGCTACTTTCTAAAGACCTTTGCTTTGGTTTCTTGTTCTTGAATTGATTTGCTTCATTCCTTGATGCATGTAAGTGTACTTTACACGATATAATATTCCCTTCATTTAAGCTCAGTCTCTTAGCACGAGATAAAATGTATTTGCACATGTAAAGTGAAATTATTCTCGCTCAAGTCCGTGTTTATGCATTTCAGAAATACCTGTTAAGTTTTGTTAAGAAACTTAAGGTAGACATTAGTCGTTTTTTAAAATATTTTCTTTAAATTAGCTTTGTTGTCATTCAAAACAATATAGCTCTTTATGCTTTATGAAGGGTTATAGATCTTACACATAACACCGTAACTAAGAGTGTTACATTATCCCCTATCCCATTCTTTTTCCATTATTCACAACAATCTGATTTCATGGCTTCCAAATATTTTCTTTATCCTTTTCCTTCTTCTATTCATGGATTCTTCTAGATCACTTTCTCTTTGCTATCTATTTTCTTTTTCATACGATTGTCTTACCTTCTATATCGGACTAGAAATAGGGGTCGGAACTGTGATACCCAGGATACACATGTCAATAGATTTTTTTTTTGGTACAACCTCAGGATCCCTTGGGATCCACCTTTGTTGTCGGGTCTTGAATTTCACTAAGTCTGGATTCTATACCTCCTTGGAGGGCTATATGATAGAGCCATATTCTTAGGATCAAAAGTCCTGGTAATTATTCTTCAAAGGAAAATAAGTTAAATAATGATTTTTGATGAATTTTATGAAACCTTTAAGTGTTTCATTTTAGTCCACAAGTTTAGAAAAATCTTGAAGATTCCCAGATTTAGACTAAAACTCAAAATTTGGATTTTGATTGGTTTGGATTTTGATATTTTTGATATTTTTGATATTTTATTTGAATCCAAATTGGGGGTATTTCCTTATTTCCTTTTTTACTATCACCACCATAGCAATTCAGGACCACTATAGCGGTCACAATATGTGTTTTGTGGGTGTTTTGCGATCTAAGGACCGTTATACTGGTCTAGAACTGCTATAATGGTCTAGGACTGCTATAGCAATGTCAGTAGAGTAGAAACAATGCAAAACGTCGCAGTTTCATTTAAGTGATACCCCACCCCCTTTAAATACCCCTCCCACTTAGATTTCACCCCCAAATCTGAGCCCTAACAGCCTCCTTTCCCTCTCCTACCTCATCACTCCCATCCTCCATTAATCCATCTTCCTCCAACCATCAAGGTGAGTTTAGTTGTTGATTTATGTCATCTTCCTCTCCATTCTTTCATGTCCTATAGTATGGGTTATCTTTGTTCTCATTGTTGTCAAGTGGGGGTGCTCTTCCAATGTTGTTAGAGTTGTTTCAGAGTTATCTAAAGGTGATTCGAGTTTGATCATGAGTCAATGTTGCTCTATGGCAGTTATTGGTGTCATTCCAAGCTTTCAAGGTTAAGTTGGTGGTGCTTACATAATCCCGATTCCAAACAGTGAGTAGGTTTGACCTCATAGCCATAGTTTCATCGTTATGAATATGTTATTGCATTATGGTTGTTAAATATGAAGTTTGAGATAAGACAAAGAATATGAAATGATTTTACATAATTATGTCTAGCTAGAAAAATTATGATTTATGATGATGACATAAAAGAAATGTGTTTCAGAAAATCATGGGACTATGATTGTTATGCTATATGCAATGGAAAATGTTTTATATGTTTGAGAAATGATTTATTTAGAAAATACGTATTGTAGCAAGTTGCTATTTTATCAAACATGTTCCTATGAGTTTACAATATCGCTATGATTTTAAGAATTTAAGATTTCAAACTATGTTTTAGATTTTTTAGATTAGATATTTACATATGTTGGAGAAATGTTGAACAAAGTATGTTTTAGTTTCATGAAAGACGTGTGAGTGTGATTTCAGAATTTTTATGATTTTAAGCCTCAGTGTCTGAACTATAACTTTATAGTTATCAAGTTTATGAAAAGTGGTTAGCTTAAGAAATAAGAATTTAGAACTTTAGTTTTATGATACCAAGAGATACAGAATTCAACATAGTTTATAGCAACTACCAGATACATATTCTGTGGGCTTGAAATCGAAATGCCTATGAGCAGGTGATTCCTTGGGCTCGATTTTCACAACCATAGTTATGTTAAAGTCAGATTGTTAGAGTTATATGAATCCAAAACTCTTAGAATACTAAGTATTTAGAGGCTTTTGTTGAACAGGGACTGAGCACCTACCCCTTAATTATTATTATTATTTTTAGTTAAACTAGTTTAGTCGGTAGAGATAAAGACACAGATTGTGAGTTAACGGCAATTATTCTATTAACCTTGGTATACCAAGGCCTGTTAGGGACAAATTATCCTTATTCATATTAGTCCACCAGGGACGCGGTTCATCAGGGATCGTTAAGATACCAGACCAGTGCTCATGTTCGCCAGGGACTGAGCAACCCCTTTACAGATGCCATTTGGTGTTTTCACAGTTACTATATTATATGTGTATTTATTATGTTCAACAAATATTATTTCCCGATGTTCTACCGCACCTTAATTAAAATGATTTCATTATTGATTATGATTTAGAAATGCTTATTTATAAATACATGGAATGAAAAGTGTTTTCCTAGATAGCTATGTATATAAATATCGAATAATTTATGTTTGCTGCATATATCTTGCATTATGTATATTCTTGGTTGTCCCATATGGGTGATGGGTGAGAGCTTACTCATTGAGTCCATTGACTCACCTCTCTCCCTTCCTCTCATAGTTGCAGGTGCAGGTTCAGTTTCAACCTAGTTTGGTAGACGCAGTTCTTTCTAGTGGTTAGCTTTATTTTGGAGTAAGGCTTAGTATAGGTTCATGTTAATATTAGAGTGCTCTAATAGATATGCAGGCAGGATCCAAGCCATGCATTATTTTTAGATTTTGTATTAAATTTCAGTATTTGAAACAGTATATATGTGTTTTCAGTTTACAAGTATGGATTTTAAAAGATAAAGTTTTATTTGAGTTTATGTAAAAAGCCAAAGAGGTATTATTTGTGATTCAGTTTTCAAGTGTTAAGTAGATTTTCAGATTTAAGATTTATACGATATCCTGAAACATTTTATGATTTCGCGATCAACAAATTTAGGTAAGATGATTTTAGAGTTTGAATATTAAATACTTTCAGTTTTATGAATTTGAATATTATGCTTTAATTAGAGAAAATGATAATAATTTAGAAGAAAAATCACTTTTTAAGTATGATATCATACTATGTTATGCATGTAGAGAGACACCTCATCCAATAGGCTTACGTAGGGATAAATTTTCTCATATGCCGGTCACAATGCCCAAATCGGGTTGTGACAGGAACACCTCAGCCTGAATCACCATAGCTCGGACACGAGTCCTAGAGATCGGCCACGTGACATCTAGGTTTCCCTCAGATTTGTCCTAGATTTCTTTAAGGATCATCTCCTAAATCTCATACAAGATCTCTCTATATCTCTCATTATCTCTGTCATTATTATATCGTATCTCACATATCATATCATATCTCCTGTAAGTATGGAATATATCTAATACATGCTAAATCCCGAGAAGATCTCCCTTATACAAGGAAGATTATCTCCTAACTTATCATAGAGTCACCTCACACTATATAAGGGGAGCCCCTAGGTATCACAAGTCTATTACATGCTATTCTTTTACTATTCTACTCCTTTTTCATCTACAGACTTGAGTGTCGAAGTGCCTTTGCAGGTACGCCACCCACTGCTTGCAGGTACCCTACCCACCGCTTGCACGCACGTTGCAGCTACATACATACTTACTAGATTTCTAGGTAAGAACATTGGCACTCATCGTAGGGTCGATAAACAAGCCTACCCTATCAAATTCTGTAGAATGAGCTAGACCACAATTCCTCACCGACTTTCTCTCACCTGCCACCTTTTAGTCGAGCTCCGATTCCTATTGTCGAGCTCATTCTTCTCTCGGTCGAGCTCTATTGCCATTCTTGATTCACCTCAAACACGACCACCCATGGCTGACTCTACAAACCAAAATACTTCCCCGACCACCGACCTCGTCCTAACCTCGATGAGCTCTAGGAGGAAAATCAACACATGGTCGACCATATCTAAAAACTTCAGGAGGAGAACCAATACCTAAAAGCCAAGAACCTCAAGTATTCTAAAATAGAAGCCGCTAGTTTAGAAAATACCAAGCATGCCAGTTATGACTTTGGTGATGGTAAACCCTCATACTCCAGATGACCTACCTGTCATGCCAAGTCCGATGATGAACCCGAGCCAATACACTATGGCCCATACTTAGACAAACTCATGACAATCAACCTGCCCCTCAACTTTATACTTCCAACATCACTCTGCCTTTATGACAAGATAAGAGACCCCCAATCATTCATCACAATGTTCAAATCCATGATGTTGATCAATTAGGCAACAGACAGAATCCTCTGTTGAACTTTCCCATTGTTCCTGGAAAAATTGGCTCTGCTCTTGTTCTCCTCTCTTCTTCCGAACTCAATCCATAGGTTTGAGGACCTTGCTTGAATCTTTAGCAACAGGTTCATTTCTTCCAAAATCCACACAAGACATCAGACTCCTTGGAGCACATTAGACAAGGATCCAATGAGTCCCTGAGAAGCTACCTCACTAGATTTTAAGAACAAGCATCCCAAATCCCAAACATCAACCCAGTAGTTGAACTCTACCATATCTGAATTGGATTATAGGCAGGCCCTTTCAAGGAGAACCTAGCCATTAACAGACTCAGACCATACAAGAACTCCAAGAAAGAGCCCTCGGCTACATCAATGCAAAAGAATTCCGAGTAGCACAAAATAACAACCAGAAACACAAAGACAGCAAGCCCAAAAATAAGAACAAGGACCATTTTAGGTACTCCGAGCCAAGATTCAACACCTGTACTCTGATAAAAGCAAAAAGTGTGAATACCACAATGTATTGGGACACACAACTGAAGAATGCAAATGCTTGAAAAATAAGATTGAACACCTCATCTGAGAAGGATACTTGAAGCAGTTTGTAGAAGAAAAAAAATAAGAAGAGGGGTTGATGTCAGGAAAGGAAAGACACACAGTGCAGTCCCTCATCTTCCTCTAATGAAGAATGAAGAAATTTTTTTCGAGCTACACATATGTTACCTTTATGCTTAACTAACTTTGATAAAAAAGAATTTATTATTATATTATTTTCATGATCAAATTAACTGTGTCTATGACATTATATTCTTGAATACCAAGCATTTTCTCCAGCAGGCCCAGCTCTATCGCTACATCTGGCTGAGCACCTAGACTCCACCCCATGAATGAATTATAGCATCGCCTTAAGATCAAAATCCAACAATTTTTTAGCTGAGCTCCATTGCTATGTATGACTGATTTCCTCATATTCTTGGCCAAACTTTATTTCCACTCGGGCAAGCTTCACCTCCTCCTAACCGAGGTATGTTTTTATCTCTACGGCACCACCCAAGATTTGACAAATGTTAGCCGACCTTTCACACCTTCTCGGGTTGAACTTTTAGCAAAGCAATGGTCCTACTAGGCATTTTTCCCTCTTAGGTCGAGCTATGCTCCCCTCAAATATACAGGACATATACTCTTACATTCAATGAATATTCCTTTAATGCAAGACAAATTTTATATCTTAGAACTAATTCATTTATGATCAACTATTCATGTGCTAGACATATTTGCATTATATTGCTAGGTACCAAATCTACTCCAGTGCTCATTACTACTCCAAGAAATCTAACTTCCAGTGAAAGTAGGACAGCCTCAGCACCAACCGAGCAAGCTCTAAACCACTCAGCCAATCTAACTTCTAGTGAAAGTAGAATAACTTGGGCACCAGTTGAGCAACTCTGAACCACTCGGCCAATCCAACTTCCAATGAAAGTAGGATAGCCTCGTCACCAGCCGAGCAACTTTGAACTGCTCAGTCAATCCAACATCCAATGAAAGTAGGACAGCCTCGGCACTAATCGAGCAGCTCTGAACCACTCGGCAAGTCCAACTTCCAGTGAAAGTGGGACAGCATCGGCATCGGCCAAGCAAATTTGAACCACTCGGCAACTTCAACTTACAGTGAAAATAGGACAACCTTGGCACCAACTGAGCAGCTTTGAACTACTTAGCTAGTCCAACTTTCAGAGAATGCAAGTGATACCGATGTCGCTGCCAGCAACAAATTAAAAATAGTTTTTATAACCAAATTACATTAAAATGTAGTTATAGTGCCATCCGAGTCGTCTCACGTGGAAGTGTTTAATATAACGCCCCGATTTTCTATTAAAGTAAAAATGACCGAAATGCCTCTAAGGTCATTTTCAGCCCGGAACTTGAGGATAGCCAACCCAGCAATCCTCGAGGGGCTAACTCAGTGTTTAAAGGGGATTAGTTGACTTGTGTACCTTTCCGGGATCAAAAATCTCATTTTTTGAGTTTTCGGGTCAAAATGACCAAAATACCCCTGGGGTGTTTGACTCGATTGCAAGTGCCGGATAAACCCGAAACTTCTCCAGATGGTTTTAAAAGGTGTTTTTATGTATTTTTTTAGCTCAGTTTTAGTCCTGATGGTTCTGGGCAATTTTTGTGCAAAATTACGATTTTGCCCCTTGATTAGTGTTTTTTGAGCTTAATCGCATGATTGAGCGAACCTAAGCAATATTAGGCTCTAATAGAAAATTAATTAATTTTCATAATTAATCTAGAGTCAAAATAATTTATTAGAGTTTATTAGAACTTAAAATTGCTTAATTTAAACTAAAAGCTTATTTTAAATTCAAGATTCCTAGTCATGGAATCTTGAATAGTATTTTCTCTCTCTAATTCGTTAGATCATAGAATTGTGTCTACATAGTTTACTTATAAAATGAATTTTAAACTCTCTAAATGTGTATGAGCACTCCTAAATCATGTCATAAAATTCCTAATCACATTCTTAGTTACCTAAACTTATGCTCAGCAATTCCTAACCTTGTACCTAAACTAATACACACCTAAGCACATCAATTAGCACACAATTAGATGAATAATTTTCTCTCCCCTTGGCTGTCATGTGCTGGCCGAAATGCACTCCCCCTCATTTCCCATATGTTGAATTTTCTTGCACACAATGGCCATACCTTGCACTATACTTAGTCATGCTTGAACCCATATTTACCATCCTTTCAACCATGCTTTGAATGACCACTTTGAGGAGATATTTTCCCCCCTCAAAGGCTCCAAAATTTCATGCATCTTCCCCCCATAATTCACCTCCACATTTCAAAATTTAACTCACAATATATATAGTAAAGTGTAAAGAAATCCCACACTTTTACCATTTGCTTTTTGGTTTGAGTTTGTGACCAAAAAAGCTTTCTTACTTTCTCTCAACCTCAAGTTCTTCTCCACCACTTAGAAACTCCTTCCACCACCACAAAACCACCAGAAACCACCTCAAACCGCCACACCATCACCATAGATCATCATCTAAACACCAAAGCTTCCTTTCTCAAAAACAAAGCTCACATAAAACACCTTTCTTTCCTTTTCCTTGTGCTTGGCCAAATCACCACCACCATTTTGGAGGAGCTTTTCATCCCATTCTCACTTCAAAGAACCAAGCTTTCATCTTTACTCTTGGTAGGGGTTTTGCTTTCAAAATGCTTTTTCTTTGTGATGTTGCTTTTGACATAAAAATGCTAGCTTTCTCTTGGCTCAACTCTTTTTCTCTCTTTTTGTTTTTAGTCATGAGACTTGGTTTTTGAAAGGAAAATCTTGAGCTTGATGATGAGGTTTCAAGATAATGGTCTTGAGATTTTCATTTGAGAAATCTCTAAAGCTTGAAACTTATTCTTGAATCTTGAAGCATTTTAGTTTTCTTTTGTTTCTCCTTATTCAAGGTTTCGGTTTTTCCTTTCCTTTTTCCTTCTCATTCTCGGTTCTCTTTTCTTTTTCTCATTTTGACTTTGGTTTTAAAAATTGTAGGGAGTTTCTTTCAAGCTTTGTTTTTACTCAAAAACATGATTTTATCAAGGTTTCTTTTGGTTTCTTATTAAGCTTTTCTTTGTCTTTCCTTTTCTTCGCATTTTGGCCTCAAGGCCTTATTTTTAGCATGATAGCTTGATGATGAGTGCCTCTAGAGAATGACTTTGTGTTCATCTCAAAGAGACCTCTAAAGCTTAAGTTTTGTTCTTGATCTAGCAAAGTTTTGGTTTTTCTTTCCTTTTCTTCTCTTACATGGCTTCGGCCACTATATGTTTTCCTTCAAAGATTTTGTTAAAAATTATAAAGTGTCTCTATATTTATTTTGTATCAAGAAATAATGATGTTTTGGTTCTTTTAGATCATTTCCTTTAAAGCTTGATGATGTTGTTCAAACCATGAGTCTCTTTGAAACCATAGGTTCATGAACACTAGAGCTTGCTTTACTTTGTTAAGATATGCCGGGTTATGTTTGATCTTTTAAAGTCTTGTAAGAGCTCTAGCAAAGATTTAAAATGAATCTTGCATCCATGTTTATGTTTATGCTTTGCACATCATGTTTACTTTCCTTGCTATCACTAAATGTCAAGAATAATAAATAAACTTGCATTATTATATTTATATTTCAAGTTTTGCATTATCATGTTTATATTTTCAAGTCTTCACCTAAATATTAAAGATAATAACAAGTTGCATCTCATATTTATTTTATGCTCTCACTTTATCTTCCAACAAAGGATAAAATAAGTGCATAAGCATGTTTAAATTTATGTCATCACCTAAGAGAATCTAGAGCTCAAAGACTTGCCCATTTTATCTTGAGTAAAGTGAGAAAATGATTGGTATTTTGTAAACAAGGATTTCGGCCATGTGGTATAGGTGAGCCTAGAATGGGTTTCATTTAGCCACAAGGACCAACAAACTATGTTTTAAGGATTTCCTTAAGTCTAGTTAAAACTAGTATGAGATATCAACATATTTCTATGTATTAAAACTCCTTGAGAGTGAAATAAAGTAGCTACTGCCGTTGCAAGTATTTTGATGATCTTAATGAGATAAAAATGTTTACTAATGAGTTTTTAAGAGTTTTAAAAAGGTTCCAAGAGAAACTAGCAATTTATGTGTCTTGAAAATCAAGTTTTATGCTTTGTTTGATGGAGATAATTTTGGTTCCACCTTGCTTGATTGCTCACTATTTTATGTTGTTTTAATGATGATAATATGAGTATGATCATGTATGTTTAATGTTAAAATTCATTTGAGAAAGTTAAGATAAGTTAATAACTAGCAAGGAATTAATTTGAGACTTTTAGATTCCTTAGAAATATAATTTTCTAGATTCTGTCCAGCAAGGTTTAAAATTGGAAATCATGGTTTATAATTAGTCTAAATGTGTAGGAACTCCTCATAATTGGTTTAGGACTCGATCTTGATGCTTTAGGAGCAAATTGAACTTAGAAAGGGTCAAAGTTATGACCCCTAGATACCCGTAAAGTGTAAAATTATGGATTCTGCACTCTTGAGGTTTAGAATTGTCTATGATCATAGAATTGAGTGAGGAATACTTAGAGATGAGCCTATAGGTACCCGAGAGTTTAAGTTGCAATGTTAGACAACTTAGATTTCAAAGTTTAAAAGACCTTAAGGGTCAAAGCATAAGACATTAAGAGATTTTAATGCTATGAATTTATTCATGCAAGCATGATATGATGATTTATGAGCTATGATGAATGTTTGATTGAGTTGCTATGACTATCATGTTTGTGCAAAATGAGAAATGCTTATGTGTTATAAGTTTGGTGGCATAAAGTAGGTTTGAAGGAAATTCGGTATACAGCTGTTATGTTGCCGAATTTCTGTCAAATCAAAAGGACTTAAGAAAGTATTTGAGAATCATATGAGGAAGAAAACCCTGAGTGACACCGGTTTGGCTGAGCTCCCCCAGGAGAATTTTATGTAACAAAGCACTAAGACGCGTTTCCTGGGTGACATCGGTTTGGCCGAGCACCCCTAAGAAAAACAAAACCATGAGGGTATTGACATTGAGCTTGCCAAAGCAGACAATATCACTATGTACTAGTTACCAGTAGAGCATTTCAAAGAAGGAAAGATCCTATGATAGGTGATCCTTAGAAATGATAAGTTACCCCTTCTTTTGCCCATATTAAATCTAGTTACGACTAGTTAAGATTGAGCTCATTCCTAGGCAATAGGTGAGAGGGAGTTTTTGGTGACCAAGAATAATATCGCCGGGCCGGTATGTTGGTTGGATTTTGGTGAACATGATATGAAGGTGATCTTGAGAAAATAACCTAAGAGTTTAAGTATGAGAATGAGTATAATGTTTTAATGTCACTTTATGCCACTAATATATTGAGATTTTCTGATGGTTGTGTTCTATCAATTACTTGCATAACGTATTAGCATGCATCCATTCAATATCTGTTGCATTCATGTCATTAAGACTCATACTAAAAGACACCCACTTCGGATAAATAGATTTGGACAGTTTAAAACCAATCCTTATGCATGAACACCTCTTTCATAAATAAAACCGAAGTGGTTGGGGACGATGATGATGACACGTGTGTTAAAGTCGGAAATCCCTACTGAGAATCTTGAATGAGTTTCTCATCCCTCTCTCTCTTTCTTTCCATGTCGTCTCCAGACAAAGATAGTAACATGGTTCGTAACTTCTACTAAGGCATGGGCACGCGGCACACACTACGAGTCGGATTAGTGGAATGCAACAGATGCACGTAGATGTCGCTTAGATTTACTTATGTGTATTTTTTTTTTATGTGACAATGAAGCTTTGTTAGTAGTAATTAATGTACTTATGAAGATCTGACTATGTTGAATTGATATGTGTAACTTTTGTACTTTGTGGATAATGATGATATGCTTTCCTTCACTCTTTTGTTTTGTTTGCGACAATCGTTAGATTTTATTTTAGCGTGTGGCTCATGTTTTGTTTTCAAGTTTCAAAAAGAAAAATTTATTCGTATTTTCTGCTAAGTATTTTGATAAAAGAATGAGACTAAGAAGTAATGACCTAATGATTAACCTAATGTGTTCTAGAGTATTGGGTTAAAAATTAGGGTGTTACATTTAAATTGATTCAAAACTTCAAGGGGATATTGTTGATGTTCTTAAATAAAAAAAAATTAAGAAGATATAATAACAAGAAATTACTTGCATAGGGATTTCCTCAGTTCAAGAGATGTCCAATCATTAATTATAATAATAATTTTGTATTGGTTGTTGCTTCTATTAATCATATTTTCATAAAAAAAAATGGTATAATTCTACTTAACGGAAATACAATTGCACTCTTGTCAAAGATTTAACTAAATATAAGAACTAGTAATTCACTATCATGATTCTATGATCCTAACTCAGTTCAAATACCAATTATAGCAACTTAATTTCTAACAAAACTAATTCTAATCCTTAATGCAGTATGAGATCATACAGCGAAACACTTTCAAAAATTTAATCAAAACAATTAGGATAATTAAAATTAAGAGAGGTGATAAGGTAGGAAAACTAACCACAACTGATAATAAAAATGTAATCTCATGAACATTCTAGATCTTCAGTCATCCCTATGCAAGGTAAAGAAGTCACTCCTCCTTAGGCGAAAGATAACAATCACTGTTGATAAATAAAACTGTAGAAATTACAATTAGAAAAGCTAAAAATAACAGTAATGGAGAACCCTAACCTAGAGAGAGAGTAGGAAGGAAAGACAGCTAAGGTTCAAAGAGAGAGAGACCCAAAAATTCTAAAAACTAAAACAGAACTCCCCAGCGTTCGTGTTGCCTCTCGTGTCTTTTTTTTCCTTGCTAACGGATGCTAAAGTGGGCTAAACTGATGAGGCCCACAAACACATGATCACCTGGGCGATCATGGAGATCGCTTGGGTGGTCTTCAGCAACATTTCCGCATGCGACTCCCTCTGATCACCGCCTGGGTGGTTGTAGCAACCACCTGGGTGGTCTTCTGAAGCATTCCAGGATTGTCTTCTCTGATTACCACCTAGGCAGTAATTTCATCGCCTGGGCAGTTGTTAGTGTCACTGGGTTCTCAACTCTTACTTCAATACACCAAATTGGAAGCCCCTGTTACTAGGAAAAACTCCAAAAAGAAATTAAAAACATAGAATTTCCAAAAAAAGTGAGAATTTAATCAAAAGAAACTACGTTAAAAGCTACAAAATTATTTACTAAAACATCTTGAGGACAAAGTACAAACTTAATGATTTTCATCAATTAGATACAAATCATATGCAAATTGTTCATAATTAAGAAGAAAAAATGGATGCATAAATGCAACCCATCAAACTCCCCACACTTAAACAATTGCATGTCCTCATGCAAGAAACTTAAAAGTAAAAACAATAGTGAAAATGCAAAATGCCACTATTCCTAAAAATGCATGATGTAAGAGTCTACTTGGTTAGAGAATTGGCTAGATATGGTCACCCTATAGCTAACATAATTAGAAAAGCTAAAAATCTAATGATAATTGCTGGTTAAGTCTAGATTACACATGGCAAGAATGAGCTAAAAAAGTATGACAAAGTTAATCTCACAAGGAAAGTGTATCACTCTTCACTCTAGTGTATGTGTTTCAAAATGCACTCCACCACCCAACAGGGACTTTTTCCACAAACTTGCCTTTCTTCTCAGTCACCTCAAATCAAACACAGGTCTGGACATATTTCAAGAGGTCTTTTCCAAGGCAGCAATTAGGCTTAGGTACAAGTGGAAGAAAATAGGGAGAGATAGGCTAACTTAGTTCTTGCAAGAGTAAGGTGCAAATAAAGATTTTGTGTAAGCAACCAAAACCCCCAAAATTCTTCTCTGTTTCTCAGCTTCAATGGTGTCTTCTGATTTGAGCCTGATTATTATTTACGATGATGGATTAGTGAAACTCAGATTTTTGTGGTGATTTTTTTTTTGTACCAATCCATTTAACATTTTCTTTATGGGTTGTGGCTCTTTTCTTTCCAATCCCTTGATAATGGTTTCCCCACACTTGTGTTTTTGCATAACTAGCTTGCACCTGACTCTTACAAGTCCTGAGTGGGCATTTTCTCATTGTCTTACACTTAGGCTTGAATTGTGATAATTAACAAAAATGGGTAAAACAGCTCAAATAGGGTAAACAAAGGATATGTTGATCTAAAGTAGGCTGTATGGCCAAGTGAGTGAAACGAATAAAAGCCTCAATCAACAATATGCCAGTAATGTGAAGAAAAAGCCTTAACCAAGAATCAAGCAAGTTCTAGGATTCATTCCGAGTGAGTGCACACACAACAATAATTCCTAGTGATTATAGTAATGTTATCACTTCTCAGCCCAAAAGCTCATAGGTAAATAAAAAAAATTAACCCGTCAAACAAGTTATATTTCATTGCATTGCTCATGTGACTATCAGAATAACCAGCATACCATGGAAAGCAAAATAAAGAAAAATTCATAAAGTGCTAGCATAGTTCAACCATCCACTAACCAACTCCCATAATGGTTGAAGAAATTCAAATATGAAATACATGACAAAAGAGAAAACATAATGAAAATTACAAAGAAAATAAAAATCAACAAAATAAAAGAAAAACCCTCCCTCCACTTACAAAAGGGCACTGCCCTCAATGCCAACCATGAGTGCTGCTAGTAGTACTCCTCGGAATCCTCATCCTCGCTGATCTCAACATTGGGATCATCCTCCCTAGAATCTGAATCAGGATCGTCACGCGGCTCAGAGCACCTAGAAGGGGGTGCGAGATGGGCTAGAGGTGGTCGCCCATAAGGAGGTGGTGAAGGGGGCTGCTTGGGCTCAACGGGTGGGTCAATACCCTGCATCCTCAGCTCAAGACGGGCTATACGCTACATAATGCGCTCCTCGGAGGCATGGATAGACTCAATAACGTGGGCCCGAAGCTCCAACTGCATAGGATCAAGACGGGCAAGAACAGCCTGCATAGGAGCGAAGAACATCGTCCATATTAACCTCCTGCTGTAGAAGCTAAAGGTATTCATTAGGAGCATCAGCTTCAGGTGGAGCTGGAATCTGTAGGGCCTCCCCTATAGCTTGGGGGGTCATGGAAAGTCGTCGACCTCGAACATGTATTTCAGTCAGCCCTGGAGGTTGGTGGGCCCTGGTGCCTCCAAAAGGAACCCCCAGTGCTGTTCTTTAATGGTCTCAAGCACTGTGGCACTTTGAGTTTCGCGCCTAAAAAAATCAAATGTCCACTCATGAAAGAAGGGACACCTCTTTATGGCTTACTCAAATTTGTCTTCTGCCCCCCAACTAGCAAAGCAGAATGTATCATTGGCAGGTCGGACAATAGGTGATAAAGTGCTCGCCACTCTGATCAACTCTAGAAGACATGGTACCTGATAACAAAGCAAACATGCATGAATCTGATTCAAATAAATTCATTATGTAGCAGTAATACACAACAGGTATGGAAAAATCAAGATCAATCGCTTAGAGGATTTCAATACAAAAGATGTGATTTTAGTGGGTAAAATGAAATAGGTGAATGCTAACTATGGGGGTATTAATGACTCAAGCGAAGTAAAGGAAGTAAACAAACCCAATATGGAGTAAAAGAATATAAGAAACTCAATGAATCATTTTATCAAAGACTTGGCATGCATAAATTGATCTACCCACAAAATCACACGAATGTATATGGAAACCCCATTTAGAAAATAAGAGAACAGTAGGCAGAGAGGAAATAAATTACAAACTTGGAAGAGATTCAAAGAAAAAAAATGCAAGATTGAAGAAATGGAGGGAGGATCACGAAGGAAGGGCGTGTGAGTGTGTGAGAGTGAAAAGTGAGGAGTGTGTGTGTGTCTGGCACTATAAGAGCGCCTCATGTTCGCAGATGACCACCTAGGTGGTCCTGGACCACCTGGGCGGTTCTATGTGCTGGCCCCACCCCCTTTTAAATGAAACGGTGTGTTTCACGCTCAGTTTTCTTTTTTGAAATTTTATTTTATTTTATTTTTATCTTTTACTCATTTTCTTTTCCCTCTCGTGGAAGACCGCCTGGGCGGTTTCCAGCAGCATGATTTTTCTCCACTGTGCGCCTATAACTGCCTAGGCAGTGATAGACCACCTGGGTGGTGTCCAGTAAGCGATAAAATGCCAGGAAGGTACCTGTTCACTCGAATGCTAAAATGAGTATAACCTGTAGACAAAAATCAAATACAAAATAAGAATGAATAAGGGAAAGAACAAAAGAATCAATAAATCGTAGGCCGTTTCCCACCCAACACTTTGCTTTAACGCCCCTAAGTTGGACGTTCAGACTCCTATTAAGGAGTGTATAAAGCCTGAGCAAGCTTAACTTTTGCTTCACCCTCAATGTCCATGGAAGTTTCATGGTACACCTTTCAGCCGGTGTCCATTGACTTTAAAAATTGCTTTAGACTTAGGGTCCTTAATCTCCACAGCACCAAATGAATGTACTTTTATGACCTTGAAAAGTCCATCCCACCAAGACCTCAACTTCCCGGGCATCAGTTTCAATCGGGAGTTATAGAGGAGCACCAGTTGCCCCTCATGGAACTCTTTTCTCAAAGTGTTCCTATCATGGAACACTTTGGTTTTCTCTTTATATAATCGAGAGTTCTCATAGGCCTCATATCTCAATTCTTCCAACTTTTGCAACTGCAACTTCCGGGCTTTACCAGCCTCTCCCAAATCCATGTTACACTATTTAACAGCCCAATAAGCCCGGTGCATCATCTCCATAGGCAAATGACACACCTTTCCAAACACAAGCCTAAAGGGACTCATCCCAATGGGCGTTTTGTAGGCTGTGTGATAAGCCCATAAAGCATCATCCAACCTTATGCTCCAGTCCTTCCGATTGGGATTCACAGTCTTCTCCAAGATTCTCTTGATTTCCTGATTAGACACTTCAGCTTGCCTGTTAGTTTGGGGATGGTAAGGAGTGGATACCTTATGAACAACCCCATATCTACGGAGCAAAACTTCCATGCTCCGGTCACAGAAGTGAGTCCCCTGGTCACTGATAATGGCTCTAGGCATACCAAACCTGCAGAAAATATGGGAACAGACAAAAGAGACAACTACAGTAGAATCATTAGTGTAAGTGGCAATTGCCTCCACCCACTTGGACACGTAATCCACAGCCAGAAGTATGTAAACATAGCCAAAAGAACTAGGAAAGGGTCCCATAAAATCAATGCCCCAAACGTCAAAAACTTCAAAAAATTGTATGGGTTGTTGAGGCATCTCATTCCTCCAAGAGATATTCCCTGTTCTTTGGCACTGTTCACAAGATTTGCAAAAATTGTAGGGGTCTCTAAACAAAGTTGGCCAACAGAAATCGGAGTCTGATACTTTTCTAGCAGTGTGTTGGGCCCAAAGTGGCCTCCACTAGCATAAGTACGACAAAATCGGAGTATAGACTCGAATTCCTCCTGAGGCACACAACGTCTAACTACTTGGTCACTACAAATTTTCCAAAGATAAGGATCATCCCACACATAATATTTAGCATTGCTTTTCAGCTTTGCAAACTAAGCCAGTGAAAAGTGTGAGGGACCCACTCTAGCAACCAAGTAGTTAATAATATCAGCATATCACATGGCAACAGACACACTCATCATTTGTTCATCAAGAAAATTATCATTGAGAGATATGTTGTCTAGGTCAAGATGCTCAAGCCTGCTTAGATGGTCTACTACTAAGTTTTCAGCTCCAGTTTTGTCTTTTACTTCCAAATCAAATTCTTGGAGTAGTAGCATCCATCTAATGAGCCTAGGCTTGGCTTCCATTTTCTTTAATAAGTACTTAAAAGCTGCATGGTCTGAATATACCACCACTTTAGAACCTAACAAGTAAGAACAAAATTTGTCCAAGGAAAAAACAATGGCTAGAAGCTTTTTCTCAGTAGTAGTATAGTTGGATTATGCAGTATCCAAGGTACGAGAAGCATAGTAAATAGCATGAGGTACCTTACCTTCACGCTGTGTAAGCACAGCGCCCACTACATGGTCAGAAGCATCACACATGAGCTCAAACGACTGACTCTAGTCAGGTGGCTGGATGACTAGAGTGGTGGTCAAAGCCTTCTTCAACCTCTCAAATGTCTCCCTACGCTTGTCATAAAAAAAAAATTCAACATCCTTCTACAGTAAGGAGGTGAGAGGTTGGGCAATCTTGCTGAAATCCTTGATAAACCTCCTGTAAAAACTTGCATGACCAAGAAAAGAACGAATCTCCCGCACGCATACGGGGTGAGGCAAGGAGCTAATAACTTCTACTTTAGTAGAATCAACAACAATGCCCTTACTAGAGACTAGATGGCCTAAGACTATACCTTGTTCCACCATGAAATGACATTTTTTAAAATTCAAAACAAGGTTGGTCTCAACACATCTTCGTAGCACTCTAGCCAAGCTACTTAAACAAGAATCAAAGGAGGAACCAAAAATAGTAAAATCATCCATAAATACCTCCATGCACTCCTCAAGCAGGTCAGAAAAAATGCTTATCATGCACTGCTGAAAAGTAGTCGGTGCATTGCAAAGCCTAAAGGGCATCTGCCTATAAGCATAGGTACCAAAGGGGCATGTGAAGGTGGTCTTCTCCTAGTTTTCCGGGGCAATGTGAATCTGAAAGTACCCCGTGTAGCCATCCAAGAATCAATAGTGGGTTTTCCCTGCCAACCTTTCTAACATCTGATCAATGAAAGGCGGGGGTACTAGTCCTTCCAGGTGGCCTGGTTAAGCCTCCAGTAATCAATGCAAACCCTCCAACTATTTTGTACCCAGGTTGGAACCAACTCACCCTTCTCATTTTTCACCACAGTGATCCCCGACTTCTTGGGAACCACTTGTACCGAGCTCACCCATTCACTGTCAGAAATAGGATAGATGATGTCGGCCTATAAAAGTCTTGTCACCTACTTCTTAACCACATCAAGAATTAATGGGCTGAGCCGGCGATATGGCTGTCTAATCAGCTTAGCCCCTTCCTTTACAAATATCCTGTGCATGTAGGTGGAAGGGCTAATCCCTGTGATATCATCCAAGGTCCAGCCAATGGCCCTTTTGTGCCTTCTCAGAACTACAATCATTTTATCCTCTTGGGATTTAGAAAGGCCATTGGCTATGATGACTGACAGTGTCTCACCCTTCCCCAAGAATGCATATTTGAGGTGATCAGGGAGGGGTTTCAGTTTTGGCCCTGCTAACTATGTACCTATTCCTGTAAGCTTAGACAATTCTAAAGCATCAGAATGATCATATCCAGTAGAAGAAACAGATAATATAGGCTCAGGAATTAAAGTAGTCTCAAAATTGGGGGTGATGCTACTAAATGTATCAATGACAGGGCTTGTGGTATTAGCTACCAAAAGTTCAGAAGTTTTCTCAAAAAATTATCCTGTCAATGATGCATCAATAATGGCATACTCCCTACACAAATTGGTGGCACCTTCACAGTTAATACATTCAAACTCTAGTACCATCCCTAATAACTCATCAAAATTCTCAGTTAATCCAACAAAAACATCATCAATCAAGGAGTCAATGATATCAACACTAAAAATAGAATGCTCCTCAGGTGGGTGTTTCATGGCATCAGTTAAGCAGAACTGAGCTTTCATATCCCCACACTAAAAGATAAGGTACCTACGTACACATCGATCTTGGTTCTTGCAGTTTTTAAAAATGGTCTTCCCAAGATCAATGTATGCTCAGGAACATTGACATCATCCTCCATAGCCAAAACATAAAAGTTAGCTAGGAAAATTAAATTGTTTACGTGGACTAGGACGTCCTTGAGTATCCCATCTAGACTCCGAATGCTCTTGTTAGCCAATTGTACTCCCAATCTGGTGGGTGTAAGCTTTCCCCCACCTAAGGCCTCATAAACTGAACGGGGCATAATACTGATGCCCGCCCCAAGATCTGCCAAGGCTTGCCTAATGCGAAGGTTCCCAATAGTATAGGGAACATTGAACGCACTTGGATCCTTGTGCTTCATGGGAAGTTGACCTAGCTGAATGAGAGAAGAGGCTTTCACCCCCATGGTCACTCTCTCCATTTCATTGCCCTTCAACTTCCGCTTGTTATTGCATAGGTCTTTAAGGAACTTTGCATATTTTGGAATTTGCCTAATAGCATCCAACAAGGGAATATTGACCTCTACTTTATGGAAAGTCTCCAAGAGGTCCTTTTCCAACTCCAATTCATTGGGCCTCTTAAGTCTTGCAACTCCCTATGGGAAAGGCAATGAAATGGGTCTTGTTATCTGATCTTCTGCCTCTTTTTGCTTTGGTGGAGGCTCATCTCTCTGTACCTCTGGTTGAACTATCTCCTCCTCTTAACTCTCAACCACAACCTACTCTGGAGGACTAGCAACCTCAGGTAAGACTGTACCAGACCTCAAAGTAATGGTAGAAACATTCCCTTTAGGATTGGGAACTGTTTGTGAAGGAATAGAATATGCACTCCCCTGATGGGATTGGGAGTTCTCAAGCCTAACAATTGCATTCCTCATTTCTTGCATGGCTTGTTCCTATTTCCTCTAGGTCTCAATTATCATCTTCATCATCTCCTGCCATGGAGCTTCTAAAGGGGCAGGGGGTGCAGGCAGTGCTGGAGTTTGCTGTGGACTAGGAAGCTATGGTACGGGTGGTGGGTGAAATATGGGCTGGTTATATTGTTGCCTCTGCTGTGGGGGAATATACTTCTGTTGTTGTTGTTGTTGAGGAGCATTGTTCCACCTAAAGTTAGGATGATCTTTCCAACCATGGTTGTAAGTGTTGCTGTATGGATTGTATCCCTACTGTCCACCCTGATTTTGAGGCCTACTAGGAAATATGTTACTAGCTGCCACTGAGGGGGGATCTTCCTGCAACTGAGGACACATTTCTGAAGTATGTGACTCATAGGAACAAATGCCACACACATGTACTGCCTTCACTAGAGAAGCTTGGTTTAGTACAATTTGCTTAAGAAATTCTGTAAGCTCATCCAGTTTCTTCTCTACTCTGCTGTTCTCACATGAAGAAACTTTACCCACCTGATGGGTGCTGCTGCCAGCTCTAGATCCAAACTGCTGGGAGTTCTCTGCCATGTTTTCAATCAACAATCTAGCTGCAGGGGTCATGTCAACTAATGCACCCCCACTGGCGGCATCAATCATATTCCTCTACATGACCAACAGCCCCTCATAAAAATATTGAATCAAGAGCTGCTCAGAAATCTAATGCTGGGGGCAACTGGCACATAACCTCTTGAATCTCTCCTAGTACTCATAGAGAGATTCTCCTTGTAGCTGCCGAATACCACAAATGTTTTTCCTGATAACGGCTGCTTTAGAAGCTGAGAAGAACTTTTCCAGAAATATCCGCTTCATGCCAGCCTAGCTATAAACAGTTCCATGGGGAATGTAGAAAAACCAATCCTTGGCAGCTCCTTCAAGGGAAAACGAGAAAGCTTTCAGCTTAATTTGCTCCTCTGTTACCCCCTGAGGCTTCATTGTCACACAGATAACATAGAACTCCTTCAAGTGCTTGTGTGGGCCCTCCCCAGACAATCCATGAACTTGGGTAGATAGTGCAGGAGGCCTGATTTGAGCTCAAAGTCACCTCCCTGGTTAGGGTAGATAATCCCCAGTGGTTGATAGTTCAAATCTTGAGCTACAAGCTCCTTTAGAGTCCTGTTAACTTCTCCATGTCACTTGAAACACTAGCAGAAGCATCAGAAAGTTCAAGAAAATTAAAAGAAAAATTATTAGGTTCCCTAATTGTATCAGAAGAGGAAGAAAGGTTGCCAGATAAATTAGCTCTTTCTCTCGTAGCTTTGCTAAGCCTTTTGGCAGTTTTCTCAATCTCCGGATTAATCGGAAGTATGGGAAAATTAAGAAGGGAGAGGGTCATAAACTAAATTATCAGCAAAAACCAGTACACCAGGGCACAAAAGCAAAATAAATAAAATTTAAAATAAACAAACTGATTTTTTTTAAATTAAAATAATAAAACAAAACAGAAAATAATAAAATTAAATAAAATAAATTAAAACAAGATAAAGAATCAATTAAAATCACCTCCCTAGCAAGGGCGCCAAAATTTGATGTGGGTGTCGTCGCCCGCAACAAATTAAAAATAGTTTTTATAACCAGATTACACTAAAATGTAATTATAGTGCCATCCGAGTTGTCTCATGTGGAAGTGTTTAAATTAATTCAAAATTTCAAGGGGATATTGTTGATGTTCTTAAACAAAAATAAAATTAAGAAGATATAATAGCAAGAAATTACCTGCACAGGGATTTCGTCAGTTCAAGAGATGTTCAATCATTGATTTTAATAACAATTTTGTATTGGTTGTTGCTTCCATTAATCATATTTTCATACAAAAAAAGGTATAATTCTACTTAGCGGAAATACAATAGTACTCTCATCAAGGATTTAACTGAATATAAGAACTAGTAATTCACTATCATGATTCTATGATCCTAACTTAGTTCAAATACCAATTATAGCAACTTAATTTCTAACAAAACTAATTCCAATCCTTAACGCAATATGAAATCATACAACGAAACAACTATCAGAAATTTAATCAAAACAATTAGGATAATTAAAATTAAGATAGGTGATAAGGAAGGAAAACCAACCACAACTGATAATAAAAATGTAATCTCATGAACATTCTTGATCTTTAGTTATCCTTATGCAAGGTAAAGAAGTCACTCCTCCATAGGCGGAAGATAACAATCACTGTTGGTAAATAAAACTGTAGAAATTACAATTAGAAAAGCTAAAACTAATAGTAATGGAGAACCCTAGCCTAGAGAACGTGTGGGAGGGAAAGAGAGATAAGTTTCAGAGAGAGCAAGACCCAAAAATTCTAAAACCTAAAATAGAACTCCCAAGTGTCCGTGTTGCCTCTCGCCTTTCCCTTTTTTTTTTCCTTGCTAACGGATACTAATGTAGGCTAAACTGACGAGGCCCACAAACACATGACCACCTGGGTGGTCATGGAGATCGCTTGGGTGGTCTTCAGCAACATTTCCACATGTGACTCCCTCTGATCACCGCCTGGGCGATCTTCTAAAGCGTTCCAGGATTGTCTTCTCTGATTACCGCTCGGGCAGTAATTTCATCGCCTGGGCGGTTGTCAGTGTCACTGGGTTCTCAACTCGTGCTTCAATACACCAAATTGGAAGTCCCAATTACTAGGAAAAACTCCAAAAAGAAATTAAAAACATAGAACTTCCAAAAAAAGTGAGAATTCATCGAAAGAAACTACGTTAAAAGCTACAAAATTATTTACTAAAACATCTTGAGGACAGAGTACAAACTTACTGATTTTCATCAATTAGATACAAATCAGATGCAAATTGTTCAGAATTAAAAAGAAAAAATGGATGCATAAATGCAACCCATCAGCAAGATAGGCTTGGCACCAGCCAAGCATATCTGAGCACTCTGCAACAAGAGAATTACAAAATCCAAATGAACCCAATACTCCCTAGAGCATAATTAAGATCGAGCTATCCTCGGGACCACAAATATAAAGCAAACAAATCGACCTCTCACAATGACTTCAGCCTCACAAACCTTGAGTTGTAATCCCAACTAGGTGGTACACCAATTTCAACCAACTTCTAATCAACATAAAACTTGACAAGCCCTAAGCTGATACCTGACCAGGCACACTGCCATTCTCGACCAAGCTTTAATAATGCAAAGTCGACATCCCAACTAGGCACTTTAATCGCCCATTGACATAGGCAAAAATGTGTCACGTCATCCGATGCATATCATATGAACATCCATCAACATCACTCCCTAGGAGAAAACCAATAGCTTGGCATCGTTAGTACAAGCTTAGGCCTTGACTTACTCAAGTCGCCCTCAAACAACTGCAAAGATCATTCAAAATGAACCAAAAAATCGCTTCAAGCAAGAGCAACATGAACACTACTACCAAACAGGCACCTACCTAATTAAAGACTGGGGGCTCGCCCCTTTTATCTAAATGGCTCACAGCAGCCAAAAAGACATACCACAACCATGTTTGAATAATTAGGTAGTTCAAGCTCGCCTAAAGTCCTCGGCACTCATTGCCCGAGCTACCACAATGATAAAGAAATATGAATCACCTACCTTATTGAACCACTAGGGGCTTGTCACTTTAAACCCAATAGCTGTCACTATAACAACTGAAAAAGCACACTAAGCAACGTGCAACAAGTTGACTCATTTGAGCTCGGCATATAGTCATCAGCAAACACACCTCAGCACCATCAACTCAGCCTATGACCAAGCTTATGGGCTGTGTATTGGACTAGAAATATAGGCCTAAACACCTTGGCCTGAATCACCATAGCTCGGACACGGATCCTAGAGATTAGCCACATGATGCCCAAGTCTTCCCCGGATTTAACCTAGATTTAGTGGAGGATCATTTCCTAAATCCCATATAGGATCTCTCTATATCTCTCATTATCTCTGTCATTATTATATCGTATCTCATATATCATATCTTATTTCCTAGAAATACGGAACATATCTAATACCCGCTAAATCCTAGGAACATCTCCCTTATATAGGGAAGATTATCTCCTAACTTATCACGGGATTACCTCACACTATATAAGGGGCTCAATGCCCCCCGGTATCATAGGCATACATGCTATTCTTTTACTACTCTACACCTCTTTCATTTACTGACTTGAGTGTCAGAGTATCTTTTTAGGTACCCCGACCTCTGCTTGCATAGACATTAGAGCCACTTGCTCCTTACCAGACTTCTAGGTAAAAACACCTTTTGTTCTTCTTCCATTCACAATAGCGCAACATGGCTTGTAGGTACAAATCATCATCATTGATGGTCTTTGCAGGCTCTCAAAGGTGTGGCTATGGGAACAAGTTTATTCTGCTCACATCTAATAGTGATGCAAATCTTGGGAGAAGGTTTTGGAGGTGCCCTAATTGGAATGTAAGTGTTGATTCTTCCTATAACAATTCATATCTTCGCATCACTACCAATAGTTCTTTCAAATTATACTCCCTATTTTGTCTTGTAAATAGGCATGCACAGACACCGTGTTCTAAAATAAAGCCATACATCCTCCAATTCCATAACTTTAATTCCATTTACTAATTACTTGATGAAATTTTATTTTGGTTATTAAATATCAAATGTTGTTAATTTATTTTATTTTGGCTAGCTTTTAATTGGGAAGTTAATATCAAATGCTTAAAAGCTAAATCTAGTGAGTCTTAAATTAGGAATAGATTGGAACTACTTCAGGTGTGTTTGTATGGTGATCTATAAATTTCTTGTTTAACATAATCAGATATTCATTTAACCAAGATTTTCACTCTATTGAAATTGCTTATGCTCTTTGTAGATGCCAAATAGTTGTAACTTCTTTAACTAGGTTGACAAGAAAGAAATATCAGAGATTGCAACTAGTTCTTCAACTAAAATGGCTTAATCTTTCTTTGCATAAGATCCATTACGTGAATAATCAAGAAGAAAGATTATGAAGCTTAAAAAAAAATGTAGGTGTTGAGAAGAGAAAATCAAATTGGCTTGTGGTGGCTATTATGGTGTCATAGGTGTAACGTCCTGATTTTTCATGCTGTGTTAAAATTACCACAATGCCCCTAGGTAAATTTTACACGAGATTTGAGGATGAGAAATCTTTAATAAGGAATTTTAACATTAGAACAACATTATATGAGGCTTGAATAGAAATCTATGCGAAAAATCACAAATCAGGTTTAACATTGTACAAATGACCAAAATGCCCACGAGGTCGTTTTGAGAAAATCAAAGATAACCAATCGATTATCCTCAAGGGGTTAATTTTATGTTTGAAGGGGATTATTTGTGTTATGTTGATGTCCGCAGTAAAAATCTCAGCGAATTTTTTGCATGCATTAAAATTACCAAATTACCCCTACGGTAATTTAGTGTGAAATTAAGCAATGCTTGAACCCAGTTACCACCTAGAAGTTCAAAAATGATTTATTTCAAGTATGACTTGATATTTAGAAATTTTCAGGTAATTCTATAAAGCTTTTATGTGAAATTACCTTTTTACCCCTAGTTGTGCTAAATAAGTTCACTTATGGAATTAAGGAGATGTTAAAGCTCTAATTGAACTCAAAATTGATTTCATTCATTAACCTTGAGTTAAAGTTAATTACCTAAAGTTAAAAATAATTACTTGAGGTTAAAAAATAATTACCTAGGATAATTAGGTTTAAGAAATTTTTAGGAAAATTAATCTCCTTTCTTGATTCCTAAAGCTCATAAAATTAGTGATGCTAAGATTAAAATTAAAATTACGGTTTAGGTAAAATTTAGTATAGAACTTATGTTACAAATTGATTTTTAACTCATTAGAAAACTAACTTCATTTACTAAGTGTATGATTATTCTTTTACTTCATTTTAATTTGTCCTAAACACTTGACCTTTTACCATTTTCACTAATCTATCAATTCCAAATCTTTTACCTAAGTAATTACACATCTATTACATGTTTTACCACTCATAAAAAGAGCACAAATCTGATCATAATGGACCAGAAAACCGTGGCCATCATGCACCATGTGCATCATATTTTATTTGCTTTTCCAACATTAAAACACAACCAACAAAGACACCACACCTTAAGCTTTCTTTTGGATTGTTTTTGTTCTTGTTTAATCAAAGCAAAGCCCACCCATTTCAGCCATGATATGATCCGCCACTATGTCTCCCATTAGCATCATATTTTAGAATTTCCATCCATTATACATGTGCAAAATCATTTACAATACCATAAGCTTTCTTTTCTAAAGTTTTCTTTAACCACAAATGAAATAAATCCTTCATTTTCCAGCCTTGAGTCCACCAAACTTGACCTTCATAAGGCTATAAATACATGCTCTCCCATTGCTAAAATGTACACACAAACACTCTTGGCCTTAGCATTTTCTTACTTGATAGTTTTCTTACTCAAAGTGTGCTCAAAGTTCTCTAATTCTCTCAAGAATTCCAGCTTTCTTTCTCTTCCTTATTCTCACTCAAGAGACTCCATTTCCAACCTCTAACCAAGCTCTAAACCTTAAGCATACATATTCCAATCATAAATCAACTCCTAAGCACTTAAACTTTCCATTTCCAAGCACTAGAACACAAGAAAAATCCTTCCTACACTCCAACCTTCTTGGCCGAAATATCACAAGCATTAGGACCATATTTTTTGGTTCTTGGTTGATCATAGAAGATCAAGCTCTCTTTAAAAATCAAGAAACAACTTGGTAGGGATTTTATTTCATGTTCTTTCTTATGCTTTTTCATTGAATTTTCGATTTTGATGAGGTTCTTGGAACCATAGTATTAATGGACTCTAAAACTCACTAATCTTTATGATCTATGAGGAACAAGAACTTAATCTTGTAAAGTTTGAGCTTTAAGTGAACAAGATGGTAAAATGGATTTGCATTCATGTTTATTTTATGCTATCACCTAAATCCTTAAGATAAATAAATGGATTTGCATATCATGTTTATCTTTGAGCCATCACCTTAATTCTTGAAGATAAAAATAAAGTGCATAGCATATTTACTTTCAATGTCATCACATTAATCTCAAAAGATAAAAATGCATTTGCATAGCATGTTTATTTTTATGCTATCACCTAAATCTTAAAGATAAAGAGATGATTTGCATAGAATGTTTATCTTTGAGCCATCACCTTAAATTTTGAAGATAAAAATGATGTGCATAGCATGTTTACTTTCAAAGTCATCACTTAAGACCTTAAAGCTCAAGAATTGTTCTTGGATCTTAAATAGAAATTTTATTTCATGGCTACCCTAATGAATATGTAATTTCGGCCATGATATGATAACGATAACTTTTCTTTGATTTTTATGGTTTAAATTTTGTGTTTTGGAATTTTTATAAGTTATTCTTTGGAAGTTTTACAAGTCTAGAAACTTAAAGGATAGTAAAAGTAGCATTTTTATGAGCAAAAAGATTTATTATTGAACTTTGAAAATTGCTCTCTGTTTGGTATTAATTTTTGGTCATTCTAAGTGGTAAAAATAATTTTAGGTGCTTCCTAAGTCTTAAATCAAGTAATAAGGAAAACTAGTATCTAGAAATGATCAAAATTGTAATCTTATAAAGCTTTAGAAAATAAACTTTCTGATACTGTTACTGTTTCAGCACTATTCATCACTGTGTAATTCTTTGTTCATATGAAAAATAATAATTAATAATTGTTGTAAAAATTATTTTAGTGTCTTAGATGTATAAAAGAATAATTACAAGTGTTAACTTGGGCGTTTACAAATTACCAAAAGTTGTGTTTTGAATTATCAATTATGTGATTTCAGCCAAATGACTTTAATTCGAGTTAATAATGATGTTAAATGTGTCCATGTGTTTAGAATATCATTTATGATGTTTAGGAAAAGTTTTAGAAGTTTCGGTAATTGTTAAGGGTGAAAAATGAGTGATTTTGCACTTTGACCCCTAAAGTGTAGCAAAATTTGTTCTATGACCAAAGATGGGTTTTATGATGAACTTAGATGAATTATAAGTGTTATGTGTCTCTTAAAAGTATAGAGAAATTTTGATTATCATTTGTTTGAGGAGATGTGTTAAAAAGAAAAATTACGTTTTGACCCGTAATCTTTGAGAAATTGCAGTTTTGACCCTCTTTTAGGCTTAAGTGTAAATATTAATAATTTGAGGAGATTAGTGTGAATGATATCTTATGGAAGTCATATTCATGTGATTTAGTTGAAATTTATATGATTTGTGATATTTGTGCTATGATACCAATTAAGGATTATGCATGCTTAATTCTTGTTTTATGCAATTGGCGATCATTAATATATGGCATCTATCATGTTGAGTATGTTCACTTTCATGAGGTATTTGATAGTAGCATGCTTATATAAATGTACATGTGCATATTTATATGATCAATTACTTGATGAATTGTAGCATGCTATATGTATGATTGATTAATTGAGATGCATATTTAAGAGTTCTATAAGCATGATATATTAAAGGATAAGTTATGATTATATGTTCGTGCTTGCATCTATAAATAACATGCTAAGATGAAAGGTGACATAAGACATAAGGAAATGATCCTCTAGACTCCCCGAATTAAAGGTTATGAGAGGTGATCCAATGGGGTAATCCTCTAGACTCCCCGAATTAAAGGTTATAAGAGGATATTCAATAAGGACCCTTTAGACTCCAGGAATTAATGGTTATGAAAGGTGTTCCTAAACCCCTAACCCGCACTCTGGGAGTCGGGAATTAACTTATCAAGAGGATAAGTATATACTAGTGACGACTAGTGAGGTATGAGCTCATAACCTAGAACTCTCAAGAAGAGAGAAATTATAGGGTGGTTTCCCCAAGGAAAAAGATTGAGAAATTTAAGTCATCAAAAAACATATTAAGGGAAAGTTATATCAAAGGGATTTATGTTCTTTATGTCATGATGCATTTATGTATGAACTCTTATGTTATAATATATATGGCATTGACATGCATTCATGATAATAGTATGATGCATACGACATCAAGATTCATGCTAAAGACCAGGGCCTCGGCTAATGGTATTTGGAACTTAAAGAATGAATCTTATATATGCCCACATTTTCATAATGAAACCCGAGGTTCCTGGGGACGATGATGATGACACACATATTAGGAGGTAAGGCCCTACTAAGATTCTTTTATAAGATTCTCACTCCCTCTTTATTTCTTTCCATCTCGTCTTCAGAGGTAGATGGTGGCGTTAAATGATTTATGTTGATGCCCTTCATGTTAGGCGTCTTGCTTCTTGTGATGAGCGACTCGTAGAATCCATTCTAGGCGTTCCAAGTAGGAAGCGTGGGAAAAATTTTATGCTAGTTTGCTAAGTTTTTATTTGCCGCGATAATTACATTGGATTAATGTATTTGCTTTGACTATGTCGAGTGGTGTCTTTGTTTTATTTCTGTAAGTTTTAGATATTCGATGAGGAACGATCATTATTTATAATGGTGTTATTATATTAATTGAGTGAGGTATTTCATATTTATCTGTGACTTGATGTTATCTTTTTACTTTTATAGGTAAGGTGGTTGATACAAATTAGTTAGTATGCGTGGCTCACGTTTTGTATTTAAAAAAAAAAATTTACCATATTTTTACTAAAGTATTTTCAAGGTTTAAGTTAAAAAGGCGGAACAAAAGAGTAATAACTAATAATTAACTTAAATGCGTCCTAGGCGTGTTGAGTTAAATATTAGGGTGTTACAATAGGCAATAACATTTTTTCCTATTATGTATTGTATTAATGTTAGCGGGTATGGCTCAGAGGTTTAATATATTGGATAGTTGGGCTTAGGGTGCTAAATTTTGTGATTGACACACTTTCTATAGTGTATTTGTTGAAACTAATGTATGGTTTGATAATTTGGCAATGAAATGAAGAACTAGTTTTTTTGCTCTAAATTTTTTGTTCTAATTAGTTAACTCTGGTAATGCTTACTAGACATATTATTTGTTCAGAGGCTTTGGCACTCAATCAATGCCTAAATTTGCATCAAAATAAGCTGGAATGCTAGAGTAGTGATTTGATTATGACATTACCATTATTTTATCCTCAAATATGTTGGAGCCAAACAAAATAGAAAATATTAACTCATAGAAGAATTAATAATCAAGCGGGAGGTTGTGTATAAAATAAATTTGAAATCCCAATTAATGACCAAATTAATGTCCAAACTCAAATATGGTGCAAATATAGACAATTAAGCATAAAAAAGAGAGCTAGTACACTAAGAATAGGGTACAAAAGATGCATCCAAATGCATATTTATTAGAATACATAAATGGAATATCAGTCAATATCACTCTCAAATTGCTCTGCTGATACATACCCAACACACTGAACACCCTCTGTGGATGGATGGATTCACAAGCGGGAAGAATTCGAGCAAAGAAAGTAGAGTAGGGCAGAGATTTTGCAGCCTTTGACCATTCTAATCCCGCCAACGGCTGATTCCACGCACAGCATTGTTGGCCCATCCTAAGGCATATGAATCTTGCTAATGGCAGAATCTGGATAATCATCATCAGCCATGCAAACCTTGTCATTAATGGGGTCTGTAAAACACCATATATGCATAATTTATTTTTCCCATATTCTCATATTAAAGGAATTCTTTAATTGAAAGACCACAATAAAATGAAAAACCCAGATATAGTCACCATGTGGTGACAAACTCATCATTCCCCATCTAAGTTACTGCCTTTCCTAAGTCTGTTTTTATCCTTTTCTTACTTATCTTATTCGTTAGTTTATTATTTGTTTTGGATGAACCCATTATTTGTTAATCTAACATTTGAGATAAATTAATTGGTTTATTTATGTTAATTTCATTGTCAGGGTACACCTATTTTGATACGACTGTAATCAATAGTAAGATTGAATGTTTTCTTAGCTATTTTTTGTTTCTTTGAGTTCCAAGACATGTTTATTCCCTTAGATGGTGAATCGAGCAAAGTCAATTAGTTCTTAAAAAACTTAAATGAATGTGAAAAAGATTGAAACAAACAATCATTTTAGTAGGATTTTAGTCTTTCATACCTTCGTATACTTGTGATTTTTTATTTTTTTTTTGCATGTGATGTGTGTGATCTGTTGAACTTATGCATGCTAATAGTATAGGCATGTGGTTGATGAACATGACTCTGATTGTTGAAACATGCTAGTTAAGAATGATGTTTATGAATGCTATGTTTGCTGTTAGCATCTTCTACATGTACAAATGTGTTAGTTTTGATCTCCAGGCATGACGCTTGCATAGAGAGTAAGGAAGTTCATAAATCAAGGACTCTAAGTCCCCACTAAATCAGTCTATGTCAAATGCCAAAGAGAGAGAAACAGAGCAAGGATGAAAGTTGATGCTTAACACCCTCTATCCTTGACTGCTCACGTATGAACAAAGCGGCAGAGCATAGTTATCCAACTAGGACTTACATAATGAAAAAGGCTAGCTGAAGAGACAGAGCCACCCAGTGAAAGTGTCATGATAGGTTTTGTTTGTTGCCTCAATGGGAAAAGGGTTGTTCTTAGAGATAGAACCACTTAGACATGGAAATGGCATTCCAAACCAGAGTAATGGAATAGTGGCCTTCAAGATGGAACTATCTCCTAGATTGTCAGTCATACAGCCAAAGTATCATGTTAGCATGTTCTAGCATGTATGGCCATCCTTGAAGCCCTATGCAGTTCAAGTGTCCTATCTCTTTGGCTTTCTAAATACTCAAGTTCAAATTTAGGGACCAAATCTTTTTAAAGGGGGATGTATGTGATGCCTCAAGTTCATATGTCTTCGAATAAGCCTCACACAGGTTTTGGGTATCCCAAAAACCCCTAGATTGTATAAAATCATCAGATTGCTAAAGTTTATAATTTTTCTGTGCAGACATGTTTGTTGCAGTGAGATTTGGTCGTTGCATCTCATTGTAGCGAGTAAGCAGTCAGGTAGGTTCACTTCAACAAGTTATTCTTACTGCAACGAGCAGGTAGGTCAGTAAGTTCATTGCAATGAGCCTAGTTCAATACATCGAGGGCCCCTTATGCTGACAAACAGCCAAAATAATGCAATTCACTAAAACGACCCCTCTCCCTATTTAAGCCCACCCCATATGCATGTTAACCCCAAAAACCAAAGCCTAGAATCCCCCAAGGCATTCCCTTCCCATCTCACACAAGTCCAAGCTTCTTCATTCATCCTGTAACATCCTCTCAAGTATAATATTATCCTTAAGTAATGATATTATACTCGGGAGTTGTTACTTATAAATTTAGCGAACCTTGCCTAAGTAGCTATAATGAATTGGAGCGAATTGAGTAGTAACTAGATCGTAATTCTATTGAAATATATACATGATACAAAGTATTTATTTAATACAAAGTCAAATACAAAAGGAAGATCTTCTAAGAGCTTTACAGTACATCTGTTATCTCTTATATGTACAGACACACACACACACACACACACATATATAACTAAGTACATCGAATACAAGTCTCCATTGCTAAACTACTGCAAGTCCAATTCCTTTTATGCAGCAGCCTCCTTGTTTTCTGAATCAACCTGAAGATGACATGGGAACACAAACATATAGAGGTGATAATTCTAAAATTCTCAGTTAAGGCATCCCCAAAACATATACTAAAATCCATGTCATCATCATCGCCCTAGCCACTTCGGTTTATTAAAAAATGTGATTATGCAAGACATATTAAAAATTCATTTTAAAATTCTAAAACCATTCTTCTGAAGTTGGCCTCTTTTATTATTCAATAACTTGATATGCACATGTCATACTACTTAATATCATAGTAATTCATTCTCAACTTTATGTGCCCTCGGTACATCGAAGGGGATCTCATATACATCATCATTATCTTTCCATGCCCTTGACATAATAAAGGGGATCTTTTCCATGCCCTTAACATACTAAAGTGGATATTTCCATGCCCTTAACATATTAAAAGGGATATTTTTGTGTCCTTAACATAATGAAGGGGATTTCATTTTTCATGTAGCACATATATCATCCTCAAATTCACATATACATACATCACATTACTATATGCATTGGCATAAATGTCTAAATTTTATAATGCTTCAAACACACACACACACACACACAGATATATATATATAATGCTTCAAACACACACACACACACACACACACAGAGATATATATATATATATATATATATATATCTTGAATTCAAGGCATTATCACAATTCTAGGATATTGGCAAATTTTTGACTTATCTAGCAAGATTTATTTTGTATATCAAATAACTAATTCCTAAGGCCACAAAAACTCCCCATGACACCTCAATGTGTCTATAAGGTCCTATAAAAATTCCAGAGAAAAAAAAGTTCTCTAGCTATGCTAACAAAATTCTACAAATTTGGTGGTCAGAGGCCACCTCATCTTAGCTCAAAGATAGAATTCTATAATTTTTAATCCTAGAAAATGATTGAATCAATTCAGAATAAAAATTATGATTGAATGTTAAGATGTTTCCAACACCTATAAAATTTTCAAAGGAAAAATCAATCATGTACTATGGTAACAAAAATAGCAAAATTCATAACTTCAAGTCTAGCAATTCAGGTAGCACAAGTGTAGCTTCAGTTCATGATTTTTTTTTAAAGCAATTAGAGTCTTTATCATCCATCATGAAAATTCTTAGAGTTGCCTAAGGATGTTAGCTTCAATATATAACTTTTATAGCTCATAAAAACACCTACAAATACATCAGAAAATTCATGATTAGCTGCTGCTGGGATAAAACCAAAAATCCAGCAATTAGCTCAATATTTCTTTCGACAAAAAGGGTTTTTTTATCATCATCCAAACAGTTCACTAATTTTAACATATCAATATATATCTATCATCAACCAATATAACTAGAATTTCCAGCCAAACCAATCAGAAAAATTAACAAAAAAATTGGAAGGAAAAGAGAACAAATAGAACCCTACTTTGCAAACTTTAAAGCTTCATAACTCCAATGATGTTCCAAGTGGTTTCTCTTCATCTCAAGGCCACCAAATCAGCCCCAAACCTTCCTTAGGTAGTGAGGTAATGAGGTATGAAGGTAAGGATTGATGAGGAATTGAGATTTCAATCAATTAGATTTGTAGATATTGATGTGTGGAACGAGTTTAGTGAAGGAATTTTATGATTTTAACAGGTCTAGGCTATGAGTTTTGAGCTTTGAATCAAGCTTTTGATGCTCTTAAGGAAAAAAAATGGAGGGGTTGTTTTTTCTAGCTTGCTGAAATGTTTGGTGGTGTATTGAAGAAGATTAGTTGTTGTACTTATCTTGTAATTATAGTTTAGATATTATATAGTATAAATACATAATTCATAAAGAAAGAAAGGAAAATGGATAGCTAGCTAGGATTTAATCTTGCAAACTATCTTAGCCTTACACTTAGCATTAAAGGATAGACATTATCCTTTTGTAAGATTAAACTATCTTTTGGTGTTAGAAATCGCATACCGAAATTTTACTGAACGGGTGTAACACTATACCCAGATAATCAAACATTGCCTGAAATTAAATTTCAGGTACAAAATTCTCATTCATAACCATGTCTAACCTTAATCTTATAATTTCTCAGTTTTGGGCATCTCCAGGCTCCCATTCTAAGGTTTCAACTGTCCTGACAGGCCCATGAGGCCCATAAGTTACTATTCGCATTTTGTTTACACATATTTTGGGCTGTCCTCATCATTGCTAAATCTATTGGATTTTTGAAATTCTGACTAATAAAGCTTAAATTAATTTTTAATAATTTTTCACGTATTACATTACCACTCACCTTATCTTGCCCTCAAAATTCATTTAAAATCGATTTTCAAAAAATAATTTTTTATCAATAAACCAAACAAACAATTCACACACAATTCAAACAATTCAATAAAATCCTAAACATTCATACCTTAGATCAGATTTTTGTGATGTCCCTTCAGCACTTATGGTGAATACCCTACTTTGGTGTTGTGGCTTTTCAATAGGTTTTGGATATCTCTTTGGACACTACCTTATTATATGTCCTGGTTTTCCACAGTGATAGTGTACATTCTACCCAGTCAAGCAAGGTCTACGTCCATGGTTCTTCCCACATTTTAGACAGTCTTGGCTCGTGGTTGGCTGTTGTTGTCTTTCATCCTCATGCAGCTTGGGCTGAAACAGCTTTCTTTGGGGCGAGGTCTCCTCATAATCTTGGTCTTCAGGTGCTAGTCCCTTATTAGAAGTGTTCTTAGCAGATTGGATGATTGCCAACTTCTTGTTGGAGTCCTCTGCGTGCCTGCACTTGTTTACCACAGTCGTATAATCCCTGATCTCCAAAAGACTCACAGCTGCCTCAATATCCTCACTTAACCCTCCCTCATACTTCATGCACTTCCAAGTTTCATCTGAATTATGCTGATAGATAGTAGAAAACTTGTAGAGCTTTTCAATCTTCGCTATGTAGTCCGCTACAATCATGGACTCTTGCTTGAGTGCTATGAACTCCAATTTCTTTGCATTTCTCACAGAATTAGGGAAATACTTGTGATAAAAAGCCTCCTTAAAATCTTCCCAGGTAACTTCAGTTTGAGAGGCTTCGAACAATCTATTGGTGCCAAACCACCAAAATTCTACATCAACTTCTAGCATGTAAGTAGCAAAAGCCACTTTTTGGGTCTCATTGTAAGGAAGAACCGAAAAAATCTTCTCCATGGCTTTAATCCATTAGTCTGCTTTATTTTGATTGAAAGCTCCTCAAAAAGGTGGAGGGTTTGCTTTCCTGAACTCTGCAAACTTCTGGTATTCTATGTCCATTTCTACTCCTCTAGGGTTCCCAACTAGATTTCCTTCGACATATCAGTCCAACCTTTACATAATCCTGTTGGCTACTGTAGCTTGTTCTCTCATAGCAGCCACTATCTCATGGAAAGTGTCCATCATACCTACTTCTCTCTGACATCGTTCCTAGTATGCCGATTTGAAGTCATCAATTCCTATCACACCAAACAAGAATTATTAAGTTGATCAGGCTCAATACTAAGCTAAGTGTGGCAACAACCACAATATTCCCAACCAGAAGTCACACATATGTACAAAATTATAATGCATGACATTTACTAAGGATACACAGCCAGTCCATTCCTCAAGGTCTTACAAGGATGAACTGCTCTAGTACCATAATGTAACATCTTCTCAAGTACAACATCATCCTTAAGCAATGACATTATACTCAGAAGTTGTTACAAATTTAGCAAACCTTGCCTAAGTAGCTATAATGAATTGAAGCGAATCTAACAGTAACTAGATCGTATTTCTATTGAAATATATACATGATACAAAGTATTTATTTAATATCTTCTAAGAGCTTTATAGTACATCTATTATCTCTTATATGTACAACTTATATATATATATATATAAGTACATCAGATACAAGTCTCCACTACTGAACTACTGCAAGTCTAATTCTTTTCATGCAGCCTCCTTATTCTCTGGATCAACCTGGAGATGACACAAGAACATAAACACATAGGAGTGATAATTCTAAAATTCTCAGTAGGGTATCCCCAAAATATAAAATAAAATTCATGCCATCATTATTGCCCCAGCCACTACGATTTATTAAAAAAATGTGATCATGCAATACATATTAAAGATTCATTTTAAAGTCCTAAAACCATTCTTTTGAAGTGGGTTTATTTTATTATTCAATCATTTAATATGCACATGTCATACTACTTAACATCATAGTAATTCATTCTCAACTTTACATGCCCTCGGTATATCGAAAGGGACCTCATATAGATAATCCTTATCTTTTCGTGCCCTTGACATAATAAAGGGGATCTTTTCTATGCCTTTAACATACTAAAACGGATATTTTCATGCCCTTAACATACTAAAGGGGATATTTTCATGTCCTTAACATACTAAAGGGGATATTTCCATGCCCTTAACATAATAAAGGGGATTTCATTCTTCACATAACACATATATCATCCTCAAACTCACATATACAGGCATCACATTACTATATGCATTGGCATAAATTTATGAATTTCATAATGTTTCAAACATATATATCATCAATTCAAGGCATTATCACAATTCCAGAACATTGGCAGATTTTCCACTTATCTAGTAAGATTTATTTTGCATATCAAATAACTAATTCCAAGGCCACAAAAATTCCCCATGACACCTCAATGAGTCCATAAGGTCTTGTAAAAATTATAGAGGAAAAAGAGTTCTCTAGCTATGCTAACAAAATTCTACAAATTTGGTGGTCAGAGGCCACCTAATCTCTACTCAAAGCAAAATTCCATAATTTTTAACCCTAACAAATGATTGAATCAATTCATACTAAAAATCATGGTTGAACCTTAAGATGTTTCCAACACCTTATAAAACTTTCAAAGGAAAAATCAATCATTTACTATGATAACAAATTAGCAAAATTCACAGCTTCAAGTCCAGCAATTTAGGCAGCACAGGCATAGTTTCAGTTCATGATTTTTTTAAAGTAATTGGAGCCTTTATCATGCATCATGAAAATTCTTAGAGTTTTCTTAGTATGTTAGCTTCAACATATAATTTTTATAGCTCATAAAAACATCTAAAAATACATTAGAAAATTCGTGACTAGCTGCTGCATGGGACAAAATAAAAAATCCAGTAATTAGCTAAAAACGTATGTTTTCTATCATCATCCAAACACTCCACCAACTTAAACACATCTATATATATCTATTATCAACCAATATAACCATAATTTCTAGCCAAACCAATCAAAAAAATTAAAAATAAATTTGGAAGGAAAAGAGAATAAATAGATCCTTACTTTGCAAACTTTAAAGCTTATAACTCCAAGGACGTTCCAAGTGATTTTTGTTCATCTCAAAGCAACCAAATCAGCCCCAACCTTCCTTAGGCAGTGAGGTGATGAGGTATCAAGGTGAGGATTGATGATGAATTGAGATTTCAATCGGTTAGATTTGTAGGTAACGATGTGTGAAACAAGTTTAATGAAGGAAGTTTATGATTTTAACAAGTTTAGGCTATGAGTTTTGAGCTTTGAATCAAGCTTTTGATGGTCTTAAGGAAACAAAAATGAAGGGGCTATGTTCTTTCTAGCTAGCTGAAATGTTTGGTGGTGTATTGAAGAAGATTGGTTGTTGTATTTATAGTTTAGATATTATATAATATAAATACATAATTCTTAAAGAAAGAAAGGAAAATGGATAGCTAGCTAGGATTTAATCTTATAAAACAAGATTAAATCTTAGCCTTACACTTAGCATTAAAGGATAGACATCATCCTTTTATAAGATTAAACTATCTTTCGATGTTATAAATTGCACACCGAAATTTTACCGAACGGGTGTAACACTGTATCTAGGTAATCAAACATTGCCCAAAATTAAATTTTAGGTATAAAATTCTCATTCCTAACCATTTCTAACCCTAATCTTATAATTTCTCAATTTCAGGCATCTTCGGGCTCCAATTCTAAGGTTTCGGCTATCTCGACAAGCCCACGAAGCCCGCAACTTACCATTCACATTTTTTTTACACATCTGTTGAGGTGTCCTCATCATTGCTAAATCTATCGGATTTTTGAAATTCTGACTAATAAAGCTTAAATTAATTTTTAAATAATTTTTTCAGTATTACACATCCAATCCTTTTTGGTAAGTGTTTCTTTATGAAAAATTTCAAGCTTCATCTTGTTTTTTCATGTTTAGAGCTAGGGCTCCCTCATGCATGAGTTAGGCATGATTTTCCTTCCCCAAAATCTACCCTATCATGTTCTTGAGTGTCTCATAGTTATTTGTGATTCTATGACAGTTGTTGGTGTCATTCCTGGCGCCCAAGGTCAAGTGGATAATACCCACGGACTCCGAGCTACAAAACGGTCAATGGGTTTCAACTAATGACCTTATTCTCATCATTATGTTTGTAGCATTATGGTTGCTAAACATGAATTTAGAAGTGGAAATATGCTATGACTATGATTTTACAAAATATGCCAAGATTGGAAGAATTATGAATCTTTGAATAAATCATGAAATTATATTTTAGGAAACCATGAGACCATGATTGCTACATTACATGCCATGAAAATATACTATCAGCTCATGAAAAGATTATTTAGAAAAATATGTCATTTACCAAGTTTGCCAAAATCGTTATACGCATTTTAGAGATTTATGATATTACCACATTTTCAAAACTTGGGATTTCATATTATGCTTTTAGAATATCAATTTTTATGGGAGAAATGTTGAGCAGGGTATGATTTATCTTCATGAAAAGATACATTATTATGATTTTAAAATTATCATGTTTATGAAATCAGATTATCTTGAATTAGTGTTTTAGAATTTCAGCTTTATTTTATTAAAAGATGGAATCGAGTATGACTCATAATAATTGTCAAATAAATACTTTGTGGGCTTTTGAAATCACTATCTATAATATGTTGATCTCTTAGGCGTGATTTCATAACCATGGTTGTGCTGAAATTAGATTGTTAGAATTATATGAATTCAAAGTTTTTAGAGTTATTTAGTTTATTAGCAAATTAGTCTTAGAGATAACTATAGAGAAACAGACAGTGAATTAATAGCTATAAGATCGTTAGACTTGGTACCAAGTTGTTCACTAGAGGATAATCTTCCCCCTTCAGAGTATTCAGAGAATGGTTAGTTAGGTGTCCGCCTTATTGGACCTCATTAGGTGCCTTTTTAGAGTTCAAATATTAAAGTAGATATTATTATGATTATCATGTTCAGAGATTCATGTTTCTCTAGTAATTACAGCATCATGTATTCATAAATGTTTTCCTGTGTAATTATGCATCATGTGGATATTAAAATGACTTTTCCTTTATGCATGTATATTATATATATACACTATTGGCTATCCCATTTGGATAGTGGGTGAGAATCCACTCACTGAGTCTGTTGACTCACCCCTCTCCCTTTCTCCTTATAGTTGCAGATCCAGTTATCGCTTAGTCACCATTCTAGTGCACAGCAACTATTCTAGTGGTGAACTTTACTTTGCAATAAGACTTACTTTAGGTTTATGTTAGATTTATAGTGCTCTAATAGATGTGCAAACAGAATCTGAGCAATGCATTCGAATTGCATATTATGTATTTGAATTTTAGAATTTCTTTCTTTCTTCATATGTATTTAGTTTCCAAGATTTGAATCGATTTTCAGATTATGGCTAAGATCATGGGATGAAACAATTAATGTTTTCACGAACTGTTGTAGCTCATGTTGGATTTAATCAAGATAAATTCATGATTACGTATGTTGAAATATTTCTATTTTATGAATTCTAATATTATGTTTTAAAAAGAAAAATTGGTAATGGTTTAGATGAAAATTATGTTTTAAGTATAAAAATCATGTTAATCTATACATTCAGTAAGTTATGTTACCCATGAGATTTATGTTGGAGCCTAACCTCTTACATGCCGGTCACATTTCCAAATCGTGTTGTGACAATTAGCAAGATTAGCAAAAGAGGTAGGTGATCAATTATGGATTAATTGGGCATCAAGTTATGTTTGGGGTTTATTAGCCAATGAGCCTTACTTTTGAATGAATTTGTATTTTCCATAAAAAAATATTTTTTAAGGTAAAATATATTTTACCCCATGTACTTTAGATTATGTACAGTTTATACCTTGACTTTTTGAAAACGTGCATTGCGACATCATAGACTTTTCAAACAATGCAAAACACTCATTCTATTAAGTTGACATCCATTTTCATTGTTACGTAACCATATGCATGTCACATGCACAATCAAATAGACAAAAATACATTTCCTTTTAATCAAATTTCTCAACCTAAACGTTCCCTCACTCAGAAACAGACAAAAATACCCTTTTGTTACAATTGAACTCTAGCATCTTGAAGGGTATTTTGTTCATTTCCAAGTGGAAAAGAGTTTAGGGTTGAGAATTTTGATTAAAAGGAAAGGTATTTTTATCTGTATAATTGTAAATGTGACATGCATATGACTACTTAATATGGGAAATAGATGTCAACATAATCAAAAGGAGTGTTTTGCACTATTTGAAAAGTTCAGAGTTTTGCGATGCACATTTTGAAAAATCAAGGTATAAAGTGCATATGACCTAAAGTTTAGGAGGTAAAATGCATTTTACCCTATTTTTTTTTGTAAATTCAAACTTCAATTTAAGCACATTTCATTAAATTATGTTTTTTAAGTTCAAGCTTCAATATAACCAAATTTCATAAAATTAAATAATTTTTATTAAATATGGGCTTAATGATATTTTTGTCCTAAAAAATAAATGAATTTTTATTTTGGTCTCTAAAAAGTTCTTTATTTATTTCAACCAAATATTTTTTGAAACTATTTTGTCTTAGTCACATATTTTTATATGGAACTGACTTTCCACCCGTCAGTTTAACATCTATAACCAAATAATTTTAGAAGTGTTTAGATTGAAACAAAAAAAAAAAGTTTTCAGGACCAAAATCAAAATTTATTTATTTTTCAAGAAAAAATGTATTTAAGCCTAAAATATATACAATTGTTTTTTATTTTTAAAAACTTTATACATAAAATTTAATTTGTAAAATCAAATTGTTCCTTACAATTTTTTAAGAGAATCGTTTCTTACATTTTTTTAAGAGAATCGTTTCTATCTTTTTTTTTTTTTTTATCATTCTAAACATCTTTTATGTCTTTTTGGACATATATTTTTTATAAGCATGAGTGTTTATTTTAGGATATATTTAATTATTCTCGGGAATAAGTAGTTGAGAATGATATGTTTCTACGTTTGTTTCAAGTTTTACAAAATTTTTCCCAGGTATTAATTATTTCGTGGAAAAACATTGTTCTATGATTTAGTGAAATCTCATTTCCAAGTTGAAGGGTGAATAAAAAAAAATTTCATGACTTGAGAATCACAATTATTAAGTATAATTACTAAACAATCCTTCAATTATTTGATTTTTTCTCTTTTGTGCTAAGGATATTTTGAAAATTATTATATATATTCTCGGGAATATAGATTATAAAATAAACAAGTTTTAAATTTATTCCCAGAAATTGCAACAAATAATTCCAGGAATATTTAATGCTAAACAAATAATTTTTTAAGGATACCCGAAAATAATATTTCCAGAAATATCATTTCTAGGAATCATATTCCTGTAATCCTAATCGTGAAACAAACACCCCATTAGGATTTTGGTTGGTTATCCGTGGACTACCAGTATCCTTATACAATTAAGTATTGTAATTTGATATTTAAAAAATTTAAATTAATAAAATAAGTCACCCTTTAATTACTAATAACTAAAAATATCAGTATCATACTATCATTAAATTTTTTGTAGATTGCACTTTTATATAGATACACCAGATAAACCCGTTAATTTAATCTAGCAAAGAAAAACGGGGGAACGCAGCTGCATGAGAAAAGCAAACCTAGTTTGAGCCGCGCCGCATCTGCAAGTGGGAGACTCACACCACTCTTGCTGCGTTAAACAAAAAAGACGCAAGCAAGGTACACGTTCGCTTTCACATCTCGATTTTGAGTTCTAGGAAACCCTACAATTCGAACTCTCTCACTCACTAGCACCAACTTCGTCTCACAGCGACACCCATGGCGGACGTCATGGTCATGAAAGACATCGAGGCCACAGCGTCGCGTCTCGGATTCGATCTTTCCACCATTGATCTCGATTCCATTCGTCTCCCCCCTGGCGACGATTGTGGCATCCCCAGGTACCTCTACTCTTTCATTCTTCTTCTTCTTCTTCTTCTTCTTCTTTTGTTATATAAATTTTCTGAATTTATACACTAAAGGCAGTGATGTTTTGGTTGTGCCTCAAATTTTTTTTTTCATGGCACAGTGACGACGAGGATATTTACCAAGAGGATAATCTTGAGTTCGATTCTGGATTTGGTAACATTATAGTTGTGGATAACCTCCCCGTAGTACCCATGGAGAAATTCGAGAAGCTCGAAATCGTCATTCGCAAAATTTATAGCCAAATTGGTGTTATCAAGGATAACGGTCTCTGGATGCCTGTTTATCCTCCTGATTCTGACACTGCCAAGACTTTGGGTTACTGCTTCATTGAGTATAACACCCCTCAGGTGTGTGTACATATGTGCCTTCATTTCTTCCCACTTTGTATAATTCGCGCGTGTATGTGTGCGTGTGTGTGTGTTTCTGGCCATAATTGTGTGTGGAAGTGAAAGGGTTTTAGTGTCAAACTTTTGTTGGCTTTGAATGTTGTTAAATTGGGTGGTTGTTTTTAGGAAGCTGAGCTTGCTAAAGAGAAGACTCACGGATATAAATTGGACCGTTCGCACATATTTTCGGTGAGCATGTTTGATGATTTTGACAAGTTCATGAAGGTTCCGGGTCAGTGGGCTCCTCCTGAAACTATGCCATATGCTCCAGGGGTAATGTTTATATCCGTTCTGTTTCTTTTTTGCTTCTTTTTTTCTGCCCTGTCTTTTGCTCGTCTTGTGAAGGAAGTGATTAAACTTTTGCTCTTAACTTTGATTTCTTTGAACTGACTAGGGAATTCTTTCATTACCTTAACATCAATGGATTGTTGATGTGTAATCACGTAATTTATTTATGTTTAGGGATTTTTTTGGCTTAATCTGTATGGAGTATCTATACACTTACTTATGTTAGGTTTCTACAATCAAAATATGTTATCAGATATATGCACATGACCTGGCTTCACTTTGTTTTGGGTCTGTTCACTTTTTTCTACTATACAAGTACTTGGCTTAAGGCGATTTCAGGTTTCCCATGGACCACACATCTCTGTTGAATTTTGAATTATGAATATGACTGAATCACTGTTCGATAACTTGGGGTTTGAGGAATATTATTTTGTCAGGGTACAAGGAGTATGTAGTGGTGTTTGCTTATGATTTATGATTTAGTACCTCTTCCTGCAGGGACTTGCAGCTTTTTAATATTTACCATGCTCCTTGCTCTGTGTCTTTCACAGGAAAATCTTCAGCATTGGCTTACTGATGTCAAAGCCCGAGATCAGTTTGTGATCCGCGCTGGTTCAGATACTGAGGTCTTGTGGAATGATGCAAGGCAGCTGAAGCCTGATCCTGTTTATAAGCGTGCAGTGAGTGGACATTATATTTCATTATTCTGTTGTATTATTCGTTATTAATTAGTCCATTATCAATTTCTTTCGTAATTTTTGTGTTCATGTATTGCTGCTGGCCCTGGATGTTTACATATCTTATTTGAATGACAGTTTTGGACTGATAGTTTTGTGCAATGGTCCCCTCTGGGCACATACTTGGCAACAGTTCACAGGCAGGGAGCAGCTGTTTGGGGAGGTGCTACAACATTCAATCGTCTCATGCGTTATGCTCACCCTCAGGTTTTCTTTGAGTTTCATTTTGTTGAAATTGAGGGTTTTAGATGATGGAGGAAGAAAACAGAGAATAATGATACTCAATAGTATGCAAATATGTTGATATAATATGTTGTGATTGTAATACAACGGGGTAATCCTATTTATAAGTTAAAGTTAAAGTCTAATCATAATGACATAATCAACCTAAACAAATATAAATTAATATAAGATATGATATGAAATGAAATATTATAAGATATAGTAGAGATATTAATAGATATTTCTTTATTTCTAACATTCCCCCTCAAGCTAAAATTTACTAAGCTTTAAGCTTGCTACTATTAAACCCTTAAAATATAAAAGGATATCCAAGAAAGACTAGCAAGGCAACTCAAGGATGTTGGATACATTTGAAAAGATAACACAACAAGGCAGTTGCAATGACCATTAGCTTGTTGGAGAATTGCATGACTAGGAAAAAGAAGATGCACGCAGCTATCAGTGGAGTTTCCAAACAGCAATTAAGGCTGTAAATGGTCCAACAATGAAGGCCGGAAGAGACACAAGGAAGGCTGGAAGATTCCCAATACATGCAATAATAGATTGTAAGAACAACGTATGAAAGCCTCGAATAGTTGAAAAATTGGAGATCCAGAGAAGTTGGGATAGCATTGTGAGCACTTGAGAAGTCACAAACAGCCATGCACATAAACTGGGCACAAAACAAGGGTAAAATCGAAAATAAGAAAATGTGATGTTGATGGAGTGGACAGATTGCAAAACCAATGACAGATCTGGAAAGTGGACGGAAGTGTGAGCACGGCAGTGGGCGAGGCAACCTGAGACGCTGCCAGACGCAGAGCCACACGCGGCAAGAAGTGGCGGTGGGTGGCTGTGTTAGAACACAGGAGATGCGCATATGGGCGCATGGCACGGTGTTTGTGGATGCCATTGGCAAGGTGGGCTGTGGAGGAGGAGGCAGTGTTGGCACCGTGGTTGGCGGTCGGTAACAGCGCCAGAAAAGCTCTCTAGTGGCGGAGGAAGGCAGCTGACAGTGGTTTTGGGGATGACACAACAAGGAGGTAACCGGAAAAGTGGCTGACAACATAAACGAGGGTGGTTTGATGTTTGAAATTTTTTGGAAAGCAAAAGAACACAATCAAACCTAAAACAGAATTGAAGGGCTTGACAAGCAGAGCAATGGTGGGATAAAAAGAAAAGTAAATATTAAACAATAGTAGAGGACATAGTGCAAGTGAGTTTCAAATTACTGGAATCTCTGCAGCAGAATGATAGACACAGGTCATGGTGGATGGTATCGCTCTGATACCATGTTGAAATTGAGGGTTTTAGATGGTGGAGGAAGAAAAGAGAATAATGATACTCAATACTATGCCAATATGTTGATATAATATGTTGTGATTGTAATACAATGAGGTAATCCTATTTATAAGTTAAAGATAAAGTCTAATCATAATGACATAATCAACTCAAAAAAATATAAATCAATCTGTGATATGATATGTTATATGCTAAGATATAATGGATATATTAATAAATATTTCCTTATTTCTAACACATTTTGCATTGTTGTTTAGTACTTTGACTTTGACTTCATATTGTTTTTTATACTTAAAAGATTATTTTAATTTAAACAATATACAGGTGAAATTAATTGATTTTTCACCTGGTGAGAAGTATTTGGTAACTTATAGCAGCCATGAACCAAGCAATCCTCGAGATGCTAATGTAAGTGTGTTCCTATATGTTTATTGTTTTATTCAGAGCTTTTCAGGCTCCATTTCTAACCTGTACTTTCTTTTTGAAGAGGGTTGTGATGAATATATTTGATGTAAGGACTGGTAAAGTGATGAGGGATTTTAAAGGAAGTGCTGATGATTTTGCTGTTGGAGGTGCTAGCAGTGTCACCGGGGTGTCATGGCCTGTTTTCAAGTACAATACTCTTTTTCCTTTTAATTATTTTTATACCTTGCTTAATTGTGAATATTTTAGGATCTGTAATGGGCCCAATGCAGTAATGCACTCATGTTATCTTTGCAGATGGAGTGGTGGAAGAGATGATAAGTACTTTGCAAGGATGGGGAAAAATGTACTTTCTGTGTATGAGACACAGACCTTTTCTCTTGTTGACAAGAAGTCCTTAAAGGTTGAAAATATAATGGACTTCAGCTGGTCTCCAACTGATCCAATTATTGCACTCTTTGTTCCAGAGATGGGGGGTGGTAACCAGCCTGCTAGGGTATGTTTATGTTTACCTTGCCTTTTTGGTTATGGATTGCAGTTTGTTTTGCTGATTTCTATGATTTCTCATATTTACATTTATTTTCTTTGTTGCATTCACAGGTAAGTTTGATTCAAATCCCAAGCAAAGAGGAACTCAGACAGAAGAACCTTTTCAGTGTCAGTGACTGCAAGATGTACTGGCAAAGCAATGGAGATTACCTTGCTGTTAATGTAGACCGATATACTAAAACTAAGAGAAGCACATACACAGGCTTCGAGCTTTTCCGTATTAAGGAACGCGACATACCTATTGAAGTTTTAGAGCTTGAGAATAAGAACGACAAGATCATTGCGTTTGCTTGGGAGCCTAAAGGCCATAGGTTTGCAGTTATTCATGGCGATAACCCTAAGCCTGATGTTAGCATTTACTCTATGAGGACTGCTCAGAACACTGGACGGGTTGCAAAGCTCACTACTCTGAAAGGCAAGCAGGCAAATGCTCTGTTTTGGTCACCGGCAGGTCGCTTCATTGTGCTAGCAGGGCTGAAAGGCTTCAACGGGCAGTTGGAATTTTACAATGTTGACGAACTTGAAACCATGGCTACTGCTGAACACTTTATGGCTACAGATATTGAATGGGATCCAACTGGAAGGTATGTGTTAATTCATGTGAAGTTTTGATATTGCTAATAATAGCATTAGTTTATGGGTTAGGTTTTCAAAATCAATCTAAAATTGTATTAACCATCATTAAAAAGCATTTAGTTTTTGTTACTTTAAAAAGAAACTTGATCTTGGGTTGACTTGAGTTAGTGTAAGTTTATATTGGTTATCCTTTTCATTCTGCAGGTATGTAGCAACTTCTGTTACTTCAGTTCATGAGATGGAAAATGGTTTCAATATATGGTCTTTCAATGGCAAGCATCTCTATCGGATACTGAAGGATCACTTCTTTCAGGTGATTACATAATCATTTGTACTTGATGCTTTACTGGCCCACTGTATGTGCAGTTAATACAATGGTGGAAGGAACCATTTGTGATTACACAATTTTAGGATAGTGACAGGGTTAGACCTTGTAATTCTCCATGTTGAATCCATGTTTTGGTAGTATACTATTTTGCAATAGCAGAATTTACCCATCATTGAGATGGTTGATATAGCCCTTATTGCCAATATGCGAGTTGTTTAGGGACTGAAACACTGAAAGCTTTTTGAGCTTTCATCTAATGTAGATTGCTTTGTATCCTGTTTTGACAATTCCATGCTATGTGAATACTGATGAATCCTATGTTCTTTGTTTTTCCCACCTTTTCATTCAGTTCTTATGGAGACCAAGGCCACCATCTTTCTTGAGTGCCGAGAAAGAGGAGGAGATTGCAAAGAACTTGAAGAAGTACAGCAAGAAATACGAGGCTGAAGACCAGGACATGTCGTTGCAGCTGAGCGAGCAGGAGCGTGAGAAGCGTAGGATGTTGAAAGAGGAGTGGGACAAGTGGGTCAGCGAATGGAAAGGGCTGCACGAAGAAGAGAAGTTGCAGAGGCAAATGCTTAGAGACGGAGAGGCTAGTGATGAAGAAGAGGAATACGAGGCAAAGGACATTGAGGTCGAGGAAGTGATTGATGTTTCTGAAGAGGTTGAATACGGTCAAGAGTGAATTTTGTAGCATCAGTTAGCAACATTCTATTCATTTGTCGAGGTGTGCTTGGGCAGAATACTTCCGAGTTCATTTTTGTAGAAACCAATTTTGTAGTTTCTTATTTTGTATTTTTCGTGAAACTAATTTATTTTAAAATTTAATTTAGAAGACAATTATGCTTTCCAGCACGTGTAAAATCGGTTCACTCTTACCGTCCCTCATTGTCCTTGCACAAATAGTTCAAAAATACTATTTTAACACCTAAAATATGGGTGTTTATTGGGTCACCCACTTAATAATCAATGGATGTGATGGTGGATTCCACATACTCTATACATTCCATCACATCCAATGGTTATCAAGTGGGTGTCTCAATAGACACCCATTTTTTAGGTGTTTGAATAGCACTACTCCAAATAGTTAATTATTACTGTTAGTATTATAATGTGACATCTTAGCTTGAGCTATTGGTTTAAATGTGGCTATGTTGGTCATATTGAGATTTCGTATGTATGACGATTTATTTTTCAAAGAGTAAAGTCTCGAATTTTCGGCATAAAAAATTGTAATATTTTGAAAGATTTGTGATATCACTTTAGTTCTTGACAGAGACAAGAAGAGACGAGCTGTGCGGTTGTGGTTTATGGAGGGCTTGTGTCTCCTAATTTTGGAGTAGTTCAGATTACAGCTTAAGCTCTACCCGATTTTCTACATGAATTGCTTGTTTTAGGTTTGCATAGTGGATGTCTGTTCTAAGTGCTGGTCAAAGGATGTCTTGCCTACGCATGGATCTCGGTTTGGGTTGGGTCATGACGGACAGATGTAATATGATAAGATAAACTACTAACATGGATAAATTTTTTTAATATCAAATAAATTAATGACAAAAATTCGCATATGCTAAGTTGTTATGCACGATAGTCATATGTGTAACATGATATCCTAAAAAATAATATGTATCCTGATATCCAAAAATTTATTAAATGTGCGCTACTTCTATTGACAATAGCCGGAAAAGTTAATGAAATGATTGATTTGCACTGTTAGAAAACATTAGGGATAGATTTACAAAGTATTTCAAAACTCCGGTAAAATATACATGACCTATATTAAATGGTAAAATGCTATTTTTTTGAAAAAATTATTATTTCATATATTTTGTGAAAGTTATGCTATAGATCTATAATATGGAATATTGAAAAATGATTTTGCCATACTGATAGTGTAAAATACCTTCACCTAATTTGATGCTAGTATTTATAAGACTTTCAAATTAATGAATATGAAACAAATAATTTTACTGTTATAACAATATATATATATTTTTTTTAAATTTTTGCAATGATCAAAATTAAATCCATAATTTATACACCTCAATAAATAAAAAGAAATCTTCACACCAATTTGTCTTAAGCATTCTATTTCATTATACATATATCCATAAGATAAAGACAAAAACCTCAAAATTGTTTCCGTCTCAGGACAATTTTGAGCCAATTTTTGTCCCTTCAGAAAGGAGATATATTAGAGACATGTCTTTGACATAAATTTAAAATATTTTTTCCTCAAGAATATTCGTCACTTTTCAATTTTTCATTAAATTATAACTTAATCTTCTTCATATCTTTATCAATGACTATGTCTTGTACACCACTACCAAATACAACTCCGTCTCCATCTCCAAGATTGTTTCCATCTCCTCATCTCACTGTTTGTCTCGGTACAGGTACCAAAGACAGCCTACCATAATATTGTAGGCTTTACATAGTTCTCAATATCTTCACTTCGTAATCTTAGTTAGATGTTTTCTTTTTAAAAAAAAACATAATAAGCATCATTGTAAGTGTAATCACGGTACAAAATACTTTTTAAATCATATTTAAAATTAATTAAAAGTAATGATATTGTAAGCAAAACATAATTTGTGACTGTTTTGGAATAAGCACATTTAAAAGAGGGTTAGGATGATCGGGCGGAGGGAAAGGTGAATAGAGGAATGGCAGAGCTGGAGATGGATACAAAGTGGAGCAAATATTAAAGGGCCTAAAGAAAGAAGAAGGGAATAAATGCGACAAGATTGACAGGAGGTGATAGAAAAATTGACCCTCCAAGCTGGCCCTGGCCAAAGGTATGGGCCTGCACGACTTTCCCCTTATGCAACCAATAGAGGTGCGACATGTGGTAAGACAAATGGAAAGCACAAGGCTTAAAGAAGGTATTGACAAGACAGGTGATCAAATGGGAAAAAAGAAACTGAAATGACCATAGTGATATGACAAAAAGGAGAAGGAAGCCGCACGTAAAAGGGGAAAGGGACATATGTATGAAAAATATTGGAGTAAAAAAGAGAACCGAGAAAGAAAAATCTCTGAAACATCTAAGTCCACCCGGCTCGTAGTGTTCATCGAACCAAACTAAAACATTTGGCGACTCCAATGGGTAGCCAGGAAGGACAATAGGCAGAGAGATGGCTGAATCTTCGTTCTCCATGCGCTTTGGGAATAGTTCATCAGAGGACGGGGGAACATAGTTGGAATCTAAAGGGTGAGGTCACGAGCATGGCCTCACTCATAGCTCATCTTATGGTAGTAGTTAGGAGATGACGAATGAATCCTCACAGGTGCCTGTCCCGAAGAGAGTATAGGACCACCTCCTGGCAGCAGTAGGGAGCGAAAGCAGAAGCAAGGGTAGTTGCAGAAGGCATGCCATTGGAGATGAGAGAAGCGTAGCAGGAGGTCAGGCGACACATAGCACTGTTGTAGCGCTTCCAGGGAGAGCCACCCACACAGAGCAAGAGGAAAAGAGAAGTGGATGACACAAGAGGAGGTGCTCAGGTTGTTGGGGGAACAAAAAAGCGATAGAGCGAAGGAGTTCGATTTGAACCCACCCTACCCCATTCACATTGCGTGTAAACTTTACCCCAAAATGTATCAGCCACCAACTTTTCGTAAGTTTGACGGGTTAGGAAGTGCACAGGAACATTTGATGGCCTTCATGGATGACTTGGGGGTGTACAGAGAGAGCAAGGAATTACGCATGAAAGAACTTTCTAGATCCCTCACCAGCAGGGTATTCACGTGGTATACCAAGCTGCAATCAAGGTCATTATATTCATGGGAAGACATGGCAGCCAATTTTTGCAGCAAGTTCCTCAAGAAAGAGGGAGAAGTCCATGTGATGGACTTTGGGAGAATGAAGCAACATGGAGGGGAGCCCTTAGCAGCGTTCATAAAACGATATAGGGACAAGGTTTTGCAATGAAAGGAAACGTTGCCCAAGGTTGATTTAGTCTATGGCTACATCGAAAATATTAAGGATGGATCGAGGGTCTTCCTCCAGATGAGTGGAATTTCTACTTTCACAGAGCTGCTGAAAAAAGGGAGTGACATGGCATAATCGCTCAAGCACCAAGGAAAAAGATCCAAAGGCGAGGAAGCAATGTATGAAGTGCAAGCAGTTAGGGATTGAAGCGAAGAGCGAAGAGCGAGATATAGACAAGAAAGAGACAGGAGCAGTCACGCGAGGCAGAAAGGGGAATGGCAAGCACGAATAGGGCCCCAACATGTATGACCCCGGATGGAAAGGGAACCGCATGGATCCCAAGAAGTTCCATTGCCCATGGAGAATGTGTGTGACTTGGTTGATGCATGGATCGATGAAGGATTGATCAGACCTGTAGCTAAGTGCAAGCAATACACAAGACGAGAGAAGAAAGAGGTCGGATTTTGTTATGTACACAACTCCCGCACCCACAAGCTCATGGGTTGCAGGCTAGTACAGAGGATTTTCCAAAGGGAGAAGAAGGCAGGTAGAATGATCTTGCCTCAAGACAATAGCAGCATACATAGTCAGCCATTGTCCATACATGCGGTGAATATGGTAACTGGTGGGGATGCGACGGTAGTGCCCATGGACTGTGAAGAAGAATGTAGTAAAGGAGGTACTAACTAGCGAAATGCTCAAGATAAAGGTCGTGACCACCTTCCTAAGGCAGCTGGGATTTGACAAGGTAGCTCGGAGGGAGGCCACGATAGCACTTATAGACATAGAAGAATGAAGGGAAACACTTGGACTGGTAGGTGCTCCACTTGGGCGTCCCGGAGAAGCACACGTAAACGTAATACTCTTCCGGGAGAATAAGAGGATGAAGGAAACACCACTACGCAATAGACCGCTCTATGTGGAGGCTATAGTGGAGGGGAGGAGAGTGAGACGGGCCCTGGTAGATAGTAATTCAGGTGTCAACATAATGCCTACTGGTGTGTTCGAGGCACTAGGCATACCGAAGGAGCGCATACGCCCGAATGATCTGCTGCTGAATACCTTCCAAGGCAAACTCGTTAGGGGAGCAGGAGTAACAAGGATGGCTCTACAAGTGGGGCCAATAAGGTCCGTTGATGATTTTCAAGTCATAGACGGGGCGCCAAGTTATCATATATTGCTTGGGCGCCCATGGATACATAGTCATAGATGTGTGCCATCCACCTTACATCAATGCATCAAGGCATGGCACAAGGGAAAAGACATAGAGATTGTGGCCACTGAATCCTCCTTCGATGAAGATGAGACCCATCTGGTGGAGGCCGCTTTCTACGACGATTGGGCCATATTAGAAACAAACATCTTGGCTCGATATAGTGGAGTATTGTTGGAGAATAGGGAGAAGAAGGAGAAAGGAGGGGGAAAGAAGAAAGAAGAGGCAGGAATATTGCCATCCCATGAAGTTAATCGCGGAAACAAATGGAAATGTGACCGGGGAGGTAGCGACAAGTGGAACGTAGAAAGGGTAGTGAACCCAGGCGGTGCAGTGTGCTGAAAGATCTTATAGGGACTCGCGGGATCAGCAAGGTTGGAAGTGTTTGACCTGACTAATCCTGTAGGCATAGTAGAGGAGACCAATGAGGAAGCCAATAAAGAAGTGGGTGAAGCGCCCCCCAGCACTGCAAGACTTGCCCAAAGCACAAGGGGGAAGTACGGAGAAGGTATTACTAGAAGCTATACATGAAAAGCAACCACACCTTGTCGTTTTCGGTGCGGGGCTTTTTGAAGGAGAGAGGGCTGAATTGGTCAAGCTGCTACGGAAATTTAAGGACGTCTTTGCATGGGAATATGATGAGATGCCAAGATTAGACGCTTCGTTAGTCGTCCACAATTTAGCACTCAAGCCAGGGGCGGTGCTTGTGAAACAAGGGGTCAAGAAGTTCCATCTCGAGATAGAATTATAAATAAAGGCAGAGATAAAAAAGCTCCTCGAAGCGAGCTTCATCAAGCCCATTCAATACCCGGAGTAGCTGGCCAACATTGTCCCTATCAAGAAGAAAAATGGACAGATTAGATGTTGCGTGGATTTCAGGGATCTCAATAAGGTGTGCCCGAAAGACAACTTTCTATTACCAAACATCGATGGCCTAGTGGATGCCATAACTGGCCACGAGCACTTCTTGTTCATGGACGGGTTCAGTGGATATAACCAAATCCGCATGGCAAGGGATAATGCGGAAAAGACAGCCTTCAGGACGTCATCTGGCAACTTTTTCTATGTAGTCATGCCCTTCGGCGTTAAGAACGAAGGCGCCACGTGCAAACGTGCTATGATGGCTATCTTTCACGACATGCTCTACAAGAACTTAGAAGACTATGTAGATCACTTAGTGATTAAGTCTCATGAAGGAGGATCATGTACGCGACCTAGAGCAAGTCTTCGAGTGGTGTAGGACGTTCAAGTTGAAGATGAACCCACTTAAGTGCATGTTCGGAGTCTTTTCCGGTACTTTCCTAGGTTTCAAAGTGCACAGAGATGGGATATCAGTGAGAGAAGGGAAGGTGAAGGCAGTTAAAGACATGAGAAACCAGAGCAAAAGGAAATATGCAGTGAACAAAAGGAAGAAGAAGAAATATGCTATGCAAACAGAGAAGAAGACTGGAGAAAACCCTTATTGGATTACCTTGAACAAAGATTATTTCAAGATACCCCATCAGAGCCATAGGGCTCCAAAGGAAAGCGGGGTGATACAAAGTCAGGGGAAGGGAACTACACAAGAAGAAATTTTTTGGAGAACTCATGCGGTGTCTTGGGGATGAAGAAGCTGAGAAAGTATTGAGGTTGATCCATGAAGGAGAATGTGGGAGACATCAAGGCGGGAAAGCATTAGCGGCGGAGGTCTTAAGAATAGGTTATTTTTGGTCCACGGTTGATTCAAATGCCACAGTAGTAACAAGGAGTTGCCAAACATGTCAGCGGCATGCCAACAAGATACATGCTACAGCGGTAAGCCTGCACCCAACATCCTTACTCTACCGTTTCCATAAATGGTGTTTTGATTTTGTGGGGCCAATCACTCTAACATCCAAAGGGAAGAAGTGGGTCTTAGTAGCAATGGAACAATTCACGAAGTGGGTAAAGGCTGTAGTTATTAAGGAAGCCAAGGTGGAAGTTGTAATCCAGTTCCTGAAGGAAAATATAATCTGTCGCTTTGGGCTCCGTAAGAGGATCATATTTGGCAACGACATGCCATTCATGAATAAATGCGTAGCAGACCTGCTATAATATTACAAAGTCTCCCATGACAGATCCACCCCTTACCATCCGCAATCCAACGGCCAGGTGAAGGCAACTAACATGCTGCTGATAAAAATCGTGACTAAAATGGTACAAGATGCACATATCGACTAGAGTGAATACCTTCCCCAGCTTTATGGGCATACTGCACAACGAGACATGGGACTAAGCAGGCCACACCATTTTCATTGGTGTATAAGGTGGAAGTTGTATTGCCAACTGAAATCATGGTGCCTTTAGCACGAATGAGGTTGGAGGAAGGGGGAGATCAAATCACGCTGACTGAATTGATATATGCAAGGCGTGAAGGGGCTGATGCGGTTGCACAAGCCTATAGGAGAAGAATCACCATAGTTTATGAGAACATGGTGAAGCCAAGGATGTTTGAAGAAATAGACCTAGTGTTAAAAGCCAATGATGCGGTTATGAGGAACCAACATACTTTGAAATGGGCGCCAACATGGGAAAGACCATACATTGTGGATACAGTGAGCTCAAGTGGCTACTACATGGTGATGAAAATTTCCACCTGCGAGTGCCTCTACTGCCGCATTGTGTACGAAGCCATAGCATCGGATGGTGATGAAAATTTCCGACTGCACATGCCTCTGTTGTCGTGTTATGTACAAAGCTATACCACCACATGGTGATGAAAATACCGCCCATGCATGCCTCTCCCATCGCATTGTGTGCGAAGCCATACCGCCGCATGGCGATGAAAATACTGCCCACTCATGCCTCTACTACCACATCGTGTGCAAAGCCATACCACCATATGGCAATAGAAATACCGCCCACGTGTGCCTCTGTCGCCGCATCGTGTGTGAAGCCATCCGCCTCATGGCAATGCAAAATACTACCCACATGTGCCTCTGCCGTTGAATTGAGTACGAAGCCATATCGCCGCATGGTGCAAATATATATATATATATATAAAGAAAGAAAGAAGAAAAGAAAGAAAGCCAATGATGTCTACAACATTGTTCGCTAGCTAAATTCATGGACAATCTCAACCCGCCAGTTTCATTATTTGAGATTATGAATATATTTTCGACATGGCCGGTCACTTCAACTAATCATCACGATGAGTAATCTTGACAAACTCTATAAAAACATAAAGTACAAAACGTGACTGCGTCTAACTCTCTGCAGAATAAGAAAACATACACAAGCGTACTAAATGTCTCTGAATTCTTAGTTAATAACATACATATCTATATATGTAATAATGAGTCGAGGGAAAGGGCTTTTCGAGTTATTAGGCAAACCAATTTGGTGACCTTTCTTTGGAAGTATCAATATTTGCATAAGACACAGTATGTTGTGCACATAATAGTAATCCTGTGCCACTTATTACTTCACTAGATAATAAAGGCACCAACATACAAATATTTATATACATAAAAAAGTTGGCATAAGTAAAGACACGCAACAGCCACAAAAAAACAAGCCTAGAAATTAATAAGAGGAGTATCTACTACAGTAGTGAGCCTAGCCACGTCATCATCCAGGGAAGCATGCTTCTCAGACCAAGACCTATAGGAAGCCTCTACAGATAATAGTGACTCTTTCAGGTGAGCCACCTCTGCTGACAGGCGTGTCACTTCTCTAAAAGCATTATCCCTCTCCTCAGTACACGAGATAAAGCCTCAAGCGGTGAATCACTTGGAGAAGACCAAACTCTACTTTCTATCTGGCTAAGCTAGATAGTATCAAAAGAAAAAGCACATAAAGCATCCAACAAGTATGAAAATTCATCATGCAAAGAAGAAGCTAAAGATTGAAGGGAACTTCGTTTCAATAAAAGAAGAAATTCTCCCAGAAGAGTGTAGGCTGCGTGTCAACGATCGGGATAAGTAAAGCAGCATGGAAGGATGAACAGATAAAAAGGAGAATAGAACATTGCGGTACTTGGGAGGAGGCGGAGAACGAAGATCAGCGAAATGGGCCTCCACTTCATAAATGCCCAAACTATTTACACCACCTATAAAAAAAAGGGGTGGGAGTAATCAGGAGTGACATATGGTAATAATGTACTAATACATGGGAGCATATAAGTACTTTGTACACTTACCTGGCTCTGAGGATGTGATTGTCTCTAGTGGAGCATCCCTAGTTACTTGAAAGGAAACATTAACTAGAGCGGCTGACACATCAATCTTATTAGGTCTAGAAGCAGCCATGAAAGGCATGACAACCAAAGGATGGACCTCGGAGATCTCAGTACTAGAAGTGGATTGAGCATGCCCCACGATATCCCTTACGGACCCTTTAGGACTATCGCTCTGAGAGGTAGTAAATGCTGGAACAACAGGCGTAGTGGCAACCTCCTATATGCTCACCACATGATAAGGATCAGCTACCAATGATTCATCACCCAGAGCAGCTACACTCCCCCTACTTCCTGGATGTGTACCACTAACAACCCTTTGAGTCAATGGTGGAGCAGAAATAGGACAAACCTTACCTGCACTAGTATTCAAACTTTGAGGAGTGTTCAGAATTGTCTCGTGCGCCATGGGAAGACGGAGCAGACAAGGGTAAAAAATGGCCATATGTGTCTCTGAAAACACAGACATGCAGAGACCAATAGATTAATATTAATGCATAAAGCAAATAAAAGGAACATAGGTAGGAAGAGTTACCTGAGGAACCTAGCGGGTTGCGAGAAGGTAAAGATTGCTGTGACTTGCTAGCAAAGCGGCACACATCAAAAGAATGATCACACCTCAGAATAATAGGGGCAGCAACCCTATAAGGTCACTAGCTATGAGATGCAAGCTGAGTAGAAGCGTGGGTGTGAGAGGAAACCGGTCTCAGCGGAGGAGGTGGAACACGGGTGGTGTCTGGAGAGGGGGTAGACAGAATTCTCACCCTGATGCACTTTGTGCTTTGCTCAAATGTAGTAGTGGAAACACATATCCCTTTCCCCGTAGGAAGCAAGGAATAATAAGGGTCTGCCATCAAAATCAAAAAAAGGCGATTAGGAGGGGGTCGCTTCATAGGTTGTTCCACTTCACAAAGATCGTGTATCAAAGATTCCCAGTAAGCATACCACTCTTTGGAGGCACTTACTTCGTTGCCAGAATAAGGGACCAAAATCAGGTCTGGATACGAATCCACAGAGGAGATCAATTAAATAGAATAAGTGGACAACGGATTCAAGCGAAAGTGCCAATTGGAAGGCATCAAGTCCCACCCAAGCTGGCGAACAACTCGATCTGGGTAGTACAAATAAGAGAAGACATAACCACCTGGGTCATTGAAATGGTCTCGGGTGACATACCCTAGTAAAGTACCCACCTTACAAGCCAAACACCAAAAGTCATAAGCACCTTCGGAAGGGGGATCAGAGCGATTCCGTTCATTCACACATGAGCAATCATAGATATGGGAGGGACGCTCAAAATTGCTCGAGGAGCTCAGATGGGGACGGAAAACAAAGCTATCTTCATCATCAAGAACATGGCTCAGCAAAGTGGCGAGTTGGCCACCCTTCTCATTAACCCCTCACCAGGCCCATAAACGGGGGGCTAAGTTGGGGTCATCACTCCTAAAGTCACGCGGAGACCAACGAAGTGGGCTATACACCTTGAAATGCTAAAAATGAAATAGGGAAAAAAATGTGGTGTCCAAAAAGTTGTTTAATAACAAGTGGCCATGAGAAATTTCCATTTGTTTCTGAACTTGGTCTAACCGATTGTATAGACCGCCCAGGAACACAGGGGCTAAAAACAAGGGGACTCTCGCTGTTAGCATCATAGAGAAGAGGTATACTCCCAGACTTACAAACTCAGTAGAAAGACTAGGGAAAACATACCTATTCAGCCAAAAAGCGATCAATGCCTGGTGTTCTGTTATGGTATTATAATGAAAACCTGCTTGGTGCCTCTACACGCTTTCCCCTGCCTCTGTCCTGGCTTGCTCAAAGTAGCCGAAGAAATAATGAATATAGCCAGCATGTGTTTGCTTAGCCTGAGATTTCAACTTCCTAGGTGTAAGATCCGCGGCATAACCAGCACTCTTCGCCGCCTCATCCTTCGAATACTTGGCCGTGAGAGCAATGTCAGTAGGGAGGGAGTCTTCAAAAAAGTCAAAGTCACCAAAACAAGGTAATTTCCACATGACATGGGCGTCTTCTAGGGTGGGGGTAAATTCCCCCCAAGCGGTGACAAAAGTATGCGTAAGGTAGCTCCAATGCTGAACCAGTAACTTCATATCATCCGAAAGTTTAATCACGCTGAAGCGGGACGACTAATAAATAGCTTCCCTTTTCCCAGCTGCTCCCAACCACTTCTAGCAGCACCACGAAGTCCCTGCCCCTAAAAAAACATTGCCAATCCATTCCACCTTATTTTCCGTTTGGCCAGAACGACAAACGAAATTCAATGGGCTCCAAGGGAACTCGCCTCCGTTTAGATGGGTTTGAAGAACAGTATTCCTTAAGTCAACGTTAGGTGCTTCTGGTGTTAAATACCTATTACGGAGGACCATATCGTCCTTGGGATGGGAAGTGGGACGATACCTAAAGAGGTCCTCCCTAGAGTTCGGGGCATAAAAAACAGGGGGATTAGACTCCTCTTCCAGGGTTTGGCGCTTGCCACGAGAATCTGAGCACCGAGGAGTAGGAGTACCCATGACCAGATCATAATTTAGGCCTAGAAGAAGGTCCTGTTGGTGATTTAAAGGAGTGGGCTAATCAATGACGCTTGCATCGCTGGCGCCCGGCTTGGCCACATGGGGGCTACCACATGGTGTATGCTCTGGAGAAGGGGAGTATCATCTCGACGCACTGTTATCAACACCGAAAGACACCATTTCAAAATGATGATGGGATGAATAAAAAAAATGAATGAAAATGATGATGGCTTTGAAGATGTAAGGAAAAGGGAAGGCTCGCGATGGAAAGGGTAATGTTGTGAGAAAAGAAAAAACGAAAGAGGCAAGAATGCAAGAGAAAGGGAAAGGGCAGCAAAATGGCGATTATAAGGAAACTTTGAAATATAACAATAAATGTGATAAATATTGGCAAAAGAGGAGAGGCACCACGTGGCAATAATAAAAATAGCTTAAAAGGCACGATCCAGGTTACGAAGAGTTAAAGCAAAATAAAACATTGGAGCAACACAATGCTCAATATGGGGCGGCGGATCCCCTTTGCCCATATTGAGCAAGGGGCTAATGTTTTGGAATAAGCACAATTAAAAGGGGGTTAGAATGACCAAGCGGAGCAAAAGGTGAATAGAGGAATAGCAGAGCTGGAGATGGATACAAGGCAGAGAAAATATCCAAAAGAAGTAAGAAAGGAATAAATGCGATAAGATTGACGGGAGGTAATAGAAAAATTGACCCTCCAAGCGGCCCCGGCCAAAGGTATGGGCTTGCATGACTTTCCCTCATGCAACCAATAGAGATGCGACATGTGGTAAGACGATTGAGAAGCCCAAGGTTCAAAGAAGGTACTAATAAGACAGGCGATCAAATGGGAAAAGAGAAACTGAAATGACCACAACGATATGACAGAAAGGAGATGGAAGTCGCAAGTAAAAGGGGGAAAGGGATATAAGTATGAAAAAGATTGGAGTAAGAAAAAGAACTGAGAAAGAAAACTCTCTAAAAACATCTAAGTCCACTAGGCTCATAGTGTTCATCGAACCAGACAAAAACAGTGGCCAAAGTAGAAAATCTTCTTCATGACAAGAGGATTAATTGGTATGGACACCGACCCCTCAACCCTTGACCATCGACCTTTGACTCTCAAGCCTTTTCACTCGATACTCGAATTCGAGATTAGAGGGCTTCTAGATCACTCGGTATAAACATCAACCCCTAGACCTTAGACTCGTAAGCCTCTTCACCTAATAATAAAGCTCGAGGTCAGAGGGCTTGTGGACGGTCAGTATAGCCACGTACTCCTCGACTTTTGACTCAAGCCTTTTTACTTGATTTCGAGACCAGAGGGCTCGTAGATCGATCAGTATAGATATCGACCCCTTATGCCCTAACGTCGTCCCCCCACAAAAAAAAAAAGATCTACTCTAAGATCGCTTAAGAGACCCGAGCTCCCAAGCTTAGTCTTTCCTCATTCTGGTTCATCGAACCACCTCGAGCATAACAACCCGAATTTGAGTATTCGAACAAACTTGGTGACAATGAGGATAACTCAATGGAAGAGTAGAAAAAAAATGAATAGTAACCTTGTAGGCCCATTGGGATATAAAAAACCTAAGAATTGGGACTAGGAGATGTCGAGGACTGAGAAAAAATAGAATAAAGGTTAGTAATGGAATTCTAGACCCGAAATTAAATTTTGTGCAGTATCTATTTTCCCGGTACAATATTTTACCTGTTCAATGGAATTTTCATGTATGATTTGAACACTCAAAAAGTAACTTGCTCACTAAAATTTAAAAGAGCCACTCATGTCGAGCCAACTGGATGATATAAATTAAAACTTGTCAAGTAAGTTTTAATCTTGACCATTTGTTAATTTTAATTTCACCCAGAGTCCAATATCTCAACTGTTTGGCAAAATTTCAATGTTATTGGTCTATAAATTTAAGATGGATTTATAGACAGATTTGTCTATCTGTAGATTTACAAATTGATTTTTTTTTTTTGGGTCTATAATTGGTTGCAAAAGAGGTTTCAAAATTAGCCCATTACAAACAGAGACAAAAAGAAAAAAAAAAACTCCAACTCCCTAGTCGACGCCTTCATCCATTGTCTCCAACAACTTCGCTCTCCCCAGCCGTCTCACATGCACAAACCCAAATCATTCCAAACCCTAAACAAAAGGGAAAAAAAGGGAAAACCATAAGTCGAAAGGGAAGAAACACAAGGCCATGCTATTGCCACCGCCATTGTGTCCTTTGCCATGCTACGCTCGCTACGGCGGAACCCTCCCAAACCAAACAAAGCACCAATGTTTCAAATGTGTTGTCTTCAATCCTACATGTTAAAAAACTAATAAGTTAATGAAATCCACAAAGAATAGGAAAAAAATTGAAAAAACCAAGTTAATTAAAAGCTTTAGAATATTATCACGAACACAATGGTGGTGACCGTTTTCCAAATGGTGGCTTCAGTGAGGAGTGGTGGTGCAAAGAAAGTTGACAATGATCCCAAAGAGAGAAGGGGGAGAAAGAGAAGAAAGAAAAGAAGAAAAGAGAAACGGGGAAGAAGAAGAAGGCGTCCACATTTTGAGCCTTAATTTCCTCATTATAGATGAATTTTTCCACTTGTAATATGTTTAATAAAATGCAACATTTCATTTAAGAAACCTATAGATAGATTTTTCCGTCTGTAATATAGTGATTGAAAGGAGTAATGACATGTGATGCCTAGAAATTCAAATTACAGACAAATTTTTCCATCTTTAATGGGAGCATTTTAAAATTATAGGCAGATTTTTTTGTCTGTAATAGGAGCATTTTGAAATGACAGACGGATTTTAATCACGCACCTTGAAATTCAAATTACAGATAGATTGTTTCATCTGTAATATATTTGATTTGTTTTAAATCATTAGAATAAAAGTCCATTTGTAAATTTGTCAATATGTTTTGTGGAAAAAATATTTTTTCTTCCAAAATTTGTTTGTAATTTTCATTTATAATAGTTACACGCTAAGTGGCACTAATAATTACAAATGGATTTTCAGAGGTATTATTTAACTTTGATAATTTTTTTTTGGCGATTTTCCTTTTTCATCTATAAAGCCGTATGAAATAGAGTGGACTTAAACCCATTTGTATTTTCTATCTTTATTCCATGAATTTCTAGAAGTGGCCTAGGGATTTTACTTCCCTATGCTCAAATAATCAAATGGAAGACTTGCAGTGCCTCCCATATAACATCTTAAACGATGCCATCTAAATGCTTATATTAGTTCCAGAACCCTTTAGAAAGTATTATTGCTTAAAGTTTTGAGTGAAAACAAACTAATTTTGTTAAAATATTTTATAGAACGACTAATCTTTTACGTGAATTTCTTAAGTACTCAACAAGACCATTCTCGTTAGCATACAAGTTCCTTAAATAAGTTTTATTTTCACGATATCACTTGTGAACATGTTTAATCTTATTCAAAGAGATTTAGAACTTAAATCAAGTGAAAAATTATTCTTGAAACGGACGTTAGTATGTTTGACACACGAGGAAAGGATTTCAAGAACAAGAAATTAAGTTTCAGATCTTCAGGAAGTAGCCTTCATCATCAGAAAGTGATACACAACGAAGGAATCCATCCTCCTCTTAAGCAAGTTATGGTTATTGTCTTTCATAGTGATGGTATAATCACCAACAAGCTCTGATTGAAGCAATGAAGATCAATGAGAAATTCAGAAACTGAATCAGCACTTTAGAAAAAGCACGTTTAATCTTAAACGGTGCACACTTTACACAATAGGAGGGAAAATTCAAATTTCAAATTAAAGTCAAACCCAAAAAGGGGATAACAGTGACATCTTACTTTTTAACTTAGTTAACCATCCCAGCTTCTAGAAAAAAAAATTCAGAAACCTTGTAAAAGTAGTTTTTGAATATAGACTTAGAAACTTTAATTTGACAATTGTCTTTGCAACTATAAATGTGGCTTTGATACAGCTGAGCTAATCTTGTAGACTACATTTCCAAGACACAAAAAGAAGATTAACACGTGTCACTAGGAAATCAGATCAAGGGTAATGGTCTAAAATTGAAGATCAAGTATAAAAGGAGGTCATGTGCTTACAACTCAAGACTTTTTGGCTAAAACGCTTGCAAAATCTTTCAAGAACATTTCTATAAAATCATTACTACTTGTAATCAGTTTATGCTTATGTAAAAATCTTCTTTCTAAGTTTTTATTAGATAACATTTTCTTCCTAGAAAGAATTATTATAAAAAAGTTATTCAAGTTTTTAGCTCATATACTATTTTATTTTGAGAAAACTTGAGTGTTTGTTTGTTGGAGTGAACCAACCTACAAAAATATTTGTATCCTGATCTAATAGTGATTATTGTGAGTTTAGCTTAGAGAGGCTAGCCAAAGACTATTTAGGAGTGACAGTAGAGTGAGCTACTGGTCATGTGAGATACCTTGAGAAGGCTATTGAAAACTATCTAACTTTCTCAAGATTGAGAAAGGGTTGATTTAGTGGAACTCAACAGGTTGTTGAGAACTAGATGTAAGCAGATTGACCGAACCAGTATAAAAACATTTTGTTTAGTATCTCTCTACTCCCTTAATCTCTTTTATATTTTGTTATGTGTTTCTTTATAACACGATGCTAAAAACTTCTTTCAACTAGCTTTCTTATTTTCAACTTAGCTCAGAAAATTACTTTATGATAATCACTAACATTTTTTCTGCTACACTTCAAATGAATATTTGATAGTTTTTGTTTGAAGTGTTCAGAAATGGAGAAAAAGAGTGAAAGCACGATAAGACTCTCTCTTCTCGTGCACTTTGCAACCTACAATTGGCATAAGAGCTCAGACCTTTAAAGGGTTGAACATTCCAATGAGTGTAGAGGTTAAAAGATCTTGAGGATAAATAGCACATAATATTCATATTGCAGAAGGACACTCTATAAACAGACTATCATTTTTTGATGATGGAGACTATGTGTATTCGAGAGATAGAATGAAGTTATTTATTAAATATACAAGTTTTGACTTCTAGGAGATTATTTGAGAAGGAGACTATGTCCTTATAAAAGAAGTTTCAAGAATGGAAGATGCACCCTCCACATCTAGAGAATTTTCCAAGAGTAGGTGGATAGAGCAACATAAATCAAGAATTCAACTTAACTTCAAGGTTAAGTACCTACTCATCAATCTTCACCGCAAATAATTACAAGGTGCTTTGAAGTTTATAAGGATATTGGATAAACCTCTTATTATTATATTTTATTTCTAATATTAATTCTAAAATTATTTTATCAAAAATTAAATTTTCCCAAACCCTAACTTCACTTGACTAAGTTCTCAGTTGTCTACCCCTACTCTGTGCTTCATTACGCTCCAGTCCCCCCGCTCTGCCCCAATCCGCTGTGCCGCTCTCCGCCACCACTCGGCGGTCCAGTCGACTGAGCGTCGACGGTCATCTCCTCTCTGTTCCCCGCAGGCAAGCCCTCCTTCTCTCTCTCTCTTTCTCTCTCTCTCTCTCTCTCGATTTGCTTCAACTTCTCTTTCACCCATTCCTTATCGTTCTTTTTATGATTTTTATTATTCCGTTTTATGAAAATTGCTTTTTTTTTTTTTTGTTTAAATATCCCTCAAATGTTTTGAATTGGATTGAAGCGATGACATGTGGCCCCTGGGGAGGTTCATTTCATGTGGCATCAGGCTGTGTTTGATACGGTTATCATGAAATGCATCATGTGGTCCCTCAAATGCATCATTTCCTCATCGTTACGTGAATTCCTTGGGGGATTGTGGTGAAATGCTGCTCTATATGTGGCGCTTCTTGTTTTGCAATGTTGGTTCTTTGACAATGGGTTGTTTGTGATGTGTTTGATGGAATGTCTCACTCAATGCTCTTGTCCTTAATTTCGTGAAATGCTCCCTCGTTTCAGTCACTCAATTGGAGTTTGTGTTTGTTTGCTTATTTGTTTGGTAAGAGGCCATGTGATGATATAGAATATCTTCATTTCATAGCCAATGATTTGTATCTTTCCTGCTTAAACAATGAATAATGCTTGTTAAAAAAAAAAATTATATGGTGATAAAAATACTAGGTTCTAAGAGCTATCAATTATAAGTGCAGCATAGTGATTCTATACTGTATGCAATCATTTAAAGAGGTCAATATCGGCCAATTGTTATGATGACCAAAATGAAAATGAGCTCACGGCCCTAAGCTTTTGTTCGATAATTTCAAGGTAAGTGAATTATCAGTTAATTAAGATAAATATAAACCATGTAATAATAGCATGTTTCATAAATGGAATAGCCTAAAAAAAGAGATGATCCAAACCCGACTGAACTTTTAACCCAGTTGAGGCAGAGCATACTAACAGTTAACACTTAGGATGTGTTTGGTTGAGGGGTGAAATTGAGGGAAAATTTTCCATGAATGAGTTCCATGTGAATTTTACACATAGAGTTCATTTATGAAATCTCTCCCCCCATGTTTATCCCCTTTGGTTGGGGGAGTGTTAGGGTGCATTAGTTAGAGATTAGTAAGGAAGTTAGTTAGTTAGTTAGTTCGGGGATTAATTGAGTATAAATAAAGAAAATAGGGATTAGTTAGGAGTCTTTGATTATTTTGATTGAGTTTAGTCTCTTGAGAGAGTAGAGGAGCTCTCACTCTTCCTCACACCATTGTAATTGTTTGGGGGGTTTTTGGGGATTTACCAAGTGTTCTTAGCAATAAAAAGTATCATTCAATTAGAGATTAGTAAGGAAGTTAGTTAGTTAGTTAGTTAGTTCGGAGATTAATTGAGTATAAATAAAGAAAATAGGGATTAGTTAGGAGTCTTTGATCATTTTGAGATATGGAGTTGTTCATTTTATATCTTGTAACAGAGTTGAGGACTCTCCAACTCCTCTGGTTCCATTGTAATTCAGTTAGGGTTCTGGGTGATTGCCAGAGAATCCCAATCTCAATAATACACTACCTTCATTCAAGATACTAGATCTAGCAGGGACTGAGGTTAAAAATGAGATGGGAACTATCATGGATGATTTTACGTATGGAGTTCGTCCATAAAAATTTCCACCCTATTTTGCTGTTCAACCAAACACTCTGTTAATTGTAAAGAAACACTAGGGATTGTATAGTAGAAGCAGAGGAGAAGAGAAGAGAAGAATAGGGTGAATTGCAATCTGACTAATATCTGATTCTCATTCTATTGTGTTTCAGTTTAATAATGGTAGCTAGCTATCTTGAGTGATGATGTAGCTAAGATTGTTTTAAGGGTTTTTGAGAGTCATAAGCTGAAACTACTAACTTAGATGTGTTATTTGAATTGAATTTACATCTAGACTACCTCTATATTCTTAGTCTTGTTTTACTCTACAGAAAGACCCCATTTCAGTCATGGTTCAGTGGCACAAACATTTGTTGCCAATTGTTCGTCACATTACTCGCTCTGCTTCCCCCTCATTTCCCCAAGGTTGGTTGGTTTGTTATCTTTCCTGCTCACACTTTTGTAGAGTTTCTCATGCATTAAAAGCCTTTTTTCTTTTTTCTGTATTGTAGGTCACTTACAGACTATGAGGACATTGACAACAAGAACAACACTTGTACCCTCCGTCTCAAGCCGTAGACCTATTTATCACTCTTTTCAATATCAGGTTCCACTGTGATTGATCGTTCATAACGTACCCTCCTCTTAACTCAATGGTTTACATTTGCTTCACTTCACAGTTGACACTTGACACAGTTATTCCATTTCAGGGAATTTCAAGTTCTACCTACTTGCTCGCAAACTCATCTGAGGCTGACCAGACACCCGTTTCATCCCCATTGGCCCCACTTTCCTTACCAGGTGGTACAGAAGCTCAAGACCAGAAGCAGAAAGCTGTTGCTAAGCAAGATAAAGTTCAAGCAGTATTAAAGGGAATAAAACAGGTTTGTGGTTCATTGCTGTCAAGTGCTTAACATTCAATCCATGCTTGATAAACCTCAAATATTAAACACAAATAGAACATGAAGTTTGCAAATATTCTAATTTTACAACCTGAACTGTGCATTAAACAAAACCATTGTTGTTTAGATATGGAAATAGCTGCTGCTTAATACATTCAGTGACTGTGCAGAATGTATTCAGCATTTTCCACTTAAATTTCTCTGTTTATTATTTGACGACGTTGATTAATGTTGAATATTTCCAACTTATCTGGAAGTCAGATTATCAAACAACCCTGAGCATTTGAAATGCTTCACATATTGGGCCCTTAATGTTGACTGTTATATGCCTAACTTGCTTGCACTAATTTCAAAATGTCTCACCTCATGTACCATATATGTTGATTCTTTTATCCACAATTCAGATATGACAGCTTATAATTCAGTGTTGCGCTAATTTATAACTGAAGTATATCATGCACTGTTGTTCCCCCCCCCCCCCTCTCCGTTTCTCTCTTAATATGTATGATTTAGATGAAATTGCTTGAAATTCAATGTAATAGTACTTTATATGTCTCGTGCGACCTTTAACTGCATATTTATGTATTTTAAATTTAACATGCTTAGCGAAACCCAAAAATAAAAACTTAACATGCTCATCATATCATATTTCTAGTACATTTACCTCCATTCGAAGGTGTATTGGCTGAGAATGCAGCATAACAGTAGTTTGAAAATCGGCAAGTATGACATGTTTTGTTCCATTTATGTGGTGCCCCTGCCTACTTGTTGATAAATTCTGTGTTTCTTTAGTTTGCATGTAATGACTTTTGTAGACAAGTTGGCATCTATTTTATAGCCATTAAATAGCCGCCCTTGGATCTTGATTGCTCTAGAAAAATGATCATAATTTCTGGTGCATTGAGGTTTTGGTGTTCTGATTGTGTCTTGCATGTTTAAATCATGAAGAGTATAACTTCTCGTTTTCTAAATACCATCTTTTCAACCATACTTTCTTAGAGTCCAAAGAAGGTAAACTTGGTTGCTGCTTTGGTTCGTGGCATGCTGGTTAAAGATGCATTGATGCAGTTGCAAGTGACAGTAAAGCGAGCTGCAAAAACTGTATTTAAGGTAGTAAGTGGTGACACACTTTATATTTGTCATGAACCATCTCTACTAAAAACTTAAGCCATTGGGTAGAGGCAAATTAATAGCTTCATATCCTAGTGTGCTCCCTCATTTAAGAGTCTGTTGGTCTTAAAGTGTGGATAGTGCGTAGACCCAGCTACTTGTGCTTAGACCCAGCTACTTGTGCTGAAATCCAATTTATTTTATTAAGAATGGGAGCGGCATGAATCAAACTCTAGACTACTAAGTTGTAGAAGCTCTAATATTATGTCAAGAACTATTTTTTCCAAAAGTTTAAACTTTTGGGTAGAGACAAATTAAAGAACTTTATCTTAGCAGTATTCTTCATTATCTTTGGAGAAGACTAACAGTAATATTTTTAATTGCTTTCCAAGTTAGTTCTTCTGGGCTATGCATATGATTGTTCATTGCTTTCTCTCCTCTACTTATGCCCTTACCCCATGTCTCCTCTCTTAAACATCCTTTTCCCTTTCATCGTTGTTCTCAAAACCCTCAGTTTTTCAAAGTGGCTTCTCTCCCCAATATTCTTACACTGGGACAGTTCGCTCTCTGAGGAAGAAGACACTGCACTTACATTTCCCACATAGGTTTCACTTCCTAATTTCACGATTTTTTCCCTAATATCACCATTATCTAATTCTATGGTGTTGGTCTTTTCGATGCTTATGCTGGTGTATTGTCTGGCAATTTAATTTAGTTCTGAGGTCTGTTCAATTTCAACGAAGGTTCTTTTTCCTTTTATAGGAAAATGAAAGAATCGAAAGCGTATGTTTTTAAAGTTATACACAATGCAGGTTATACATTCAGCCCGGGCAAACGCCTCTCATAATCATGGGTTGGATGCAGAGCGCCTCATTATTGGTAAGGTTTTAAAGTTTGTAATTATTAGAAGTGAAGTTGCTCGGCCAACTTTGTTTTCTTTCTGCTGATTTCGATTTCGTTTCTTGCAGCTGAAGCATTTGTTGGAAAAGGGTTTTTCAAGAAGAGAGTTTCCTACCATTCCAAAGGAAGATCCGGGATCAAAGTCAGGCCAGAGTGCAGGCTCACAGTTGTTGTAAGAGAGATAACCCCTGAAGAAGAGGCAGAGATTGCTAGGCTGAAGGTCCACAATTTCCGCAAGCTCACTAAGCGGGAGAAGAGACTTGTGCCGCATCAGCTTATTGAGACCACTCCTGTTTGGGGTCGCAAGAGCAAATCTAGCGGCCAAAACTTGAGTGCTGCAGCTGCATGAGCCTCTCGCATATTTTGAAGTTTAGCATAAGCCTGTTGCATATTTCGGAGTTCCCTTGGTTTGTTTCATGTTTTGGCATTTTTTGTGCAATAGATTCTCATGCATCATCATATGATAGAAACAGTCTTGAAGAAATGCCTGAGGTCGAGTTTCACATCTAGATAATATATCTCTAGGATTTGTATAAAAACATTCGTCTATATCGTATGCGAATAACAAAATTTTGTATCGAGCCATTTTCCCGTTTATTATGATTTGGAAGTCCCTTTTTCCTCCAAAAATAAGGGAATGCTCTGCCAAACGTGTAGATAGTAAATTATTACTCCTTTCGCTTGACTCCAACTGTCCACTTGTCCTTTTATTCCATCTGTTCCTTTATCATATCAAAGGAAATATTAATTTTTTTTATTATCAATTACAACTTTAGTGTGATTCAAAATTTTACATTGTTATCAAGAGAAAAGCTTCACTTGAACCCCTAAAATTGTAAGCATTTTTATTTTAGTTTTTGAAATTTTAAAATTAATTTTAGTACATGAAATTTTATAAGTTACTTTAGTCCTTGATCAAATAAATATTAGTCAATTGTATTATTTTGTTGATGTGGTATGTTAAGTAATGTGTGGAATGCTATCTGTTACTGAGTGTTATATTAATCCCACGTGACATGTCATGTATTGCCGACATGTCACATTTATCCCATGGCATCCCACATGTCAGTGAGATATAATGTTGAGTATCGGGGTATGCCATGTGGCCTTTTGACATATCATTGATTTAAAACAGGTTTAAATTAGTCTCTAAAATATCTAAATATATCAAAACATTCCTTCTAGAATGTCAGAGTAGTCCTAAATTTTCAAATTTATCCTTTTTTACTTCATAAAATCTAAATCCATAATCTTTCTTAAATTCACTAGTTTATAAAGGAGGCATTAAGCTTTTTAGCAATTAAATAGGGACAATTTTATCTATTAATACAATTTTACACTATTATCAATATTCATTTATTATTTTATTAATCTGTAATTTTTTTATTTTTGGACAATGGGAATGAAATCGAGGGAGTATTTTGATCATTAAAGTTTAATAAACATTAGTTCTTAAGAGTTGTTTTATCCCTCTGCTATTTTAATGATTAGCATGTTGAAAAGCCATCCTTAAAAGATTAATACGCTTGCGGTGACAAATTAATGAATTGATAAATGGGAAAATTACACTCATTTATCTCGAGGTTTGGCAAAATGCAACTCGTGCCTCTCTATTTACAAACTTTGTACGTCAAGACCCTATGTTTTGAAAAATCCTAAATTGACCCCTCCTAATAACATTATTCGATAAGTGACTTTGACAGAATAATACACGTGTACAATACATGCTTTTTAATGGTATTATTATAAATATTAAAGATGGTTATAACTATTGAATGATCTATTATCTTTTTATTAAATAATAAAATCACACAATCTTCTCATTTGCCATTTTCTCTATCACGGGAAAAATGTGTCCATTTATCACTTGATAAAAGGATAATAAGGCTATTCAATAGTTATATTCATCTTTAATACTACAATAATGCCATTAAAATCTGTATACTGTTACGTCAAAGTCACTAATAAACTAATATTAATAGGGGAGATCAATGTAGGATTTTTTAAAATTCAGGGGCTTGGTGAGTAAATTTTGAAAATAAAATGGATAGAGATTGCATTTCGTCACATGTTAGAGGTGAGTGTATTTTTCTCTTGATAAATTAGTCCTTGGAAATTTTAGTTAACAATGATGGAGCTTGTTAATAATAATGGAATTAATCACTGGGTATTATTACTTAACAAAACATCTATTTCTTTTTCCCAAGGGAGGGGATTTTGTGGGGATGGGGAAGTAAGGTTGGGATCAAGCCATGATGTGTGGTATTATTACAAGGCGTACGCCTCAGCCACTCATACTCACGCCTCGTCAACTTAACAAAACATCTTCAGGAATAATTTCTTTTTTTTTGGGTCATGTTTAGGAATAATTTGTCAGCATATCATTCTTTTATAAAGGCTTTCTCAAAATATATATCTCCTCTCATCTTCCTGCAAAGGCCAAGCCCACTAGCTTTTTCCTCTCCTATTTCGTTTCTTTTTCCTTATTCTTTTTTTTTGAAAAAAAGGGGATAAAAGTGCTATTCCTTCAGCCTTTATTTGTGCTTTAATTATTTGCAACAGCTTCTGCGTATCCTTTCGTAGTATGCACGCATTCATTTACCAACTTCCAGATCAGTCTTGAACTTTGATTATGTTAAATCAACAATACATGAAATAAACTGCCACAGGTTTCAGCTTGCTATGCGCCATAGTTATACACACATACTCAGTACTCGCAGTCAGTTATTCTAAACATCAAAATTAGTTTCGAGTTCTGGCGAATTTTTCACATTGAGTATTTGCAATAAAAGAGAACATTATTTAGACTAGATACTACTTCCAAATTATGAGCGTATTGTTCCCAGCCAAGAGGAGCCTGCACTTATTTTGTGACATTCCAATCTGAAGCACTGCACGTTGAGGCCAGCACAGTTGATTAAATCTCCGCCTCAAGTTGATGTGCACCGTTGACGGGCAAAGGAAAAAAAAAAAAAAAAAGAAAAGAAAAAGTCTCATTAGCATTGGTCGCACGGAGACTATTTTTGGGCATCTGGATTCAGCGTATGCATTGCTGTAAAACTTTATTAAGAGATAGATATTACAACACAAAATTGAAAGCAATGCTAGGTTTTCTATTTTCCCATTTTCTAGAACATCTTTCCAACACCATCCTGCCTAGGAACAGATTCATGAACATCCATTCGGCGCCATTTCCCCACCAAAGAAGCCATCTGATCGACCTTGTCATACAGTCCAAGTAGGCCTCCAGTATGTATGAAGAGGATCTTTCTCCCTTCCCATTTCTTTGGATTTTCGGACATATCTTTCAGCATCCCATATGCAGCCTTTCCGCTGAAAGGGTATTAAAAACCAAAGAAGAGGTTAAGTAAAATCAGCAATATTCAATGTATAACATCTAACTATGTTTAAATCTTCTGTTAAGAATTTTTTTCATTTTGTTTAATTTTATTTTAAGTTTGGAATTGTACTAGTGATCTTAGGGTACAGGATAAGGAATCAATAATGAGAAGTATCAAATAAAAAGTAGAAAATTTGATACCCTGAAAATCTTAAAAAAACATTTAGTGCATGTTTGGATTAAGTTATTTTAAATTCGAAACAACTTATAACAAAATACTTACTGAGAACGCTTTTGAAGTTTGCGCAATTCTTTCATAAAAACCAATCTAATCCACACATCCATGCCTTTGATTCTTTCCAAATTAAGTAATCAACAAGATTTAATGCAGGTATTCAATTCTTATTAGCAGGAATCCTTCAGTCTTTTTTTTTTTTTTTCTCTTTTTGGTCGAACCTTCAGTTTTGTTTTGCAGAATATAGTTTTGACAAGTTCACAATTTTTTTCATAGTACGGTGTAGCCATAACCTGAAGATGGATTGTACCAATTTTCTGTATAGCTATAAGCTATCTGAGTCCTATGATCTCAACTAAATAATTATCATCAACTTTCAGTATTGGTTTCTTCATATGATTCACCAATTTTCTGAGCCCGCAAATTTTTTCACAAGATATACATATATGACATGGCCTTTAGGATCCACTTGCTAAGTAACTATTCTTTTTCCAGCGATAGGACTACATTTAATTAGTTGGGCTAATTCTACTAAAAAAAGACAGAGAAAACTACTGGGTTTGTGAAGAAAAGATTTATGTTATCTACAAAAATAGTATTCTGTAATCCCTTTTAATAGATCCAAATAGAGCACTGACATTATCCAATATATGGAACAAATAAATACCTGTATACAGGGTCAAGAACAACACCAGTAGCAGCAGCAACTTCTCTTACTAAGTTAAGCTCCTCAGAGGTGTTCATTGCATAGCCAAGACCCTTGGCCTGTAAACATAGTTAAAGTTTCACCATCAATCAAACAGCACAGTGAATCTAGATGATCTAGCAAGTATTCCACACAACAAACATGTGCATTAAGGACACAATTCATGCTATGACTTGTCACTTACTCAAGCACATTAGGTCTGTAGAGGTCTGATCATTGATTTACCCAATAAAAACCAGTATGTATTAGAATAAGGAAGACTTCAATTTGAATAGAGCATGAGATCCAGTAGCAGCAAGATCAAGAAATAGCAGGCACACAGATGTTACAAATCACAGAAAAGAACCTGTTCTATTTTGCCAAGGCACTCACATTTTGTATGTGGACAATATCTCTTGAGTTGACACCAGCTTTGAGTCCATCAAGCAAGCCTTGGACAAAGTTGTGGAAGTAATCTGGGTCATCACAAACAGAGAATGCATGTACCTATGCAGAGGACATAAATGATATATGAAGCACGCAATAACATTAACATGAACTATGTGATTCTTCAAAATGGAAGACATACTCTTGCTTTCAATGTACTCAATGATGATCCCAATGACAAACCAGCAATTGTTCCCCCACTGAAAATTATATGTTACAGGTGTTAAAAGGACAAAAAAGTAATTAACTATGAATTAACAGATAACATTCGTTGATGGTACTCTCTCAATTAACAAATGATTGTTTTCCAACTTAAACTCACTTCCAGAGATGAAACCAGTAGCATACGTAATATTCATTCATTACCAGATATTGACTGACTGTATTAAGCCCACGCCTAGAGATATTTCTTTTCACCTGATATAAATTATGCATACTAAAATATGCCAGAAAGTAATATAAAAGAGAATCCCATCAAGGAGGAACATACGTAAGTAACTAAGTAAAAGATAAAGTGATCATAAACCAGAACCTGCCACAAGCTACAACAATATCATCAAACTTGACATTGTTTGCCCCGCTTTGAATCTGCTGCTCAATTTCCCGAACTGCCTCTATATAACCCCTGAACAGAATAGCTTAACAATCATAAGAAGATAAGATAAATATATGATTAGGGTTTGTTTGGTTGGGGGTAAAAATGGAGGGTAAGTTTTCATGAATGAATTTCATGTGTGGTTTTACACATGGAGCTAATCCATGAAAACTTACCCCCCATTTCTACCTCTCAATCAAACTCACCCTAAACGATATAAAATCAAGAATCCAGAAACAATGCAGTAGAAATCAGATGGCAGGAATCACCTGTCACATGCAATATTCTCAACAATATTCAATCCACATGACACCCCAAATTGACGAATAGGGATGGAAATAGGCCAAGCGGCTTGTTAGGGGCCTATGGCCTAGCCTGCATTTGTCTAGCCTGGCCTGAGCTATATAAAAATAAGACTGGGCCCAGGCTTATTCAATAGCCTGTTTATCATAAAAGGTCAGGCCCAGCCCATTATAAAGCCTACCTCTAAAGGCTCATTTCATAGTCCACCCAAACATATTAAATCATGAACAATTGGTCCTATGGAATTGATTTAAGACAAAGTAAATGTGATAAATGTCATAGTATATAGTATGGGCGGATAAAGCAAATAAGGTTGTGTTTCAGGGCTTGCGGCCGCATCACTGACATCATGTTCTTTTAATAAACCAGTAATTTGAAAGGAAACACAGGCAGTATGGTTAATACTTAAGAACATCAAATACAAAACATATTGGGATTAGGGAAATTGTAAAAAGAAAAAAGAAAATGACCTTCGTGAATAGTGATACAGTCTCACTCACCATGTTCCCAAAGAGTTTGATCCACCAACAGGAATAACATATGGCCTTCTCCCTTCCTTTATCAACTTCTCTTTTAGGACATTGGTAAGCGTCTAAGAAAAATTTTAATAGACAAAATACAAATACTATTTAGCAACATATACTATTGAAATATATCAATTTAGCTGACGCAGAAAACAAATGGCACTAAACAACAAAGATGTTGCTTCCTAAGTATGAACCTAGTCAAATCAACCAGTAAAAATGAAATTATTACCCATTAATTAATGAGGTCATTCAAATCTAACATCAATTTGCTGAATGAGACAGCTGAGTTACATTTCAATGAGAAACAATCCAACAGAAGTCGAACCAGAATTTGGGGAAATGTGTATCATATGAACACAGCAACTGACACCAATTATTGGAAAGAAAGGCATGTATAGACAGTGGAAAAAGAAGACACTATTGCTTTTAGCGAAGCAATTCTATAAATACGACACAAGCACCAACTACACTGTGCTGCATTACAGTGTAGAAATATTTCCAAGATCATTCTCGTCCCAACAAAGATAGCTCAAAAGGGTACAATATTTTAAACTTTTTTAGTGCAAACAATGACATCCACAAGGCTCAAAGCAGTAATCTCTAATTGCTAAATATTGAAGAGGGAAGTTTTAATATTTCATGGAATAGAAGTTGTTTTATAAGTTTATAACTCACTCTCATAGTGACAATGTTTATGTTGCTAATATCAATTTCAACCATAAATTGCCAACTTGAATGAGTCAAAAGAGGAGGAAAAAAGGGAGTAAACAAAATATGTCTTGAGAGTTATGTAGCTTATGAATGCATTGGTGACAAGACTGAAACTAAAATAATGTCCTCACCACACTTCCAATTTTTGCATATTCTTCTTTGGATATAAGTTCAACGTGAGCTCCCACCAAACGCTCAACAAGGAGATTCCCTATCAATCCCGGATCTTGGTCTACAAGGACCTGACAATGCATAATATTAATTCCGGTTTTTAATATTAGTTACAAAAACGTCAATGCAAATGAAAACAGAAAACGTCTTCTAAAGCCAATTAACCCCGGGTGTTTGATTTCAAAAAATAGCTTTCGGTTTTCATTTCAAGTTAGTTTCTTTTTCAGGATTTTACGAAGAAAAAAAAACAGTGAAAGCTACAAATTTCAGTGCTTTGTTTTCATTTTTAATCTTCACTATTTCCTTCACAAAATTCTAAAAACAAGAAAAAAGAAATGAAAACCGAATACTGTTTTCCCTGAAACCAAACGCACCCTAGTTCTTATTTATTTTTGTATTGTTGGGATGGTATAGTACATAATTGCTACCTTAGAGGTGCGGAGTATAAGATAACAGTCAAGGTTTAAATACTTGGCAGCGACTGCAGTGGCACGGCAATGGTTGCTCTGAATGCCTCCAATTGTAATGATGCAGTCTGCGCCTTGTGCCACGGCATCCGCCATCAAGAACTCCAGTTTTCTGACCTTATTTCCACTCAGTTGCATTCCTGATAGATCGTCACGCTATGTATCCCAAACAAATTATCATTATATGTAAAAGCAAGGACAAGGAATAATACAGATAAGGATCATATAAACATTGAATAAGACCTGTATGAGTCTGGGCATAGATAGATAGATAGACAAGGGAAGGAGAATAGTAAAAATTTCTAACCTTGAGCCACAGCTCTGTATTTGGCGGCAAATTGGGAAGGTTCCATTTGTGAATTGGAGTGGGAAGCTGATTAAAAAGCAAAAAAAAAAAAAAAAAAGAGATAAAAGAAGACGAAATAAATAAAATATGTATATGAAATTGGTTATATGGTTGGGTGAGTAAACTATGATTTTGATTTTTCATACATGGGCAAGGGAGAAGACATGGGGAGGTAAAGGGTGGAGGTGGGACGCCCAAGAAGGAGGAGTGTAAGGCTTCTTGGTGAGGAAGTCAAAGCCTGATGCTGATGCTGATGCCATTTGGCGATGCGATGCACAGTGGATCAAGCTCAGTGTGAATGGCTTGTGGGGTGGGACTTTCTGAAGTCGAAGAGGAAGACGAAGATTGTGGTTGTATTGGGAGCAGAAAATGAAGCGACTGTGCAAGTACAACATCTCATTCTCGTTCCATCATCCCCCCATCTTCCACCATGTCTCTATCTACAATTCTGTAAACTGCAAACGACGATGCTCATTGGTTCTTACACAGGGAAAATCATTAAATAATAATAAAAAAATGATATAAGTATAAAGGGGTGGAACATTGGTGGACTCAATAGACATGAGCTGCATTATTAATAAGTAATTTGGACTTCGAGCCTATAATATGATATAGGTTTTTTTTTTTTTTTATAAGTTTAGTTTGGTCTTATGAAAAGTTTTAAGTCTTACTTAATTACAATTTTAATAAAATAAAAAATAAAACACCTACTTTTAAGTAAAACAAAACTTATATATATGTAAATTAGGTAAAAAGCTTCTTAAAGGAGTAAAAAACTAAATTTTCAAAAAGATTAAAATACTTTAATTATCATTAAATTTTGTTAAATAATAATAATAATAATAATAATATAAGTAGACTAGTCCATTAAGTCTAATAGGTTATTTTCATTGTTTGGAGCCTGACTTATTTAGCTAATAACACTTTGAAAAGTCAAAGTCTAACTCGTTTTCTAAATTAGTTGGGCTAAAGTAGACCAAACGTAGGTTAGTTCAAAGGCATCTAATGAGTCACCTACTCGACTTCTATCCCTATAAGGTAATCACCGGAGGCCATAAAAAAATGGCCTAAAGCACATGCCCATCAATGTTGAGCTACGGCTAAGGGCAAGGATTGGGCTCGTGAAGAGAGAAAGTTATGCTAGCCTAATCACGAAAGAAAGTTTAATGGGTGTTGGAGACCCAATTAATATGGAACAAAAACGTAGGCCCAATATGGAAGGATTGAAGGCAGCGTGGCTGGGGATGACTAGTTGGGCTCAAGGAGAATGCAAGCTCAATACGCAAGGCTAAGGAAAAGCAATGGGTAAAGGAAACAGTTTGGGCCTGCATAATGCCAAAGATATATTGGAGTCATGAGGGAAATAGCTTCATAAGCTCAAGGCTACCAAGCGAACATGTGTGGAAGTTTGGAACATGAGTAGTGCTTGCTAAAAAATAGGAACGATCATGATCATGTATGTAGTGTAATTTGAAGGCTACAAAAAGGACAACACTTAAGTAAATGAGACAAGTCTCTGAAAAATAGACTTTGTTGTCATTTACTTTCACTCTAGAAAATCTTCGAACAAGATCAGATCTTGATCAAGGTCTTTATATAGTAACTTGAGGAATCCATTGGTCTAAGGAGTTAATCTCTCTCTTTAGTGTAAATTGCTAGTATTTTGAGATTCTTGTTAGCTCTAGAACCTTTCAAAAAGCTATTATAGCTTGAGTTTTGAATGACCAAAAAACAAATTTTGTTAAAAATACTTTGAAGAAAGAACTAACGATTTACTTGAGTTTCTTTAGTGCTTAACAAGAATTCCATCATATATAAGCAATTTAATTCTTGATATGTTTTTCATATCATCATAATAACATAATAAAAATCTCATTCAAAGATATTAAAGTTATAAAAAATATGAAAATTAGTTTAGAAAATAAACTACAATATAATTAAGAAACTTAAGAAAGTATGCTATAACATCAAAAAGTGAATTTGGGACTTTAGAGATTAATCTAAAATGCCAGAAAGTACCATAACGATTCAAAAGATGATTTCACATGATCATATCAAGCACATTTTCACAATAGTTAATTGTGGTCTCAATTTATGAAGTTCACAATTATTTGAAGACCATCATCCATCTCAGAAAGAAGTTCATATAGAATATAAAATACTTATAAAGTATAGGAGTACGTAAAAAATTAAAGCATACATAAGAAATTGGAAGGAAATTTGAATTTAAATGAAGTCAAAACCTAAGAAAGTTATGTTTGTTACGTACCAACTTTATACTTGGAAGTACACCATCCCCAATGAAGTCTTTACAAGAAGAGAAGTTCAGAAACTACACTCTATGAAAGAGAGTTTCTGAAACTCCTTCAGAAACAAAGGACAACAGCTTTTTGTACTACAATAGCTATCACTAACACAGCTAAGGTCACATGTCTAAAAGACTAAATCTTAGGACATACAAAGTTTGATCAACATGTGTTAAGAGGAGAAAAGATCAAGGGGCAGTGGTCCTATTCAAATTCATGCATAATAGGAAAAAAAATAAAAAAAAACTTTATGCACAAGACTATCAGCATCCTTAGTTTCTGAAGTTATTTTTCTATATCTATTATAGTTTCTCTTAAAGAAAATCTTTTTTTAGCAACCATTCTTCTTTAGAAGATTAGAAAGAAGTCTGTCAAGTTTTTCCATACACACTTCTTTATCTCAGCAAACTTGAGTGTTTTCTTGAAGTGATAAATACCAAAAGCTCATATCTCATGTACCTTGATCCAATAGTGATTAGTGTTAGATTAGCCTGAAGAGGCTAGGAACAAAATTACTTGTAAGTAAAGGTTGACTGTACAAGCTGCTCAATGGAAATAGCTTAAGAAGGCTAAGAAAAAGACTATCGAAAGTTTCTCGTGTAAGAGAAAGAAGTTGTTAATGGAACTCAATAGTTCTGGTTTAGAACTAGATGTAGGTAAAGTTGGCCGAACCAGTATGAAATCATATGTGTGATATTTTCTTCTCTTTATCTCTTTAATATATATGTGTCATTCATTACTGTTGTTTGAGTTTTAAATTTTCTTGAACATCTTTCTGAAATTGTTTCAAGTTTTTAGACACTTTAGAAAGTAACTTTTTGAATTTAATTAACTCATATTTTTCCACTGTCTTTCAAGTTTAAACACTTGATAGACTTTGTTTTAGTTTTCAAAAAGTTAAAAAGATTTGAAAGCACAATTCAACCTTCTTTCTCGTGCTATATATTCACATATATTTAGCATTAGAGCTCATGCCTCTAAGGGGTTAAGCATCCTAACCGTTGTAGAGGAAAATAATCTTGGCACACAACATTGTACATATTGCTAAGGGAACTTCATTAATAGACCTCCATTCTTTTATGGTGGTGACTATGCCTACTAGAAAGACAAAATAGAGCTGTTTATCAAGTAAACAAGTCTTGACTTGTGGGAGATAATCCAAAATGGTGATAGCATACCAATGGAAGAAGTCCTAGAAAATGTATTTGCTGAGAATGATGAAGGTGGACCTTCAACCATAAGTTCTTAGAAATAGATGGCCTAGCCAACAAAAAGTAAGAGTTCAAATGAACTCCAAGGTCAAATATCTCCTTATTTGTGCCCTAAGCGAAGCAGAATATGACAAGGTTATTGCATGTGACCTAGCTAGGGAAATATGGAATAGGCTACAAATGCTACATGAGAGAATAGACCAAGTCAAAGGAACATAGATCAGCATGTTGGTGCATTAATATGAATTGTTCAAAATGAATGAACATGAGAATATTTATGAGATGACCACTAGATTCATGCATATCATCAACCAACTCAAAGGATTGGGTAAGAGGTACTCAAATTTTGAAATGGTTAGGAAGATTCTAAGAAGCCTACCATCTAAATGGCTTCCAAAGGTCACAACAATCATTAAAGCTAAGCATCTTTAGGCTCTTAGCTTAGATGTTCTTATTTGGTCTCTAAATACTCATGAGGTAGTGCTCCTTGAAGCTCATGGTGAATCTATGAAGAAAAACAAAATTGTGGCTATAAAGACCTCCCATAAAAAGCAAAATCAAGGGAAGGCAATGAAAGCTGTAGAAGTTTTTGAAGAGGAAGAAGACTCAGATAAAGACTTTGAAGAGGATGGAGATGAGATCTTTATGCTTATAAGAAAGTGTCATGAACCAACTAAGGAACGTGATTGCCATATGGGAGATTGGGTCCCCACAGAAGCCTTTGATAATGTGACTAACTAGTATGCATAAATAATAAAAATATATAATCCAACAAATTAATATCAATTGAGTTTCATAATTCTGAAATAATTCCAAAATGTAAATCTTGAAAACAAAGCTGTGTAATAACTATAATCTGGGTCGAAGCCAAACATAATTAAATAAATAACTGGAAGTCAAAAGAAATAATCATGAAACTATGTATGTCAGGGGATCCTGCCTACATAATCACTAGAGTACTACTATAACTACATGAACCTATAACAAGCTTCACTATGAAGCAAAGCTGACCTAAAAAATGCTACAACACTATTAGGGAAGATCCTATGGCGCAACTAAATTTGTAGTTGTATCTGTATCTGTATCTATATCTGTATGGGAGGAAAAGAAAAGGGTGAGTTCATCAAAACTTAGTGAGTGAGCCTCCATTCACAACTCACATGGGACAACAAGAACAATACATAAATGTACATGCAGTTGATATAAAAAATTTAATATTTAATTTCATAGCTATACTAAAAATGATAATTCAATTGAATCAATAACAACAATTAATAGAGAAACAAGAAATGAATTGTATATATATCATTGTAGTGAGCTGATGGCTAAAATTGGTGGGCACCTAACTAGATTGTAACATCTGTCACATCTGGGTTTTACGTATCGCCATCCCCAGTGTAAGTGTAATACCAGGCATGTAGATATTGTCCACTTTGGGGCCTAACTGGTTGCCCCTCACGAATTTGCTCTTCTATCTTTCAAGGGAAAATTGCATCTGCTTAGGGAAGGTATCCACACCCTTGTAAGGTATGCTTTGTTCCCTTCCCCAATTGATGTTAGACTAGTTCTTTGTCACGACCCGCCTAGGGAATGTGATCGACATGTGAGGGATTCAGACTCCACAAAAGCCTTTGGCAACATGACTAGTTAATATGCATAAATGATAAGAATATATTCCAAATTTCTCAAATTTTGCTAAATTCCATATTGCTGAAAATTTTCCAAAACATAAATCATAAATATAAAACTGAATGATAACCATAATCTAGACCGAAGTCAAGCATAATTAATAAAGTAACTGTAGTTCATATAAATAATCATAAAACTATGCATGTTTGGGATCCTGCTTACACAATTACTGGAGCACTACTAAACTAACATGAACCTATAATAAGCCTCACTTCGAAGCAAAGCTCACCAAAAGAAGCTACAACACTACTAAAGAGGATCCTATAGTACAACTGGACTTGTAGTTGTATCCATAAGGGAGGAAAAAGAAAGGGGTGAGTTTATCAAAACTTAGTGAGTAGATAGTCGCCCACATCTCATATGGGACGACAAGGAACTACATAATAATGATACAAATAACATGGAAATGCAAGCAATTACATAATAATGATATTTACATATATGTAATTCGATCTTTTACTTTTCCAACTTAAAGAAAATTAGCTTAAAACTAAATTCATATTCTACAAGCATTCATTGGCATCATGAACATTCACTTATAGGTTTGTCCTCTTAAGGACCGTATCTTGTGATATATCTGAATCATAAAAGTTTGTCTCCATAATCACTTGACATGCCGCCTCCATGGCAGCCAGGTATGCCGAGGTTAATGACTTACAAGTTTGCCTTCATGGCTGCTTGGTATACCGCCTCCTTGGCAGCTAAGCATACCAATGTTAACATTTCATAAGCTTGCCTACATGGCCACTTAGTACACCGCCTCCTTGGTAGATAGGTGTACCAAGGTTAACACATACTGCAATTCTACTAGATTGATTCCAACATACATAAGTTAATTGAATCAACAATAAATTCAAAACACTAAGTATTATTCCTTGTATCTTGTTTGATGCTTAGGAGATAACAATTTAAATATTAAATATTGTGTCATAGAAACAAATCATGCTATATTGTCTACTAATCTACTTGCAATAGTAATAGTAATACTAATAATTATAATAATGATTTAACTACGAACCTTTAATATTATTTACCTATTTGTGATTATTTACCCATTTCTTTATTTCTAAAATGTTAGTTCCCTCATGCTATATAATTAAATTAAATTTAGGAACTGATAATAGTTAAATAATACCTATAAAATTGAAGGTAATCTTGCTATACTTAACGCTTCTTATACTTTAATAGTTAGTTCATAATTTAATCGTAGATGTCGCAAAGCTATTAGTTAATTTTTGTTAATTACTTAAGTCCTATCATGTTACCTAATAACTATTAATTAAACTTTAATTATTACTTAAGTCATTATTATTATTCTGGCTATTATTACCACAATACGTAATAAGTTTGTACTAATCTATTTATATAACTTAGCTATTAACTACTCTCCATCAATTGGCTAAACCCTATCATGTTAAACCTTACTTTCTTACCTAGAAGTATGGCAAGGATGTAAGTAACTCCAACATCCGTGCAAGCGGGGGTGGGGGTACCTGCAAAGACATTCAGACACTCAAGCCAGTGGGTGCGTAAAGAGTGTTGAGGTATTTGTGAGTGATAGAAGTTGTGTCATAACCCTATGGTAAATCTGTTTATGATCTTCCTTAAGTGTAGGAGATATTTTTGCAATTTAGTTAGTAATAGAGATACGATATGATAAGATATTATAAGATATAGAAAGCACCTATTCGGGATTTTATGAGATATTTTCCACTAAATCTGGCCGAGTCTTCGAGGAGAGAGGGGCACCAGCTGACCAATCTTTACGCCTGAGCTCCTATATCTCCACCTATATTTCTGGCCCAATACATAGTTTCGAGCTTGGTTGACGGCCAAGCATATGTGATGAGCATGTAAGCCATACTTCTTAGGTCGAGGACTTCATGCCAAGCTTGAAGATATTGTCTTGAGTTGTGGGTCTTTTCAGTTGCTGTGATGGCAGTTGTGGGAGGACATGTTATAACATGTGTTACTTTGTCATTGGTGGGTAATCATTTCTCATTAATGGGGAGTTATGCATTTGCATATCTTTGATTGGATTAAAGTGGTTAGCCCATTGCTGTTGGATGTAATGAGCATCTCAAATGTATTACCAAGTGGAAGGAAGTATTCTTGACCGCTATATGGGCTTAGTTTTGAGTAAAAAATAAGGAAGAGTTTTCGCATTTCATCTTTTAAAAAACACTTCATTTCTTCATTGCTTTCTCTGCCATTTTTGCATTATGAGAGATTCAAATCTGACAACCATACTTTGATTTCTTCTATTTTCAATCGGTGAGTTTGATTCTTTTTCTCATTCTCTTTTGTTTGGTCTATTTATTTTGCTTAGAACTCTAGGGTAGAAGATTGTGTTTTTTTGCTTGTGTTTTTATGGATTAATTTCCTTTTTCCTAAGCTTCTTTCATCCCTTTGCTTGTCTAGGTATTTATTGATGGCTAATAGGGAAGATATTTCTGCCTCTAAGAAGGGGAAAAATATAGTGGATGAGAGTAAATATGATCCCTATGGTTAGGTTAGTAGTGAGATTAGGAAGCTAGCTTCAATTTTTAACAATAGGGAGTTGACTTGTAGGTTTAGGGTAGCTTGTTTGGTGTCTTCTTGTGGGGAGAATAGGATAAATTATCTCCCTTATAATGTTGAGGATAGGGTGTGTAAATATAGGAAACAGGATGGTAAAGCTGACTTTGTCTATATGTATATAGATTTTTCTGAAAAATTGGATGTAAAGATGCCTTTTACCTGTTTTGAGAAAGGGTGTCTAAACAAAGTTAACATCACCCCTTTTCAACTTCATCCAAATAGTTGGGCCTTTATGTGAGCTTTTGAGAATTTTTTTGATATGCTCAGTCATGAGCCCAATGTTAGTGTATTCTTTTATCTTTTTTCTGGTCAAAAGAGTAGAAAATGGGAGTTAGGTTTCATTTAATAGTGTTCCCCAAAAAAAGTTACTGATCCTTTTGACCTTTAATTTTAAGAAGTTTAAAGATAAGTTTATAAAGCTTAGGTTAGTTGAGTCTGAGTTTCCTTTCTTTTTAAATTCGAGTGGTTTGGAGAAGGTCCCTCTATATTGGCAGCATAATCCTCGCCAAATCTTGAGAGTAGAGTATAGTTCTCTTACCTTGGATGATCAGGTTATGGTTGATTTCTTAGAGGAATGTATGAGTTTGAGCTCTCCTTTTTCTCATGAACTTTTGTTGGAATAGGAGTATGAGAATGTCCTCAAGCATATAGGCGGTTCTTTACTAAATGTTCATTTATTTGTTCTTTTTGTTGGAGTTTGTTTATGTGTTTGCTGATCTTGTTTACTTTCTTTTGTAGGTGAAATGGCTCCTAAACTTGGTCCTAAGGAAATGGCTGCTTTCAAGCTTCAGAAGAAGGTGGTTGTCAAGGAGAATCTAGCCCCGCCGATCTCTCATGGGGCTAGTTCAAGTTTGGGTACTCCTACTGATCCGAACCCTTTAAAGAATCAAAAGAGGGCAATGGTTGGTGCTGGTCTCAGTTGATGGCTTCCTTTTCTGCTACTGCTCTTACAGGGGCTACGGAGGTTAAAGACTTCCTCGACACCATTAATTCTTCTAGCCTCTAAAGTGTAGAATTTCCCATTTTGGAGTTCATTGATTAATAATTCCTCTACCCTGAAGATGCGGCTCTAATCGAAATGGCGGGGATTCCTGGTCTCTGTCGCTATTTGGAGATCTAGTGTCTTTGCCAGGCAGCAATTACTCGGCACTTGGAGAAGAGGTTTGGAAGCTTAATTTGGGAGCTTGAGATGTCAAGGATTATCTCGGCTGACTTTAAAGCCGAGAAGGAGGAAGCTGAAGCAAAGCTGGCTGACAGTCTAGTTACTCAAGTGAAAGTCGATACTGAGGCTACCAATCTTCAGATTCATGAGCTTGAAGCTGAAAAGAAGATCTTTGAGGCTGACAACAGGAGGCTTGGTGAAGAGAATAAATGCTTCTAGGGTAAGGTTGATTCCTTGATGGGTGAGGTGGTCGACTAGTACACAGTTAGCTTTGATTGGGCTCTTGAATAGGTTCAGTTCTTTTTCAGGGAGTTGGACTTAGTTCAATATGGTCCTTTTAAGGAGGTTATTAATGGCATATTGATCAACCATTTTACTGCTGTTGAAGGTGCTTAGGCCAGATGTGAAGGAGGGGTTGGAGCTGAAGTGGGAGATGGTTGAGATGAGGTCCAAGTCATGGAGCCTGTTCAGACCGTTTTCCTAACTAAGGCTGGAGCCTCTATTAATGTTGATCCTTGAGCCTTGTACTTTTTGCTTTTGTTTTCCAAGTACTTGTATTTTATTTTCCAAGATATGCTCAGACTATGGTGTAATACCTAACGTAATCAATTTCCTTTTTATTTAACATTGATGTTCAATGTCGTATTGTTGTTCCTTTGAGTTTGAATATTTGACACTTATTCAAAGAAGAGTATAGATGTTTGTGTGAAATAACTAGTATATTTGTTGGCTATGTCCAAGGTGTGCCTTCCTGACTTGGTTGTGCCAAGGTTTTTGTAAGTGTAACTTGTGTGCCTTTACAACTTGGCTGGTGCCAAGGTTTATTGTGAGTATGGCAGCTTTGGTGTGCCTTTACAACTTGGCTGGTGCTAAGGTTTGTGATGAGTATGGCAGCTTCGGACCTTTGTAACTTGGCTAGTGCTGAGATTTATGTGAGTCATTCGTTGATGGACTTTCACAACTCGATTGGTACCAAGGACTATTCTGAGTTAGCCTTTTATGTTTCATAAGAGTGACAACATAATGTAAGAACTAGATAATATATTAAAAAATTAGATTACAAGTGTAATTTTTTGCCACTGAAAATGTTTGGCTCACACAATCATGCCTCGTTAAACCTTTGTTGGTAAAACCCAGTGGGATAAAACCCAACAAAGGAAAAAGGGTGCACCCATCATGTGTGATTTGAGGAGTTTTACTCTAGCTATAGTATTTTCTTAAATACGCAACATTCCACATCCAAAGGAGTTCTTGTCTTGAGAGTTCGGTGATCTTGTAAGCCCCTTAGCCAACATCGTGAGTTACTTGGAATGATCCTTCCTAGTTAGGGGCTAGCTTCCTCTTTCCTAGGGGCTTCCTTTGTAGTTCCAACTTGTGTAGGACTAGGTCTCTAGCTTGGAAGGTTCTTGGTTTGAGCTTCTTATTATAAACTCGGGCTCCTTTGGCTTAGTTGCTTGTTCTTTTATGTGAGCTAGTTCTTGGTCTTCTTCCACAAGATTTAGCTAAGCTCTTTAATTTTCTTCATCTGACACTTCTGTAAATGCCATTCATTAGGCATTAAGTTGGCCAGCCTCTACTAAGAGCATAACTTCATTATCGAAAATGAGCTTGTATGGTGTTTCCTATGTTGAGGATTGAGCAATGGTTTGATATTCTTAAGGGATCTTGGGGAAGTCTTCGACCTAGAAACCTTTGGCTTTGTTGGGCTTTTTCTTCAATGTCATGAGGATGACTTTATTGGCAGCTTCCACAAGGCCATTGGTTTGAGGGTGTTCTACAGAGGCGAAGATGTGCTTGATATGGAAATTCTCACAGAGTTCCTTTAGTTTTCGATTTGTGAATTGTGTTCCATTATCGGTGATTAGCTCTTTTGGGAGCCCGAATTTGCATATGATTCTTTTCCAACTGGATTTTTGGACTTTCTCTGCAGTAATTGTTGTAAGGGTTTCTGCTTTGATCCACTTGGTGAAGTAATCAATGGCCACCACTAAGTATTTGAGCTATCCGGGTGCTAGGGGAAAAAGGCCGAGGATGTCGATTTGCCATTTGTAGAAGGGCCGCTAGCCTCAGATAAGTGTAGTGCCTTGGGGTGTCTTTGGAAGACTTTAGAGAATTTTTGGCATTTGTCACATTTGCATTCGCATTCCGTGCAGTCTGACTTCATAGTTATCCAAAAATATCCAGCTTGGAGTATTTTGGCAGCTAGAGCTCGACCTTTGATGTGGTTTCCTCAGACTCCTTCACGTACTTTAGTCATTCATCATTAACTTCATGGGACCAGACACTTCAAGAGTGGGAGTGAATAGCCTCGCCTAAACAGTAGTCCTTTACATATAGTGTAGTAACTTGCCTATCTTCTGAATTTCTTATCATCGGTCATCGAGTTTTGTAAGGCCCTGATTTTCTAATAGAGTAAAAATGACCAAAATGTCCCTGAGGTCATTTTCGGCCCGGAATTTGAGGAAAGCCGATCCATCAGTCCTCGAAGGGAAAACTTAATGTTGGCAAACTCAATGTTGGAAGGGGATTAGTTGACCTGTGTGCCTTTCTGGGATCAAAAATCTCATTTTCTGAGTTTTCAGATCAAAATAACCAAAATACCCCTGTGGTATTTGACCCATTTGCAAGTGCCGGATAAACCCGAAACTTCTCCATATGGTTTTAAAAGGCGTTTTTTATGTAGTTTGTGACTTCAGTATTAGTCCCGGAGGCCCCGGGCAAAATTAATGTAAAATTATGATTTTGCCCCTAGCTTTGTGTTTTTGAGCTTAATCATGTGATTAATCAAAATTAAGCAATATTAGGCTCTAATCGAAGATTAATTAATTTCCATAATTAATCTAAAGTCAAAATAATTTATTAAAGTTGATTAGAACCTAAGAATGCTTAATTTCAACTTAAAATCTTATTTTAAATTCAAGATTCCTAGTCATTGAATCTTAAATAGTGTTTTCTCTCTCCAATTCCTTAAATCATGGAATTGTGTTTTCAATTGTTTATTCACAAATGAATTTTAAATTCCCTAATGATGTATGAGCACTCCTAATCTTGTCATAAAATTCCTAAACCTCATTCTTAGTCACCTAAACTTATGCTTAATGACTCATAACCTTGTACCTAAACTAATACACATCTAAACCTATCATTAACACACAATTACATGAACAAATCTCCCTCCCCCTTGGCTGTCCAGGTCTGGCCGAACCCATACCCCTCCACTTTCCATCACATGCTCTAATTTTCACACTCCAAAGGCCATGCTTTCACCTTACATGCACCATACTTTATCATACTTTGCTTGAATGACTAAGTGAATGACTAGATGAATTAGATATTTTTCCTCCAATTTTTTGCCCAAAAACTGCCAGCTTCTCATGCCATTCTAGAAGGATTATTTCATTTCAAATTTGAAAGAAAAATCAATTCAAACTCTATGCTTGAACCCATACTTGAAGCCATACCTCCCATACTTCCAACCTTACTCCTCCATGCTTCAAAAATTCAATCTCTCACCTCATAGAACATGAGGCATGTCATGGTTTCTTGTTTCCTTCAATGAGACTTCATTTGTTTCATTCTTCTATAAATACCTTGCTTAGAAGCACTTGGAAACACTTTAGATCATTTGCAAAGTTTTAGTTTCCAAGCTTTCTTGAGTTCTTTTCTTTTCTCTCAAATAGTTCTTAGAGTTCTTCTTGTTCATCTTCATCTTCTTCATCCTCTCTTCATATCATCATCACATAATCTCAAACCACCACCTCACAACCTCAAACCACCTCCTAAACACTCAAACACTTAACCTCAAACACTAAACCACCAAGAACACATCTCCTTTCCTTCCTCTCCCTCAAGGCCAAAGCCATCATAGCATCCTAGGAGGGGTTGCTCATTTTATTTCTTTTCAAGAGTTCAAGCTTTCCTCTTCATCACTTGGTAGGAGCTGTTTTCTAAACTTTATTTTGCTTGAAAATGTGTTTTTTTTCTCTAGTTTTCTCTTGATTTCTTTTTGAACTTTTCTTTGTTTTCCCTTTGTTTCAGCCATGAGGCCTTGTTTTGCTTCATGATAGCTCAATGATGAGAGCTCCTAGATGATGACCATGTGTTCATCTCAAAGGAACCTCTAGAGCTTGAGATTTTCCTTTCTTTAAGTTTTAATCTTCATTTTCCAACTTAGATGATTTTAACTCAAGAAACTTCTTCATTTTCTTTGCTCATTTGATTTTGGTTTCGTTGCTTTTCTTTCCTTTGAAATTCAGCCTTGGTTTCTATCTCCTTGAGGCTTTGTTTTCTTTTAAAAGTTTGCTTCTTTTTGAGCTTGATGATGATGTTCAAGAGTCATGTAATTCCTTTGAGAACTTGGTTCAAGAACTCTAAAGCTCTCTTTGTGATGAGGTAAGTGTTGGGTTATGTTGGGTGTTAAAGTCTTGTAAGAGCTCTAGCTAAGATTAAAATAAATCTTGCATTCATGTTTATGTTTATGCTTTGCACATCATATTTATTTTCCTTGCTATCACTAAATATCAAGAATAATAAATGAACTTGTATTATCATATTTATATTTCAAGCTTTGCATTATCATGTTTATATTTTCAAGTCCTCACCTAAATATTAAAGATAATATCAAGTTGCATCTCATGTTTATTTCATGCTCTCACTTTATTTTCTAAGGAAAGATAAAATATGTGCATGGGCATGTTTAAGTTTATGTTATCACCTAAGAGAACCTAGAGCTCAAAGACTTGCCCACTATTATCTCAAACAAAGGCTTGAAAATTATATGTTCTTTAGCTTTTTGATTTCAGCCTTAGGAGGTTTAATTTGTTACAAGTACTAAAAATCTATGTTTCATAATTTTTCTAAGCTTTTATGAGCTCAAGAGATGTTTAGAATAAAGTTTTATGAATTTAAAACCTCTTGAGATTAATTTAAATTAGCCACTGCCTTTACAAGTATTTTGATGATTTTTATGAGATAAAAATGTTTACAAATGAGTTTTTTAAGTTTTAGAAAGATTCCAAGAGAAACTAGTATTCTATGTGTTTTAGAAATCAAGTTTTATGCCTTGTTTGTTGGAGATGAATTCGGTTCTGCCTTGCTTGCTATGCTTACTGTTTTGTGCTATTTTAATGATGATAATATGAGTATGTTCATGTATATTTAATGCAAAAATTCATATGTGAAAGATAAGACAAGTTAGTAACTAGAAAAGAATTAATTTGAGACTTTTAGATCCCTTAGTAAAGTATTTTTCTGGATTCTGTGTAGCAAGGTTTAGAATTGAAAATCATGGTTTATAATTAGCCTAAATGTGTAGGAATTGCTCATAATTGGTTTAGGACTTGATCTTGATACCTTAGGAGCAAACCAAACTTAGAAAGGGTCAATGTTGTGACTCCTAGATACCCGTAAAGTAAGAATTTCGGATTCTGCATTCTTGAGGTTTAGAAATATTTACGATCATAGAATTGAGTGAGGAATACTTAGATATGAGTCTATAGGTATCCGAGAGCTTAAGTTTTGATCTGATACAACTTAGATTTTAAGTTAAAGGACCTTAAGGGTCAAAACATAAAACATTAAGAAGTCTTTAATGCTTTGAGTGATTTATGCAAGTTTGATGTTGTGATCCATGATGCTATGATGGAATGAATTATTGACATGTTAAGTGGATTATGACCTTGAGAATTGAATGAGAAATGTGAAAGTGTTATAAGCTTGTGGCATAAAGTCGGTTTAAAGGAAATTCGGTTTACAACTGTCATGCTATCAAATTTCCGTCACACCTAAAGGACTTGAGAATGTTTTTGAAGTATGATATGAGATTGAAAACCCTGGGTGACACCGATTCGGCCGAGCACCCCCAGGAGATTTGTATGTGACAAAGCACTGAGATGCGCTTTCCTGGGTGACACCGGTTCGGTCGAGCACCCCCAGGGGAGACAAATCCGTGAGGGTATGAGTAGATGCAGCCTACCAAAGCGGACAAATTGCTGTGGCGAAATGCCCGCAAAGCGTTTCAAAGAGGGTATATCCTAAAAAAGGTGATCCCTAGCCCCCTAGCCCGTACTTAAGGAGTCGGGATTATTTTTATGATATATTTCGCTTATTTAGATAATAAGCAGGAGCTAGTGACGACTAGCCAAGGTATGAGCTCATAGCCTAGTTATTTTTAGGGTGGCCTTGTTATGCTGAAGTACCATGGTTGATGTCACACAAGATGAGGAAAGCTCCACTTGAAAGTTATTTGCCCTTTATGCCACATGGATTGTTTCTTGATGTTATGATTTGTTGATTCATATGCTCAAAGTATTGCCATGCATTCATGCTTAATATGTTGCATTCATGACATTGAGAAGCATTCTAAAAGGAATGAACCTTGGATAATTAGTTTTATAAACCTTAATAATGAATCTTATATGCATGCACACCTTTTATAAAGAAACCTAAGGTTCCTGAGGATGTGAACGATGTAACCCTAGGATAGGAGATTCCTACTGAGATTCTTTAGTAAGAATTCTCACTCCTTTCTCTTCCTTCTCTTTCTTCCGTCACATCTTCAGAGAGCGATGGCGACGTTTGTGGTCTTTGTCGACACGCCGACGTGGGAGGTTCACTTTGATCCGGATCACGGATCATATCATTTTGAGGGACAGTACACGGTACGAGTCTTCATGTTTGTCAGACGTCCTTTCGCCCACCCTGTATAGAGTTATCGCTTCTCCTCAATGTCTCCCTATGATGATGCCATGGTTTTTGAGTGCACTCGGATGCGCAACAAGAGGCTTCTGCGGGCGTATACTGGTGGATCGATGCCCTGTGCTTCTAAGACTATGTACGCCGGTCTCTCGATTCGGAGGACGACCCTTCTGAGGACCCGCCGACGTATATGTACAGTGAGAGCTCCGCTCCCACTCCTCAGTTCGTGCGAGGCGAGAGCTAGGAGACCATCATGCAGCCGAGACTAGCTAGGCAAGCCGAGACTAGCTAGGCGAGCTGAGATGCGCCCTCGCCGAGGGGCTCATGCTCAGTCATCGCGTGTGCCTACTCCTGCCACACTGCGTCCATGGATCGGTTATGTTCTTCCATATCCCGAGTTCCAGTAGTCGACGTTGTAGGGGAGGTTTAGTGGACATACTTTCACATAGATAGGATAAACCTTCTTTCGTCTTGAGGTTATCCACTCTAGGTGTACTCGGGTAGTCGTGGTTTATCTATGTTTTCCTTGCTTTTGTATTCGTGCTGTATTTTCATTTTCTTATGTATTGGAAGCTCAGCCCGATTCTATAAGGGCGTGACTATCTATGTATTCTAAATATGATATTAATGAAAAGTATCCTTTGTTGTGTTAATCGATGTTCCATTGCTACATGCTTTATTTATTGTGTTCTTTATGCTTGATATTTGTGCTTTATGTTTCTGTCTCACGATTTGATAAGAACGCGGCTCTCACTTTGGTTTTATGTTTTCAAAAAAAAAAAATTACCGTAATTTTCGCTAAGTATTTTATTAAAAGAATGAGACTAAGAAGTAATAACCTAATGATTAACCTAATGAGTTCTAAAGAGTTGGGTTAAAAATTATGGTGTTACAAGTTTGGGATTTCTTTTGTGGTAGGTAGTTGAGGAGTGGAGTTCACCAATCTTGGCCTCCTATTCAACGTTGCAAATTTCATATTAGAGGCAGCTTGAGCTTTGGAGTTTTACCTGTATTACAAACTTGTTATTCTGTTGCTTGCTAGTGCTAACGAGCTTAGAGAAGATGTCAGCTCTGGTGTTCTGCTCTCTGGGTATGTGTACCACTTTACATGTGTCAAAGTGTTGCATCAAATTTGTTACTACTTCTTGGTATTTCTCAAAGAGAGGATCTCTGGCTATGAAAATACCATTGACTTGATCAACGACGAGCTGTGAGTAAGCTTTTATGATGAGTTGTTAGGCTCCAACTTCTTGGGCGAGCTTGAGTCCTGCTATGAGTGCTTTATATTCTACCTCATTATCACTGGCATGGAATTGGAACTAGAGGGATTGCTTAATTATGGTTCCCTTTCTATTTTCTAGAGTAATTCCAACTTTGCTTCCTTTGCCATTGGATGCTCCATCTACATGTAGTATCCAAGAGCCAAATTCTTGTTAGGCAATCAACTAGAGGTCGGCTAAGAAGTTGGCTAGGGCCTAGGCCTTGATCGATCCTCTGGTTTGGTATTCTAGGCTATGTTCTGAGAACTCAATGGACCGTGAGATCATTCTTCTAGCTAGTTCTGGTTTGATTAGTATCTGTCTAATGGATTGTTTTGTTCGGACAATGATATGGTGGCTCTAGAAGTACGATCTTAGCTTCCTAGCAGAAACCACCACTGTATAAGCAAGTTTTTCAATCCTTTCGTATCTTTGTTCAGGTCCTTGGAGTGTTTTGCTAATGAAATAAACAGGTTATTGTTCTTTATTTCGTTCTGTCACTAGAACCAAGCTCACATCGTGTTCGGTGATGAATAGGTAGAGGAAGAGGGTTTCTCCGAGATAGGGTTTGGTGAGGACAAGTGGTGTAGAGAGAAACACTTGTAGTTCAGTGAAGGCTTTTTCACACTCCTCGGACTATTCAAAAATTGCCTATTTTCTTAGTGTTATGAAAAAAAATGGGGCTGCTCTTTTTACTGATCTTGAAAGGAAACGGGACAGGGTGCCCAAACGACCTATGAGCTCCTATACTTCTTTGCCCGAGTTTGGGCTTCTCATTTCCATTATTGTTTGGCACTTGTTGGGATTAGCTTCTATTCCTCGATTGGTGAGCATGAATTAGAGGAATTTCCCTCCCCATGGACTCTGAGTGCATATCTTTCTAGATTTAGCCTCATGTTGTACCTTCGCAGTTGTTCGAATATCTCTTCAAGGTCTTTAATGTGATTTCTGGTTGAAGGATTTTTTGCTACCATGTCATCAAGGTATACTTCGACATTTCTACCGATCTATTCTTCAAAGACTTTATTCATAAGTCTCTAATGGCTTTTGCATTCTTCAGACTAAAAGGCATGCCTTTATAGCAAAAGTTAGCTTGCTCAGTGAGGAATGCAGCTTTGTCTTCGTCTTCTGGATGCATCTTGATCTGGTTATAACCTAAGTATAGATCCATAAAGCTCAGATACTGATAGCCAGAGGTGTTGTCAACAAGTTTGTCGATGCTGGAGATTGGGTAAAAGTCTTTGGGGCAGGCCTTGTTGAGGTTGGTGAAGTCTACACACATGGGCTGCTTCCTTGAGCTCTTCTTTACTATTACCACATTTGCATGCCAAGTGGTGTGCCTGATTTCTTTGATAAAGTTAGCCTTAAGGAGTTTTCTGGTTTCCTCTAGGGTAGCTTTCTAGCGCTCAGCTCCAATAGTTCTTTTCTTCTATGTTATAGGTCGAGCCTTTGGGTTGACCATGAGCTTGTCGCTGATTATGTTTAGGTCAAATCCTGGCATGTCGGCCGAAGTCCAGGAAAAAAGATCAGCATTGTTTAGGAGTAGGGCATGTAGTTCTGCTGATAGGTTTAGGGGGAGGTCGGCCCCAATGAAGGTTACCTTTTTGGCTTCATTACCAATTTGAACAGGTCATAAATCATCGATGGGTTGTGGACGATTCTAGATCTCCCCTCTAGGGTCGATTTTAGAGATCAAAGGGGTTTGGTCAGTATTAAATACTGTGTGTACATTTTTGGTCTTCAGCTTTTCTATGGACTTTAGCTTCAGGCATTCATTGTAGCATGTTCTAGTTTCTTTCTGGTCGGCATGGACTACACCGACTTTAGATTGAGAGAATGGGAATTTCATGGCTAGATAGGGTGTTAAGACTACAGCTCCTAAGGTGTTAAGTGAGGCTCACTCTAGGATTTTGTGATAAGGATTGGTGGAGATCGACTATCTTTGTCAATGGTGCGGTGCCAAATGTGGTCCTTAGCCATATATAGCCGAATACTTTGACTATGTTTCTTGTGAATCCGACAAGCTCGCCATTGTAAGGACGTAGTGAGATTTCAAAGAGTTGCATCCGTTGAAAGTAGAGTAAATGAGGGTTTTGGCTAAACTCCCCTAATCCACTAGGACTTTCCTGACTAAAAAATTGCCCACAAGGATGGACATTACAACAGGATCATGTAAATTTTCATCAATCCTTTGAAATCAGAGACTGAGAAAGATATTGTTGTCTTCCGCGTTGAGAGATATGATACTCCTTCAAGTGACATGATTGCCCGGAGTGACCTTTCTCTAACTAAGCTTATCTCGCCTCCTCCTGTGAATCCCCAGTAACGTGGTCAATGACACCATAGATTTTAGTGTCTTTATGAGAGTGAGATCATCTTCTCCTTTCAAGCTTCTTCTGTTGTGGTGGGTTTCACTGTTAGAAGATGTTGAGGGGTTGCGACACTTTTGTTTTCTTTCTCAGCTTTGGCCTTTTTTCTTTTCTTCTTTTTTCTCATTGATGAATTTCTTCAGGTATCCTTGTTGGATAAGGCATTTAATCTGTTTTTTCAAACTTTTACATCCATCAGTTCAGTGTCCTATGGAGTTTTGATACTCACACAATTTACTTTTACATATGCCTTTTGGACCTAGCTGAGGGTTGCCTTTTATTGGTCTCAGGAGTCGAGTGCTGAATATCTTTATCAGAATTGTACTTGCCCAAGCATTGAGTAGGGTGTAAGTAGCGAATCTTGGCTCAAAGTACTCAGAATTATTATTTCTTTTGTTCTTGGCCTTGCCATCCTTTGTTTATGGTCCGAGCTATCTTTATCTTCTTTTTTATTATTCTTTTCTACAACCCGAAGCTACTCAGCACCGATGTATCCGAGAGCAGTTTTGCAGAGTTCATGTATGGTCTTTGGCTAGAATGCAGGCCAATCCTGATTGCTAGGCTTTCCTTGAAAGGTCCAAAATACAGGCCAATTATGATCTAGTGGAGCTTTGCTATTAGGTTTAGGTCCGGGATTTATGATGTCTCTTCTTGGAATCTAGTCAGTTAGGCTTTCAAGGACTCATCAGGTCATTGTTTATCATGTTCTAGGGAGTCTGAGGTTTTTATGTAAATTTTGGAGGATACAAACATGTTGGTGAAAGCTTTTGCGAGGTCATCAAACCTGTGAATGGAGTTTAGGGATAGGGCAGAGAACCAAAGTAGCACCGACTTTTCCAAAAAGGATAGGAAAGTGTGGCAGAGGATTCTGTTAGTGGCCGTGTTGATAAGCATCATGGGTCCGAACATCGTGATAAACGATTGGAGGTCTCCTGTTCCATCGTAGGGGGAGTGATTTTTGGAACCTGAAGTCGAGGGGCTGATTGATTGCCATGAGTTTTTCTGAGAAAATACCATAATATATTGTTTCGGGTTCATCATCAGACTCGGCGTGGTAGTTAGGATACCTAGAGTATGAGGGTTTGCCATTACCAAAATCATACCTAGCATGTTCGGTATTCCCAGGGTTAGTGGCTCCTAGTTTGGAATTTTTCGCATTCTCAGCCCTTAGGGATTAGTTTTCTTCTTAGAGTTTTCGAAGTTGCTCGGCCAGGCATTGATTTTCTTCTTCTAGCTGGTTGAGGTTAGGCAGAGGTTGGTTTTTGAGGGATGTGTTTTGGCTTGAAGCATCATCCATGGATAATGGTGTTTGAGGTTACGGGGTAGGCTTGTTTATTGACCCCGCGATGGGCACCAATGCTCTTACCTAGAAGTTTGGCAAGGATGCAAGTAACTCTAACGCCCGTGGAAGAGGGGTGGGGGTACTTGTAAAGACACTCTGATGCTCAAGTCAGTGGGTGCGTGAAGAGTGTTGAGGTATTTATAAGTGACAAAAGTTGTGTCATACCTAGGGGCGTTAGCCCCCTTATATAATGTGAGGTTTCCCCATGGTAAATCTCTTTATGATATTTCTTAAGTGTAGGAGATATTTCTGTAATTTAGTTAGTACTAGATATTATGAGATATAGAAAGATCCTATTTGGGATTTTAGGAGATATTCTCCACTAAATCTTGTCAAGTATTAGGGGAGAGAGGGGTACCAGCTGGCCAATCTTTAGGGCCTATGCCCAAGCTCCTACGTCTTGGGCTAAGGTACCAGCCCATATTTCTAGTCCAGTACACTTACTTTTTCTTATTTTAGTTGGACACTGTACTAGTTATTTAATTGAGTTCTAATATTAGGCTGGGTTCCATATATATAATTAAGACTTACAAAACATCATCTCTGTTCTTGCTATTCTAATTGATATTCATATGGTAACAATGAAATAGTTATGAACTATTTTATCTCCTTAAATTTTATGGTAACTAGCTGGATCATATTATACTAAGTAAGTAATAATAACATTTTCTAATATTCATATAAATTATTCTATGATATCTTGCCTGCTACTGTTCATATATGATAATTCAATAATACTTTTATTTGTGAAATCATGATAACTGTCAACCTATTTTTTTAATGAGAAGATTCATATCATGCCAAACAAAATCACATATTCCTAAAATATAATATAACTTGATTTTCCAAAATATGATTTTCATGATAACAATGGTAACATTCATTTCATAAAATATTTTTAATGGCTAAAATATACTCATGAGCAACTACCCACTCACCGTTGATAGCCGAGAGTGTGCTTCCACTAGCAACTTGACTCTGGGAAGGAAGAATGTTGTGAGAAAACTATGCTTGATAATGCCCAAACTCTAGACAAAAAAGGGAAGAAAATGACTAAATTCCATGAAAATCGCTTATCGGAAGAGAATAATTAGAGAAAATTGAGAGAAATTGTGTTTTTCTCTTTAGGGAAAAATCATTGGGCAGCTAGAGTTCTTAAACCCCAAACCCCAAACCCTAAACCCCTAAACCCTAAACTCCAAACCAAATGCTTTTGTGTCAGGAAACACACCGCACGAGACTTAGTTCACTGTTTCAACACTTCATAAATTTTAAAAGCTAAGTAACTTATGTAATATCCTCCCAAGTATAACATTATCCTTAAGTCATACATCGTACTCAAGAGTTGTTACTTATTAATTAGTGAACCTTTCTTAATTAGCTATTGTAAGATTAATCATATCGTGAAATAACTAATTTATGATTCTATTAAAATATATAGCAAAGAAACAAAATATTTATTTAATACACAATCAAATACAAAAGGAAGCTTTCCTATGAGCTTGAGTACATATTTGTTCTCTATTACGTTTATGGATATATACCTACAACTAAGTACAACACAATAAAAGCATCAACTACTAAATTACTGCAATTCGATTCCTTTTGTGTAGCAGCCCTAGTATTTCTCTGGATCAACCTGGAGATACCACGGAAACACAAACATATAGGGTGATGAATTATACAATTCTCAATAGGGCATTTTCCCAAATACACAATCGTAATATCATCGTCATCATCCCAGTCACTTTGGTTTATTAAGAAAAAGGTGATCATGCATTAAATAATAACAATTCATTTTTAAAGTTCCAAATCATACTTCTGAAGTGAGTTGCTTTTAAAGGAAAGCGATCACTTAGTACACATTAACCATAAGCTCATAATCATAGTAAATAATGTTAAACAAAATGATTCGATATGTTATAAATATGTATATGCCCATTGTAGTGAATTATCTTTAATTGCCCTTGATAAATCAAATAGGATGTTATCTCTCTTTATATGCCCTCGACAAGTTGAAGAGGATTTCAAGTTTCTTTATTTGCCCTTGAAAATTCAAGAGGATCTCATTTTTCTACTTATAGCTATAGAACTTAATTCAGTGTATCATTCACTTTTTTTTTAATAGGTATTCATTCACAATGTGAATTAAATTATGCCTCAAACCAATCCTTAAAGTCACTAGCGTGCTTTCATATATAACTAGAAATTATGCCCGTGCGTTGCACGGTTTTTTTAATTAAATGTTAAATAGATAGTTAAGTTAAACTATTGTAATGATTAAAAGGTACATATGATTAGAATACAAAAAAGGGATCAATAGTAATTACATTTCAATAATAATTGCATTGAGGAAGTTCATTGAACACTTCATTGTAGACTACATTTTTAGTCTAGTCTTTATATTTCTCATCTTTTTCAAGTATGAGAATTTTCAGCCCTTTTGGTGAAGTCACTCTTGATAATGCCACATATAACTGTCCATGACAAAATACAGGTTTTGGCAAATATAGACCCACATGGTTCAATGATTGGCCTTGACTTTTGTTTATTGTCATTGCATAGCAAATCTTTATGGGAAATTGTTTCCTTCACAAGATGAAAGGCCACTTTGAATCCTTTGCTGTCAAAACTATTCGCGGAATGAGTACTTTTGCACCAATATTACTTCCTGAAACAACTTTTGCTTCTATGATCCAATCTCCTAAGTTGACAATAAGTAGTCTTGTCCCGTTGCACATTCCTAATGCGGGATTTATGTTTCTGAGCAACATAATCGGCATCCCTTCTTTTAGTTGTAAATAATGGTTTGGGAACCCAGTAAAATTTAAAGTATTAAAAAATTCTACTGGATACATAAGCTCTTGTTCTACTATGTTATCAGTTGCTTTATCAATCTCATCTGAGCTTCTATATTGTTTTGTTTGACCTTCAATCATATTGAAAATATAACCATTGATTTCATCAACTGTGTCATTTAAAGGAGTCAATATTGCTCTTTCCCTAAGATATTCTTCATCCCGCATGTGCTGCTGTAAATCTGGATATGTGCTGTCAACTATTTGTTTGAGTGGATCATCGGCAAGCTTAAGAAGATATTGTATTGGTATTTTTGTCCATGTAGGAAGGTCTTCTCCCTCTCTGGTTGTTGTTGGTATTTTTCCATCACCAACTTGTAGAAGCCATTCATTAAATTCACGTGCTGAAGAATTTACTATACCTGAAGCTGAAGTGTCACTAACTCTCATACTTTTTGTCAGCATAAAGATTGTACAATGATCCCACAAATATGATTTGTTTATACACGCCTGAACTATGTCTTGCCTTTGTCCTTGGGGTATTACAGGTAGTATTTGCCTAAAATCTCCACCAAGAAGCATGGTTTTTCCTCCAAATGGACTCATTGCTTTGTCTCGATTTCTATAGCCAACAATGTCTTTAAGTGTCCTATCAAGTGCCTCAAAAGCCAATCTCTTTATCATCGGCGCCTCATCCCAAATAATGAGGTCTGTTTGAAGTATTAGTTGGGCAAGCTGAGTGTTTTGCTTAATTGAGCATGTAGTATCTTCAAAAACATCTAATGGTATTTGAAATCTACTATGAGCTGTTCTACTTCTGAAGTAGTAATGATGCAATACCTATATAATTGTAAACAAAATCAAGCTTAAGTAAATTCTGAGTAAAAAGAAAGTAAACGTGAGACATAATTAAAATGTAAAAATTTTTTAGTATAATACTTTTTAATTTTTTTCAATTTTAGCTAATAAGATTTGAAAAAATGTTGAGTGAAAAGAAACTATTAGCTACCTGATGAAGCAACAGCAAGTACAATTCGTTTCTCTGCCCTTAATTTTGCAATGATAGTATTGTAAAGAAAAGTCTTTCCAGTGCCTCCATGACCATAGACAAAGTAAACTCCTCCCATATTAGTAGACACAGCATGGATAACATCATTGTATATTTGTCTTTGTTGCTCATTAAGTAATGGGTGACACCTTTCATGCTCCTGTGTAAGGTCTTCAACATTATAGTTAAGTTCTTCTCTGATGAGTCTGTTATCCATTGTTTCAATAGATGATGTATCTGGTAGAGGTAGTCCATTAAAATCAGAAAGCTCTTTTCCATTCTTGATCAATATCTTTTGAATTTCAATCAAGCAATATGATTGGATTTGTCGATCAGTCAGTTGTAAATCAAAGTGATGAAATAACCTTCTTTTCTTGTAGAGAATATCATCAGACAATAATTGCCAATTATTTTCCCACAATTGTTTGAGATATGCTACTTCACCAAAAAGAAGAATAGTGACAAATAATTCTCTCAATTGAGAAGCTATAGCCCAATGGCTTGCTTCGTTCAAAGCATCATTCCACTCTTTGTCATCATTCAAAAGGCCAAGAGCATAACATGCTTCTTTGAAAGTCTTATGTGTCACATGGCCCACTGTCCTGATGTCTTCATAGTTTTTCGGTCCTCGAATGATATTCAACAAAATTCTTAAGTAATATCTTTCACCTGATATTGAATAAAGTGAATATTAATTTCAATTATGATGTAAACATATTAAATATTTAAGTATTAGAATATTTAATTTGGCTAATTTGTATTAAGTATCATATTCTATTTTTGTAATTATAATTGTGAGAATTAATCTGCTTGAAGTTTAAACACTATAAAAAAAATTAAAAGAAAAATATTTTAACTTATATAATAGTTATGCTTAGAGAAATAAGTAATGGTAACATCTTTTAAAAAAATAATATAATGCAAATTAATATATTTAACCTATCATTGATCTCTTTAAAAACAACTTTAAAAAGGAATAATATATCTACCATAATCATATTCATCTTTTATTTTCCAAATTTATAAGGTTAAACTATAAATTATTGCATTAGTTTCATTAAATAATGTATAATAAATTTAAAAAAATTGTAAAACTATATTTTTTTACCTGATGTTGGATGAGCATAAAAGATCCGTCCAATTGTTTTGCCAGTCTGCCTTGGTTTCCATTTCTTATTTCTTTCATCCCAAACAAATTTTGTTGGGAATTGATCGTTAGTAAACGTGCTTCAGAATTAATTGAATTCATATTCATCCATTCTGTGAACATGGTTTGTTGTATCCCTTCTCTTCTAATAACCGATGACAAATGCTCTGAATCTCTTAGAGTAACCGAGTTCTCCTCTGGTAAATGAAAGATCAATCGCATAACTGCTGGACTTCTATAATGTATATCAAAATTGTAAATTCTCCAAGAAGCTTCGCATGCTGAGATATATCTGTAATTTATTAGAATTTAAGAACAAAGTTATAACAATGTATAATATTATTAGAGATTTATGTAAAGATGGAAATAATTAGATATTTGTAGATGAGAAAAGCTCATTTGGCTTTAGTCTATATTATATACAATAATATTTATATAAATATATAATAATACATATAAAAATATGTGAAGTTGTGCAACGCAAATTCAATTAAGGAAAACACTGTAATAATACATATTAACTAAAAGGGCTTTCAAAATAAAAATTAAAAAATGTTAGCCAATGCAAGGTAAATTAATAGACTAAGTTTGATAAGTAGTATATAATTAAAATTAGTTATTAATATGATTCATACAACTAAAATGGTACAAAATAAATTATATAAGATGTTAATTTTTATTTTATTTTTAGGTTTTGAAGAGTTACCTGCAATCCAAGTATGTTTTGATCTCATCAACATGTCTTATCTCTGATGAATTTGTTATATGTTGCTGTGAAACATTTTCTTCTATTAGAATTGTTGCTCTATCCGGACCTTTGTGGAGATACTTAAAGAGATACTTTATCGCCTTAGACTTATTGCACCACTCTACATTCAAATGAGCTTGAAATGCGAGTAATAAATGTCGATTATATGGAACAACAAATCGATTGTCCAAGTTGATATCTCCTTTTTTTCACATGTCTTCCATTATCCCTCCTTCTGTAGGTTGGAAAGGCATCCCTATCTATGGTTGTTTCAGTGGTAAATCTTTTTGGATAATTTCTAATGCAATAACCATCAACCATGCAAGGTGCATTTTTGCTTGCTGATCCACACGGGCCATGGATCATGAATTGTGCTACAACATTGTATGTTTCTGGGTCGTCCTCTTCTGATGGCAACTCTGCTGAAATTATTTTATCTATATCTTGTGTTGTTGGCAACTTATTATTTTGGTGAAGCCACAGAAGAATGTGAGCATGAGGTAGGCCTCTTTTCTGAAACTCTATTGTATATATTGCTACAAAAGATAAAAAAGATAGTGAAGGAATGATAAATATAGTCAATGGTGTTAAAGAGTAATGTGTGTGTGTGTGTGTGTGTGTGTGTGTATATATATATAAAATAAGATCAAACTACATCATACCTGATATTACTCGGCCAAAATACTGCTCTTCAACTATGTATTTCATTAGTTGATCAAGTTTCATCTTGAATACTCGAGTCTTAATGTCAGGCCTATCATCAATAAATTGTCCTGGAACTTCATCAAGCATAAATTGCATCTCAGGCCATTTAGGATTAGCAGTAAATGTTATGAAGATATCAGGATTGCCAAAAGTTCTACATATGGCCATAGCATCTTGATAATTCTGGACCATGTATCGAGGTCCACCTGTAAAAGAATAGGGTAATACAATTCTTTTACCAGCTTGACTATAGTATCTCCACGAACTACCACAAACATTCTTATACAATGCGTAGCACTACTTGATTTTGTCTAATCCATCTCAATCGATCTTCTTCGATAGATGTGTAAGCATCAACAACATATTGTTGAAATAATCGACCTCCACATATGAGAGTTTTGGCTTCTGATCTTCTTTGTTGCAATCGATATGCATAATATTCTCTCATTGTCAATTTGCCTCGTCTTGTTCTATTTTTTCCATTGTTATGAGAATATGGAATGTCCAAGTGAAATCCATCTTCACCATATGGAAATAATAGTGGATATTGCATTGCCATGAACGAAGGATGCAACTCACTTATTCTTTGGAGTCCATTTGTTTTATGCTCTATGACTATATCTCTCCTTCCATCAGATTGACCAAAATCTCCAATAATAAGAGCAGCAATTTCTGCCGAGGTCAGTCTACTATATTGTTGTGATTCTACTGATCTCATACCAAATAGTCTAATGTATAGATTTTTGCTATCGTGGATAATCTATCTCTTGACATTCTAAAAACTTGGGCAATTGGATTATGCATGTCAAGCATTTCTTTTAACATTTGAACAATATTTTCATCTATATTTTCTGCTATTTGTCCATTGTTTAAGGAACGCAACCAATTTTGGACTTCATTTTCTGTATCATGCACATAAAGTTGTGAGAACTTAGGTTGCTTACCTTCTGTTGGTATGAGTCCTCCAATCCTGTGGTAATTTTGACCGTAAATTCTATAGACATATGGACCTGGTCGTGAGTTGACTGTGTTATCCATTTTTGCCCCCATAGATGTGAAAGCAAACATAGAATTATATACTCGAATTTTTTCTCTAAACTTGATTGAAGCAGCACCCCCATCATAACTCAAAAGATTCTTCAACGTCTCTGGTGGTTCTTGTAAGCTTGGAAGTTTAACTTTTCCTTGTTGACAACAAAGTGAATATTTTGGTTTTCTCGGTCGATGCGGTTTATCTATCCTCTCCTCATACCACATAGAGCTCCCACAATTTTCACATTGATATTTTGGGTGGCCAAGATCCAAGTAATTTAGACTATTTCCTGCATTTTTTAAGGAGTGTCACATTGGATTTGGTACATTTTTTATTTGTTCAAGTTTGTTTATACTAACCAATTGGATGGTGATGAAGTCTTGAATGGGAACTTTGAGTATTTGTGTCATTGACTTCACTTGTTTGACATTCTCCTCTTACTTGGACAGGTTCAATTAACACATTCATGCCTTAAAAAAAATAAAAAAATTACAGCAAAATGACTACTTATTTTAATTTGAATGGGAAGTTTTATTCAACGTCTTAAACTTTTGCAATTATGAGGTAACATAATGTCAATATGAGCAGAAATATGTTTGGCAATTAAGTATTTTGTGATAAGATTACCTGTATTTGAGTCCATATGTTCTGAGCAAATGGTAAGCCCGCAAAAAGATTGTATTTTCCCATTTGGTAAAAAGATTTTATGTGATTGAAGTTGGATGCCTGGAGCAATTTCTGCGAAGGTTGTGGAACTTCCATTGTGACCTGTAACATTTTTTCAAAGTTAATAGAAATAAAAAGTGATATAATTTGGATCAATAAATTTAACGAACTGTCATTGCAAGATAGAAATATTCATAATTTATAAACTAAGTTATTCATGTTTATATACATACATACATATATATATATATATAGGAAAAGAAAAATAAATAATGAAAAACATTAAACAAATAAATAGTGTTTGACCTTTTTTTCGTAACTAAACATACTTACATGATGAAATTTAAATATAATAATAATAATTGAAGTAATCTTTGTCTTTCTCTATTTCTTTTGCCATAGAAGTCATTGCAACAATATTTTAGCTTGTATGGAATATATAGTATTGCTAAGAATTTCCAAAATAGTTGTAATTAAGGATGATGTATTTAAAAATAATTTAATTTTAACAAATAGCTTATGATTAATACCACAAATTTATTAAAAAAAACTATTCTAAAAAAGGATAGAAATAATGTGTCAGAGTAATTTTTTAAATTAAAAATACTATTTGAATTAGCAATTTATTGTAATTTGTAAGATACTAAATTTTAATTTGTAACTTTTATAAGATTAATATTTATAAAACTATATTAATATGTCAACTCATGAGAATGTATATTTACGGTTTAAAGAGTAGAAATATTTTCAATTTATAAAGCAAGTTGTTCATGTTCATCAATATAAAGTAAAAGAAAAATAAATAATTAAAAATATTAAGTAAATAAACAGTGTTTGACGTTTCTTTGTAAGTAAATATAATTACATGGTGAAGGTTAAGTATAATAATAATTGAACTAACTTCTTTCTTTGTCCATTTCTTTAGCTGTAGAAGTCATTGCACTAATTTTTCAGCATCTACTGAATATATAATACTGCTGAGAATTGCCCAAATAATTCTAATTAAGGATGATGCATCAAAAAATAAATTAATTTTAACAAATAGCAGATAATTAATACCATAAAGTTGTTAACCAAAAAAATTAATTGCAGAACTAATAAAAATAATGTGAGAGTAATTTTTCAAATTACAAAAATGATTTGAATTAACAATTTGTTGTGATTTCTAAGATACTGAACTTTAATCTTCAAATTTTAACCTCCGTGTTTATCCATTTCTTTGGTCATGGAGGTTGTTGAACAAATATTTCAGCTTCTATGGATTATAGAGTATTGCTGAGAATTTCTAAAATAGTCCTATTTAAGGATGATGCATTGCCATAATTAATTTTAACAAATAGCAGATTATTAGTACCACAAAGTTATTAAAAAAATAATAATGATCCTAGAAAGGTTAAAATTCATGTATTAGTTACAAAAATTATTTAAATTAAACTTAATATTTGTAAAGCTATATTAATTTCTCAGCTCATGATAACATATATTTGCGGTTTAATAAATTTTGATAATTAATTTCCTTAAAATTATGATGCATTTGTTTTATCGATAATTTTTCATAAAAAATTACATTGTATAAAGATGTTATTTAAGTTATAACTTATAAAAACCATTGATAGAAAATATCTTTTAACTAATAAGATTTTTTAAAATTTTTTAACGTACAACTAAAATCAAAGTGAAAATAAATTTTTACATATTATAAATTTTACATATTATATCTAATTTGTCATGTAGAGAGATTTCAATATGCTTAACGTGCTATAAAATAGAGTTAATACACAGAGATAATTGGGGTATAAGTTAAAAACAAAAGCCTAAAGTAAATAAATAAGTAGTGCCTTGATTTTTAAACTTTTTAAAGTACATATTATATGATGACATTTTAGTAGAGTTAAACTAACCTATTATTTTTTATTTTTCATTTGCTATAGAAGCTATTGCACCTTTCTGGTTGTGTGTAAGGAATATATAGTACACCTCACAATTTAGGAAATAATTCAAATTAAGGATGTCTCATTAAAGGAAGGTTGTTTTTTAACATATATGAGGATAATAATCTTATAAAGCTATAAAAAAAAGGGGGAAATAAAAACAAAAACAAAAATTTGTAAAAATGTATAAGAGTTAAATTAGCATTTGTTGTCACTTGATAAAAGTTAGATTAGAATGGAAAAACAATATTCGTAGTATAAGAATATATATGGAAATTACAATGCTTGAATTGTCCATTTATCTAATTTTTCTTCAAAAATAATTCATTAATGTAACATTTATTTATTTTTTTAAACTCTTTCTATTTGCAAATCTACATAACATTAAGTATTGCCAAAAGATAATTGTGTTGTAAACTTTAACATGAAATAAGAAATAAAAGTACAAAGCAAGTGTTGAAAAAAAAAAAAAAGAAGTTACCTTGCAAAAGGAAAGAAGATGATGGAACCATCAACTTTAAATGTGGAGAAGGCACTCTTGGCTGCACACCTTTGATTCTAGATTCCCAATGGAAAAGATTAAAATTAAGTTGCGACAAAAGATAATTGTGTTGCAAATATAGAGTGATATTTTGTGTGCAATTTTGCAACTTTAACATGAAATAAGAAATAAAAGTACAAAAGCTAGTGTTGAAAGAAAGGAAATTACTGCTGAAAGAAAAGAAAATGATAGAATAATCAATTTTAAAGGTGGAGAAGGCACTCTTGGTTAATCCAAAGAGTGTGATACTATTTGGTAGAAAGCACTGCACACCATGGAGAACTTGAAAGGTTAAAAGACAGAGAATTTGTGTACTTTATGTTTGTACTGTGTTTGTGTTGTTTCAAAGATATTGAGAGAGATCTGTGTGGTTGAATATATATAGAATAGTAGAAAGTTCTATATAATTGCAGTTACAAAATTTAAAAAGACAATTTATCACCTCTGTTTCTAAGTTTTGTAATGGAATTAATAAGAAATTTATTGCATTAATATTATAGAATCAACCTATAAATAAACTAAATGTAAGATTTGTAATTTTTTTTAATAGAATTAAGAAGACATTTATTGCATTAATATTGTGGAATCAACCTATAAACTAAACGTAAAATTTGTAATATTTTATATTGCAATTAAGAAGACATTTATTGCATTAATATTTGATATATTCAGCCTTTTTATATGATGATATGTATGAAGTGAAACCGATGTTGTGCCCCAATTTATGGAATTCATTTACTGCATTTGGGCTAAGACCGTTTCCCCTCACCTCGGTAAAGATATATTCACCATATCCATGATTAGTTACTTAGATTTGATTAAGATTATCATGGATCTTGGACTCATTTGTGTTTGGTCTATGATGTAAACTCAATTTTTCGTTATTCAAATTGATGTTTATCTCTTCAGTTATTAAATTATTTCAAATAAAGTTTATATAACTTAACAATCTTTATACATTTAAGCTGATAGAAATTTCATAAATTTAATAAAAAAAAGCTTCCTATGACATTTTCTCGTAAATTTTTCAATTAGTGCATTCTCTCGTTATTATAAGGCTTCACTTATGCTGTTTTGAATTAATGTCTTTACAGATTTTAAATGTGCTCATATCATTCATCTTCCATTATTATCATATTAATGTGGGTGGTTACATTTTCAGTGCTTTGTTAACATATTAGTGGGATATATATAACGTATTTTATAAATAATTGATTAGTAAAAAGTATAAAATTAAACTCATGTAAAATAAAATCCATAGTTTAATAAACCTAAAGTAGAACTAAATATAATAAGAAAATTAAATTTTAATCCTCAGTGTTACATTTATCAGTCCTATAATGTGGCTTTTAATTTTAATTTGGTCATAAATTATATTTTTATTATACAATAAAATGAAATAAGTTCATTTAATTAACAAATAGAACAATACGTATATAATGTTAAAAGTTGAAAACATAATCTAAATAATAAAATTTTAAAAAATATATTGAAATAGGAAGTTTAAAATTTTTCAATTAATACTACTAAAATTATACTAATAAAATCCATAATTTATGGATAGAAAATAGAACTAATATTACAATAAAATTTAATTTTAATAATTAGTATTAGGGAAAAATATAATGGACATATTTTAATTTTTAATGATTGAGTTTTCTATGTTCAATAAATGATATTCAAAATTAGGTAATCTTTTTTATTTTTTGGGTCACGACCAAGGGTTATAATAATTAAAATTTTCTTATTGGGTTTAGAGTCAAATTGAAACAATTTTCCAACACATAGGTTATGATAATTGTGTTTACTTATTGGGTTTTGGGGTTACTCAGAAAAGAAATTCCTGACATAAAGCATGGTTTAATTTAATTTATTGCTAGCTTTTGTGTAATGATTACATAACGCACTCTATTTTTCGCTAGCTTTTTTGTGAAATCGGTGATATTCATATATAATTAATTTTATTTTTTAATAAATATTTAGTTATTTGGTCTAAATAATTTTTTTATTATACATTAAATATTTTAAAAAAGCATTTAACTAACAAATGGAACTCCTATATAGCGTTTAAACTTATATCTAAATTAAAAAAATTTAAAAGTAGAGGAGAATTCATATATAGCGTTTAATTTTGATTGATAGTGTAGGAGAATTTGAGTAAACAAAAAAAAAATGCATAACATGAAAAATAAATACTAATTTAAGAGAGATATTGTCATTGTTTCCCAAACTTCAAAATGTTCATACCAATGGATTCACTAAACAATCTTAAAAACACTGCTACAATTTTATTCGTCAATCTTCTAAATCCTGCAAGGGTTTTCTTCATTGGGATGCTCTTCTTCATCATCATATTGTAGCCTGAAAAGTTATAAAACTTCATAAGATTTAACATATTTCTCGAAATTCATTTATAAAATAATATGTGTCATACCTTAATCTTCTCTTCTTTTTTGTTGACTCTGAAGATTCAGTTGAGGAGTTGGTTATTTGTAAGGTGTTTTCTATTGGTGAAACATTTGAATTTTCCATCTTATCTTCCTTCTTTAGCTACATTAACATAAAAAAGTTTAATTTAAAAATTTTAAAATTATAATCATTTTTATTTAAAAATTATTACCTTTGCTTTTGGCTCTGTTGTTGGATCACTTGAATTTTCTACCTTCTCTTCCTTCTCTATCTGCGTTAACACCAAAAATTAATTTAAAACTTTTGAAATTATATTAATTTTTATTTAAAAGATAATTTTTACCTTCACTTTGGGCTTCAAAATTTTATTTGCAGTGAAACTTTGCCTCCCACGACTCTCAAAATAAGTGCTCATTTTCACTTCAAAAATATGAGAAGAACCTATCATTTTAAGGAGTTGTGGAGGTATCTTCGACTCATCCATATTTGCCTGTATTAAATAAACTCACAAATAAATAGGTAGTTCATTTTTTTTTATTATATCGTGACAATGTCAGATATTAAAATTAATATTTATTTAGCTTCTTACACTTTCAAAGGTCATAAAGAAGGTCATTTAACTTAACTTGTGCTAATTGTTCGGCTACTTCATCAAATAAAACAAATATTGTTGAAGCTGTAGAATCTTTGACATCAAGCTCCAAACGAAACCTTCCAGGTAATAAATATACAAATAACACAATAAATACCGATATAAAGATTAAACTGGCATGGTGACCATATGTAATATTATAATTATGCATTAAATAATAATTACCTTCTCATTGGGTACTCAACAACCTTGTTGCAAAAATCACAATTGAAATTTGTAGATGACTTTGAAACCTTTCTTTTGCAATGAGGGCAAGAAACATAATACCAACCGTTTCTAAGCAAAATATCGTCTATAGTTGCAACACAGCAATAAGTAGCATTCTGGTAAAAAAAATTAAAAACTATTATCTTTATTTAAAAAAGGAATTAAAATGAATAAATTTACAAATAGAAAAGTTACCGTATCAGTCTTTGCAGTTCCCATAGACAAAATTTCAGATATGGTCCTTATCTTATCGAACTTTGAAGGACTCTCTAACTTTGTGATCTCAATGTTATCAGGTAAATATAAATTTGGATAATCCCTGTAATGATGCATTAATATAATAAAATGTCTAAATATTTAAAATAATTACCATATTATGGAATTAAAAAAAATACATACTTCAATGATTGTTTGAGCTCATTAGCTTCTGGTATGTCTATGTTGACATAAATATTGGTTGAACTTGATGAAGAAATAGACAATTCACCTACAATTTTAAAACATATTCTTTAAAAAATTTAAAATCAGGTGGAGGTATGTGATTGCATGTGTGTGATCATAAATCATAATACCTGCATACTCCTTAATTATTGTGGATGAAAAAATGACAATATTGACTTTAGAATCTTCAGAAACATTGGTCTTCATTTGCTTCTGAAATAGTGCAACGTATTCATCCCACATGGTTACTTTCACTTTGTTTCCCCTGTCAAGTATATTTGTAATATTAGTACATGATATTGTATATTACAATGATAGAATATCCTTAGAACATGATTTTTGTAGTTAAGAGTCTCAAAAGAATCTGCACAATTTTTTACCTCATATCTTGCAAATGAATAGTCAAGGTGTTAACATTTCCTTCAGCTGTTGTCTTCTCTTCAATTGGTTTGACACCAACGATAACTCCAATCACATCTATTGGTTTTGAATTTAAAAAGAGGGGTATAATATATATTTCCACCAAATTAAATTTATTATTAATAAATTTAAAAACATCGTAAAAACAGTACACATAGAAATTGTAATCATAGACTCACTTGTTAAGACAGCTTTGCCACACCGATGTTGCAAGTCTTCAAAGTTCACAAACTTGAACATGTGATGACGAATTATGTTGTCATCATGGTCAATTTTATTGACCAAAGTAGTAGCATAGAAATGCAACATAAAAGGGTTGTTCTCCACTATTGCATATTTCTCTTTGTTATTGGATACCACAAAATTTTCAATGGAATATATTTCTCCTTCTTTCAATATATTCTTGAATTTGTGGGTGATATTTTTTCCAATTGAAGCATGTATGCAATTGTTCTGAAATGAAAAAGAATAGAATTAGATGAAAAACATATGGTAAGAATCTATTAATTTTCAACACATCAACATCCATGGCAAAGGGAGTACTAAAGATACTTTGGAACCAATTTTACAATTCCTTAATGGAAAATGAATAAGATCAAATAAAATAATATATATTAATAAATAATAAAGATATATGCACAATTTAAAGATTTAAACCTTTTCATCAATAAGGACCATATCTGTGCTGATTAATTCCTTTTTTCAACGTATATTTAGAGTGTCCCATAGTCGTGAAACACGCACTTTTATTTTCCATTCATCAGAACTTAATGATGATTATTTGAGCAATGTAAATTCATCATTCGTTGGAGTCTTCCTCCTAAAGGTTAGAAAAATGTAAGATTGATTTAAAAAAAAAATAAAAACAATATGTTGTATTGATTCAAAATTAAATTCACATGTACATGTTCAAGTAGCTTTTCAAACTGGCCATGAATGATTAGATGAAGGGCTCAATTTGATCAGTGTGAAAGTGCTTTTTTAGCAATGAAGACTATGAACCATATAAAGGTGGAGATGTCAGACCCGAGAGCTGCTCAAGATGCATTTTTCGGTTTCAAATGCTCAATGACACAAAATGTGGAATGATGGATTAATGATTAATCAATTTACCTTAAATGTAAAATTCAATCAATTTTATTTCATTTAATGCTGATGGCAATATTGGTGGCTGAAAGTTGAAACGTAAGATAATGATAGACCTTCCTATTAGAATAAACTCTAGGTCTTCTAATTGCATTAGGGTAATAATTGCAAATTGCCGTCTATGAATATAATACTAAGGTAACGGTATTAATGAAATGAGTAATTTTATTAATTAATGTAAATACAATACTAATGTAACAGTATTAAAATATAGCTTAATATAGTAGATTAAATTTAATTTTAAATGTTAGTGAAATAGAACTAAATATTAAGTTTGTGTAGCGTCCTTTTGTTTTTTGTCAGAAATTGTGTTTATTTTTAATTATTAGTAAAATAAAATTAAATATAAAATTGATTTATCATTGAATTTTCCATGTATAATGTATATTATTTAAAATTATGCAATATAATATAAATAAATTTTAAGTTTTTTTACTTTGATTACACATTGCATTAGTACCGTATAGTGGTCATTCCAAGATTTGAATACAATTTAGTTTGTATTTTATTAGCCAATTTTATTAAAACATAGTATTTAGTTTCTGCATTTCGATGTGATGTCGAGATAGCATTCATGCCTATGTATGTTTAAGAGGAAAAATTATAATCGTTATGACTAATTTATGCCTTCCGAAAACTGCAATAATCATAGTTAATTTGTGCATTCCAATCATCATGAAAGGTTAGATCGATGTTTCCTATTTTTCAAAATGTTTAGCCAATACTAAATGATTGACTATTCAGTTTTTTTATATATATATATATATAGAATCATTAATATTATGAAATTTAATTTAATTTAAAGTATAGCTTAACGTCATAAATAAATTTTAATTTATATATTAGTGAAATAGAATTAAATATTAAGTTTGTGGCACTTACTTTTTAATTGAGTTTGTGTTTATTGTTAATTATTAGAAAAATAGAACTAAATGTAAAGTTGATTCATCATTGAATTTTCTATGTATAATATATATTATTTAAAATTATGCAATATAAATATAAATACATTTTAAGTTTTTTGCTTTGATTACACATTCCATTAGTACCATGTAGTGTTCATTCCAAAATTTGAATATGATTTAGTTTATATTTTATTAGACATGTAGTGTTTAGTTTATATTTTAGAACAGATGAAAATAACGATATCATTAGTTACAGTTCATTCCAAAGAGTAGTTTATAATTTATTAACTAATTTTGTTAATGATGTAGTGGTAGCACTTAGTTTATATTTTAGAATAATGTTTAGTTTATATGCTTTTAAATGGATGAAATGTTAATGCAACACATGTTTTTTTTACAGTGAAGTGTATACATATTTATAAATTTCATAATAATTTAAATAATTATACCGATGTGTTAGCTCAATTTATTTTTTTCTTTTAAAATTAATTCACACATCATTTAAAGTTAATTTTTAAAGTAGAATAAAAATATTTTGACTTTTGAACTACTCAATTGCAAAGTTTAAAGGAATATGATCCTAACATTCTAAAGAAATTTTTTTTTATGACATTTTATATAGTAAAAAATTATAATTATAATTTATATAGTTCAATTTCATTAGGTTATATTTAAATAATAAAATTAATATTTAATTTGAGATGTTAGGGATCAATATTCTTAGAGTATAATTTGTCTTTCACTTTTCAGACTCACCCAAAAAGATCATTATGACTTTATTTTATCATTTGAATGTTTATAATTAATTATCTTAATTTTTTAAAAAAACAAAACAAAATTTATTTTAATATTAGACAATATTTTTATTCTTAAACCATTTAATTGAATTTTTTAAGAAAATAATTCATAGCAAATACAAAGTAAATATTATTATATAAATAAAAAAAATATTTTTTAAGCATCCCACGTTGATTACATATATAATATTAGAAAATAATAGAACATAGGTATAATTAGTGATTTATTTAATATTTTATTAGCCAATTTTATTAACCATGTAGCGTTTAATTGTATAAAGCATTTAATTATTTGATTATATTAACCATTTATTTTTTTTCACATAGAATAGATGATATTCATAGATATATATATATATATATATATATATATATATATATATATATATATATATATATATATATAATGTAATTTAAAGGTTAATGTAATAATTGCTCCTACAGTGAAGAATACATATATTTTATTTATTATTTATAATTTTATAATTAAAATTTGATTTAATTTGTTATAATTACATAACAATATTATTTAATAATGATTACAAAATAATATCCATTTTTTTATCTTTGAATTAAGTTTGATAATAATTTAAATAATTAAGCTAATGTGCCATGTAGTGTTTAATTGTATAAAGTATTTAATTATTTGATTATATTAACCATTTATTTTTTTCACACAGAATAGATGATATTCATATATATATATATATATATATATATATTATGTAATTTAAAGATTAATGTAATAAATGCTCCTACAGTGAAGAATACATATATTTTATTTATTTATAATTTTATAATTACAATTTGATTTAATTTGTTATAATTACATAACAATATTATTTAACAATGATTACAAAATAATATCCATTTTTTATCTTTGAATTAAGTTTCATAATAATTTAAATAATTATGCTAATGTGTTAGCTCAACCTATTATTTTTTGCTTTTTAAATTAATTTGAACAGCTTTAAAATATCCATTTTTTTATCTTTGAATTAAGTTTCATAATAATTTAAATAATTATGCTAATGTGTTAGCTCAACCTATTATTTTTTGCTTTTTAAATTAATTTGCACAACATTTAAATTTTATTTTTAAAGTAGAATAAAAATATTTTGACTTTTGAATTATTCAATAGCCAAGTTTAGAGGAATATGGTTCTAATATTCTCAAAAAAAATTAATTTTTTAGGACACTTTATATGGTAAAACATAATAATTTTAATTTCATCAGGTTAAATTTAAATAATAAAAATAATTGAAATAATACTTTAAGGTGGTAGGGGTTGATACTCTTAGTTTTACTTTTTCTAAAAAAAAAACTAAATTTATTTTAAGATTAGACAAAATATTCTTATTCTTAAATTATTTGATTGATTAAAATTATAATATATTTTATTAGAAAAAATTTATAGTAACTTCAAAGTAAATACGATTATATAAATATAAATATATTTTATGTACTTGACGTTGATTGCTTATATAATATTAGGATTAGATTGAATATAATATTAGGATTACTTATTTAGTTATATTTTATTAGGCAATCTTATTAACCATGTAGCGTTTAATTAGTTATGTTATTGCAATAAATGCTTCTTACAGTGAAGATTACATATATATATATAGATAGACTTTCTAACCTCATCCAAACACTCCACCAATTTAAAAACATCAACATATATATATATCATCAACCAATATAACCAGGATTTCTAGCTAAACCAATCAGAAAAATTAAAAACAAATTTTGAAAGAAAAGAGAACAAATAAACCCCACTTTGGTGGCTTTAAGGATTTTGGCTCCAAGGTGCTCCAAGATTGATTCCCTTCACTTTAAGCTCCCAAATCAAACCCAAAAACTTCCTAAATCAGTGAGGCATGAGGTAGCAAGGTGAGGAATTAAGATTTCAATCGGTTAGATTTGTAGGTATTTATGCATAGAATAAGTTTAGTGAAGGAAGTTGAAAGTTTTAACCACTCTAGGCTAGTGTTTTTGAGGTTAGAACTCAAGTTTTCATGATTTTTTGTGAAGAACAATGGAGGTGTTGTCTCCTCCTTTGCATGGCCGAGAATGGTCATGGCTTCTTGGAGAAGATTGGTCAGTATTTATCTTGTAATAATGTTTAAGTATTATATAATATAAATGGATGATTTCTTAATCTAAGAAAGAAAAATGATGTCTAGGATTTAATCTTGCAAATCAAGATTAAATCTTAGACTTTTACTAAGTCAAAGTGGATATACATTATTCTTTTATAAAGATTAAGCTATCTTTCGTTATCAGAAATTGTACACCGAAATTTTACCGAACGGGTAAAATAGAGTATCCAGGTAATCAAACATTGCTCGAAAATTAATTCTCGATATAAAATCTTTATTCCTACCTATTTCTAACCTTAATCTTATAATTTCTCAGTTTTGGACATCTCCGGGTCCTAATTCCAGGGTTTCGGCTATCCCGACAAGTTCGCAGGGCATGTAAAACACTATTTATGTTTATTTTACAGATCCGTTGGATCTTCCACATTATTACTAAATTTGTCAAACTTTTGAAATTATGACTAGTAAAGCTTAAATAAATTTTTAAATAATTTTTAGGGTGTTACAGCGTACATGTCTTTCACCCCCAAGATTTCATTATATTATTATCTTTAATTTTTAAAACAACCCAATATCGGCCAAAGTTATATGAACCCAAATTGATAATGATGATCATAATAAGAATAATATAGTAATAATGATAATTCACAAATCAATAAATTTCATACTTAATTTAATCGTTAATAACTTCTTATATAATATCTAAGAATTCTATATAAAAATAATATCTGATAAATTGTTTACGTAATACATGTTAAATATAAATAATATCTAATATCTTCAAATAAGTATCATTGTAATTCTGTGATGCCTAGAAAATCTTTTTCAAATCCTTCTTGAGCTTAGGCATAACGTTCCTTGGGAAGATCCTGTGGTGCAACTAAACATGTAGCTATTGTATCTGTATAGGAGGAAAAGAGGGGTGAGTTCATCAAAACTTAGTGAGTGAGTATCCACTCACAACCTATATGCAACAACAAGAATAATACATAAATACACATGCAGCTGATGTAAAACATTTTAATAGTTAATTTCATAGCTATACTGAAAATCAAAATTCAATTGAATCAATAACTACAAGTAGTAGAGAAACAGGAGATGAACTGCTATATATATATATATATAGTAGTGAAACTGATGGGCACCTAATTAGGTCTCATAAGCAGACACCACACTAGGTTCCATACTATAACTAGTGTTGAGTTAGTCCTCTGGTGAACTACTTGGTACCAAAGTTTAACGATTGATTCCTCCACCTGTTAATTCACTTATCTATTTCTCACTAATCATTGGCTAAAAACTAATTTTCAATATCTCATTATTCCTGTTGTTTATATTAACTAGGGTTCATGCCATTTTTTTAACTAATAAATAATTCTAAAGCATACGTATAACAATTATGGTTCCCATGAATTTTCTAAAATAATATTTTTCATGATAACTGCAAATAATAATTTTCTAAAATTTATGTTATACATGAAAGTATGTTTTTTAGCATAAATCATTCTAAAATTTCATAAATAATTCATATGATACTAAAAAATAGTAATAATGACCAACAGTATTGCCATGAGCTTAAACTCACTAACTGTTGGTAGCCAAGAGTGTGCTTCCACTGACAATGTGACTCTAGCAGTAGGATTGGCACCAACAACTGCTAAACAATACAATGAAAACATAAACAATTTGATATTGTGTCAAGAACTGAATTTGGAAAGTTAGGGGGAAGAATGTTGTGAGAAAATCATACTTGATAACACCATAACTCAGACTAGATAAAAAGAAGAAACTGGCTAAATTCCATGAAAATCACTTACCCAAAAGCTTAGGAAGGAAGAAGAATGGGAAGAAAAAGTGAGAGAGACATAGATTGTTGGCACGGCGGCTAAGGTGTATAGCCTGAGCCTATGGATGTGTTTATATAGTGTAGGTAGGCATTTTAATAAAACTGTGTCATTTTGATGCGAGCTAGTATCGAGCCAACCATTATAATAGTCCAGGACCATTATAGTGGTTAACACAAGAAACAAGCCAACCATGTGCACACCTAACTGCTATAGCGGTCCATCCCATAAGCTTCACCATTATAGTGGTCTCAAGGGGACTTGGTTCTACACTTTTCATGATTTCCTACATGTAGGGACTCTCGGCAATAAGGATGGGTTCCGGGTACCACTAAAGCTCTATTAGACTTATCTAGGAATACATGGATCTGAGATATCATATACTACCCTTCTTAAAAGAGATTTAGTCCCCAAATCTAAACAAGCGTACTTTGAGATGGAAAAAGGTGGGGATACTTAGTTTTTATGCCTTCTTTAGCTTCCCAAGTTGCTTCCTTGCCGAAATGATTCCTCTAGATAACTTTCACCGAGGCCTCCTTTGAGTGAAGCTTCTTGATTTGCCTATCTATGATGGCAACCGGTTCCTTTTCATATGACAAACTCTCATCAACTTGGACCATTTGCAAAGTGAGCACGTGAGACTGATCGGGCATACATATGCTTCCTGAGTATACTAACATGGAACACTTGATGTATGGCTGATAAACTGGGAAGCAGTGCTAACCTGTAGGCCACAGCTGTAATTCTCTCTAAGATCTAAAACTGGCCGGAGAGCTTAATTTTCCCCACTTTGTGAACCTCACTACCCCTTTCATGAGGGATACTCATCGAAACATGTGATCCTCAACCGTGAACTTCAAGTCACGCCTACTATTATCTGCGTATGACTTCTACCTAGACTGTGTTGCCAAAAGATGCCCTTTGATCAACTGAACCTTTTCCAAGGTTTTTTGAACTAGGTTAGGGCCTCAAGACTTATAACTCTCAAATAAATTAAATTAGACATATTCATAAACTAACATAAATAAGAATAAGGAGCATGATTTAGTGCTAATCATATTTATGTTATCTCCTTCAAAACCCATACAAATATCGACATACTTTGAAACTCATACAAATGAGAAGCTAGAACCAATGATGAAATATACAAAAACATGACGATAAATTAAAATCTAACAAAAAGAAAAAAAAATCTTTCACCTTTAATTTAAAAAATAAAAAATCAAAACACCTACCTATAAACAATAGTAGTTCTCTAAGTTCTTTACACCATTTGCTTAAAGACGAAATCGTATAATGAAAATCACCTAAAAAGATATAAGCATTACCAACTATGGTATATAACTTAAATTGAAAAACTAAGCTGGTATGATTTCCTAGCAACATTAAGCTTAACATCTAAATTTGAACCCTGTTAATCAAATCAAAATCAAACAACACAACCTAAAATAAATAAATTAATCAAAACACTACAACACACAAAACATATAGAAATAGATAAAGAGCACTTCACCCGGTGGCATATAAAAATGGTGATGTGGCAAACACAGAAGCTATCTTTACCTAAAATCCTCTAAGATAGGAGCCAGCCTTCACCACAATTGTCTTCATCTTAAGTGGGATCAGCATTGGAGGATCACGCACCTGCAGATTTTCCATGGACAATTTTGTCATCCTATCAACTGCTATACTCCATATCAGCCACACACTAAGCCCCTGCTAAGGGTCATTTATGCCACATATCTTGCTTCTAATTCTTAGCTTTTTACATGAGTTTTACTATGTTATTGATGTGATTAATTGGGATTTTGACTTGTTCCTCATTGTGCATTTTTTTATAGAATCATTGACTATTGCACCGATTTTGGAATAATTATTAAATTAGAGCCTGCTGCATTTAATCTATCTCTTTGAGTATGGTTTTTGTATACAGGAGCTTTAGATTAAGTGCAAAACTTCAAGAATAAGGATGGGAACTCTCTGCATGGAGTTTGAAACAGTGATCAATTTGGGAGCTAAATAAAAGAATTCTTGAGCACATTTGAAGAAAATATTGTAATGGAAAATTTGTATCTCTCTTTATATGGATCTAATTGAGACAAATAAAGATGTTTTGGAAAGATCAAGAAGTCCTTTAAAGTTTTCATGTTCAGCTTAAAACCCAGTTCTAAGAGCATCTTGGTGAAAATCGAGTTGCAAAATTAAAGGTTGCTAATGCTCTAATGTTGTCCAACTTCACCTCCAGTTAGAATTTTCGTAATATCTAGAGCTATAGATGTCCGATTGAGGTTATTTTGGTGGCATTGGAAATCTTATTCAAAGGGCTAAAATTGCTATTTCTAGTGTCAAGGACAGATTTAGATGTTTAAGAGGCCAAAATGACCAAATACATGAAGACATCAATTCTAATTTAGCATTGCAGCACTCAACAGCACCTGGAAAGTGACTTTTAAGAGTGCAACTCACTATTTAGCATCGCAACACTCATTTAGTACTACAGCACTTATGCGATGGTAGATCTATTATTTATGTTTGAGAGAGAATATTAGAATTAACTTTTTGATTGGTAGTTAAGTTATAGAAATTGGTATCTTAAATCACTGTAATTTCTAATTAAATTGAGATCTCATTTATTGGTTAGATTCTGGAGATCAATTGATCACTAGTAAAATTGTCAATAATTAATTACTGATAGCCACTAATGGATTCAATATTTGGTCAATGATAATTGATTTCAATCCTAGGAATACCTTACACTAATGCCTTATTCATTGTTGTTATGTTCTTTTAATTTTGATTGCTTTAATTTCAAAACCCTCAACTAAGTGATAAAGCCTCCTTGAGATACAACCTAGGTTGTGCCTTTTACTACATTTTTTTGTACAACTTAGTATTAAATCAATTTTCTAGGTTGTGTCTCTGTCAAATTTTGGTGCCGTTGCCAAGGAGGTATTAGAATTTAGTTGTTCATTTTACTGCTTTTTATTTTTATTTTATTTTATTTCAATTTTTTTTTTATTGTTTCTGCTTCTATTAAAAAGAAAATTGTTCCATTGTAAAAGGCATTCCCTGTCTTCTGGAAATTTGATAGCTTTTGATTCTGAAATTGAGTAAACTCTATGAAAAATTAGACAAGCAAGGCATCATCAAAAGGAACTATTTGAGCATTCTGATCCTTTATTTAGTGTTTCAGGTGATACAACAAACATGGGAGATTGAGCTAGGACATTTAGGGAGCTCATTGCTCCTAATTTTACCCAGCAGCCTTTGGCCATTACATACCCCAGACTTGATAATAATTTTATGCTTAAGGGATATATGGTTCATGCTTTGGCTAAGTTCCATGGGCTATCTGGAGAAGACCCACACTAACACCTGAAGAAGCTATATATGGTGTGTTTTGACATGAGACGCAATGTAGTGGAAGTGGATGATGTTAAGCTGAGAGCATTCCTCGTCTCCCTAGAGGGTAAACAAAAAATTGGTCCTTCAACCTACCGGATGGCATGGTGAATAATTGGATAGCGATGAAGAAAGTCTTTCTTGAGTGATGTTCTCGAGTTACAGCCATTTGGAAAGACATTAGTGGGATCCGCCAATCTAATGAGACTCTATATGAGTATTGGGAGTGTTTTAAGCTCATATGTGCCAGCTGTCCTAACCATTAGATTCCACAATAGCTTGTCCTCCAATATTTTTATGAGGTTCTTGTACCTGATGATAGGTGCATGATTAATGAAAGGGAACTTTTGGATAAGACACTGGAAGAATCCCATGCTTTGATTAAGAATATGACAGCAAATTTTTAGCAATCTGGATCTAGAACTACAACCAGCATAAAGAGCCTTCATGAGGTTAGCCAGCCAGAGAATCCAGTGTTGACCTAGACCTCACAAGCATTTTCTAGGCTTACGAAGCAATTGATGGCCATGCAGGTAGCAACTCCAGTGGTTGCTAAGGTCTATGGCATATGTACTTCAATTGATCATCACACTGATATATGCCCAGCATTGCAAGTTGACTCAACAACTGGGGTAGCAGCAACAAATTTCTTCCAAGTCAACCTTAAGATCAGGCAGGCCAGTTCCCATTTAGGAACACTTACAACTCCGACTGGAAGGATCACCCAATCTAAGGTAGCAGACCCCTTATGCATCTTCCTCCTCAGATCCCACTATGACTAAGATGATGGAGATGATGATGGAACAGATGCAGGAGATGCAAAAAAAGAATGCCTAGCTGAGAGAGGAGATGACTTAATTGAAGAATAATCAGAGTTAGCAAGCCCCAGTTTCCTATTTACCCTATTAGACCATGCCAAATCCAAGGGGAAATATCCATGCAATCACCCTAAGGTTAGGGACAAAAATTCCAGAGATAACTAAGCCTGTAGATGAAAAAAAGAAAGCAGAAGATGAGCTCGATGAGAATTCTATTAAGCGCCATAGTGCTTAGTGCTCTTGAGCACTACAGTGCTCCACAGAAGCATCAAACGGAAAACTGGCACAAGAGCATGTCACAGGTGAACACTGCAGCACTCAAAAAATGCTGCAACACTCAATTAAAGTGATCCAAGGCCAGAACTACACTCCTCCACTACATTTCCATCAGAAAATCTATCCCAAGAAAGCAATTACACAAGATTTGGACCTAGATACTCTAGAAACCTTTCAGTAGGTGCAAGTTAACATACCTTTATTAGATGCAATCAAACAAAATCCCAAGTATACAAAATTCTTGAAACATATGTGCACCATTATCAACTCAGGCAATCTACCACCATTATCAAGGTTTGTAGAGAAGAGAAAGTGACTATGGGGGTAAATGCTTCCTCCACTATCAAGTCGGGAAATCTACCACCCAAGTGCAAGCATCCGGGCACATTCACTATCCTTTGCACTATTAGGAACTGCACATCACAAAGGCCTTGGCTGACCTTGGAGCTGGCATTAATATTATGCCAAAATCACTTTATCAGTCTTTGGACTTTGGAGAGTTAAAGCCCACCCAGTTGCAAATTCTGCTTGCCAACCACAGCATCGCTATGCCAGGCCAGAGGGAGTATTGGATGATGTCTTGGTTAAGGTAAATGATTTAATATTCCCGACTAACTTTTATGTGCTTAAAATGGAAAATGACACCAATGCCAGCCAACATACATTGATCTTGGGTAGACTCTTTTTGAAAACCGCTAGAACCATAATTGATGTTCATGCTGGCACATTTTCCATCGAGTGTGGCAACATGAAGATCCACTTTTGTCTATCTGATGCTATAAAATTCCCATATGAGGAATACTTCATGTTTGCCATTGATGTCATTGATTCTTTACTTAATGATGCTTATGGTAATTTGCTTTGTACGGATCCAGATCCCTCCTTCTCCATGTTTTTTCTTCTTCCATAGGATATGATGAGCCTGTTGTTTTAGAATGTTCCAAGTTTTTATATATAGATACACCATATAGGCAGCAGTCATCAGTTTGCCAACTGCTTTAAGAATAGCCCATAGTGGGAAAGAAGCCCTGTGAAGGGCAGAGAATTTTGCTACATGAGACCCGAGCAAAACTGATAACTAGAAATTAAGGTCCAGGTGGAAAGGACAATTCTTGGTCACCCTTGTGCATCCTAGTGGTCTAATTCAGTTGGAGAACTCCAAGATGATTCAGTGTGACATTGATGGGCACCGACTTATACACCTCTACAAAGTTCCTAAGTATTTGGGAGCTCAAATGGCCTATCTATAGGTTGAAGTTGCACACCCTGCTTGAGGGTCTTGAACATGCAACTTAGGGATGTTAAAGCAAAGTGTTGGGTAACAGACAACCACCGTGAGGTTTTTCTATTCCATTCTTTTTTATTTTGCTGCATTTTATTTATTAATTTTCATTTTAGTTTTGAGTCTTACATCATATTTATTTTTATTTTTATTTGTATTTGTATTTTACACCATCCCTTTGACACCTTGGAGGTTACATGCATAAGCTCATACCACATGCACTATATTGATGTGCTTGGTATTGACTTTATTTTGTATTGCATGTTTGGTGGATTCAATGTGTTGTTTGGATTAGGTACATGCACTTTTACCTTTGAGATTTTAAGCCTCTTTGATTGGACTATCATGTGCCATGGTTATTTGTTCATGTGTGTTTCCTTCTTTGGATTTTGTATTCTAGAACTTGCTTAAAGTCTTGTTTGAAAATATGTTTCCATGTGCATGCTTGAATATAACTGAGGCATTGTTTTTTACCTACTTGCCCATATAGCCACATTTTGCATATTACTATTGTTTAGCCCCTTTGAGCCTTATTGTCCATTCTTTTATTTTAGCACATCCTTAGCCAAAAGTAAAAAATCATGAAAATTCTCAATCTTTTAGGCTTAGGAGAGCATTTGTGCAAATTCATATATGTGCTTGAGCCTAAGTGTAGGATAGCGCATAAGGACATGCTCCAAGTTAAGTGAGGGGGAGGAACAATGTGTACCCAAAATTCAGCAAGTAGCATACCAAGAAAATTATAAAAAAAAAAAGAGAAAAAAATGCAAGGTTGATTGAAAAATTCTTTTTTAAAAAAAGTTTAGTTTAAAGTGTCCCACATTGAAATTAAATGCCTGTAATTGTGATTAAGTCGAACAAAGTGTAACCTTAGGTACTTGTGCTCTTGGTGTATGCATTTGCTCTCCTTTGACTTGAGGTTTAGTCCATTGGCCTATATATTTATCCACATTCATCTAAGCCTCATTACAATCAAAGGAAAGTCCTCTTGATCCACTGTGCTTGTGTATAGGACAAAATGAATAATAAGACCCATAACAAGCTTATGATAATGCATTTTCATTTAAGAAGATTGAGTGTGCATCATAACCCAAAATAGCTCAGTGAATGAGTGGCAAACATTAAACTTGGGAGGATTTTTGTAATTATTCCATGCGTCATGTGTGAATTCTACTTTGTGTGCTATTTTCATGTTCATGCCTTACTTGTTGTAATTCTCTTAATTGTTGGTGTGAAAGCTTATTGTTGTACCTCTAGGTTTATTGGATTAATGTATTGCCATTACATTTCATGCATCATTGATTTTTAGAGTTAAGAGTCTAGTCTAATCCTTATATACTGCTTCTCATCCATGCCATGGTTTGATTTGATTTCCACATCACGACATGTGAAAGCTTAAGTGTGAGAGAGTTTGATAAGGCACATTTGTGTCACTTATCTTGCTTCTAATTCTTAGCTTTTGCATGGGTTTTAATATGTTATTGATGTGATTAATTAGGATTTTGATTGCAATGGTGAGAAAATACATGAAAAGGGGGAGTTGAATCATGCTTTCTTTCTTACGATTTTGAAACTGAAACTTTACAATAAAAATCTATCAAGCTTTGAGCTTGAAGTGCAGTGGAAGATAGGTTAGATTATTCAAAAAGTAACTTTTTAAATCAAGCAATCCTAGTAAATAGGTTAACAGCAAGAGATAGAGATAAAAAAAACTTATGCAGAATTAAAAGCAGAAAATAGAGAAGTGAAGAATGAAAGAATACTGAATCAAGAGTTTTATACTGGTTTGGCCAACACCTGCCTACATTCAGTTCTTAGTAACTACTGAATTTCACTACACTTCCTCAATCCGAGGAGATAACAATACAAGATAGTCTTTACCGTAATCTTCCCATGCTCTTACTAGTGTTAGTAAACCACACTTACCAACACAACAACAAGTATTTTTGTAGTAGCCTCTTGAAGCTTTCAACTTCCGATCATTACTGGATCGATAACACAATGGATTCAAGATTCATGTATATTTTGAACAATCTTACAGTCAAACTTCTCTTCCTAATGATATGAAATGATAAATCTGAGACGACTTGAGTGACTTTTTTCTATTGATTCTTGCTCAAAAGAATGTATGAACAATCTGGTATGTAGAAGGAAGATTTTAATATACAAAGAATCTAGCAAATAATTTTCACACAGAGATTTGAAAAGATTTTCATAGCATTTTTCCTCTTTTGTTCGTCTATCTTCTTTTGAAGCTCATTCATTTCTATTTATAGATGATTTTCCTTTGTTATTTTGCCCTTGATCTTCTATCCAACCAGCACATGTCAAGTATCAAATTGATTATTAGGAACATAATCTAGAAGAGTGGCTCGTCTGGTGTCAGAGTCTTTTTCAGAAGCCGTTGATGAGTTGAGGTTTTTGAAGTCTATCAGAAACTATTTTTCTATTTTCTGAATGTGGTTTCTGAACTCCTCAATAAGTCTTTTCTTTGTTGATCGAGGTGCTGAAGAGATGATGTTCCAGGTAAAAGAAACTGATTATTCTTTTGATTTTGAATTTCAAATATGATCACTTTCCCTCTCTTTTTATCATGCGAACTTTCTGAAGAGCACTGCTAGTTTCTTGTTGATTTATTTGTCTTCTAATCTTCAATCTTGACTTTTTGATAATAAATAATCCGTGATTATGATGACTAAATATTGAGTAACATATTGCTTCCAACTTTTGTATATTATCTCCATTGTAGCCCTTCTTTCTAAAGTTCAGTGTTACTTTTTTATGACCATATCCTTGGTATCTTGATTCTGTTTCAAAGAGCTTGCTTCCTTGATGCACACAAACACATTTTGCTTAATATAATTTTCACTTCATCTAAATCTATTATCTTCCCATGAGAAAAACATATTTGCACATGTATAGTGAAATTATTTCCACTTAATTTCGATAGTGCATTTCGAAGTTGTCTGTTAAACTTTGTTAAGAAACTCAAGGTAGCCATTAATCATTCTTTAAAGTGTTTTCTTTAAATTGGCTTCATTGTCCATCAAAACACTAAAGCTCATATTTTCTGAAGGGTTTTGGAGTTTACAATCTTCCTCTTTTTTACGATGACAAACCAATTTGAAGAAAATCTTTTGAAGAGAGGTTAAAAGAAACAAGACAAAATATAAATAAGATTAATTACATTTTCTTTCAACACATCATGATTCTTATATCTTAGTAAGTCCTTTTCTTAAGGCATGACTAGTTATGTTCAAGAAAATTTTGAGGCCTTAAGTTGACTGAAATCAAGGCTATTTGGTTTATGATGATATATTCTGATTTAATTAGAGAACTTCTTTAATTCGTATCATAAAGATAGTTAAGCATATGTCATCGTTTTAATCCAATCTTGCCAATCAGCTTGTTGTTAGTCATAAAATGACTTTCTAACATTTAAGATAAGTACTTTCCCTATTTGAGTTTGTATAAAATGCCAATTATACTTTCTTAGATCTTTGTTGCTAGAACAACTTGTCAAGATAAGTACTTTCCCTATTTGACACTTTCCTTTGGATTATATGATATGCATTGCATGCAGATACTTAGAGATAGATTTTTAAACATTTCCTTGAGTAACTTCCCCTCAGTTTTTACTTCCCTTGTCTTTTTCAGCATAAGATTTTCATTTCTCTTCTCCCCCTTTTGTCATTAGCAAGAAGGAGGTGTGCTGGAAGTTAGGAGTAATTTTACTAACACCATTGAAGGTGAAGTACCCATAATCGTTTGAGTAGTTGAGAGTCTTATGAGATTTAAAAATGCTTTAAGTTTAACAGACTTTTTAAAGTACAGAAACGTTCTTTAGCTAAAGGTTTAGTGAATATGTCAGACACTTGGCCTTTAGTGTTTATAAATATTAATTCAACATCTCCTTTCTGAACATGATCTCTAATAAAGTGATGTTTTATATCAATATGTTTTGATCTGGAGTGCTGATTAGGATTTTTAGCTAAATTTATAGCACTAGTATTGTAGCAGAAGATTGGGATTTTGGAATACTTTTAGTGAAAATCTTCTAGCTGGTTCCTGATCCATATTATATGAGTACAACAATTTGTAATTGCTACATATTCGGCTTCTGCAGTAGAGAGAGCAACGGTATTTTTCTTTTTACATGACCATGTGATCAGGCTATTTCCAAAGAAGTAGCAACAGCCGCTAGTGCTTTTTCTTTCTACTTTGTCTCCTATGAAGTCAACATCGTAATAACATGCAATCTCACAAGATGTACATTTCTTATACCACAGGCCAAGATTAGTAGTACCTGATAAATATCTAAACATTCTTTTAATGGCATTTAAGTGTGATTGTTTTGGATTTAATTGGAATCTAGCGCATATCCCCACACTTAATTGAATGTCTAGCCTACTAGCTGTAAGATACAACAGTGACCTGACCATTCCTCTATAACTACTTTCTGATACTTTTTCACCATTCTGATCAGCATCAATGATTTGTGAAGGATGCATAAGAGTACTCATTGGCTTTGCTTGATCCATGTGAAACTCTTTCAAAAGCTCTTTTGTATATTTTTCTTGATGGATCAAAGTTTCATCCTTTTGTTGCTTTATTTACAAACTAAGGAAAAATGTCAATTCACCCATCATACTCATTTCAAACTCACTCTGCATTAATTTTGAAAAACTTTCACAAAGAGAATGATTAGAGGCTCCAAATATAATGTCATCGACATATATTTGAACTATCAGAAAGTGATCTTTTAACTGAAGAGTAAATAAAGTTGTGTTAATGTTACCTCTCTTGGACCCGTTCTTTAGTAGAAAACTGCTTAACCTTTCATACCAAGCTCAAGGAGCTTGTTTCAGGCCATAAAGTGCTTTTGTTAATTTAAAGACATGGCCTGGAAAGTTATCACTCTCAAACGCCAGAGGTTGCTTCACATATACTTCTTCAGAGAGAAAGCCATTTAAAAAGGCAGACTTGACATCCATCTAGTAGAGAGTAAATCTTTTGTAAGTAGCAAAGGCAAGTAACATTCTGATGGCTTCCAATCTAGCAACTAGTGTGAAGGTCTCATCATAATCAATTCCTTCTTGTTGATTGTAGCCTTGTGCAACCAATCTTGCTTTATTTCCGATAACTCTACCTGTTTCATCCAATTTATTTCTAAAAACCCATTTTGTTTTGATGATGGTTTTTCCATTTGGTTTTTCCATAAGAGTCCAGACTTTTCTTTTCTCAAATTGATCCAGCTCTTCTTGCATGACCTCTATCCATCCTTTATCACTTAAAGCTTCTTTAATGCATGCAGGTTCAATGGTGGAGCTCAAAGCATAATTTGAAGTATTTCTTAGAGAGGATCGAGTCTTCACTCCTTTATAAATGTCTCTTATAACATGGTTTTGAGATACAGTTTTAAGGTCAGAGACTCCTTTGTAGTTTCTGTGCTTATGATTTTCTTCAGTTTCTTTTTCATCCTTAGACTGCTCTTCCTCTTATTTAGAATTATTGCTCTGGCATGGCTTTAGTGTCTTGAGTATACTTTTTGAAGGATTTGAATCATGGAGTTTACTTTCTGATGTTTTTATCTGCTTGAATTCTGAGTCTTTTCCAAGATTCAATCTTTCAAGAGCTTCCTCTACATCATCTGGGTCATCCTCAAAATCTTTCCTGAGCTCCTTGAACCTGATGTGAATTGTTTATTCCACACATAGCATTCTTTTGTTATATACCCTGTAAGCTTTAGAAACAGATGAATATCCTAGAAAGATACCATCATCAGATTTTGGATCAAACTTGGCAAGTTTGTCCTTGTTGTTAAGAATAAAGCATGGTGAACCAAACATATGCAAATATGAGATGTTGGGTTTTCTACCCTTCCATAGCTCATAGGGGGGTCTTTTTGAGGATCGGTCTTAGAAAGATTCAATTTTGTATATAACACGAAGTATTTACAGCCTCTACCCAAAATCCTTTGGATAAGCCACCATCTAAAATCAATGTTTTAGCTATCTCTTATAAGCTTCTATTTTTCCTTTCAGCAACCCCATTCTGTTGGAGAGTTCTGGGTGCAGAGAACTAATGAAGGATGCCATGTTTTTCACAAAACTTATTAAAAATATGATTTTTCAAATTCCCTTCCATGATCAGATCTGATAGAAATAATTTGTGAATTCTTTTCAGTGCAAACACATTTTGCAAAAACTTTGAACCTTTCAAACACCTCATCGTTAAAAGCTAAGAAGAACACCCATGTAAATCTTGAGAAGTCATCTACAATGACTAGACAATATCTTTTACTAGCAAGATTGGCCATTTGAGTTGGACCGAAAGGTCCATATGAAGTAGTTCTAGTGATTTAGTGGTAGATACCACATGTTTATTATGGAAAGAAGCTTTAGTTTGCTTGCCTTTTTCACAGAATTCACAGGTTGAATTCTTGTCAAACCTTATATTTGGCAATCCTTTAACAAGCTCTTTCTGAGATAGCTCAGAGATAAGCTTCATGTGAGCATGCCCAAGCTTTTTATGCCATAAACACTTTTCATCCATGAAGGATACCAGACATTTGACGTCTTGATTTTGAAGATTATCTAAGAGCAGCACATAAGTGTTAAAGGATTAAAAGCAATGTTAAATCCTTGATCACATAATTGACTTATGCTGAGTAGATTGTGAGCCAGACCATCAACAAATAATACATCAGAGATTTGGTGAGAATTATTCTTACTAAGGTTTCCAATACCTGTGACTTTTGTTTTACCTCCATCAGCAAATTTTACTACTTTGGAGTTCTTTGGTTTGAGATTTTTGAACCATTTTCTGGATCACTGTCCATGTACCATTTGTTGTCAGATTCTATATGTGTTCTTAGGCACACCAGCAATAAACATATTTTTCACTTTAGGTACCCAAACTTTCTTGGGTCTTTCTGAGTTAGTATTGTGAAGATGGGATTTTCCAATTCTTCTGACAAATTTCTTTCTCATGAAGCATCTGTCAGGAGGATGTCCTTTTTTATAACAAAAAGTGCAAAAAAAACTTTGTTTCTAGTTTTATCTAGATGAAATACACTTCCTTTTCCCTTTTCTACTTCTTTATATCCTAACCCAGTTTTCTAAAAATATGGCCTTTGTCCTCCAAGCATAAGTTCAAGATTTTTTGAGCCATTTATCAATTTTTCTATATCAGACTTCAAAGGTATAACCGTTTTCTCTAGTTTAGACATAGTTTTCTGATTTTCCTCACAATCTTTTGCTAACTTGATTTTTGAGGTGTTGAGTTCATTCTTTACCTTCTGTAATTCCTTCTTTTCACATTTCAGATTTTCAACTTCTGTTTTGACCATTTAAAGTTCTAAAATGACTTTTTTATGTTTTCTCTTTAGATTTAGATAATGAGAGGAAGTTGTTTGAGTGTTTTCAAGCAATTCTTCATATAAAGCTATTAATTCATCATAGGATAGATTTTGGTCAGAAATATTTACCTTAAATTCATCCTCCAAGTTATATCCTGCCATGAAGCATAGATTGGCTATATCTTCCTGTCCTTCTAGACTTTCTGCTTCCTCGTTTTCTTCATCAGAGTCACTCCAAGTTACCAGCATTCATTTTGTCCTGTTCATGAGCTTCTTTTGTAGGCCTTTTAGTATTCGATAATCAAGTCTAAAGTGACCTCTTTCTCCATAATTAAAGCAAATAATGTTGTCTGGCTTTATTTTTCCTTTCATGTCTCTTTTTATGTGTTTTCTTCTTTTGAACTTGCCTTTCCAGGCTCTTGACATCCTTCTTACTAGCATTGAGGTCTCATTTCCATCATCATCTTCAGTGTCATCATCACATTTGTCCTCTTCATTAGAGGTTTCAGTGATTTTCATTACCTTTCCTTTGCTTGACCTATGATGAGAAGATTTTAAGGCAATGTACTTGTTTTTTCTTATGGATTCACCATGCATCTCTACCAAAACTACCTAATGAGTGTTGAGAGATCCAATAAGTGCATCCAAACTCAAAGTTTGAAGATCTTAGGCTTTAGTAATGGATGTTATGTTAGGCAGCCATCTTGCATGGAGGCTTCTTAAGATTTTTCTAACAAGCTCAAAGTTAGAATATCTTTTGCCAAGACCTTTCAATTGATTTATGATATGCATAAATCTTGTAGTCATATCATCAATGCTTTCCTGATCAGTCATTTTAAACATTTCATACTGGTGGACCAGCATACTGACCTATGTCTCCTTGACTTGATCAGCTCCTTCGTGCAGCATGAGCAGTCTGTGCCATATTTCTTTTGTTGTGTCATAAGCAATAGTTGTATCATATTCAGCTTTACTTAATGCACAAGTTAGTAGATACTTAGCTTTGGAATTTAATTGGATCCTGACTTTATGTTGCTGTGTCCATCTACTTCTGGGAACTTCTCTTGATGTGGGAAGTACACCATCTATTGGAGGAACTTCTTCAAATGGAATGTAGTCACCTTCTTGGATTATTTTCCCATAAGTTAATACTTGTATACTTTATGAACAACTCCATGTGATCTCTCTAATAAGCATAGTCTCCACCATTAAAGAATGGTGGTCTATTGATCGAGTGTCCTTCTGCTATATGAATACTTTGTGCCATTTATCTTTGGATCTTTTTTCCTCTGCAGTAGTTAGAATACTCAACCCCTTAGAAACCAAGCTCTAATACCAAATGATAGTGAGAAAATGCACAAAAATGGGGGTTGAATCATGCTTTCTTTCTTACGATTTTCAAACTGAAACTTTGCACTAAAAATCTATTAAGCTTTGAGCTTGAAATGCAGTGGAAGATAGGTTAGATTATTCAGAAAGTAACTTTCTAAATCAAGCAATTCTAGTAAATAGTTTAATAATAAGAGACCGAGATAAAAAACTTATGCAAATTAAAAGCAGAAAATAGAGAAGTGAAGGATGAGATAATACTGAATCAGGAGTTTTATACTGGTTCGACCAACTCCTACCTACATCCAGTTTTCAGTAACTACTGAGTTTCACTACTATTCCTCAATCCGAGGAGATAACAATACAGGCTAGTCTTTACCGCAGCCTTCTCAAGCTCTTACCAGTGTTAGTAAACCACACTTACTAACACAATGACAACAAGTAGTTTTGCAGTAGCCTCCTGAAGCTTTCAACTTCCGATCACTTCTGGATCAATGATACAATAGATTCAAGATTAATGTCTATTTTGAACAATCTTATACTCAAGCTTCTCTTCCTAATGAGTATGAGATGATAAATATGAGATGACTTGAGTGACTTCTTTCTATTGATTCTTCCTCAGAAGAACCAATGAACAATCTGGTATGCAGAAAGAAGATTTTAATATACAAAGAATCTAACAGATGATTTCTATAGAGAGATTCGGAAAGATTTTCACAATGTTTTTGCTCTCTTATTCATCTATCTTCTTTTGAAGGTCAATCATCTCTATTTATAGATGATTTTCCTTTATTACCATTGCCCTTGATTTTCTATCAAACCAGCACGTGTTGAGCATCAAATTGAGTATTGGGAACATAATCTAGAGGAGTAGCTCATCTAGTGTCAGTGTTCTTTTTCAAAACTGTTGATGAGTTGAGGTTTCTAAAGTCTATCAGAAACTGCTTTTCTATTTTTTGAACATGGTTTCTGAAATCCTTAATAAGTCTTTCTTTATTGATGAAGGGTGCTGAAGAGATGATGTTCCGGGTAAAAGAAACTGATTTGTCTTTTGATTTTGAATTTCAAATTTAATTGTTTTCCCTCTCTTTTTATGATGCTACCTTTCTGAAGAGTGCTACTAGTTCCTTGTTGATTTATTTATCTTGTGATATTCAATCTTGACTTTTTTATAATGAATAATCCACGATTATGATGACTGAAGATTGAGCAATACATTGCTTCCAGCTTTTGTATGTTATCTTTATTGTAGACCTTCTTTCTGAAGTTCAGTTTTACTTTCTGACGATCATATCCTTGGTTTCTTTATTTTATTTCAAAGAGCTTGCTTTCTTGATGAACACAATCACATTTTTGCTTGATATATTTTTCACTTCATCTGAATCTATCCTCTTCCCATGAGAAAAATATATTTGCACATGCATAGAGAAATTATTTCCACTTAATTTCGATAGTGCATCTCGAAGTCACCTATTAAGCTTTGTCAAGAAACTCAGGGTAGCCATTAATCATTCTTCAAAGTATTTTCTTTAAATTGACTTTGTTGTCGATCAAAACATTAAAGCTCATATTTTCTAAAGGGTTTTGGAGTTTACAACTTGTTCCTCATTGTGCATTATTTTATAGAATCATTGACTATTGCACCAATTTTCAAATGATTATTAGACTAGAACCTGTTGCATTTAACTTGTCTCTTTGAGTATATTTTTGTGTATAGGAGCTTTGGATTTAGTGCAAAATGTCAAGAGTAAGGTTGGCAACTCTCAGCATAGAGCTTGTACTAGTGATCAATTTGGTGGCCAAATAGAAAAGTTCTTGAGCTTCTTTGAACACATTTGAAGAAAGTATTCTAACCAAAAATTTGTATCTCTCTGTACAGGGATCTGATTGAGACAAATAAAGATTTTTTGGAAAGCACAATAAGTTCTCTAAAATTGTCATGTTCAGCTCAAAACCCATTTCTAAAGCATCTTGATGAAAATTGAGTTGCAAGATTAAATGTTGTTGATGTTCTAATGTTGTCCCCAGTTAGTATTTTTGGAATATTTAGAGCTACATATATCCAATTAAGGTGATTTTGGTGGCATTAGAAAGCTTATTCAACGGGCTACAATCTCTATTTCTAATGCCATGGAAACATTTGGATGTTTAAGGGGCCAAAATGATCAAATATTGAAGATAACAATTCTATCCAGTGCTCCACAGCACTTGACAAATTACTTTTTAAGAGTGCAACTCATTGATGAGCGCCGCAATGCTCATGTGATAGCATTTTAATAGCTAATTAATCTATTTTTGGGCCCCATTTTGGCCCATTTTAGACAACGGTGTATAAATAATTGACACAGACTTTTACTTTAACTTTGGACTCAGTTTTAGATCTATAATTAGGTTGCTATCATTATTTCTCTATATCTCTCTCTATCTTCTTCTTCTCTACACTTTTTCTCTTAGAGATTCCATAGGTGAATTGCTTTATTCTTGTGGATGGTAGTAAGAATTGTTGCTATTATTTCCAGATACTCTTTTATATTCATTATTGTAATCCTCCATAGATAGAGGAGTGGATTTCTCTTACTAGTATAGGGATTTTCGAATGGATTGGAATGACAATGGGGACCCTTTGTTTATATTGAATGTATAAATTTTCTCATTGTTTTTTAATTCCTATTAATTATTGTGGTAATTGTTATATTTTTATTGGAATAACCAAATTGGCAATTGTTATTTGGGGAAACCCTTTGGGCATAACTTTATAGATCTATTGGTTTATGTTTGAGGGGGTGCATTAGAATTAACCTTTTGATTGACGGTTAGGCTATAGCAATTAGTTCCTTAAATCACTGTAATTTCCAATTAAATTGAGATCTCATTTATTGGTTATTTTCATTAGTTAGATTTTAGGGATCGATTAATCACTAGTAGAATTGCAAGTAATTAATTACTAATAAACGCTGCTGGGCTCAATATTTGGTCAATGATAGTTAATTTCAATGTTAGGAATACCTTACACTAGTGTCTTCTTCACTGTTACTATTATCTTGTTGCTATTATCTTTTAATTTTAATTCCTTTAATTTCACTCTTTAAAACCCCCAATTTTCCAATTAAGAGGGCGTGTGGTTCACGGAATGATTTTACATTCTTGGGAGTAGCATTCCCAAAAATCTTATTTCTAGGAATATTATTCCTATGAATGAACTATTCTTATGTTTGGTTTGCGAGTTAAATTCCGAGGAATCTTACATAATATACCCAGAAATAAATTATTCCTATGTTTGGTTAACATAAATATTCTTGGGAATATGGAGTATTTTTCTAAAATACCTATACAAATTTAAACTAAAAATTCAATTTTTAATCACATTAAACTCATAATTAAGCATAATTCCTAAACTACCCCTATCGATTTAAACGAACAATTAACTTCTAATCACATTAAATTCATAATTAAGTATAATTTTCAAAATGCCCAATCAATTTAAACTAAATAATTAATTTTTAATCACATTAAACTCAATAAGTCTATAAATATGATATATAACACAAACTAACTGATGCAAATGTCACAACATAAGTTCAAACTTAATAATAATCCATAAATATGATACATCAAATCTAAGTATCAATTCAAATCCAACATAAGAGCTAACAATTCATACATATTGCCACTTGAGTGTCCTAAAATAAGAAAATTAAAATCTAAGAATAATTATTAAGGATTGTCTTCACAAATGCTAGTATATCTTCTAGTATGAGTGAGAAGAACACATCAATCAACAATACCAAAGTATTGTAACCAAAGCCATTGCGCCCATCATCTCAACAATAGCAAAGTAATGCTTCTTTAACATCTTCACCCTAGACTCAATGTGTGGATTGGCTTTAAGACGACATCCAAGAAGTTTTTCATTAATCATTTTCTCCAATTGTTTTGCATATCCAGATTTGAACGTGCCATTATCACACTTCCATGAAGTGGCAGTAAGCTCAACCAAACATTCAACAAACTATAAGCACAAAACCAACAAGTTAAAGCATAATTTGTTCAAGTGAAAAGGGATGCCTTTATGAAGCTATTCTCAACAAAATGCAGGAGAGCAACAAATAACCTCAACTAAAGCAAAAATCAAGCTAGTGTGCAATAGAATTCACTTCCATAATCACATAGTAGCCCACAAAAGAAAAAGTTCAGCATTCCTACGGCTTAAATCTATATATGGAGCATTGTATGATACTAATTTTAGATCAATTAAGTAAAGAAGAGACAATTAATGCTAAATGAATGGTACATCTTGCTCTGCCAAGTGCCAAATGCAAACTTCCTCATGACCATATTCTGTAATAAATATTATTAAATTTTGAGAAATTACAAAGGGAGTGAAATGTAGATTTTCTAATGGAAGGCTTGTCCATGATTATGCTTTTGTCCCTCGAATCATTGAAAATTGTTGCCAATTTCTCAACCAACATGACAAACGCAATAAAAGCATCTATCTTAATTTCAGTGTTCATAGCAAAGGAAGCAACCTCATCTACCAAAACTATTAGCTCTAATATGAATTCAGAAAAATTTCTCTTTTCCATCACCATATTTATGAAAAACAGGAATTTTTGAAGGAAAAACAGAATAATCAGTCATACTCATTAACTGATCAGAAATGAATAGAAACAGAAACTAGAAAGAAAGTGAATTTTCAATAATTCTTTTATTTCTCATTTTAAATATTTGGGGTTTGGAATTGAATGAGCAAAAGGGATTTGCTGAGTCAAGCTTTGCCCCACCTGACTCCATCATAGGTTGGCCAGACGGCCATTCCTCCTACCTGAAGTTTTCTTACTATTTATGTTGTGTGTAACATGTTCTTTTTAGATTTCATTTCATGCAATAACCAATACTACTAGTTTTATTTGTTTTTGTTACCCTATAAGTTCAGTTATGTAAATCATATATTTAGAGAGGGATTATATTAAAATTTCTTCCGTATCCCCCTTCTCAACTCTGGTTGCTCATTACAACCTTCAACATGGGGCACGGTGTATAGTATGACAAATGAAATTTAAAAAAATTTAGCCAGGACAAGAATTACACATATGACACAAATGGTTCAAAAGAAAACAATTAATAACTTAATATCCATCATACAGGAGTTACAGATCTTTGGGAGCCACAACAAAAGGGATTGGCATCTAAAAATGAATTCCATCCCGAACTAAACTTCACAGAATAGAATGTGGAGTAAACAAAACAAACTTTAATTTAGTTATAGGATTTAAAATTTAGCATATGTGAATGGCAAAGAATTAAATATTCTCAAAGATTCTCCACAACTAGAACAAGAAATTAGAATCTTGCAGTGCAAACACGAACAACCTTAAGAGAATAGAATATATTCAAATCATCAAATGTCTCAACAAATTGGGAATCATCAAATGTAAAAAAATAGTAAAATACCTAGCAATTCATGATTCACAGAATATCACAACCAAATAAGAAAATTCTTTCAATCAAGCAGTGACATCCATATTCAAAAACAATTCCAAACCACATATATTCATTTTAAATACACTAATGATACAGTTTCTAGGGAACAAATAGAATTTCAAACTTGAAACTCCAAAGCTAACACAAATTCCCAGTTTGGTCAAAGTGAAAGCCAAGCTTACAGAATACTAAATTTTACCTTTTTCAAATCCTTAACAATGCTCTTGCTTGCCAAATCAACCCAACAACATATTCAACCTGAGCACAACCTACAAAGGCCAACAGAACTTGATGCCTATACTTCAAAAAGGTTGAAGCAAAAAAAAAAGAAAAAGAGATATTAACTAGCCCTTTCAGGATTTTTTTTTAAAACACGGTTCCTTGAAGCAAAAAAAAAAATCGTTGCTCAAGAACCAAAGCCAGAGCAATTGTAGTTTCTTGGAGACTCTGCATCTTGTGCTACAAAAAGGAAGCTCCAATTCGAGAATCGTGCCTGCTATGGTTTTACAATCCATCGCCATGGATGCAGAATCGAAGCTCAAAGTCGTGAAGGCTTTCTCAAAGCTTCTATCGGAGTCAACAGAGAATGCGTTGAAAGCTTCCGTGGTGGAGCAATGTCGAAAAAAGTTTTGGTTCTTGATAAAATCGAGCGAATCAAAAATGGAAAATAGAGAGGATTGGCAACCGCAACTGGGGCTGTTGTCGACAAAGACGGTGGAGATGGGGGCACTAAGGAGGAAGCTTTACTAAGGTTGATGTGAAATGGAGTGAGAGATCCAATGAGTAAAGGGGCAGATTATGGATTGGCTGGGTTTCGAAAAAGATACTTTTGTCTTTTCAAATTTTCAGAATGATTCCCTTCTCATGGTGGAAGGTGGGAATAAAAAGTATATTGTTTTCATTCCTAGGAATGAAACATTCTATGGAGTAGTTTTTCTATTCGTGAACCAGATATGGGAATCCTCTATTCCATACCCCAGATTTCCAGGAATGTTGAAACATTCCACAAACCAAATGCCCCTAAGTGATAAAGCCTCCTTGAGATATGACCTAGGTTTTGCCCTTTAGTACATTTTTTGTACAACTCAGCATTAAATCAATTTTCTAATTTGAGTAGGTAGGTGATAGCCTCTGTCAGTGCCCGCATCACAAATCTTCTTGTCTTCAGCAAGACATGAATGGGGGTATGCAAATCATTTATATCTAAATTAGAAAGATTGGTAAAAGGGTGGGGATTGCCATTGTTAGGGGATGGAGAGATTGGAAGTTGAAAGGAGGAATGAGATGTGAAGAGATAGATTTTTATTTTTCAAAAAAGGAAAAAAGTTGAAAGAACCCTTTAAACTTTTGGCTCTTAGAAAAATGGAATAAAAAGAAATATAGGAAAAGGATGAAACAAGAAGAGGAGGAATAGGAATGAGTGAGAAATGAATATATATATATATATATGTCACAATCTAATTTGGAAACATGACCAGCATATGATCAATCTCATCCCTACATTAGCCTTGTGACATCTGAGTCTCTCTATATACATAAAATAACATACTATTTTTTATTCCAAAAACATAACTTCATCTAAATCTTTATCCAAATCTTTAATAAAAACTTAATATCTGGGCTTATAGAAATGAAATACTTGATATATAAAGCTCTGAAAATATTTTAACCATACTCTAAAAATCAATTTAACACTTGAACTGAATCGTAATTTCATCTCTAACTTGTTACATAATTTCTAATAAAAATCTACAATTTCGAATCCATCCTTGAAATTTGCAAACATATACATAGATTTTCTAACTCTAAAATTAAATACATAGTCTGAAATAATGCATGGCTTAGAACCTGTCGGCACATCTACTATAGCATTCTACTCTAACAAGACTCTAAACTAAGTCTTACTCTAAGGTAAGACTCACCACTAAGAACAACTGCATCAATTGAATTAGTGACAAAATGGTATTTGTACTTGCAAATATGAGAAAAAAAAGGAGAAAAGTGAGTCAGCAAAATCAATGAGTGAGTTCTTACCCATCACCTAACCAAGAAATATACATAATGCAATATATATGCAGTAATCATAAACCATTTGATATTTATATGCATAACTATAGACTAAAGCATCTCTGAATTCCTAAATTCATAGAAAAGCATCTCTAAATTCATAATCTATTGACAAATAATTTTCCATCCATATATATAATAGCTCTAGAATCAACAATCTCTGAAAACATAAATAACAGTACTCTACTAGAGAAACAGGGATATTTGGTTATGCATGTCAACCATGGTATAATAATTTATATGCTCTATGATCCCTCAAGGATCTAAATTGGACACCTAACTAGATTCTATCTCTTCTATATGAGATTACCCCTAAGAACAACTCGATACCAAGGTTAACGATTGGGTACAGATGTTAACTCACTGTCGTTTTCTCTATAGCTACTGTCAAGTCTGTAAATCATAAAAAACTAATTATTTCTCTAAAACTCTATGCTGGGCTCTTGTCTGGGTTTAAAATTCTACCATATAATTATTATACTCTTGAAGTCATAAAATTTGTGTGTGTGTGTAAAATCATAATCATGCTCTAGATCTTTATAAAAATTATTTAAATATGAAAACTCTTGAAGCTTTGAAAGCTCTGAACTCATATAACTCTAACAATTTAACTTTATTATAACTGTGATGGTGAAATCATACCCAAGGGATCACCTGTTTGTAGGCATTTAATTTCAAGCCCACAAAATATGCATTTTGCAGCTGCTATGAATCATACTAACATACATCTGTGTATCATAAAATTGAATCTCTAAAGTCTCATTTCTCAAGTTAACATCTTTTCATAAAATTGGTAACTCTAATATTATACTTCAAAACTAAAGGAGTACATAATCACAATAATTCTAAAATTATAATAACATTTCTATTCATAAAACTAAGTCATACTCTATTCAACATTCTTGCCAAAATATCTTAACTGATACCCTAAAAACATATTTTAAAATCTCAAGTCTTGAAGCATAGTGATGTTATAAACTCTTAAAACCTATTTGATAAAATAGCACTTGTTAGATCATATATTCTTGCAATAAATGTCTTAGACTCGAGCGCACAAAATATCTCTACAACATATAATATATCAGTCAAGCTAGCAAGAGAACGAATTTTATAAACATAACTTTAACTCGACATGTCTCTTAGATTAAACTAATTCTCCAAATTCAAATTTTAAATTTCATATCCTCATATATATACCTAACTAAATACAAAGTTAAATTAATTGAGTTTCTGCATAAAAGTGTTTTGTGAGCCTTGCGATTGTAAAGTGGCATAAATGTAGGACAAGTAAGTCCACTGTCAATTTTTTTTTAAGGATTTACAAGAAAGTTGATCCCTAATTATTTATAAAATCATTCAAATGGTCTTTAGTAAAAATATAAATAGGATAAATAAATCCACTAAAATACTAAAGAATAATTAATTTGCCCTACGTTTTAAATTAGGAGGGAATACAAATATATATTTTTTCCTTGAGGAACCAATTTATCTATGCTACTTTCATTAGTGGTTAACTTAGTAGTTTATTCTTCTTCATTTTTTTAATATATTTGCGTTGTTCTTATGTAGCACCTCAAATAAATGAATAATTTAATTTTGTTTTAAGCTAGTCATAGATATAAGGATATGAAATTTAGGATTTGAATTTTAAGAACTAATAAATTGTCAAGTTAAAGTTACATTAATAAAATTTATTCCTTCACACTAGTTTTTGTTTTCTATTTTATTTATTTGTTGTCTATTTTTTTTTTATAATGGAATGGATTGTCAATGTTAGAGAAGAATGGGGTGGAATGTCATTTGAGGAAACCTTATGGATACTTTGTGTTATTTATCTTAAATTTTTAGATATAGATATAATAGATATTATAGACATAGATATAGATTTTTTTTTCTTTTACTGAAACCTTTGTTTAATCCTTTTATAGTGGGGGATAAATTAGTCCTTTAGATTTAGAAAGTCCTAGAGCAGTCCCTCAAATTTCACAAATAGGGATAAGTTAGTCCCCAGTCAAATTGTAATATGAGCTATTAATGAAGATGTCCACATGTTCTGTTAACTTACTGATGTGCATTGTTAATTTTCACGGTGTATCCTACCTTATTTTGCTCATTTGTTCTACGCCAAAAAAAAATTAAAGTCAAAATATTTTTTCTAAGCAAAGAGCTATGATAAGAGAGAAAATGAAGAAGAAGATATAAATGATCTCATTTGGAAAAGTGAGGCAAGTTAGGTGTAACACCATAAAGTTATTGCCAAAAAAAATAATTTAAACTTTATTAATGAGAATTTCATAATTCTTACAGGCTTTGTGACTATAAGGACCAGTAAAAAAAAAATTCCAGGAGCTAGGGATGGGTAGTGATTTTAGGGCCTACAGATGAATAGTAACTCTGGAACCAGGACCAAGGGTGTCCAAGTCTAGAAGAACCTGGACCCAGAGGCCGAGGTAGAGTATTAGAATTGAGACTTGCGTAAAGATATTTTTGGTTTCCTGTAGAGATATTTTACCCATTTGGTAAAGTTTTGATATCCAATTCTAAAACAGTAATAGTGACTTTCTTTCCAAATAACCACTACTAGTCATGTTTTTGCCAAGTAGATGGCATGGATTAAAACTTAGTAACCAACACTACTAGAAATGTGTCTAATAGTGACCGATTTTGTGACCAAAATAAATCGGTCACTAAAATGATGGATTTGTGACTGATTTAGTGACCGATTTTTATTTATATCAAAAACCATTTATTGTATAAAAATCGGTCGCTAAATCGGTCACTAATTGAAATTAGTGACCGATTTTTATTTATATTAGAAATCATTTCTTCCCTAAAAATCGGTCACTAAATCGGTCACTAATTGCAACATTAGTGACCGATTTAGTGACCGATATGTATTTAGACTAAAAATCATTTCTTGCATTAAAAATCGGTCGCTTAATCGGTCACTAATATTTCAATTAGTGATCAATTTTTATTTATACTAGAAATCATCTCTTCCTTGAAAATCGGTCACTAATTGCAACATTAGTGACCGATTTAGTGACCAATTTTATTCATACGAGATATCATTCCTTGTATAAAAATCGGTCACTAATATTTTAATTAGTGACCGATATTTATTCATACTAAAAATCATTTCTTATATAAAAATCGGTCACTAAATCGGTCACTAATATTTCAATTAGTGACCGAATTAGTGACCGAAATTGTCATTCATACTAGAAAATATTTCTTGTATAAAGATCGGTCTCTAAATCAGTTACTAATTAGTGACCGACTTAGTGACTGATTTTTATTTATACTAGAAAATAATTTTTACATAAAAATCGGTCTCTAAATCGGTCACTAATATTTAAATTAGTGACCGATTTAGTGACTGAAACTTTCATTCCATTAATCTGGGTTGTGGCAAAATAGAGACCGATTTATCGGTCACGACAAGTTGAAACATATTAACACAAGAAAATCCCCTAGATGTCTCATACTTTCCCAAATATCCTATTCACTCTGCCTCCTCTCTCCCAAATCTCTTCCTCCGTCAAACAATCGCCATCCCTACAAGCTAAGGTTTTCATTCTTTTAATTTCACTTCAGCATTATGTCATTCCTAAGATAGCAGCAGCGCCGCTCACTCACTCACTCACCTTCATCAATCATCTCTTCTAGCTCTTCAATTGTGCGCTGCTGGCGGTCTGAAGAAGCGACAGTACGCGGTGCCCGGTGCGTGGTTTGCTTTGGTCTTCTTATTCTTCTTCGTGTCGACGACGCCAACACTCTTCTTTGTGTCGACGCTGGCAGCACGATGTGGTGATGGCGCAATGGATGCTCCTGTGACAGGGGAGACTCACGATTACTAGAGGAAGGCGACCTCGGATCGTGGCGGCATGTGGTGGATTGTGATAGTTGGTGATGGGTGTTCAACAGGGCCTGGGGTTCACAAGTGGGGCGTTTATGTGCAGATAAAGGTATGTGATGATGGTAGTTGGTTGTGGGTGTGATCTAGATTTGGGGTTTCATGGCTCTATTGGTCGAAGAATGGGTGCTTTGCTTGTTGCATGTGTAGAGATTGAAAGGCTTAAGGTTATGCTTTGTGTTATGATTAGGCACTGTAGATGTTTGATGAAAGTAATGTCTGAGTTTAGCTTTTTTAGTTTTCTAGTTCGTTGCTATTTTTTTCATTTTGGCTTGATTAATTTTTTTTTTAGTGAAAATATATGAGAAAAACTTTACCCGTGTGCTCCTCCTCTCTTGGTCTTCTAGAACTCTCATTCCTTCTCTTATGCTTACCTTCTCTACTATTTTTTTTTTCCAACACTATATGGCATTCAGCTGCTTTGCATTACATAGTCTCTTGATTTTGCTGTTCTGTAAGCCATTTCTTACTTTGCTAAGAATCAGAAAATGTATAATTAAAAGGTCAATTTCAGATTATATAAGGAAGTCCAAGGGTATTCAATGCTCACAAGTTCAGCACTTAAAATGAAACTTTTTTCTTGCATGTATTCAATGCTCGGTTCTCTATCACAAAAAATCATTCTACTAAATGTTTTGGTTTTAGCACACATATCACATAGTAATATTTTGGATCATATTCAGAGTTGTGTCTTTGTTGTCACTAATGACCAGTAAACCTGTTGCCAAATAAGTTTGCTTTATAATGTGAAGTTTTTTGTTTATCCTTGTAGGACATCAAAATTTGTGACAAATGCAGATTTGAAGTTTTTAATGAAGATTTTCGACGAGAAACAAAATAAGAGTGATAAATGGTAAGATGTTATTGAAAAATGAAACCATAATATATGTTTCAAGGCAAAATGCTGCAAGCCTAAGGTAACTAGTTTTATGCTTAATATAACTAGATTGCACACACTTGTATTGATCATGGCTATTCTGGGAATGTCGACTTGGCCTTTTGTTTGTAATTATTATAACATTTTGTTTTCTTAGATGTTCTGTGTCTGTTGTCCTGAGTTTTAAGAACCTTTAATTGCTATATGATGAGTTAAACATCTCCATTTGTTTCCCCATTTTATCTTTCTTGCACAATTTGCAGACAGGCACAAACACCCCCAAATGTGGAGTCAAACCATCCTCTGGAGAACTTTATTTTCTAAGGGGCATATTTTTCCATAGTTCACTTGCAACTTATTATGTACAACTCAATTAAAAATAACAATTTTTAGTTGATTGCCTCCTTTTCACATGTCTGGAATCATTAAAAAAATAGAACCAAATTGATTTAAAAAACAATCCCCGTGTTTGCAACCAGCCATGAGGATTTTAGATTTCTAACAAAGTATTGTTATAAATCAAATGAAGTTTCAATTTTTGTGGTTTCAGACATACTTCTGCTTATTTGTCTTGGTTTCTGCTTCACATGTTAATGCTTATTTTGCTGTAATTTTATTCTGGGCATGTGACGCATCCTGGTCACAGGGTTCTGCTGTTGACATTCAAATGGATAATATTTCTGTCATCCTTCATTCCATTGCACATCTTTTTGATGGATAAAGTTTTTGTAGTTTATGGTGTTGATGCTTTTTGTAACCGTTCGCAGATTGTAGGTACTCACACAATTAATGTCGAAGGGAAGCTTTATTCAGCCAGACACACTAAATATGTTGAGTTTTCTGACTTTGGTTGAAATTGAATTTTATTTCTTTTTTTTTTTTCATTTGTGGCTGAAGGAGGAGTTGCAGAGGACAAATCTGGAGTTGGAATCGTTCAAGGAGAAGATAAAAAAGAATCATGAGAAGCTTAAGCTCAATAAGCAATTGCCCTACCTTGTTGGAAACATTGTTGAGGTCATTAATACATATCTCAGGGAAGCAATATCTCATGGAAGCAAGAAGTAGTTATGACCATGTTGAAAATTTATTGTCCAAATAATTTTTAATGCATATCTCTATTTTTATTTTAGATTAGAGGGCTTTATATTATTGTAAAATTTGAAATATTTGGATTAAACGTACTTTGTTGTATAATGTTAACTACTTGTTAAAACATATTGCCAAATTTTAAGTTTCTTTTTATGTGTATAGATATATAATTTTTTGTTTTTTTGGTAGATATATAATTTCTTGTTTGATGATATATATTTAAATTTTAAAAGCGAGACTCAAAAATTTTAAATTTTTCATTTTTTTAGGGATCACACATTAGTGACCAATTTATCGGTCACTAATAACACACCAAAACACCAACCAAAATTGGTCGTATGGATAGCAAAATCGGTCACTAAATCGGTCACAATATTTAGTGACTGATTTTTTCGGTCACTAATTTTTTAGCTACCATGGTTTTAGCTACTTCTATTTTCGGTCACTAAATCGGTCACTACTAGGTTTAGTGACCGATTTAATGAAATTAGTGACCGAAAAATCGGTCACTAATCACTGATTTTTTTGTAATGCAAGTTTTAATCTTGGTCATTCATTAATTTTAATTTCACTTGTTTAGTAAAATTTCGATACGTAGTTTCTTGCACCATATGAGGCTTGGAGAGCAAGTTTCTTGACAAATATGTGGCAAGGAGAATTGTAACTCCCCGATTTCTCTGTCTGAGCAAAAAATGAACAAAATGCCCCTGAGGTCATTCTCCATCTGGAATTTGAGGATAGTCGACCCGGCAGTCCTCGAAGGATCAACTCAATGTTAAAAGAGGATTATATGTGAATAAATGTTAATATAGTAGAAGAATCTCTTTTTCTAAGGTTTCGGGTCAAAATGACCAAAATACCCCTATAGCATTTTTATGTGGGTATAGGTGCTGTTTGAGCCCAGAAACTTTCTAAAAGGTTTAAAATGATGTTTTTGTGTGTTTGGGGATATTTGTTTAAGTCCCAGTGGTCCCGGGCAGTTTTTGTATGAAATTATGATTTTGCCCCTAGGATAGTGTCTTTGAGCCTAATAATGTAATTAAGGAAACCTAAGCAATGTTAGATTCTAATCGAAGATTAATTAATTTTTATAATTAATCTAGAGTCAAAATAATTTATTAAAGTTAATTAGAACTTAAGATTGCTTAGTTACACCTTAATCTTTTCTAAAAATCAAGATTTCAAGTCATGGAATCTTGAATAGTATTTCCTCTCTCCAATTCCTTAAATTAAGGAATTGTGTCTACAATTGTTTACAACATAAAATGAGTTTTGATTTTGTTAATAAAGCAAGACCACCTCCTAATCTAGTCTTACATGGCCCTAATTACCTATTTAATTACTTAAACACTTAGTTACAAATTCCTAATCAAGAGCCTAATCAAAGATACACCTAAACACATCATTAAACCACAATTAAAGGACACAAATCGCTTCCCCATGGCTGCACATGGCTGAAAATCCTTTCCTCCTATATTTTTCACATGTTGAATTTCAAACACTCCAAGGCCATGCTATAGGCCATGCCTTAACCCATGCCTTTGACCATACTTACCCATGCTTTCCACCATGCCTTAAATGCCATTTGAAGAAGATATTTTCTCTCCCCCCCCCCCATGAAGCTCATGGCCTCATCCTCCCCCATTCACCCTCCTTTGTTTTGTTTTTCTATAAATAAATGTATTAGAAGAACTTAGTCCATTTTGTTTATTCTTGCAAACTAGCTTCAAGAGTTGTCTTGAGTTTTCTTTCTTTTCTTCCAAAGAGTTCAAAAGTTCTCTCATTTCCTCTTCTTCTTCATCCTCTTCATCTTCAACAAAGAACCACTTTTTACATCCTCAAAACCACCACACCACCACCATAGATCATCATCTAAACACTAAGCTCATATAAAACACAACTCCTTCCTTTTCCTTTGAGCTTGGCCGAAATCATCACCATCACTTGGAGAAGAGTTTCTCTTCTTATTCATTTACAAGATCAAGCTCTCTTTTCCTTCCAAAGAAATTTCCACTTGGTAGGGGTTTTGTTTCAAAAGCTTTTCTTTTATTTGAAATGAAAAAGTGCTAGTTTTCTCTTAGTTCAACTCTTTTTCTTTTTTTATTTTCAATCATGAGACCTGGTTTTTGAAAGGAAAATCTTGAGCTTGATGATAAGGTTTCAAGATAATAGTCTTGTGAGTCTCATTTGAGAAACCTCTAAAGCTTGAACCTTGTTCTTGATCTTGAAGCATTTTAGTTTTCTTTTCTTTTCTTTTCCTTATGATTTCGGTTTTCCTTTCCTTTTCTTGTTTCAGTTTCGGTTCTTATTTCCTTTTCTTGTTACAAGTTGATAAAAATGCTAGGTAGCTCACATAACATTTACTTAAGAAAATATAACACTTGATTTCAAAAAGCTCAAAACTTACCCTTGTCAACCTTAAAGTTGGCCGGCACGTTCTAGAGTTTACTCTATATAGGAGCTCTTGAGCATAAAATAAAGAATATGGTGTAGTTTACTTTAGCTAGATTTTGTTTCAAGAAATGTAGTTATTTATTTTGATCTCTTTGTCTATTTTCCTTGAGCTTGATGATGATGTTTAAACCATGAGGTTTCTTTGAAAACCTTGGTAAAAAGAACTCTAAAGCTCACTTTGTCTTGCTAGATAAGTGTTGGGTTGAGATTATTTTGTTCTTCTAAAAGTCTTGTATGAGCTCTAGTTAATGAATTTGCATTCATATTTACTTTTATGTCAACACTAAACTTCCTAGAATAAAGAATAAGCTTGCATTCTCATATTTATATTTCAAGTCATCACTAAAAATTTAAAGATAATAATATGTTGCATCTCATATTTATTTTATGCTCACACCTATAATGAAGGATAAAACAAAGTGCATAGCATGTTTAAGTTTATGTTCTCACCTAAAGTTTTCTAGAGCTCAAAGACTTGCCCATCTTATCTCAAGAGAAGTTTGGAAAATAAAAATATTTTTATGAGTGTGATTTTGGTCATGTGATGGAGATGAACTTAGCATAAGTCTCATCTGGTCACAAGGACAAATAAACTATGTTTTAAGGATTTTCTCAAGCATAAGTGCACTTATAAAGTGTTATAATATGTTTTTATATTTTAAATCTCATCCATGAGTGAATTAATATAGCTACTGCCCTTGTATTTTTATGATTTTTATGGAAATAAATTAGTTTCTAAAAGAGTTTGAGGTCTCAATTTAATTCCAAGAGAAAACTAGTAACTTGTGTGCACTTGAAAATGTGATTTTATGTGATTAGGTGACATATATGATTTGGCCACTGCCCTAGATTTTATGGCCACTGTTTGATGCTGATTTTATAAGTTTATATGTGTAAAACTCATGTTTGAGTGATGAGAAAATTATTTGATGAGTGTTAGGAACAATAAGTAACTAGAAAGGATTAGAAATGTGAATTTTAGAACCCTTAGAAACAAGAATTACGGATTCTGTTTCAGCATGTTTAAAGTTAGTAATAATGGTTAATAATTAGTGCATATGTGTAGGAATCCCTCATAACTGGTTTAGGAATTGATCATTGTACTCTAGGAGAAGACAGAACTTAGAAAGGGTCAAAGTTGTGACTCCTAGGTACCTGTAATTGTGAAACATAGATTCTGCACTAATACTATTTAGAATTGGGTATAATCAAGATAATTAGTGAGATTAATTAGTTGTGAACCTGTACGTGTATAAGAGGTTAGATTCAGATGATAAAATACTTAGGTTTCAAGTTTAAGACCTTAAGGGTCAAAGCATAAGACACCATAGGTTTTATGACGCAATGAGTTCATTAATCTAAGTATGATATGATGATGCATGTACTATGATGAGTATGTTTATGTGGTTTTGAGTTTACCATGATTATGGGAATTGAATGTGAAAGTACATGCATTATGAATTCTTGTGGCATAAAGCAAATTTGAAAGAAATTCAGTATACAACAGTTATGCTACCGAATTTTTGTCAAATTTGAGGACTTGAGAATGTTTTTGAAAACCACATGAGATGAGTCCTGGGTGACACTGGTTCGGTTGAGCACCCCAAGGAGAATGATATTTTAAAATGTGACATAGTAATAAGACGCATTCCTCCCACTCCAATGGGGAGGAGGCAAATCCGTGAGGGTATTGACATTGAGCTTGCCAAAGTGGACAATTCGCTGTGCACTAGATGCCAGTAAAGCATTTCAAAGAAGGAAATATTCCTATGGACTCCCAGAATTAAAGGTTATAATAGATGATCCTTAGAAATGATAAGTTATCCCTTCCATTGCCCCATGATTAAATCTAGTGATGACTAGTTAGGATTGAGCTCATTCCTAGGCGATAGGTGAGGTGGAGTTTTGGTGGTTATGTTAAAATCATCGGGGCCAACATGTTAGTTGGATTTTCGCAGATACGATAAAAAAGTGGTCTTTATGAAAGAGAACTTAAGAGTTGAATGTGAGAAAGAAGTTATATGAAAGTATTGTACCTTTATGCCACTTATATGATTATGTTTCTTTATGTTGTGCTCAATTACTATGGTTTTCATGTTAATGTGCATATGGTATTGTCATGCATGCATCCAATATCTGTTGCATTCATGTCATTAAGACTCATATTAAAAGACATCCACTTCGGATAAATAGATTTGAGAAGTTTAAAACCAAACCTTATGCATGAATACCTTTTTCATAGTGAAAATCGAAGTGGCTGGGGACAATGACGATGACACGTGTGTTAGAGTTGGAAATCCCTACTAAGAACCTTGAATGAGTTTCTCATCCCTCTATTTTCTTTTGTATCATCTCTAGACGAAGATGATGATGTAGTTCGTGACTTCTACTAAAGCATGGGCATAGGGTACACGCTATGAGTGGGATTAGAGGGATGCAATGGAAGCACGTAGATGCCGCTTTAGAATTATATATGTGTATTTCTTTTTTATGTGACAATGGAACTATGTTAGTAGTAATTGATGTATCTATGATGATATGACTATGTTGTGATGTTATGTATAACAATTGTATTTTGTGGCTATGAATGATATGATTTCACTTTCTTATATGTTATGTTTGCGGAGAATGTTAGATTTTATTTTAGCACGCAGCTCATGTTTTGTTTTCAAGTTTCAAAAAGAACATTTTATTCATATTTTCCATTAAGTATTTTAAGGAAAGAATGAAACTAAACAGTAATAAACTAATGATTAACCGAAATACATTCTAGGAGTATTAGGTTAAGAATTATGATGTTACAAGAATGGCCACATCTCTATACTTTATCAAGGTTGAAACATAACCACACAAAAATCCTATTTTAATTTTCATTACAAAATTATATTTTTGTGATAAATTTCATACACCTATTATATAAACCTCACAACTTATAATTTTTTTTCCACCTTCTTCTCTCTCAATTTTAGCCTTCTTCCCCCTTTACAGCCATTCCATGTTTCATCTTCATATAACCTCATGAATGGGCTCAAAGACTCCATTTCCATTACTTCCAAGATCAAATCTTTCACTACAAAGCTTAATGTACTTATTAGAACCTCCAATTGTAGCCTAGAAAATCATCACCTCACCTACCACCAAGAAGAAACCATTGCCTCAAGTGTTTAAGGAAGGATATTTGGGTTGGTTTTGATCGAAGTTAGGTGGCGAAACACTTGAAGAAATCATCACAAATAGGAAAGCTTGCTAACTAAGGTAGGGATTTCTTGAAAACCTCTTTCAATGTTTTTTGAAAATTTTAAAAGAAATATGCTAGGGTTTGGTTTTGTAATCACATTTTAGAGCTTGGATATTGATGAACATGCATGATTTAGTTAGTACATGTTGCTAGGATGCTTCTTTGAGCAACTTACATCTTGGTTTGTGTTACAGACTATGATGCTAGGAATGGGCTAGGCAATGGCTTTAATGCCCAATGAGATTCAAGATAAGGATTAATTCCACTAACCCACTAAAAGAAAACATAACTACTCCACTCACTCTCCATTTAAAGCCACCTGATGGCTTAGTATGGATATAAAAAAGGTAAGTAAATTTCCTATTTCTCTAAGCCTCTTGGATACTTACTCACACAATTCAGTGGAGTCCTTGCAGGTACACCCCACCCTTCTAAGTAAGGAGTAACGGAGATTAGCATATCAGTCTCGTGTCCTGCAACCTTCTTGACTACCAGGTTTATCCTGTTCGAACTACGACTTTCGAACATTGGCACCGTTGTCAGGGACATGACTTGTTGTGAGATATCTCATTCTCTTCATCTATGTTTTATGTCATTTTCGTACATCGATTATGATTAACTTTATTCAGTTGCATATTAATTGAAGTTGTGAATTGTGATTTTCTTTTCACATTCTGACAAAATTTGTGTCGTTGAGAAAATTTGTTCAATAGAGACCAATGCTTCTAAGCACCGTCAACAACCTCTGATTGTACAATATGCAACAATGCCTGACATCTATTGCACACACCACACCCTCCACCACAAGAAAATGAGATTTGTGCTCACGGAACATTGCTACTATATTCATGGCTACTTGGCGTTGCAGGAAAAGCCCCATGGTGTAGTACGGGAAGTTCCATGGAGAGCTGCTCAACCCTTGCCGCTCACATCATCAAGGTTTCAGACCCATGACCCTCTGTAGTTGAGACCCACACGTGTCAAGGTTTGAAAACCACCTACTTTCATGTAAGGACTGACCATATCAAATCCACAAAGCCACATACTAAGAATGCACAATCTTTGCATTGCATAAATAATCAAATTAGAAAATGTGGATTAGTGGGATGGCCCACGTGAATAATAGGATGGGTACATTACTAACCTAGCTTATTGATCACCTGAAAGCCGGGAAATGACATGATGTAAGATCTTCCCTTTTCTTCTTTGTTTTATCAACTTAAACACAATGGTTATTGAATTTTAATATGTTGTGGATGAGAGAACTTGCTATTTATTTTTGGTATATCAAATGACAAATTTTGTTGTCTCCAAAACAATCTCGAGTAATCTCTTTAAAGCATCAATAGCCTATGAGGTCTTACTATAAGGGTTAGAGCACGCTGCCACGGCAAGCTCCCCGAATATATGGGTCTCAATAAGAATGAGAAGAATAGGTGCAGGTTGCCTGCATAGTGGCAATGACTTCCAAAAGCCATGGTTCATGCTTGTTAGTGGCAAACCACAATGCCCCACCAAGGGCTAGGCAAGATGCCATGACAAAAATGTTCACATATTCTCATTCAATAAAATAGCATTGGCCATGGCGGATATGGTCGAAATTGCATCACCAACCTCTTAGACGACTGTTATGAAAACTCCCTTAGCCCTAGATGAAGTGGGTTGTGCTCCATACCTAATGGGTTCCTTATTCACAACAAAAGAAAATAAAAAGAGATTAAAAGATAAAGTAGCGCATCAGGTATGTAAGCAACATCATGCATACTTGTCCAATTTCAAAATAATAAAAAAGGAAGAAATAGCAGAAAAATCATGGAGTAATTCCAAATCTGATGGGGGACATCGTTTGAAACAACCAGCACCCACAATATGCACGTGCCATGTCAAACTACTAAGTTTTGAACCAAGATGCACAGTCACGTGGTTTGCACAGTTTGAAATTCAAATCTCCAAGTCATGACTAATGGGGAGGAAATCGGTGCCCAACTGTTGACCAGTATGAAACTATACTCCGCAAAAAGAAAAAAAGGAAAAAAAGGGCAATTTGAGTTGCAGTTCCATGGTTTTGAACCCACACCCATAATCAAGTCTGTGTGTTGTAACATCCTCCTAAGTACAACATCATCCTTAAGTCATGCCATCGTACTCGAGAGTTGTTACTAATTAATTAACAGATATTTCTTAAATATCTATAGCAAGCTCGATTAATGCATGTAAGAACTAAGCGTAATTCTATTAAAATATATAACAAAGAAACATAACATTTATTAAATACATAGTTAAGTACAAAAGGGAGCTCTTCTATGAGCTTTAATATACATTTGGTCTACGTTAAGTTTACACACCTATACATACAACCAAGTACATTCAATACAGTCTCAGACATTAAACTACTGTCAAACCGATTTCTTTTGGTATAGCAGTCCCTGTAACGCCCCGATTTTCTGTTAGAGTGAAAATGACCAAAATGCCCCTGAGGTCATTTTTCACTTAATTCGAGGAAAGCCATCTTGGCGGCAAAGATCAAGGGCAAACTCAATGTTGGAAGGGGATTAGAAAACTTATGTACCTTTCCTGGATCGAAAATCTCGTTTTTCGAAGTTTTAGTCAAAATGACCAAAACGCCTCTGTGGTGTTTTACCGCTTGCAAGTACCGGATGAACCCGAAACTTCTCCAGATGGTTTTAAAAGGCGTTTTTATGTATTCTATGAGCTCAGTTTTAATTTTTGAAGTCCCGGGCAAAATTAGTGCAAAATTACGATTTTGCCCCTAGTTTCGTACTTTTACGCTTAATCACACGATTAAGCAAACCTAAGCAATATTAGGCTCTAATCGAAGGTTAATTAATTTCCTTAATTAATCTAGAGTCAAAATAATTTATTAAAGTTGATTAGAACCAAAAAGTACTCAATTACAACCTAAAATCATATTTTAATTTTATGACACCTAGTCATAGAATCTTGAATAGTGTTTTCTTTCCAATTCCTTATATCATGGAATTGTGTTACACATTGTTTATTCATAAATGAGTTTTAAATTCTTTAATGATGTATGAGCACTGCTAAACTTGTCATAAACTCCTAAATCACATTCTTAGTTACCTAAACTTAAGCTTAATCATTCCTAACCTTGTACCTAAGCTAATACACATCTAAACCTACCATTAACACACAATTAAATGGTCAAATCATCCTCCCACTCTGCTGTCCAGCCTTGGCAGCTGCCCTCCCTCCATATGCATCACATGTTCAATTTTTCAACACTCCAAGGCCATACCTCAAGTCACATACACTATACCTTGTCATAACTTTCAATCAAGCTTGAATTTCCACATGAATAAATAATTAAACAACCCATTTTCCCCATTTATTTGTGGCTGGAAAAGTTCCAGCCATGTTAAGGTTCTAGAAGCCTAATTTCATAAAAATTTGATAGGAAATTAACTCACATCAAGCCATACTTTGTAGCATAGCTTCCATACTTCAAACCATGCTTGAATGACCTTGTGTAAGAGATATTTTTCTCTCCTTGCCCTTCAAAGCTACGGCCAGCACCTCCCCATTCACTCCTCCATGGTTTTGTTTTTCTATAAATAGGATGCTTGTGATAGCTTTGTTACACCTTGAAGCATTTGCAAAGTTTAGAGTTTTAGAGTTGTCTTGCTAGTCTTTCCTTTTTCTCTCAAAGTTCCAAGAGTGTTCTTCCTTTCTTTTCATCTTTATCTTCTTCATCTCTTCATCTCATCATCACCTCTCAACCATCAAACACCACCCCAAAACCTTGAACCATCATCAAACCTCTCAAACACCACACCTCAAACACAACTCCACTTGAAACACATTTTCTTTCTTTTTCTCTCATCAAGGCCGAATCATCATCACCATCCCAGGAGGTGCTGCGCATCTCATTTCCATCTTCAAGTTCAAGCTTTATCTTCATCAAAAGGTAGGGATTTGTTTTCAAACTTTATTTTGTTCAAGAAAGTGTTTTTCTCTCTTTTCTTGGGTTCTTTTTGAACTTTCCTTTGTCTTCCCTTTCCTTTTCATTTTCGGCCATGAGGCCTTGATTTGAGCATGATAGCTTGATGATGAGAGATTCTAGATGATGACATTGTGTTCATCTCAAAGAAACCTCTAAAGCTTGAGTTTTCCTTTTCTTACAACTTCATCTATATGTTATCTAGCTCACATGGTTTTCCAACTTAAGAAAATTAATCTAAGGATTTCTAAAAGCCAAGCCTACCCTTTGTCAACCTTAAAGTTGGTCAACGCGTTCTAGAGATTTGTCTCTAGATAGGGGTTTTGGGTACTTAATAAAGAACTTGATGTAGTTTCACTTTCTTTCTCTTTTATATGATTTTCGATTCTTGTGTTGTGATCCTTGAGATATTGTATAGGGTTATTATCTTGTTAAAGTCTTAAATGAGCTCTAGTTAAACATAAAAATGAAACTTGCATCATGTTTACTTTAAGCTATGCATATCATGTTTATTTCTTTGCTATCACTAAATCCCCAGATAATGAATGAACTTGCATTATCATGTTTATGTTTCAAGCTTTGCATTATCATATTTATATTTCAAGTCCTCACCTAAATATCAAAGATAATAATATATTGCACCACATATTTATTTTATGCTCTCACTTTACTTTCTAGCAATAACTAAAATAAGTGCATGAGCATGTTTATTTTTATGTCATCACTTTAATGATTCTAGAGCTCAAAGACTTGCCCAATGATATCTCAAACAAAGGTCTAAAACATTTATTTCCTATGGTCCATATTTATCTATGAGGCCTTAATGTTTTCAAGCATTGAAAACTATGTTTTATACTTTTTCTAAACTTATATGAGTATAAGGAATGTGTAGAACTAAGTGGTATGAATTTAGGGATTCTTGAGATGAAAATAATATAGCCACTGCCCTATTAAGTATTTTCATGAGTTTAGATGATAAAAGTATTCATAAAAGAGTTTTGAAGGTTTTAATAAGGTTCCAAGAGAAACTAGTATTTTATGTGCTTTAGAAACTATGATTCAATGCCTTTAAATGGAGTTTCTGTTTTGGTTCTGCCTTGCCATGTTTGGCCACTGCATGAGCTGTGTTAATGATGTTAATATGCTTATGTTTGGGTAATAATTATGTTAAGACTCATATGTGAAAGATAGGATAAGTTAGGAACTAGAAAAGAATTAATTTGAGAGTTCTAGATCCCTTAAAGATTTATTTTTCTGGATTCTGTCCAGCAAGGTTTAGATTCAATAATCATGGTTTTAAATTAGTTTATATGTGTAGGAATGACTCATAATTGGTCTAGGACTTAATCTTGAAACCTTAGGAGCAAACCTAACTTAGAAAGGGTCATTATTGTGACTTCTAGGTACCCGTAGTTAGTATTTTGATTTCTGCACTCTTGAGGTTTAGAGATGTTCTTGACCATATGGTGAGGTGAGAAATACTTAGTTATAACCTTATAGGTTCCCAAGAGACTAGGTGTTGATGATCAATAACTTAGAAAGTGAGATAAAGATCTAAACTGTAATTTCTAGAACTCCGTAATTACATAAACATAAAGCTGTCCAAATTCTCGCTAGTGCTATTTGGATTAGTTCTTGAGCATAAAATTTGTATAACTCATTAATTGTCAAACTATAGGCATAAAGAAGTTAAGGATAATTAATTTGCAAGTTTAAGACCCATAAGAATCGAAGTTTAAAACACTATGAGTTATAACATAACATGTCTATGAGCTTATGGGGATGATTGTTAGATATGACTATGTGATGATGTTTGTGTGAAAGTTTTATGTGACTTAATGTTATGAGAAAGTTACATGTGATGATATATATGTTATGAGAAAAAGCTATATGAGAATGCATGATAAAAATGAATATGATAAATGATGAGGTAATTGTAATTTAATACTACGAGAATATAAATGTGACACGACATCGAGACGCGCTTCTCCCGGGTGACACTTAGGTTGACTTAGCACCCTGTGGAGGAGACAAACTCCGTGAGGGTATGTGTAGATGCAAAGCCTGCCAAAGGACAAATTGCAGGCCCACATGGCTAGCAAAGCGTTTCAAAGAGGAAATGATCCTAGAAAGGAGATCCTTAATTTGCCCCCTAGCCCGTACTTTAAGTCGGGATTATGTTACGCTTATCATAGGATAAGTAAGAGCTAGTGACGACTAGTTAAGGTATGAGCTCATAACCTAGAGAAGTTTTAGGCTGCCCATGAGATGAAAGTCTGCTGACAATGTCACATAAACTATACTTATGCCAATGTTATAATGTTTCCTAGTTATTCTATTGTTTGGTTTACCTTATGATGCATTCATATCATTAGTATATTTTCGCTTAAGTTATAAAGACGCATTATAAAATATGATGGACCTTGGATAAAATACCTCTTTGGAAAACCAACTTAAAAGGAATTTATATGCATGCACACCTTTTAGAAATAAACCCAAGGTTCCCGAGGATGTGGACGATGACACCTAGGTAGGGATAACCCCCTGAGAATTCTTTTAGAAAGATTCTCATTCCTCTCTTTTCTTCCGTCATATCTTCGATGGCGGCGTTTGTACTCTTCATCGACACCCGGTATGGGAGCTGCACCATGACCCTAAGACTGGTCATACCATTTTGAGGGTCGCTGCACTCGCCGAGTATTCATGTTCATGGACGCACCCTTCGCGTGTTTCCGTCCCGAGCCTACCGCTTCACCGACCGCTCCTTGCACCGGCCATAACGGGATTTTTGAGCTGAGCGAGACCACGCGATGAGCGATCCTCCGCATGGAGCCCGAGACATCCAAAGACGCGAGTACCGAGTATGTGCCGCGTCCCGGACTGGAGACGGACCCATCCGAGGACCCGCCATCCCACATGTACGCTTGGAGCTCCACCCCACTCTCCACCGATGAGGGCCGGGAGTGAGGAGACGGTGGTCCACCGAGGTTGGCTCGACGGCCATCTATGCGCCCTCGGCCGTGGTGGACATGCCCCCGATGATGCGCTTCGACCACTCCCGCCGAGATTCGCGCAAAGGATCGACTCGACCCCACAAGATTCTGGACCCGCAGGAGTAGTCATAGGAGGGGTAGTAGCTAGTGCACACACACGCCACATAGTAGAGGTCAAACCTTCTTTTGTATATGAGGTTGTCTCCTTTAGGTGCACATGGGTATGGGGGTAGTTTCTTTTGTATTTGCTTTTTATGATTTCCTTGTATTGCTTTTCAGTTGTATTTTGCTTCATGATGTATCAAATAGTCCTACCTCTTTGGGTAGGCACGTTATATATATATATATATCTATGATTCAATGATGTTCCCATGACATGATGTGTTTCTTATGCTTTGCTTATATGTTTCGCTATGTTTCTCCTTAACGCTGTGTAAGTGGCTCTCACTTTGATTTTAAATTCCAAAAAGAAAAATTTTACCCATATTTCCGCTAAGTATTTTCTAAAAGATGAGACCAAGAGGTAATATTCTAAAGATTAACCTAAGGACATACTAGTAGTCTTGGGTTAAGATTTAGGGTGTTACAGTCCCAAAGTTCTCTAGATCAACCTTGAGACGACGCAAGAACACAAAAACACATAGGGATGAGAATTATGTAATTCTCAGTAGGGCAACTCCCCAAATACACAATTATAATGTCATCGTCATCATTCCAGCCATTTGGTGTATAAAGAAAATGTGGTCATGCAATACATATTAAAGATTCATTTTAAAGTAAAATCATCATTTCAAAGTGGGTAGTTTTTAACAATCAATCACTTAGAATATATGTTCATAACATTCAAGATCATAGTAATTCATTCTAGACAAATAATTTAATAAAACATGCATATGTATATGATAATTGTAGTGATCTTTCCGTGCCCTTGTCAAGTTGAAGGGGACTTCATATTTCTCTTGTAATTAAAAAACTCAATTCCATGCATTTTCTCTTTTCATCGACATAGGGAAGACTTAGTTCATACCTAATGGTATCTGCCATGGATAACTCCACATATGGGAAATAGACTGCTTAGCAAGACTAAGCTCATTCCTATACATGATCATCAGACTTCATTTTTTTGCATTTTCAAATCACACACAGTTCTATTCATAGCCAATACGTCTACCAACTTATAGTATCTCTAGGGAAGTTCCTCTTTTTGCATTCCCTTCACCTAACCTAAATGTTGTTTCTGTTTTTCCCATATGCAGAACATGCACAATTGAATTTCTTACTTGTTCTTTTGTCACATATATTCAATTATCATCTTTCACTCTTACTAATGCATGCTTCAATCACATATAAATGTTTATTAACAATGTATTTCTCATCCATTCCTCATAAATGAATCTTTAAATAATATAGCATGCATTTATACTCATCATACTTGTGTCATAAGTCATTTTAATTTCAAATCAAGAATTTGGTTTACTTCTAGCATTGTGACAGAATTTTCATTCAAATAGTAGGATTTATTTTGCATATCAAATAATCAATTCCAAGTAATCAAACATTCTCTGTGATACATCAATGTGTCCACAATATCCTATAAATGTTTTAGAGCAAAAAGAGTTCTCTAACTATGTTAACAAAATTCTACAAGTTTGGTGGTCAGAGACCACTTAACCTCAACTCAAAGCTGAAATCTCATAATTTTTAACCCTAGGGAATGATTGAATCAATTCAAAATAAAAATTAAGGTTGAACTTCAAGATGTTTAAAACACAAATTTCAAAGGAAAAATCAATCATTTGCTATGGTAACAAAATTGGACAAATTCCCAGCTTCAGTTCCAATAGTCTAGGCAATATAGATATAATTTCGGTGCTTGATTTTTTTAAAGCAGTATAAATCAAAACCAGAGCTCAAGAAAATTCATCGGACTACCTAGGATGTTAGCTTCAACATATATTTTTTCTAGCTCATAAAAATACCTACAACACACTTAGAAAATTCATGACCATCCTCTGCCTGAAAAAGAACCGAATTTCCAGCAAGCATGGTTAGCACTTCTCTAGCAAAACTAAATTTTTTTGCAATACCAATACACTCCATCAATATAATTACACCTACTTCTATGTGTAATCATGTATTAGAACTAGGAACATAAATTTTCAAACCATTATAATCAGCTATAAAATAGAATTCAACTAAATAAGAAAACAACACCCTACTTTGCAATTATAGAGTTTTATACTCCAAAAGTGTTCCAAAGGATTTCCTTTCACTTTAAGAACTCTCAATCAAGCCCCAAACTTCCCTTAGGTTGTGAGGAAATTGGAATGAAAGTTGGAGCTATTTGAAAAATGGAGATGGAGCTGCTGCTTTACTCTGGTTATGGCCAAAGCTTTTGGGTTCTTGGAGAAGCTTGGAGTTGTGTTAATCTTGCAATAAATAGATGAATATTATATATTATAATTAGATAATCCTTAATCTAAGAAAGAAAAATGGATAGCTAGGATTCAATCTTGTAATTCAAGACTGAATCTTGGCCATTCATTAAATATAAATGGATAAGCTCCTTCATTTTGTAAAGATTAAATTAGTTTTCAGTATTAGAAATCGCACACCAAAATTTTATCGAACAGGTAAAACACTATACCTGGATAATCAGATATCACTCTAAAATTAATTCTAGGTATAAAATCTTTATTCCTACCCATTTCTAATCTTAATCCTATAATTTCTCAATTTTGAGCATCTCTGGGCCCTAATTCTAGTGTTTCAGCTGTCCCGGCAGGCCCATGGGACCCACTAGGTTACTATTTATGTTTTTTTTATTTCACAGATTCGTTGGATCGCCCTCATCATTACTACACCTGTCAGATTTTTGAAATTATGCCTAATAAAGGTCAAATTAATTTTTAAATAATTTTACGGTGTTATATGTGCTCCACCACTATGCCATGCATTATGCATGTGCAAATTTCACAACAAGCTTTTAATCCAATCACATTGCGGAATGTTAGAAAAAATTGCTACACACGAGGTGGGGACGACAACAAGCAAATTTGCGTGCAGATCCTCAGAAAATGGTGCAAAGATGCCTAGTTTATCATAAGGCTCGAACCTACAGCCTCATTAAATCAACTACCATGTATGACGACCAAGCAGTTGATGATCAACATGCAGGTGGAAAAGCACACGAGAAGGGGGGTTGAATCGTGTTTCACTTTTTTTCACCTCTTTACAGCTGAAACTTTGAACAAGATACTACCAAGCGTTGAGCTTGAAGTATAGCGGAAACAGTGTTAGATGTTTCAGAAAGTAACTTTTTGAAACACAGTGTTAATAACAAATAAGCTAAAAAGATAAACTTTAGATAGATTTAATAGATGTAACATCTCCATTTTACCATAACAAGATATTCGCTCGATGGTGATCCGAGTGAACGATTTTATTCGAAATAGTTGAACTTTCACCCGAACAAGGGAAAGTCAATATATAGGGTTGAGAGTTGACCGAGGGTCAACAAGAGTCAAGGTCAAAGGTCAAAGTCAAAAAGTCAAAACTCATGGTCAAAAAGTCAACCAAGAAGTCCAAGTCAACCATAAAAAGTCAAAGTTGATCAAAGTCAACATAATCATGTAAAAGTCAACTAAAGCATGCATAGATCAACAATGAAGCCAAATAATGACCTAAAATCAATAAAAATGTGATCAAGTAATTTAAATTAAGATAACAGAGGTTTAATAGTCTAATCATGCTTAGAATAAAGTAATTAACATAGGATTCTCAAAATAATGGTAAAATAAGCCTAATCAGTAATTTACCGTAAAAGGTAACTATCTCAAGAATGAGTTATACAAAAAATGGCTGAAGTGGATATGATTTACCACTAATAAAGGGTAATTAGTAACCTAGGATGGGGTTAGTATAATTAATCTATGAAAGATTCTACACAAAGAATAAAATATTAATAACAGATGAATTAAACTATTTCTGGTAAAAAGTGCTTATTACTAAAAGTGGTAAGCACAACTAAAATACCCAATAGATAATATGTTGCCTTACAAAAACAACTCTTGAAAACACAATGGACCCTTTCTAAAACTTACATTATCAGCCAACATGTATTAGAAAATACCCACGTAAGTTTCTTTAAAACATCATACACTAAAACTAATTTAACTACAAGACAACACCTAGTTCTACAATATTTCAACAACACAAAATTCTCCTTGTTATTTCTGCTGCCTTGGCCGAAATTCTCAGCTACTTTTTGGGATTAGAGAAATCTGATTGAGGGCTGCTTGGAAGTCTAGATGAAAGGGGTTGATGGGTGTCAAAGTTGACAAGTTGTCTTAGGCTTAAAAAGCTAGCTATAGGTAAGTAGTTATATGGTATAAAAATCAATTAGAAAACCCAACCAAACTCTAACTCCACAACTATTCAGCCAAGTAAATGAATTATTTAGGAAATCAAAAACCCACCAAACAGCCCCTAGAAAGCCACGACCAAGAGGCCTATAAAATGAGGAAAGAAGACCTTATTTTGGTTCCTTGCATTCTCTAAACACTTCCAAGTTAAGAGCTCTTTGTTCTCTTATATTCTTCCTCTTAAAAACTCTTCCTTATGCTCCCATATCCTCAGCTCTAAGGTCCTCATTCTACCAAAAATAGATTGCCACACTTGACAACCTTAAACCCTTGCAAACACATCCAAACACACACATAGCCTTCACTTCCATGAAGCATTCAAAACTTAGATCAGGATCAAGCAAGGACTTCTTTTCTACTCCTTTTATTTTCTCTATTTGTTCGAGAATCTCTTAGAGGTTTGAAGGACCCCTTGAACCCTCTACATTTACTTGGTAGGTGGTGCTTATCTTTAGAATGTAAAGGTTTCAAGTTTTCGCACATTTTGGTTCTAAAATCCTGAAACTAGTACATTTGTTTTTCCTTACTGGTTGTGTTGTTTTTCCTCCTTGTAATACATGCTAAGGTATGTGTTAGGATGTTCATTGCCTTGTTATTAGTGTATTTTCATGCTGGTCATGTTGAAGTGAGTGGGAATGCATGTTTTGAGCCAAGGAGGAACAAGTTTCACATAAAATGATGCTGGTAAAACTGTTTCTGGCTAAACCCGTATTTCCAAAACATGTCACAGTTACCACCCTTATTTTATGAGCTTCTGAAAAAATTATATGTGAAATTTGACTCTTTAAGGAACATTTTCCAAAAGAAAGCATGTCAAAACACGTTTCCTAGAGAAACCTATAATTTTTCAAATTTCAGTATCTTTACTAGAAGTGCTGTCCGACCACTGGTCACTAAAATGAACTTTTCTCTTTCTACAAAAATACAAAATGTGTAACCTCAGTTTTGTTGGAAAAATAAGACATTAAGGAACACATTCATATAAAATTCATAAGCTGGAATGAACCATGTGCTTACAGAATCGGGACGTAAGTCCCGTTTTGAATTTCGGGATGCTGCTGGAATAACCTAACTTTGTAAGGGCATAAAAGATATTTCACTTAGAATAATTATGCACACTATATATTCAGAGAAAGTTTTTTAAGTCAGGGAGCTGAGCATGTGCTCATTTTCTTGAAATAGTAAGTGTGGTAAAAGATATTAATTTTTCAAGCAAGTATACCAGAAATGGAAATAAGCTGTAAAACTCTTAAACCCAAATATAGTACTATCAAGGGTAATCTGAAATTTCCTTAATTCCCATAAGTTTAAAAGACATTATTTAATACTTATTAGATTGACATAAACATAATTAAATGTACATAACCTAAGCTATGCAGAAATAACAATTTTTACTCATAAAAGGTTAGGACAACTTAACACTTAATTCATGAAATATGTTCCAAATAAATAAGGCTTAAGGACCTTAGGGTACACATAAAATATGACTTTTATCTATGACCTTGTATGTATTGAAATACATTGAATGATCATGAATGGGAATTGATTTACTATATGTTTGAATGCTACCAAATGTTATAAGATGAGATTTTGTTGATATCATATGAGATGGTATATATTGATATGAATGGATGAAATAAATAACGAGGATAACCGTTCCAACATGACATGACTTATTAATTAATGATACATGCACATTCATGATTCATATGATATGATAAATGGGAGAAGCTCACTGCTTAACCCCTAATCCTGTCCGTTGAGATTTCTCATGGAACTAAGTTTGTGGCGACGGCCACGGTATGAGCTCATTACCCATAGAGGTGGTTTAAGACATTGGTGTTGGTGTACTCAGTGAGTGAAGGACTGAAGCAAGTTAAGAATGCATTCATTGTCAAGAGTCTCATATTTAATATTGTGATGATTACCATGATTATGATATCTGCTTGCTTTATTTATTATTCCTGCTAAATAAAAGATCTTAAAAGAAACTTCACTTTGGAGTATGAACGATTTCGAAAATAAAGCATAATGTAACTTGTAACTATCCATGTTTCTCTTTGATAATAAACCCGAAGTGACTAGGGATGTACATGATGGCACTAATATAAGATAAAAAGCCCCTACTAAGAAATTTTTTATTTCTCACACCTTCAACCATGTCATCTCTAGATCCGCCTTCGACCGACGATGGTATGACCCCATCACCTCTCTAACTCCGATTCCGATTGGACCCTAGGTAATAGGGCCATGTTCCCGAGGAGTTCATACCACCGTGGTGGCCCCAACAATGGAACACAGAGCTACCGAAACTCACCTAGTAGACCCTGCGTCATCTCTGACTCTTCTGATCTGACGTGCAGATCCTTGAAGCTCCACCCTGCCACATACCTGTGGCCGAGTTGTCATCCGATTCTGAAGTCGAGATCTTGGAGGAGCCCCTTAACATAGAACCTCTTCAGGTGATTCTTCCTGAACCTATTCAATACGACGCTAACAATGAGGAAGACCCAGAGGAAGACCCTATGGAGGTCAAAGAGGACGCGGCAGAAGAGGATGTGATGGAGGAGGACCTGATGGGGGAGGATTTTGAGGACTGGCATGACAACTTCGAGGTTGACGATTGGCAGAATTAGGAGATGCCGTCTGACGAGTCCGGACTTGCTCCTGACGTGATCTCCATTTCTGACTATGATCTTCTTAGTGACATCTCCAATCATCCCGTAGTCGATGGAGCACCCGCTCAGAGGGCTCGTGCCCTTCTTCGTATCGAGTGTCCAGTCGTTAGGAGCCCTTTTCGCACTCATCACACTATTTGAGCCCTGGAGTCACCCATTGTGCTGCTGCTGATGTTGTTTTTTCTTTAGCTAGTGTCTTCGTATTTGGATTGCATTAGGAAATGTGACGTGTACTAATTGCTATAATTTTTTCTGCTGCTGTATTATGAGTTGTACTAAGAATGGGAATACCCATCGTATGAATATGGTTGATGTATTTATGCTTTATTTAATTGTGAGACTATTGTTGCTAGCGTTACTTTTCTTGATTGTCGCTATGGGATTTCACTAGTAGAATATACCTGATTAAAGAACGTATATTTTCGATTTCATGCTACAAGCTTTATTTTCAAATATGTGGTTTCAAAAAGAAAATTTTTCCCACTATTTTCTTCAACATTAATTTAAAAATGAGAAAAAGAATAGCAAGGTAAAAAGGTAATAACTAATAAAAATGAAACATGGCTTAAGCATGGTTCGAGCTTATTAGGGTGTTACAGTAGACAACCCCTACTGTCACAAACCGAGTAGTTATTCACCAGCCTCTTCAAGTTAAACCCTGAGTAGTCTTGTACTAGCCTCTCCAAGCTAAACTGAGTAGTATTGTACTAACCTCTCCAAGCTAAATCATGACCAGCAAGAACACCTTACTGCCACATTGTAAGTAGTGTTACTTTACCCTCTCCAAGCTATCTCACACCAATTCCTATTGGATCGAGTATACAAAGATTTGTGTTTGGGTTTACAACTCAAACTAACCTACACTTAAGTTTTCTTAAAATATACAGTGAATAACCTAGGATAACTTGAATGACTTCTTTCTAACAATTCTTCTTTAGAAGAACGTATAAACTATTTAGGAATATAGAAAGAAGATTTTTACAAGCAAAGAAACTGATTACAAAAGGTAATGATCTTCACAGAAAAGATGGGGGGAAAATTTTACAGCGTATTAGCACTTATACAATCATCAAGTTCTTATCTTTGAAAGCTCAACATCTCTATTTATAGGTGGTCTCCCTTTGTGACCATTGCCCTTGATCTGTTGTCCAAGTGACATGTGTTAATCATCTGTTTGTATTTTGGAAACGTAATCTAGAAGAGTAGCTTGTATGGTGTCAAAGTTTTTTGCAAAAGCTTGTAAAATTAAAGTTTCTGATGACCCTTCAGAAACTACATTTTACTTTCTAAACATGGTTTTTGAACTCTTCCTTCTAGAAGCTGGAGTGGTTGACCAAATTGGCAGAAAAGATGATGTGCTAGTCTATAACTGGTTTTGACTTCAAATTTGAATTTCAAATTTCCTTCCTTTTTTCCAGTTAAGTGCTCTTTCTGAAGCTTGGTGTTAGTTCCTTGATTAATGAATGATCTTCTAGACTTCAATCAGAGCAAGTATATGATTAAAATATTTGCAATGATGATGATTGAAGGTTGTAGAACATCCTCACTTCAAAGTTGGATTGATATCTTCATTCCATGTGTACTTTCTAAAGTCTGGTTCTACTTTATGAAGATCCCTACCTTGGTTTCTTGTGTATAATAGATTTCTTAAATTTGTTAATTATATAAATGTACTTTGCACAATATAAATTTCACTTCTATTAAGTTCTTATCTATTTTCATGAAATACAATATGTTTGCACATATAAAGTGAATTTATTTACACTTTAAGAACGTGTTATGTATACGGAGTGTCGTATTTGCTATATCAAGAAACTCAAGAAAACCATTAGTCGTTCATCAAAATATTTCTTAAAATTTGTTATGTCATCATTCAAAACATATTTCTTTAGCGCTTCTGAAGGGTTCTACAGCTAACAGATTAGTTCACATTAACTAATATTTGGTTGTGAAAATCATGCGAGGTAGGACTCAAACCACCATCCACTAAGCTATGAAGCCTACGCCACAATCTACACATGTGCCAACTTAAAGGTAAGCATATTACTCACACAATTTTTTTATTTTAAACAAAACAAAATATAAGCCAAATTTCCTATGTAATGCATAAATTGGAGTTTGAAAGTGCCAATTTGAAATTATGCACCTGAAGTTCGAACTAAGCAAGATTGACCACTATGCTGACTCAACAACATAGAAGTCAACTAATGTTTAAAACCATTTCATATTAGTGTTTATTAAATTTTACAAAGAGCTAAATTATTTAACAACTTTAAGTTCCTAGTTATTTGTAATACCTGGTGTACACTTCTCAGTCGACAATTTCTGTATGGCCTTAGGGTCCCTTAAGACCCACTAGTGCTATTGGGAAGGCCTTGAACCATAAAGGGCCAAGGATGTAGTTTGGGTGTTGTTGCTGCAAAATTATGTAGAATAGCCTCTTTGTAGTGAGCTTTACTCATTGCAGCAAGCAGGCCTGATGTCAGCATTGTACAAAATGACATAGTTTCATTTAATAAGCCCCTAACCTCTTTTAAACCCTCATACTCGGGTTTCCTTTCATTCAAACTAAAACCCCTCCCTTCCAAACCCCTCTCCATTCTCTTCCACTCAATCCAACCACAATCCTTCTTCTTCCAAGATTAAGGCAGGAGATTTTGTGGGTTTTTGTGGTCTCCTTTTTCTCCATCTTATATTCTAGAGTATGGGCTTTATTGTTTCTCTTCTTATTGTCAAGTGGGGATGTTGCCGCAATATTATTAGAGTTGATCTAGAGCTAATTAGAGAGTATTAGAGTTTAATCTAGAGTTTATGGTTGTTATGGCAGATGTTGGTGTCATCCCTCCTCCTTGGAGCTCTGGTGGTGTTGACACTATCTTTTCTTCCCCTCCAGGTGAATGAGTTCAAATCCTATGATCCTTATGTTGATTGTAACACCCTAATTTTTAACCCAATACTCTAGAACATATTAGGCTAATCATTAGGTTATTACTTTTTAGTCTCATCATTTTATTAAAATACTTAGCAGAATTACGGGTAAATTTTTCTTTTTGAAAACATAAAACAAAGTGAGAGCCGTAAGCTTAACTAATCGAACAACAGAAATGTAAAGCACGCGTATCAATCATTAAAAATCATAAAGTAAAGCATATAACCAAAGAACAACAATCATGATAACAAAGGAAGCATTTCATTAATAACTTAAGTAGAGTACATAAGTAGTCATACCCTCATGGAGACGGGCAGAGCTTGTAATACAGCGGAAATAAAATACAACATAAAACAAGAAAGCACAAGGTACATGGTAAGACTAGAAGATAAACCCAAAACGCTACCCTCCTACTAAACTACGAGTACAATCTACAACCCCTCCCAAAAGGTACTGCCGAAGGGAAGATCTCCATAAAAGCTCGGGTACTCGTAAAGCTCTCTATCGGAGTCTAGTGACGATGGGGGTCCTCGGGTGATGGAGGCAGGTAACTGGGGAAACACTTTATCTCCTCCTGAGTGGGCCAATGGAGTGTGAAGGGGACTCATGGCGACTGAATGTGAGCTCCTCGACGCGAGCGCATCTCGGCTCTTTTCGCCAAGCGCGGCTGCCTCACGGTCTCCTCGCTCCCCTCACATCGGAATTGGGGAAAGGGAGCAGAGCCCTCCGAAGGGACATGCATCGGCGAATCCTCGGATGGATCAATCTCGGACCTCCTTGAGCGAGGCACGTACTCCGGGTAGTCACGGACAGCTGAGGCAAAGGTGCGGGCGCGGCGCAGTTGCTCATCACGCGAGCGAGTGCGCTCAAAGATCATGTCGTCACTACCAAAAGGTGCAATAGGGGTGAACTGGTAGCTCGAAACCGGATAAGCGAAGGGTCGTTCCATGTACACAAAGACACAGACGGCACAACGACCCTCAAAATGATACGAACGGTGGTCCGGGTCGTAGTGCACCTCCCAAACTGGCGTGTCAATGAAAAGTACGAACATCGCCATCAGTCTCTGAAGATGTGACGGAAGAAAGAAGAGAGAGAAGTGAGAATTCTTGCTACAGAAATCTTAGTAAGAGTCTCCTATCCTAGGGTTATATCATTCACATCCTCAAGAACCTTGGGTTTAATTATAAAACAGTGATCATGCATATAAGATTCAATTTAGGGTTTTCCAAACTAATTATCCAAGGTCCATTCCTTTTAGCATGCATCTTGATGTTATGAATGCAACATGTTATCTCATGGATGCAAGTCAATACTTGAGCATATAAAACAACACATCAAAGCATATAAACATAAACCATGTGGCATAAGGGCATATAACTTTCAAGTGGATCATTCCTCAACTTCGTGACATCAATCATGGTACTTTAGCATAATAAGCCACCCTAAAAATAACTAGGTTATGAGCTCATACCTCAGCTAGTCATCACTAGCTCTTGCTTATTATCTGAATAAGCGAAATATAATAAAATAATCCCGACTCGCAAATACGGGTAGGGGGCAGGGATCACCTCTCTTAGGATATACCCTCTTTGAAATGCTTTGTAGGCATTAAGCCACAACAATTTGTCCGCTTTGGTAGGCTGCATCTACTCATACCCTCACGGATTTGTCTCCCCTATGGGTACTCGGCCGAACCAGTGTCACCTAGGAAAGCGTGTCTGAGTGCTTTATCACATAAAAATCTCCTGGAGGTGCTCGGCCGAACCGGTGTCACCTAGGGTTTTCAACTCATATGGTACTCATAAACATTTCTTTCAACCCTTTAAGGTTTGACGGAAATTTGGCAGCATAACAGCTGTTAAACCGAATTTTCTTCAAACTGCCACAAGCTAATTCACACAACATGTTCTCATGAAATCTCATGCTATGATAAACTTTAACATTTCCATCAATCATTTTCTCATGCATTAAGCACATCTCATCATACCATTGCATCATATAACACATCATAGTATTAACAACCTTCTTAGTGTCTTATGTATTGACCATTAAGATCCTTAACTCACTTTCTAAGTTAAAAATCATCAAACCTAATCTCTCGGGAACTTATAAAGTTATAACTAAGTATTTCTCACCTCACACTATGGTCAAGAACATCTCTAAACCTCAAGGATGTAGAATTCATAATCTTAACTTTACGGGTACCTAGGAGTCACAACAATGACCCTTTCTAAGTCCGGTTTGCTCCTAAGGCATCAAGATCAAGTCCTATACCATTTATGAGTCATTCCTACACATTTAAACTAATTTAAATCCATGATTAGCATTACTAAACCTTGCTGGATAGAATCCAGAAAATTCAAACATTAAGGGATCTAAAACTCTCAAATTAATTTTTTTCTAGTTTCTAACTTCTCTTATCTTTCACATATGAGTTTTAACATTAATTATACTCAAAAATAAGTATATTATCATCATTAACACAGCTCATACAGTGGCTAAACATAGCGAGGCAAAACTGAAACAAACATCTCCATTTAAAGGCATCAAACACAATTTCTAAAGCACATAAAATACTAGTTTCTCTTAGATCCCTGTTGAAACTTTCAAAACTCATTTCTAAATATTTTTATCATCTAAAATCTTAAAAATATTTATGAGGGCAGTGACTAAATCAACTTTGTCTCAAGAGGTCCTAAATTCATAAAACTTAGTTCTATGCATTCCTTAAACTCATAAAAGCTTAGAAAAATTATGAAACATAGTTTTCAATACTTGGAAAGCAACAAAACCTTAATGGCCGAAACATAAGCTAAGGGAAGTAAATATTTTTAAACCTTTGTTTGAGACAACAATGGGCAAGTCTTTGAGCTCTAGGTTCATTTAAGTGATGACATAAAAGTAAACATGCTCATGCACTCATTTTAGGTTCCATTAGAAAGTAAAGTGATAACATAAAATAAACATGAGATGCAACTCATTATTATCTTGATATTAAGTGAGAACTTGAAACATAAACATGATAATGCATAGCTTGAAATAAAAATATGGTAATGCAAGTTCATTCATTATCTTAATGCTTAGTAATAGCAAGGAAAGTAAATATGATGTGCAAAGCATAAAAATAAACATGATGCAAGGTTCATTTTAAGGTTGGCTAAAGCTCATACAAGACTTTAACATATATAACAGCCCAACACTCATCTCATCACAAAGAGAGCTTTAGAGTTCTTGAACCAAGTTCTCAAAGGAACAATGAGGTTCTTGAACATCATCATCAAGCTCAAAGTAAATAAACTTTCAAAACAAAACAAAACCTCAAAGAAAAGGAAATAAAACCGAAACCTCATAGAAAAAGGAAAGGAGGATGAAACTAAGTCAAGTTCTTTATTAAGTACCCAAAACCCCTATCTAGAGAAAAATCTCTAGAACGTGCCGGCCAACTATAAGGTTGACAAGGGTAGGCTTGGGCTTTTAGAAATCCTTAGATTAATTTTCTTAAGTTGAAAAATCATGTGAGCTAAGTATCATATAGATAAAGTTAAAGAAAAGGAAAAACTCAAGCTTTAGAGGTTCCTTTGAGATGAACACAAGGTCATCATCTATAAACTCTCATCATCAAGCTTTCATACTCATAAACATGGCCTCATGGCTGAAATGAGAAGGAAGAAAGAACCAAAGAAAAGTTTCAAAAGAAATCCAAGAGAAAGCTAGAGAAAAACTTCTTTACAAGAAAAACAAGTTTAGAAAAACACTCCTACCTAGAGTGGAGACAAAAAGATTGAACTTTTGAAAAGGAAGATGATGAGCTCCTCCTTAGGGCTTGATGGTTTCGGCCTTGTGGAGAGAAAAAGAAAGGAAATGTGTTCTTGGTGAGCTTGTGTTTGAGAATGGAAGTTTAGGTGTTTGTATGATGATCTAAGGTGGTGGGGTGGTGTTTCACGGTTGAGAGATGATGAGGAGATGAAGAGAGGATGAAGATGAAGATGAAGAACAAGAGGAAACTCTCTTGAAACTTAGAGAGAAAAAGAAAGGAAACTCAAGAAAGCTTAGAAACTTGAAACTTACCGAAAGACTAAAAGTGACACAAGTTCATTTAAGGCACCTATTTATAGAAAAACAAAACATTGAGGCCCTCCAAAAGGAAGCCTTGGCCGTAGCATTGATGGGGAAAAAGGGAGAGAAAAATATCTCTTACACAAGGTCATTCAAGCATGGTTTGAAAGTATGAGAGGTATGGCTTCAAGTATGGTGATTTGAGTGAATTTCCTATCAATTTTTGAATGAAATTAGGCTTCTAGAAATAATGCATGGCTGGAACTTTTTCAGCCACAAATAAATGGAGAAAAATGGGTTATTTTAATTAGTTATTCATTTGGAAAATCAAGCTTGATTGAAAATATGACAAGGCATGGTGTATGTGACTTGAGGGATGGCCTTGGAGTGTTGAAAAATTGAACATGTGATGCATATGGAGGGAGGGAGTGCATGGCCAGACCTGGTACAACAAGGGGGAGGAGGATTTGTTTCATGTAATTGTGTGTTAATGATAGGTTTAAGTGTGTATTAGTTTAGGTACAAGGTTTGGAACAATTAAGCTTAAGTTTAGGTGACTAAGAATGTGATTTAAGGATTTTATGACAAGATTAGGAGTGCTCATACATCATTAAAGAATTAAAAACTCATTTGTGAATAAACAATGTGTAACACAATTCCATGATTTAAAGAATTGGAAAGAAAAAATACTATTCAAGATTCCATGACTAGGAGTCTTGAATTTAAAATAGGATTTTAAGTTATAATTAAGCATTTTTAGGTTCTAATCAACTTTAATAAATTATTTTGACTCAAGATTAATTAAGGAAATTAATTAACCTTCGATTAGAGCCTAATATTGCTTAGGTTTGCTTAATCACGTGATTAAGCACAAAAACACGAAACTAGGGGCAACACCGTAATTTTGCACTAATTTCGCCCGGGACCTCCGGGACCAAAACTAAAGTTATAGTCTATATAAAAATGCCTTTTAAAACCATCTGGAGAAGTTTTGGGTTCATCCGGCACTTGCAAATGGGTAAAACACTGCATGGGTGTTTTGGTCATTTTGACCCGAAAACTCGAAAAATAAGATTTTCGATCCCGGAAAGATACACAAGTCATCTAATCCCCTTCCAACATTGAGTTTGCCCTTCGAATACTGCCGGACCGGCTTTTCCTCGAATTTCAGGCCGAAAATGACCTCAAGGATATTTTGGTCATTTTCACTCTAATAGAAAAATCGGGGCGTTACATTGATCATTATAGCTATTTTCTTTATAATGTGGCTTGGTTTCATGATTTTAGAGAATATTTCAAGAGATTATGGATGGTTTTACTAAGTTTATGAAATTTTTAAATTTCAACAAAGCATGAAATAGTTGTCTAAGTATGAACTCATAGGACCTTTATTGCTAAAATGATTTCATAAAGAGCTACAATACTATTATGAATTGATTTAGAAATTTTACGAACTATCAAGATGATTTTCAGAGTAGAATGTTTATGTGTGATAGAGTTTTATACCAAAAGAAAAGCCCAAAGTAGAGTTTTAGAGAAAATAAATATTTCTATGATGTAGAGACTAAATGATAGCTATAGAGAAACAGATAGTGAGTTAGTATCTATAAAAATGATTGTTAATCATGGTACCAAGTTGTATTTAGGGGCAATCTTACAGAATAGAGAACGGAACCTAGTTAGGATCCAATATAGATCTTAGAAGGATCACAGAGCAGAGAATTTGTTATACCATGATTGAAATGCATAGCCAGAGGTCCCTGTTTCTCTAGTATAGTACTGTTGTTTATGTTTTCCAGAGAATCTCAATTTTATTTATATATATATATATATCTTGTTATTGTCCTATGAGAGGGTTATGAGTGAGAGCCTACTTATTAAGTTTTAGATAAACTAACCCCCTTTCCTTTTTCTATTACAAATTATTTTGTATAGAGATAGAGTGTTTTAGTGTCATTGTAGGCAGGGTCCTAAACCATAGAGATAGGAATGCATTGTTTATCATGATTATTTTGTATTAACATGATTATAGTTCTCATGGTTATTTTGTATAGAGCAACTCAATATATTTTTTGTATCACAGAGACGGATTTAGAGTTTGATTATGAAACTATTTATGATAATTTAATTTCCTAAGAAAAGGAGATTTATATCAGAGATGATAATATGTTTTGGAAATGTGTTTTATGATTAAATTATGCATAGAGAGAGACTGGAAGGTGACGAGACGATGAGTCCCTACATGCCTGTCACATTCCCAAGTCGGGTCGTGACATTAATATTTGATGGAGCATATAGAAAAACGCAATAGGCACATGTTATTTATATGCCAATATTTTGTTTGAGAATTGATTATTGATAATGCAAATTGTATAAAATTACATGCTTTCTTTGGATTATAAATCCACCTTATTATTCACCATAACTTGACATGGATTATTGATATTTGACTTGATGTATTCTAACCATCTCAATAATCATATGCACAAAATTTTATGAATATGCACAATATTGTTGAGAGTCATCACATGAAAGATAATTAATGGCTGCCCCAACAATTCATAGATCAAGAACAACGTTATCCAAGATAGATTGGGGGCTAAAGGTAGAAACCATCCTCAATTGAAATACTAACAAAGCCCTTGTAGAGCTTGATACAATAGGTTAAAAAAACAATATCAAACTCAATCAAAGAGTTAATGATACAAGTTTAGGAGGGCAAAATAGACATTTCAGCATCAAAAGAAAAAAAATCTTATTATTTGCTTAATTTCATCAAACATATACTCTGGTCATATTGGGTCAAGTCTAATTTATTTAGTTTACATTTTAAAATGTTTCAAGATTTGTTTTATTTTTATGTTTGTTAAGTTCAATTATTAGCGTATAATTTATGCCTATTCTAGTAGGGTTAGGAAATAAATTTAACCAAAATAAGAGGTATAAATACCTTCAAAACTTGGCAGCCACTTGTTCAATTTTTGTTTTGAATGAAATTTCTGTGGTTTCTTTTAAGAAACTTTGTGCATACAAATGAGGTTAAGTGATTCCCTTGACTTGTTTTATCAGGAAGCTGAATATGAGATTACAAGTTAAAGTGATTCCCTTGTAGTATTTTATTTAGTTTTCCATTATATCCTCCATATCAATTGTGTGCTGGGATTTTTGGATTCTGGTATCCATGGGATTCTGCATTAGTTAAATGCAAAAAAGCTTACTTCAGACCCAAATAAAAATCCCTTGAAAAAGTCAACTTTAGATGTGAAATAAATGTAATTCCTAGGATAATCTTACCCAAGTATGAAATAAAAAGCCTTGAGGATAAAACCTGGGCGAATTAAACAAAATCCCTTGTTGGATAATAGTAACTCTAAGCGTGGAAAATGGAAATCATTAATCCCTTGGACACAATTGAAATCCCTAAGTTAGATAACACTAAGCATAGAACAGTGATCCATGTTAACTCCTTAGATATTAAGTATATGTGTGGAATAGTGGTTCACATTAACCCCTTAGATAGAAAGTATAAGCGCAAAAAAGGATTCTCGTTAACCTCTTAGATAGTATGTCTAAGCATGGAATAATGATTCACATTAACCTCTTAGATATTAAGTCTAAGCGTGGAAGAACAATTTTCATTAACCCCATAGATAGTAAATCTAAGCATGAAAAAATGGTTCTCGTTAACCCCTTAGATATTAAGCCAAAACACTTGAATAAAGTTCATGTTAACCCCTTAGATAGCATCTAAGCATGAAAAAAGTGGTTCTCATTAAACCCTTTGATATTAAGTCTAAGTGTGGAACAACGGTTCTCATTAAGTCATCTAAGCATTAAGAATCTATTCAAAACTAGCTCCCTGTGACAAATGCCCCACGATTCGAGCAAAGGTTGATCAAAACTCCCTTAGACACATGCTCTAATGTCCGAGTATAAACTAAACATAAATCTTTTAGGCAACTGCTCTAAGTGTTGAGAATCAATTAAAGGGGGCTCGAAAATAGTGTTCCCAAACTTAAAGCCTAGAAATAAAAAAGCCTACCAAAAAATATGCTAAGGGTAAGTCTTTAAAGGCTTCCTAAAAAGACCAAATATAAGAGTTTGGAAACTCTTTAGTGAAACAATACAACCTATGGATCAAGTTAATTAGTTTCCATACAATCTTTGAGGTCATAGCCTTGCTATCAATACTCTTTCCATGTCTTGGAATCTTCCGGCACCTTTATATATTAGGGCTCCATTTTCATTACAGCTCCTTACCGCTTAAATTTGCAATTCAGATATCTTATACATGCAACCTAGTATGGAACTTAGATGCTTAAAACTCATTCTGTACTGACAAAAGGTGATTTAATGTATAAAAAGACAGAATTTGAGGTGCTTAAACTCATTTCGTAACTTGGAACATTTACTAGGCATGTAAACTTGACATCTGACTAAATATAGTTGGATATCAAGTTGGGGGCTCTGTCATGGACTATGATGCTTTGCCCAAAACCAAATGGGCTAGACAATAGCTTTAAGACCCAATGAGATTCAAGATAAGGATTAATTCCACTAGCCCACTACAAGAAGGCATAACTACTCCACTCACTCTCTATTTAAAGCGACCTGATGGCTCAATATGGGGTATAAAAAAGGTATGTAAATTTCCTATTTCTATAAGCCTCTTAGATGCTCACTCACATAATTCAGTGGAGTCATTGCAGGTACACCCCACTCTTCTAAGTAAGGAGTAAGGGAGATCAACATAGCAATTTCATGTCTTGCAACTACTTGAATATCGGGTATATTTTATTCGAACTACTACTTATGAACAGTTTGGTATGCTAAAAACTCGAATTTTGAGTTTGGTAGTAATTTTGTGCGATTTTTAAAAAAATATAGAGATGTCTTTTTATTTGAATTTTTTTAAAGTAAATCAAACATGTTAAGGTAACTCTATGATTTTTCTTAAGTTCATTTGAAGACTTTTACTATTTTTAAAAATTCAAAAACCAAGGCGATCAAGGTTGCTATATGAATAACCAATTTTGAAGCTCTGGATTTGTCTAATTTTGTTATTATATCAATTGATCAAATTTTGCTCTGAAATTTTTACATGTTATTTCATACACCAAATTTGGTTAATTTGTTATGGTAATAAAATTGGAAATTCTGACTATTGGCTGGAATTAAGTGGTTACAGACCACCAAATTTGTATAATCTTATTAATATATTTAGAGACCTTATTTTGCTCTAAAATTTTTACAGGACCTCATACATATGAATTATCTTTGAAAATTATTTCACCCTGTATTTATGATGTTTAGCAATTTAACCAGAATTTTCTTTAAGACTGAAATTCTGGATAGGTGCTGTATGAGCTAGAATTGTGATTATGAGTAATATGCCAATGATTTTGTACATGTCACACTATGTAATTTAGTTGTTGATGTTAGGCATATATGAGTATTATGTTTATGATGCTTGCGCATGTGATATGGAGCATGAAATATGAACTGTTAAAGTATTTCAGAAGGAATAAGAGATCCTCTTTGACACTGAGCCAAGGAAAGCAAACCTGGCTAAGTATTGTGTGAGAGTCAGAGAGAGTAAATTAAATAATTATATATAGGAAATAGCTCAGTCCTGATAAGCAGTCTATTACCCTAGAGTGGGTAGGGCCACTTATGTAAAGGGCACATAAAGATGGGATTCTCTTTGATATATCAAGGGCACGTAAAGATGAGATCCTATTCAACATGTAAAGAACAAGTGAAGCTGAGAAAGATACTAAAGTAAAATAAAGTGAATGAAGTTAATTAAGTGAAGAAAGCCATTGTGTAACACCCTAAATCTTAACCCAAGACTACTAGTATGTCCTTAGGTTAATCTTTAGAATATTACCTCTTGGTCTCATCTTTTAGAAAATACTTAGCGGAAATATGGGTAAAATTTTTCTTTTTGGAATTTAAAATCAAAGTAGGAGCCACTTGCAAGCGTTAAGGAGAAACATAGCGAAACATATAAGCAAAGCATAAGAAACACATCATGTCATGGGAACATCAACTGAATCATAGATATATATATATATAACGTGCCTACCCAAAGAGATAGGACTATTTGATACATCATGAAGCAAAATACAACTGAAAAGCAATACAAGGAAATCATAAAAAGCAAATACAAAAGAAACTACCCCCATACCCATGTGCACCTAAAGGAGACAACCTCATATACAAAAGAAGGTTTGACCTCTACTATGTGGCGTGTGTGTGCACTAGCTACTACCCCTCCTATGACTACTCCTGTGGTCAAGTCTGTGGGGTCAGTCGATCCCTTGTGAATCTCGGCGGGAGTGGTCAGCGCATCATCGAGGGCATGTCCACCACGGCGGGCGCATAGATGGCGTCGAGCCAACCTCAGGTACGGACCAGTCTCCTCACTCCCGACCCTCATCGATTGGAGGAGTGGGTGGGAGCTCATGTACATGTGGGATGGCGGGTCCTCGGATGGGTCCGTCTCAGAGTGTGAGAGTGGCACATACTCGAGTACTAACGTCTTCTGGATGTCTCAGGCTCCATGGGAGGATCTGCTCATCGGCGTGATCTCGCTCGCTCAAAATCCCGTTATATGGCGGTAAGGAGCGATCGAGTGAAGCGGTGCTCCGGGGCGAAGTCGAAGGTCGCCCATGAACATGAATACTACGGCGGTCGTGACCCTCAAAATGGTATGACCAGAGTCTTGGGTCATGGTGCACTCCCATGCAGTGTCGATGAAGAGTACAAGCGTCGCCATAGAGATATGACGGAAGAAGAGAGGGAATGAGAATCTTTCTAAAGAATTCTCAGTAGGGTTATCCCTACTGGTGTCATAAATCACATCCTCGGGAACCTTGGGTTTATTTCTAAAGGTGTGCATGCATATAAATTCCTTTTAAGTTGGTTTTCCAAGAGTATTTTATCCAAGGTCCATCATATTTTATAATGCGTCTTTATAACTTAAGCGAAATATACTAATGATATGAATGCATCATAAGGTAAACCAAACAATAAAATAACTAGGAAACATTATAACATTGGCATAGAAGTATAGTTTATGTGACATTGTCAGCAGACTTTCATCTCTGTAGACGCCCTAAAAACTTCTCTAGGTTATGAGCTCATACCTTAACTAGTCGTCACTAGCTCTTACTTATCCTATGATAAGCGTAACATAATCCCGACTTAAAGTGCGGGCTGAGGGCAAATTAAGGATCTCCTTTCTAGGATCATTTCCCTCTTTGAAAGCGCTTTGCTAGCCACGTGGGCCTCGCAATTTGTCACTTTGGCGGCTGCATCTACACATACCCTCACGGATTTGTCTCCTCCTGGGGTGCTTTGAGCAAACCGGTGTCACCCAGAGAAGCGGCGATCTCGGTGTCGTGTCACATTTATATTCTCATAAGTATTAAATTATAATTACCTCATCATTTATCATATTCATTTTTATCATGCATTCTCATATAGCTTTTCCTCATAACATGTATATCATCACATGAAACTTTCTCATAACATTAGTCACATAAAACTTTCACACAAACATCATCACATAGTCATATTTAACAATCATCCCCATAAGCTCATAGACATGTTATGTTATAACTCATAGTGTTTTAAACTTTGATTCTTATGAGTCTTAAACTTGCAAATTAATTGTTCTATCATTATCCTTAACTTCTTTATCGCCTATAGTTTGACAATTAATGAGTTATACAAATTTTATGCTCAAGAACTAATCCAAATAGCACTAAGCGAGAATTTGGGCGACTTTATGTTTATGTAATTACGGAGTTCTAAATTACGGTTTAGATCTTTATCTCACTTTCTAAGTTATTGATCATCAACACCTAGTCTCTTGGGAACCTATAAGGTTATAACTAAGTATTTCTCACCTCACCATATGGTCAAGAACATCTCTAAACCTCAAGAGTCACGAGAAATCAAAATACTAACTACGGTACCTAGAAGTCACAATAATGACCCTTTCTAAGTTAGGTTTGCTCCTAAGGTTTCAAGATTAAGTCCTAGACCAATTATGAGTCATTCCTACACATATAAACTAATTTAAAACCATGATTATTGAATCTAAACCTTGCTGGACAGAATCAGAAAAATAAATCTTTAAAGGGATCTAGAACTCTCAAATTAATTCTTTTCTAGTTCTAACTTATCCTATCTTTCACATATGAGTCTTAACATAATTATTACCCAAACATAAGCATATTAACATCATTAACACAGCTCATGCAGTGGCAAACATGTAGCAAGCAGAAGCAAAACAAACTCCATTTAAAGGCATTGAATCATAGTTTCTAAAGCACATAAAATACTAGTTTCTCTTGGAACCTTATTAAAACCTTCAAAACTCTTTTATGAACACTTTTATCATCTAAACTCATGAAAATACTTAATAGGGCAGTGGCTATATTATTTTCATCTCAAGAGTTCCAAAATTCATACCACTTAGTTCTACACATTCCTTATACTCCATATAAGTTTAGAAAAAGTATAAAACATAGTTTTCAATACTTGAAAACATTAAGGCCTCATAGAGTAGAAATATGGACCATAGGAAATAAATGTTTTAGACCTTTGTTTGAGATATCATTGGGCAAGTCTTTGAGCTCTAGAATCATTAAAGTGATGACATAAAAATAAACATGCTCATGCACTTATTTTAGTTATTGCTAGAAAGTAAAGTGAGAGCATAAAATAAATATGTGGTGCAATATATTATTATCTTTTGATATTTAAGTGAGGACTTGAAATATAAATATGATAATGCAAAGCTTGAAACATAAACATGATAATGCAAGTTCATTCATTATCTTGGGATTTAGTGATAGCAAGGAAATAAACATGATATGCAAAGCTTAAAGTAAACATGATGCAAGTTTCATTTTTATGTTTAACTAGAGCTCATTCAAGACTTTAACAAGATAATAACCCCATACAACATCTCAAAGATCACAACACAAGAATCGAAAATCATATAAGAGAAAGAAAGTGAAGCTACATCGGAGTTCTTTATTAAGTACCCAAAACCCCTATCTAGAGACAAATCTCTAGAGCATTATGACCAACTTTAAGGTTGACAAGGGTAGGCTTGGGCTTTTAGAAATCCTTAGATTAATTTTCTTAAGTTGGTAAACCATGTGAGCTAGATAACATATAGATGAAGTTGTAAGAAAGGAAAACTCAAGCTTTAGAGGTTTCTTTGAGATGAACACAATGTCATCATCTAGAAACTCTCATCATCAAGCTATCATGCTCAAATCAAGGCCTCATGGCCGAAAATGAAAAAGGAAAGGAAGAAGACAAAGGAAAGTTCAAAAAGAACCCAAGAGAAAACTAGAGAAAAACACTTTCTTGAACAAAATAAAGTTTGAAAACAAATCCCTACCTTTTGATGAAGATAAAAGCTTGAACTTGAAGATGGAAATGAGAAGAGCAACACCTCCTAGGATGGTGATGATGATTCGGCCTTGATGAGAGAAAAAGAAAGAAAATGTGTTTCAAGTGGAGTTGTGTTTGAGGTGTGGTGTTTGAGATGTTTGATGATGGTTCAAGGTTTTGGGGTGGTGTTTGATGGTTGAGAGGTGATGATGAGATGAAGAGATGAAGAAGATAAAGATGAAAAGAAAGGAAGAACACTCTTGGAACTTTGAGAGAAAAAGGAAAGGCTAGCAAGACAACTCTAAAACTCTAAACTTTGCAAATGCTTCAAGGTGCAACAAGGCTAACACAAGCATCCTATTTATAGAAAAACAAAACCATGGAGCTTGCAAATGGAGGGAGTGGCCGTGTGGTTTGGAGGGAAAAGGAAGAGAAAATATCTCTTACACAAGGTCATTCAAGCATGGTTTGAAGTATGGAAGCTATGCTACAAAGTATGGCTTGAACTTTTCCAGCCACAATTAAATGGGAGAAATGGGTTGTTTTAATTATTTATTCATGTGGAAATTCAAGCTTGATTGAAAGTTATGACAAGGTATAGTGTATGTGACTTGAGGTATGGCCTTGGAGTGTTGAAAAATTGAACATGTGATGCATATGGAGGAGGTGAGGCTTGGCCAGACTTGAGGCAGCGAGTGGGAGGATGGTTTGACCATTTAATTGTGTGTTAATGATAGGTTTAGATGTGTATTAGCTTAGGTACAAGGTTAGGAATGATTAAGCTTAAGTTTAGGTAACTAAGAATGTGATTTAGAGAGTTTATGACAAGTTTAGGAGTGCTCATACATCATTAAAGAATTTAAAACTCATTTATGAATAAACAATATGTAACACAATTCCATGATTTAAGGAATTGGAAAGAGAAAATACTATTCAGGATTCTGTGACTAGGTGTCATAAAATTAAAATATGATTTTAGGTTGTAATTAAGTACTTTTGGTTCTAATCAACTTTAATAAATTATTTTGACTCTAGATTAATTAAAAATTAATTAACCTTCGATTAGACCTAATATTGCTTAGGTTTGTAATCGCGTGATTAAGCGTAAAAATCTGAAACTAGGGCAAAGCAGTAATTTTGCACTAATTTTGCCGGGACTTCAAAAATTAAAACTGAGGTCATAGAATACATAAAACGCCTTTTAAAACCATCACGGAGAAGTTTGGGTTCATCATCAGACTTGCAAGCGGGTAAAACACCACAGGCGTTTTGGTCATTTTGACACAGCTCAAAACTTCAGATTTTTAGATCGGGAAGAGTACATAAGTTTTCTAATCCCTTCCAACATTGAGTTTGCCCTTGAGTACTTGCCACTTGGCTTTCCTCGGTCGAATTGGTGAAAATGACCTCGAGGGGCATTTTGGTCATTTCACTCTAACAGAAAATCGAGGCGTTACATTACTCCTCCTTAAAAGAATTTAAGCCCTCGAAATTCATACCTTAGAAAAAGCTCTGGATATTTGGACTTCATCTCGACTCTAGTTCCCGTGTATTCTTAGACTTGCACTTGTCCCCGCCACTTTTACCAAAGGCAGGACTTGTTCATAAGCGCTGACTCAGTGATCCACTATTCAGTAGCGGTACATTGAAAGTGAGGTCCTCCCTTAGCTGTACATGCTCACGGTTCTAGGACATGGCTAGGAGTGGGACTCATATTTACGTGGCGGAGAGCGTGAAAGACATCATGAAGGTTTGACAGATTAGGTGGTAAGGCTATTTTGTAGCTACGGATCAGGCTCTTTGAAGAATTTCAAAGGACCGAGAAATCGGGGACTCAACTTTTTAACTTTCATGGCTCTCCCTATTCTGTAGTGGGGTGATTCTTAGAAATACATGTTCTCCCTCTTGGAACTCCAAGGGCTTGCGCCTTTGTCCAGCGTAGCTTTCATCGACTTTGGCGGTTAAGATTCTATCCTTGATCTTCTTGATTTGTTAAAGTCGTTTCCCTCACTACCTCGGGTCCTAAGACACTTTGCTCTCCAGGCTCGTACCAACACAAGGGTGATTGGCACTTCCTTAGTATAATGCCTCGTGCGGTGCCATGCAGATGCTGCGTGATAGCTGTTGTTATCGCCAAACTCAATCAAAGGCATGTACTTATCCCAACTTCCTTTTTGGTCTAAGACACATGCTCTCGACATATCTTCCAGGGTTTGGATTGTCCTCTCGGATGACCATCCGTTTGTGGGTGGTAGCGGTGCTTAGGCACAACTTGGAACCAAGCGCCTTTTGGAAGGCTCCCAAAATCGTGACGTAAACCGGATCTCGATCGAGATTATCGTCGATGGTACTCATGCAACCTTACTATTTCTTGGATGTAAAGCTAGGCCAACTTATCCAGCGATGCGTGACTCGAATAGGTAGAAAGTGAGCCGACTTAGTCGATCGATCCACGATTACCCATCTGACATCGTGGCCAGCAGGTCTTTGGCAATCCTGTCACGAAGTCCATTGATATACTCTCTCCACTTCCACTCGGGGATCGGCGGAGGTTGCAACATGCGGAAGGTTTTGGTGTTCGATCTTGACCTTTTGGCGGACCAAACACTTACTCACCCGACGACCACATCCTTCTTTAATCAAGGGCCACCAAAACATCCTCTTCAAGTCCCGATACATCTTAGTAGTACCGGGATGGATGGCAAAAATGGCTCTTGTGAGCCTCCTCCAAGATCTTCTCTCGGAGGTCACCATCTTGTGGCACAGTTAAGCCCCTCGAACCTCCATAACCCGGTCAGGGCCTCGTACAAAACCTTTCAACTTTCCGGCCTTAGCACGCCTCGATTGTCTCCATAAAGTCCTCATTTTCTCTTTGGGCAAGCATAATCCTTTGCTTAAACCCCGGGTCAGTGAGATGACTCATCACGATGCCATTCTCCGTTATAGACATTCCAAGATTCATATCCCTAAATTGTTCTATTAACCCAACTTCATTAACCATCATACTTGATAGAGGCGTAATGAGTTTCGGCTCAAGGCGTGGCTACTACATTAAGCCTTGGGGTGGTAACTTAAACCAAAATCGTGAGTCCTTGAGGAATTCCATCCATCTCCTTTGCCTCATATTCAACTCCTTTTGATCAAAGAGATGCTTGAGACTCTTATGATCGAGAAAACTTCAAACCTCACACCATACAAGTGGTGTCTCCACATCTTTAAACGAACACGATGGCTGCTAGTTCTAGGTCATGGGTGGGGTAGGTTACCTCATGAGGCTTGAGTTGTGCGGGCGCATAGGCTACCACTTGCCTGTTTGCATCAACACACAACCTAAACCCTTGCCGGAAGCATGTAATATACCTCAAAAATTTTGTTGGGGTCAGTAAAACTAAAGCTGGGGTTGAGGTGAGCTTTCCTTAAGCTCTAGGAAACTCTTTTCACACTCGGGGCTCCACTCAAGCAGGGCATTCTTCCTAGTGAGCTTGGTTAAGGGTAGAGGCTGGGAAAATCCTTTAATGAACCTCTCTGGTAATATCCGGCTAAACCCAAAAGCTTCTAATCTCGATTCTGAGAGGTTGGTCTATCCTAATTCATCACAGCCTCTATCTTACTTGGGTCGGCATTTTATGCCACCTTTTGACACAACATGTCCTAAGAACTTTACCTCCTCTAACCAAAATTCACACTTAGACAACTTAGCGTATAACTTCTTCTCCTTTAATACCTCTAAAACCAACCTTAAATAGCGCTCATGCTCCTCGTGGGTTTTCAGAATAGATGAGAATATCATCTATGAACACAACCACAATTGATCTAAATAGGGTCTAAAGATCCTATTCATGTAATCCATAAAAAGCTGAGAGCATTCGTCAAACCAAATGACATTACATTGAACTCAAAGTGTCCATACCGAGTTGAAGGCGGTTTAGGAATATCCAAATCTCTCACCCTAAATCGATGGTAACCAGGACCTTAAATCAATCTTAGAAAACACTCTTTGCTCCTTTCAATTGGTCCATAAGATCGTCAATCCTAGGCAATGGGTATTTATTCTTTATGGTTACTTGGTTTAAGCGCCTATAGTCTATACACATCCTCATGCTTAGTCCTTTTTCTTTACAAATAAGACCGGGCGCCCCAAAAGGTGAAGCACTTCGGCCTTATAAAACTCTTTTCTAACAACTCCTCTAACTGGGTTTTCAACTCTGCTAACTCCAGAAGGTGACATCCTATACGGGGCTATAGAGATTGGTCTGTCCCGAGCAACTCTATGGAGAACTCCACTTCTCTTCGGAGGGAACTCGGGTATTTCATGCAGGAAACACCTGGGATAGTCTCTCACCACGGGTATCTCACCTAGGTTCTGCTCCAAGTCTACATCACAGTCGGCTAGGAGAACATATCCCTTAGTTTTCTTCCCACTCTGGAAGACCTCTACGGATTTAGAGTCTGACCCTAATGGGTTGAGTGATGTTTTTCGGGAGGAGAAGGAAAACTACGGTTTAGGTTCCACAATCTAACATCACGATTAGAGGTGAAGCAGGATTCATGCCTAAGATAATGCCTATGTCTTTCAAGGGTAAACAAATTAAATCTATGATAAAAGACTTATTTTCTACAACAAGATAGCCAGTTTAAACAACAGCGGCAAGTATTAGAGCGATTTGTAGGAGTAGAAACAATAAGATCGAAGGAAGTTTAGAGACTTTTAGATTTAAGGACTCGACACTAGCAAGTGAAATGAAAGAATGAGTAGCACCCGAGTCATATAAAGTGCAGTTAAGGCTTTACCCGTTTACTTCACATACCTTGATGAGATCTTTGGACTTCTTGGCGTCTTCGCGTTAAGGGTAAAGACCCTTCCTCAGAGCCATTGTGGTCGGGGTTTTGGTTCGATGTCCCTTGTCCCGGTGCAGTCCTTTGCATAGTAGCCAGCTTGCCACACTTGAAACATACATTCGGGCCTAAGCATGGGCGATTCAGTGGTTCTTCCCACATTGTGAATGAGCGTCGGCCGGATGTTGCTCCAGGGAGTAGCGGCCAGGGGTTTGTGGTGCCTTGTTCTTGGCTCCGCTTGGTCCTCCATTGTGGTTTTGGTCCACCGGTCCACGAGGTTGATTATTGAAATTCCTCGGGCCTTAATGTTGAAATGGCGGCGCTTTGGTGTTGTTTGGGTTGTTGGTGAGCAGGAGCTCTTGGCCGTTGTTGTTGTTGTCGGGCTGGTTGGGTAGGTAGGGGTTGTAGTGATTCCTCGATAGATGCTGCGGTTTGAACCCGGGCTTGAGGTCAAGGCCCCTTAGCTCGCTCGCCCTTGTGATTTGAATCTTTCTCTGTCCTTCTTCAAGTATCCGGCACTTGTTGACCAGGTCGGAAGTCTCTCGATCTCCATATGGGCCCACCGCGTAGTTCATCTCTGCCTTGACCGGCCTCATACTTCACACACTTCCAAACCTCATCGGGTTCCTTGGAACACGAGAGAACGATTAGCTCCTCAAACCTTGCGGTGTGTTGACTCTGGTAGACCCTCCTTGGGTCAACTGCATGAACTCAACGTCCTTCGCGTTCCTCACGGACTCCGGAAAGTACTTCTCATAGTAAGTCTTGAGCAGCTCGATCAATGGGAGTTCGAGGCTTCTAGCGGATGCCTCGTGCCGTTCCACGAGAACTTCGGCGTCGGACTTGACATGGCGGCAAATGTGACCTTTACGCTCCTCCCGGCGAGTAACGGCAGTAGATCTTCTCCATGTCTTTGATCCATTCATCATTGCTTAGCCGGGGTCCATCACCCCTCGGAACTTGGCGGGTTCGCCTTGCGGAACTTCGCCGAGGCGGGCTTGTTCCACCATCTCGGCGAGGAGGAGGAGGAGCAGGCAGCGGCATTGCTTGTTGATCCATTACGATTGAACATCCGTTCCATGGCTTGCGCCATGCGACCAGGACAAAGGCGGCCTTGATTGCATCATCTTGTTCAACGGGTGTAGTCCTGGGCCATTAAATCGGTGCCATTGGTCCCTATACACATGAAACAATGAACATCAAGTTGATCGGGCTCAATATCCATGCAAAATGAGCTAGTTACCATAGCACTTGCAACCAGCGAAGTCATGCATCTCTAGTCCTACTGACTTATCTCTATCAAGCACTATACATGACATAACTATCGTATTATGCTTATAAAGCATAGTCAGTCCAATCCTCGAGGCTCCATGAGAATCGAAGCGCTTTCTGATACCATAATGTAACACCTAAATCTTAACCCAAGACTACTAGTATGTCCTTAGGTTAATCTTTAGAATATTACCTCTTGGTCTCATCTTTTTAGAAAATACTTAGCGGAAATATGGGTAAAATTTTTCTTTTGGAATTTAAAATCAAAGTGAGAGCCACCTGCGAAACGTTAAGGAGAAACATAGCGAAACATATAAGCAAAGCATAAGAAACACATCATGTCATGGGAACATCAACTGAATCATAGATATATATATATAACGTGCCTACCCAAATAGGTAGGACTATTTGATACATCATGAAGCAAAATACAAGCTGAAAAGCAATACAAGGAAATCATAAAAGCAAATACAAAAGAAACTACCCCATACCCATGTGCACCTAAAGGAGACAACCTCATATACAAAAGAAGGTTTGACCTCTACTATGTGGCGTGTGTGTGCACTAGCTACTACCCCTCTATGACTACTCTGCCCAGAATCGTGGGGTCGAGTCGATCCAACTGGCGAATCTCGGCGGGAGTGGTCGGCGCATCATCGGGCATGTCCACCACGGCGGCGCATAGATGGCGTCGAGCCAACCTCATTTGGACCACCAGTCTCTCACTCCCGCCCTCATCGGTGGAGGTGGGGCTGGGCTCAGCGTACATGTGGGATGGCGGGTCCTCGGATGGGTCAAGTCTCAGTGCCTTGAGGGCCGCGGCACATACTCGAGGGTACTCGCGTCTTTGTGATGTCTCGGGCTCCATGCGGAGGATCTGCTCATCGCGTGGTCTCATTCGCTCAAAAATCCCGTTATGACGGTAGGAAGCGATCGGGGGTGAAGCGGTAGCTTCGGGACGGGGCTGCGAAGGGTCGTCCCATGAACATGAATACTCGACCGGTCTGGCGACCCTCAAAATGGTATGACCGAGTCTTGGGTCATGGTGCGACTCCCATCTGGGGTGTCGATGAAGAGTACAAACGTCGCCATCTGAAGATATGTGGAAGAAAGAGAGAGGGAATGAGAATCTTTCTAAAGAATTCTCATGGGGTTATCCCTACCTAGGTGTCATCGTCCATCCTCGGGAACCTTGGGTTTATTTCTAAAAGGTGTGCATGCATATAAATTCCTTTTAAGTTGGTTTTCCAAAGAGGTATTTTATCCAAGGTCCATCATATTTTATAATGCGTCTTTATAACTTAAAAGCGAGAAATATACTAATGATATGAATGCATCATAAGGTAAACCAAACAATAAAATAACTAGGAAACATTATAACATTGGCATAAGTATAGTTTATGTGACATTGTCAACTTAGAACTTTCATCTCATGGGGCAGCCTAAAACTTCTCTAGGTTATGAGCTCATACCTTAACTAGTCATTCACTAGCTCTTACTTATCCTATGATAAGCGTAACATAATCCCGACTTAAAGTACGGACTAGGGGGCAAATTAAGGATCTCCTTTCTAGGATCATTTCCTCTTTGAAAGCGCTTTGCTAGCCACGTGGGCCTGCAGATTTGTCCGCTTTGGCGGTGCATCTACACATACCCTCAGTTTGTCTCCTCCTGGGGTGCTCGGCGAGCGGTGTCACCCGGAGAAGCGTCTCAGTGTCGTGTCACATTTATATTCTCATAAGTATTAAATTATAATTACCTCATCATTTATCATATTCATTTTTATCATGCATTCTCATATAGCTTTTCCTCATAACATGTATATCATCACATGAAACTTTCTCATAACATTCGTCACATAAAACTTTCCACACAAACATCATCACATAGTCATATTTAACAATCATCCCCATAAGCTCATAGACATGTTATGTTATAACTCATAGTGTTTTAAACTTTGATTCTTATGAGTCTTAAACTTGCAAATTAATTGTTCTATCATTATCCTTAACTTCTTTATAAGCCTATAGTTTGACAATTAATGAGTTATACAAATTTTATGCTCAAGAACTAATCCAAATAGCACTAAGCGAGAATTTGGACAGCTTTATGTTTATGTAATTACGGAGTTCTAGAGAAATTACGGTTTAGATCTTTATCTCACTTTCTAAGTTATTGATCATCAACACCTAGTCTCTTGGGAACCTATAAGGTTATAACTAAGTATTTCTCACACCTCACCATATATGGTCAAGAACATCTCTAAACCTCAAAGGTCAGAAATCAAAATACTAACTACGGTACCTAGAAGTCACAATAATGACCCTTTCTAAGTTAGGTTTGCTCTAAGGTTTCAAGATTAAGTCTAGACCAATTATGAGTCATTCCTACACATATAAACTAATTTAAAACCATGATTATTGAATCTAAACCTTGCTGGACAGAATCAGAAAAATAAATCTTTAAGGGATCTAGAACTCTCAAATTAATTCTTTTCTAGTTCCTAACTTATCCTATCTTTCACATATGAGTCTTAACATAATTATTACCCAAACATAAGCATATTAACATCATTAACACAGCTCATGCAGTGGCCAAACACGGCAAGGCAGAGCAAAGCAGAAACTCCATTTAAAGGCATTGAATCATAGTTTCTAAAGCACATAAAATACTAGTTTCTCTTGGAGACCTTATTAAAACCTTCAAAACTCTTTTATGAACACTTTTATCATCTAAACTCATGAAAATACTTAATAGGGCAGTGGCTATATTATTTTCATCTCAAGAGGTCCTAAATTCATACCACTTAGTTCTACACATTCCTTATACTCATATAAGTTTAGAAAAAGTATAAAACATAGTTTTCAATACTTGAAAACATTAAGGCCTCATAGGGCGAAATATGGACCATAGGAAATAAATGTTTTAGACCTTTGTTTGAGATATCATTAGGCAAGTCTTTGAGCTCTAGAATCATTAAAGTGATGACATAAAAATAAACATGCTCATGCACTTATTTTAGTTATTGCTAGAAAGTAAAGTGAGAGCATAAAATAAATATGTGGTGCAATATATTATTATCTTTGATATTTAAGTGAGGACTTGAAATATAAATATGATAATGCAAAGCTTGAAACATAAACATGATAATGCAAGTTCATTCATTATCTTGGGATTTAGTGATAGCAAGGAAATAAACATGATATGCAAAGCTTAAAGTAAACATGATGCAAGTTTCATTTTTTATGTTTAACTAGAGCTCATTCAAGACTTTAACAAGATAATAACCCCATACAACATCTCAAAGATCACAACACAAGAATCGAAAATCATATAAAAGAGAAAGAAAGTGAAGCTACATCGAGTTCTTTATTAAGTACCCAAAACCCTATCTAGAGACAAATCTCTAGAAACGTGCCCGACCAACTTTAAGGTTGACAAGGGTAGGCTTGGGCTTTTAGAAATCACTTAGATTAATTTTCTTAAGTTGGAAAACCATGTGAGCTAGATAACATATAGATGAAGTTGTAAGAAAAGGAAAACTCAAGCTTTAGAGGTTTCTTTGAGATGAACACAATGTCATCATCTAGAAACTCTCATCATCAAGCTATCATGCTCAAATCGAGGCCTCATATGGCGAAAATGAAAAGGAAAGGAAAGACAAAGGAAAGTTCAAAAAAGAACCCAAGAAAACTAGAGAAAAACACTTTCTTGAACAAAATAAAGTTTGAAAACAAATCCCTACCTTTTGATGAAGATAAAAGCTTGAACTTGAAGATGGAAATGAGATGAGCAACACCTCCTAGGATGGTGATGATGATTCGGCCTTGATGAGAGAAAAGAAAGAAAATGTGTTTCAAGTGGAGTTGTGTTTGAGGTGTGGTGTTTGAGATGTTTGATGATGGTTCAAGGTTTTGGGGTGGTGTTTGATGGTTGAGAGGTGATGATGAGATGAAGAGATGAAGAAGATAAAGATGAAAAGAAAGGAAGAACACTCTTGGAACTTTGAGAGAAAAAGGAAAGGCTAGCAAGACAACTCTAAAACTCTAAACTTTGCAAATGCTTCAAAGGTGCAACAAGGCTAACACAAGCATCCTATTTATAGAAAAACAAAACCAATGGAGCTTGCAAATGGAGGAGTGGCGTGTGGTTTGGAGGGAAAGGAAGAGAAAATATCTCTTCTGAGGTCATTCAAGCATGGTTTGAAGTATGGAAGCTATGCTACAAAGTATGGCTTGATGTGAGTTAATTTCCTATCACATTTTTATGAATTTAGCCTTCTAGAAATAATGCATGGCTGGAACTTTTCCAGCCACAATTAAATGGGAGAAATGGGTTGTTTTAATTATTTATTCATGTGGAAATTCAAGCTTGATTGAAAGTTATGACAATTATAGTGTATGTGACTTGAGGTATGGCACTTGGAGTGTTGAAAAATTGAACATGTGATGCATATGGAGGTGAGGCTTGACCCGACTTAGGGCAGCGAGTGGGAGGATGGTTTGACCATTTAATTGTGTGTTAATGATAGGTTTAGATGTGTATTAGCTTAGGTACAAGGTTAGGAATGATTAAGCTTAAGTTTAGGTAACTAAGAATGTGATTTAGAGAGTTTATGACAAGTTTAGGAGTGCTCATACATCATTAAAGAATTTAAAACTCATTTATGAATAAACAATATGTAACACAATTCCATGATTTAAGGAATTGGAAAGAAAACACTATTCAAGATTCTATGACTAGGTGTCATAAAATTAAAATATGATTTTAGGTTGTAATTAAGTACTCTTAGGTTCTAACCAACTTTAATAAATTATTTTGACTCTAGATTAATTAAGGAAATTAATTAACCTTGATTAGAAACCCTAATATTGCTTAGGTTTTGTAATCGCGTGATTAAAAAGCGTAAAAATGCGAAACTAGAGGCAAAAGCGGTAATTTTGCACTAATTTTGCGAGACTTCAAAAATTAAAACTGAGGTCATAGAATACATAAAAGCGCCTTTTAAAACCATGCGGAGAAGTTTGGGTTCATCAGGCACTTGCAAGCGGGTAAAACACCACGAGGCGTTTTGGTCATTTTGACTGAAAACTCAGCGAGATTTTCGATCCCTAGGAAAGGTACATAAGTTTTCTAATCCCCTTCCAACATTGAGTTTGCCCTTAGTCTTGCCTTGCAGCTTTCCCTCGGTGAAAAATGACCTCAGGGGCATTTTGGTCATTTTCACTCTAACAGAAAATCGAGGCGTTACACATTGCATTTATCATATGCATACTCGTATTATTATGAATTAATTGCCTATGATAATTTCACTATGAGTTGAGCATGATGATATATGTGAATTAAGTGATTGAATTTTAAAAGAAACCTACTTTGGAAGGATCATTTTGAACTTTATAATGAACTTGTGTTATTTAATGCATGATCAATTTTTTTTTTAATAAACCAAAGTGGCTGGGAAAATGATGATGATATTGTTTACTGTGTATTTGGGGATACTTTATTAAGAATTTCACAATTCTGACCCCCTATGTTTGTGTTCTCTCATGTCATCTCTAGATTGCGTAAGAGAACAATGAAGCTCTCATCATGGAAGAACCACATTTATAGGAGCTCGATTACTGAAGTCCATTATTAATCTTCTTTTGTAAATGTTTAAAAAGACAGATGTATATTAAGGCTCATACAAGAGCTTTTTTATATATTCAAACATATATTCTTTGATTACTCTTCCTTTTATACATTTAAGTAAAATTATGAATTAATTACTGCACTACTTGATCGAATATGTTATAGATACTTAAGCAAGGTCTGCAAAAGTATAAGTAACAATCCCAAGTTTGATATCATGACTTAATGATAATGTTGTACTTGAAAGGATATTACATTAGAACCCACCATGAAAATTAATAGTACACGCAAACAAGTTAATATAACACAGCTCAGACAAATTTTTTATGGAGGGATTAACATATTCTCATTTGTAAAATTTGAGGGATTATGATAAGATTTTTTAAATTTAAGAGACTAATTTATTCTCTACTATAAATCTGAGGGATAAATTAGCATTTTAGTCCTTTGTTTTTTATTTTTTTGGTTTAAAGATATAGAATTTTTGAAACTTCACTTCTCGTTTTGGGCCATCAAATATTCGGTTTGAATTCGGGGAAAGGGTTCCACCCGATCCAAACCGACCATCTCTCTCCGTAGTGTGCCCCGTAGCACCGCAACTCGCATGTGATCGATTCGGTTGAGCTTAGTGATATATTCACATCGCTCCTCTCTTCCTCTCACGTTCTATACTTCTCTCTCTCTCTCTCTCTCTCTCTCTCTCTCAACTTTCAATCTTCACTTGCTCAATACGATAATCAGGTATTCTTTTCTTTTCCTTTTTTTTTTCCCCTATGATTTGAAATTGTCTTGCTCGATTTCATTTCTTTATGTCGTCTAAAAAAATATTTTTTTTCTTTTTGTTTTCTCTTACAATTGGATTTTATCATTTCATTGATCTTTCTGTCGTTTATTCCTAGGTGTTTTCCTCTTTTTCTTCCTTTTCATCGGAAAAATATTATCAAATTCTTATTTGGGGTCGATGGCGTCTTCCATTCGTTTATTTGTTTAAGCATTGTGTTCAAGCTTCCCTTTTTTTTTTTTTAAAAAAAATAATTCTTTATCTGATTTTTGTGATATAGGTATAGAGCTACGCATCGTTTTCGAACTTTTTTTTTTTTTCAAATCCAATCTGTGGGAAATTAATCCCAAAATTGTTCACACCATTTGTTCAGTGAAGTCAAATTGGTTGCTTAAAGTTTCTGAGATTTCAGATTTTGGGTATGTTTCTTGACCAAAAAAGGTTTAATTGTTTTTTTTTTTTAAAGTAGCCTTTCTGCTTTCACTGTAGTCTTGCTGGGTTTTGTTCTAATTGAAGTTGCTTATCTTTACATAATGTAATTGATTCTTCATTATTCCCTTCAGCTTTGTTTTGCAACTCAGGCAATCTTTTGGAGGGCTGGACTTGTGGCTTTCAAATTTTTTTTTTTGGCATTCTTTTGTAAGTTTTTTTTTTTAATACCTTTAAACCTTCTTGACTGATGAAATTTGTCATTGATTGATGAAATTCCTGCCTTGTTTGCTGTGATTGTGTTTGTGCATTAAAAGAATAAAATAGTTCTCTGTCCATAGCTATTGACTAGAATCAATGCTCATGAGCTTTACATACCACCATGCTGAACATCTTTACATTGTGGTTTATGTACCCGAAGAGGAAAAGCCAGAGTTAATGTTACGTAGCATAACTTTGATGCCTGATGGGGGCACATAACATTGGCAATTTTTATTTTTATTTTTTAACTATTAGGTGTCTGTTTTGATTTCATTTTTAGTTTTTTTGTCACCGCCCTAAAGTTAAGGCCTAAAGCTAAGGGAAGCATTTATTCCTGGAAAAAAGATAAAAAATTCAGATTTTTGAGAAATCTGGAAACAGGATTTTCTTGGTTCTCTATCAAAAGCTAAAAATTTTGATATCCGCAAAAAAAATTTTCTTGTGTCTTTTTTTATGTTTGAAAAGAAAAACACTTCTTTGTGTTTGAATCAGGCTGTCGTAGATGGGTACTTTTACCTTAGATTGGTTGTGGTGGTCAAATTTTAGATTTGTACTGTGCACCAGACACTTTCTCTCCTTTCTAATTTGAAAAAGAAATCAGTTATTTTGAATACATGAAAATGTGATTAAAGTGGCCCAATATGTGTGCTGCAAGCTTGGAATAAGTTGCTTGTCTATTCTTACATTGGTTGACTGCTATGTCTATATGGAATTCTTTGTTCGGCAACTTTGGAGAACGTTGTTGTTAGGTGTGCTGTAGGTTAGTGGACCAGCTTTTGATGACTTGCTTTTGCTAAAGTAAAGAAGCCAAATTTTTGTTGGAATGGAATGTGCAATATTTGCTACACTTTGGTGCATTTTGTTGGAGGAGTAAATCTTGCATTTTGTTAGATATTTCTTTGCATAAGTTACTGCTTTGGATGAGATTAGGCAGTCTTTTTAAAGGGGTTCTTGCAGATATGCTGAGGGATTGGTTAATTTTGCTGCGATGATGTGTTTGTTCTCTGATGTTGGTTTCATTTATTTTCCTTTCTTTGAGCAGGATCTCTTATCCTTCTAGCTTTTTGAATTCTTTTGCTCTGTCTTCGTAATTTCTTCTGCTGTGACCCCCTGAAAAAAGGTGGCTAAGTATGTTTTATATGCCCACATGATCAAATGTTTGCATCCATGTAATAATTCTGTTATCTTCTTGTCAGTCATTTTTCTGTTGAATATGATGGGGTAAAATGCTTTTTGTGCATTGATCACATTTGTCTACATAGAGTTTTTATGGTTGTATAGAATGTTTTCATGGACATAGGTTACCGTCATTTATGATTATTACTTTACCTTCTTATTGAGTATTTCTTGATCTTTGTATATGATACATAAACAGGATATGGAGCCTATGGAAATTGACTGTATTGTGGATATTCCTGATACTCCAGATAGATTAACTACCAGGCATGGTATTCCTGAGAAGAGAGAAAGGGGTTTTCCTGTTACTGATGAAACGAATAAATGCAGCAACTATATAACACTGTCCCCAGTAGAGAAATCTCATCCTTCTCAAAATGCTCCCATCTTTAGGAGAGTTCAAACTGATAAAATTTTGGGATTTGGGACAGCACACTCTGATGGAGCTGAAAAGATGGAGAAAGGGAAAGCTGTATGCTCTAAGTTTCCCTCTAAATCATCGCACCATGGGCCTATGTCTGTTTTAGATTTGACTAAAGAGAATGGACAGTCCCAACAACTGAAATCAGCTTTCTCACATTGGGTATCAAGAGATAATGCAACTGAAGACAACAAAGAACTGAAAGCAAGCACTGGAAACTCTCCATTACGATTCATTGCTGATTCTTCTAATACATCTAGAAATAGAAAACTTGCAGGTTCTAATCTATCTGTGGACCGTGGCAAGAGCATTGCTCTATCTAGTGATTCTCAACCTCAGCTAAAATCTGAAAAGCCAGTGTCTTTGCCTTCTCATATTTCTCCCACTCCTAGAGGTAGGGGGCAGAAGAGATTGGTACGAAATGGGTGCATTTCACCACATAATATTGCAACAAGGGCAAAACAATCTACTGAACAGGTTAGTTATCAGACCAATGATGTTGATGAGAGTCATGCTAGGGATTTTGTTTGTAGCAATACAATGCCAACAGTTAGTGTTGAAGATATAGTTGCTGAAGAGAGAGGATGTAGTAGAGTGAAAGGAAAGCAAGTACTTATTCATCCTTCGTCACGTGGACATACAGCTGGAACCATTTGCACTGCTAGCAGGTAATCTGAAAATATGCTTCACATTCAAGTGCTTCTTAGTGAATCAATAGGCTGACTGCTATGAATATGATACACTAAGTGGGGTTAGTTACATGGATCAAGTGACGCGATAAAGCTCTATCATTTATCATGTTCCTGTTAAAACCATTAACATTTAAATCCTTTTTGATTATTTCTCCTATAGTTTTCCTCAGTCTTCCTCTACCTCTATAGTAATAATTTGTAGTAAATGTGAATTACCACACTGCTTCTAAATCATTTAAAAATCAAAGCAACAGACATAAAGGATGCAGCATATTAGCAAGTCATGATAAGGTAATATAATAACCAAAAGCTATCCAATATTTACCTTTTATTCTGGACATTAGTTGCTCTTTTTTCTATCAGCATCCATTTGTTTAATTTTTGACAATAAAATTTATTTGAAAGTTTTAGGTTTCTATGAAGTTTGAGTATTTATAGTCACTGTAGAAATGAGTAAGTTTTGACAGAAGCTTATCTAATCAGAATTAGGAGTGAGTAAGAAATATAACAAGTTAAAGAAAGCACTTCCACTAGTTTTATGGTAATTCTTATTTAAGAATGGGAAATTTTTTGAACAAAAAGAAGAAATTTTGTTTCAAGAGAGGAAGGGTGATGGGAAATTTTGTTTGAGATGGATATTTGAATATATAATTTGGATCCCATAGGGTGGTTTTTTGCTTCAAAATTTTAAACCAGGCATGGCACATACTGTTGAAAGTGTAGATCAAGGTTGTTAAATTCACGAGCCAACATGTAAGATTGTACAACTTAATGATTTGGCTGAGGTATTGATGCCAATTACAGGCAAGAACTAGTTTTTGTAGGGATCAGGTGAGGATTGAAAAGCTTGCTCATAAAAATAGGGTGATTGGAGGATCACTCTGTGCTGACCGAGCCACCACCTTTGATGGTTGGAATCCTAGCTCACTCCTGAAAAAATTAAAGAAATCCAAACGCAAACCTCTTTTTTGCAGATACCTTGGTGTTCCCATTCACCTTAGGTGATCAGTCTGGCTGGTGCTGCCTAGGGTCAGTTTGAGACTTAGTGGGAGGCTGTGTGCTTCTTTAGGGAGTGGGTGTGGCAGTGTGTTTTTTGTTTTGGTAACAGTGGGGTGGGTGGCTGTATGGCTGGGTGGTGTGCTTCTTTGAGGAGTGGGTGGATATGGTTTTTTTTTTTTTCATTATTTTTTTTAAAATTTTGGTTACAATAGCGGCTGAAGCTTAAGTAAGGGTGTGCCTATATTTGACTCTTAAAGAGCCACAACTTTTGGCTTTCTAATCTGAATAGTTATTGTTGGGTCTTTTAATTCATCGTTGTCTTTTCATATTATAAATCTTTAACTGCAGTTAACATACTAGTTTTAACTTTATGATTATTTGGTTTGTTTATGTTATTTAACATGTTTATGTGTATGTTTAAAAATATAAATGTATATTTTAGTTAAGATCTTGCAATCCATGTTGTGATCTCCAGTTAGATGCTTATCCTCCCTTCTAATCCTATGTAGGATGTTAATTTTGACAAGCATTTGAAACCATTTTTTTTTTTTAAACTATCGTTTTGGAAATTCAGAAGAGATGACATTTAAACATATATTAAGTTTTACTTTGTCTTTCTAGATGTCTAAGTCTTTTCGATAGAATTCTCTAGATGTTTGAATCAGCCACATTTCTTATTGCTGTTTGTCACTGTGTTGAGATTAATGCATTTGATGCTTCTTTAGTAGCCCTGTGATTGATAGTGAAGAAGCCAATGGAACTGATAATTATACAAGGAATTCAATTAAATACTCTGGGGGACAAGGTGGTTGGAGAACTACACACAGCGATAACAATACTGAGCAGAACTTGTTTGATGTACATGGGCATAATTTAAGGAAAAATTATGGTGGAAGATTTAGTAGTAGACAAAATATGAACAGAATGGACCGAAGAGACTTTCATACCAGTCAAAGCAGCAAGGATGTACGTGGTTCTCTATTAGATCATGCAACTCATGGAGCTTCACTGACAATTCAAGAGGTGGACCAGTTGACTACAACTCCTTCTCCCACAGGCATGCCTAAACGACCAAGGAAACGTGGATCGACTTCGGGAAATCCTAATGAACCATCTTTTAATTCAGAAATAATATTTGTCAGTCCATCTGGTGAACCATCAAGCTCATCCCGTAGCCCTGGCTTGCATCATGAAGTTGTTGACTTATCATCTGAACCAAGATGCACCAACAGACTTTCTGAAGGCTTAGATGATGGTGACAATAATAGCTCGGAAGCTCGGGCAAGACAAGTAGAAGCAGATGAGATATTGGCACGTGAACTCCAAGAACAACTGTATCATGATGATTCTTTTGATGGAAGAGGGGTCAGTTATGTTTTTTTGCTTGTGTTTTTATTTGAAGTTGTTTTTTAACCATATGCTTCTTATTTACAAGAAATTGTGATGTGTTAACTTGGTGCAGCTTGATGAACATTTAGCATGGGAGCTGCAGCAAGAGGAGGATCTTATGAATCCAACATTTACTGATAATCACCAAATATCACATCCTGTAACTAAGTCTCCCTTTCTTTCTGTCTGATTCAACTATATTAATAGAGAAATCCTTTCTGTACAAGTAGAGTTTCTTGTATAGGTTCTGCAAAATATTATGTGCTAGTAACATTCTTTGATATAGTGATCCTCAATCAAATATGCCGAAGTTTTTGTCAAATTTTTTTGTGTTTACATCTGGATTTAAACCTTTTGCATATACTTTGAAAGACTCAAATAATTTATGGATGACCAATGTGGAATTTCAAGGTGGAAGTGCTTGCAAAATATTTGAAAGCTTTGTACTGCATATTTTTTTAAAGGGAGCTATAATTATCTTGCTTAAATTTACATTTCTCTCTGTGCCAAAAGACCTTTATATTTTTCTGGAAGGGATCTACAATGGCAGCACTGATTGCTGTTACTTTGTATGGATGGGGATCCACTAAAAGTGAGGGGTTAACCAACCTTCGATCATTTTGTGGGACCCACTTACAATTCAAGTTATTGATCCTATGGTGGTTGACCCATCACTTTCTCACTTTAAAACTTTTCTTATTTTAGAGGATTTAAATCCAATTTTGTATCAATTTTGTATTAATTTTATTAATTATTAATGTTATAATAAAAAACGTATATTTAGTTTCAGAACTCATACTTTCAGCAGTAGGGCTAGGGTGCATATTTTGGTTGCTTATCTGCGGTGCTTAATTTGTCATAGTGAACTATCTATTTTTGTTTATACAGCCATGGTTTCCAAGGGCAAATAGGCCTCGTCCACGATCTCATCAAAATCCTTCTAACAGGAGGAGAGCTGTGCCTCAAGTTCCTAATTCTAATAGAATCTCACAGTTGAGGAGTCGTGCTATAAATCGGGGTCAAGCACCTGCTGTATCATCCAGAGGACGACGCCCACGGTTTCCTGTGGATATGGACTTAAACATGGTATTTTCTTTGCCATTTACCTTTGTTCTATTCCTGTTTTACCTCTCTTTGCATGCAGTCATACTTTTGTAATGTAAATTTTCTTGCAATGTGATGTATTTGAATATCATATGTTAGGACCTTGGGCCTATAGTTAATGGTATGGGATTATAGTTAATGGGCCTTAGGAATAATAACTAGTTAGAAAATGGTCATGAAAGCGTGTTAGAGCCTTACTGAAAAAGAGGAATAGGGATTTTTGAGAAATTAGTTGTAGAGTGTTAGGAGAGCAGGGGATCTCTCTAACACCCATAACCCATGTTCTCATTTAAAAATAATACAGTTTCTTAAGTTTTCCTTGCCTTTCCTGATGCAGTTCTAGCATGTTTATTTCTTTCTTAGATTTCCTAAAAGGAACCATTTTAAAGTCAAAGATTTTAAGATAGGATTTCAAATTGATTTTAAGATTTCCTGTTGACTCTGAACTGCTACTATTTCTATAATATGAATTGATTGCCATAATCCTGGTTTTGTGGTCAAGGTATCAGGCACAGGGTCCTCTATCTGCCTTTGTTGACCATAGTAGGTAATGCGTTGGATGTTTTCCACAGCTGTTGACAGAGACCTCATCAGGGAATCATAGGCATTTTGAAACGTCCTGAATAGTTGTGATTCCTAACACTGACTTTATGCCCCATTTATTTACTCTATTGCTATCAGTTTTACTAACTGATTCCCTTTCAAGGTTTTGGTATAAATATGGAGACCGGAAATTTTGGTAGTGTGCTGTAGTTTTCATTCTCTAGGGTATCTCATTTTTTCCAAAGAAAAATATTCTCGTGCATGTGGTTGATGCATTGGTCCTATGTTTGAAGGTGTATTTTTGCCCCAAGATTCCATTAATGATTTGTGTTTGGTTCTGTACACACAGAGAGTTTCCATTTTTTGATATGAAGAGGTCTAGACATCCTTGTTGCAGTTTTTTCTTCCTTTCCCGGTTCTGTTTAGTTATTTTTGCTGGAAAACCAAGAGAATTTGTTCAGTATCATATGCTACACATGCAATAGTTTGCAGTAGAGTTAGAAGAAGACCGAGAAACAATGAACAAAATAATTGAAAAAGACAACCTTAATGACTGATCTATAGATATGGACTATGGCTCATAATAGGACACAATGACGTTGATTGATCCATCATCCATGTAGCCAACTGTACCTAGTGGGAAAAGGGTTAGTTCTTGTTGTATGCTACGTATGTGATGTTTTGCCATGATGGATGCTATTTAGGTCAATTCTTTTAATTGAATGACAGATTTAAGCTTGAGGAAAACATTGATAAAATTTTGTAAGGGATAAAGAGAAAACAAATAAAACATGAGGGATGAGCTTGAATTTCGAGAATAAGTTCGTAAGTGTAATTTTTTAGTCTCCAGGTCTATTCACATTTTTCCACATTGGGTGCTATATAGGTGATAGAGATAGAGGACACATTATTAAGTGTATTTGTAATGAGAGGTGCTAATACGGAACAGCTGGGCCAAAATGTAATGGCTGGATGGCCCAAGTGACAAGTTAGACAGGTATTATTGGTTACTGGGAGGGTGGGAAAGTTAGTTGTTCTGGGTATTTGGATGTTTATGTAGGTAGCAGAAAGTAGTTGAAGGGGCTTTTTGTGGTATCTCAGAATTGAGTAGGAGAGAACTTGGAGGATCTTTCAAACATACCTCCTGATTGTACTGTTTCTTTGGCTTAGAAACCCTAATAATACACACATTTCTTGATTCTTTTTACACTTCTCTGGTCAAGTTTTATCAATAGGAAAGATCTGTAAATGTGTTTGATGGAATCATGAATTAGGAAAGCATTGGTATTGGTAAACTTTTAGCAGATAAGAGATTATGTTGGATTAGAAAAATGAAACATAGGGACAAAATTAAAACTAAAAGAAGTAATTGAATCAACAAAATTTGTTTGTTCTTCCTTCATGAATAACCTTGATGTCCATTTCCTGTCTTGGTCATTTTGCTTTTGGTTCATGTATCTGTGCAAAATATTTTCCGCTGACTTCTATCTACTTCTCATCAATTTTCATATGGCAAGAGTTTTGACTTTTGCTCAGTGTTTTCAGAAAATGAGTCTCTTTCACATGCACTGCTTTTTGTTTATCTATCAGAATTATTTGCTTCGTTTATTTTTTAAAATGTTTGATAACCATTTGGGAGTAAGTTGTATGACATAAATTTTTCAATTATCAATAGTGTCTTTCTCTCCTGTGCAGAGACTTGATATATTGGAAGCATTAGAGGATGCGGTAGGGGATTTTATGGATATGGGAGTGTCTAATGATATCTTTCATGCTCATCATACTCAACATGATTTCAATGAGTAAGTTCCCAGTGAATAATTAATTCACATAAATTATGTTTAATTTGTGTGTAGAATAATACCTACCTTGTTCTGTCCATTGCCTCATGCGAAGTTCATCCCCAATTCTAGAAATTGGTGGGTTGCATTGTTCTTATTTAGAATGTACATGTTAAAAGGGGCGGCCCAGTGCACAAGAATAAATGTACGCGGCCTTACACCCACTTTGCGGAGAGGTTGTTTTCAGGAATTGAACCTGTGACCTCTAGATCACGAGGCAACAACCTTACCGTTGCACTGAAGGTCACCCTCTTAGAATGTGCATGTTGATCACTAAGAATTTTGTTTTGCAGTTATTGATGGAAAATCATAGGGCTCGATAACTTTTGACACATATACTCTCTTTTAGGCCAAGAAATAATTGTATAAGAATAAGAATATGTATGACAGTGATTAGTTATGAAGTCGATAGAAATGTGATATATGAAAGTATGGATCAAGCCAAGTATTTGTTTCCCTTCTGTCATTTTGGTGTGGTTGATTGTAGTGTAACTACTATGCTGAAATTTATATAAAGTAGTACTGCGTTGTATCAGAACATAAGCCATTAGGTTGTGCAAGGTTCCCCATAGTGTGCTCAATTTGGCATGTGTTTTCTTGATACCTGGATTTTCTGATAAAGTTCTATTCTAGTTTGTCTGTTTGTATAAAAATATGTTGAAATTAAGGTTTCTGCCTTCCTCATTCGTGCAGAGATGATTATGAAATGTTATTGGCCCTTGATGATGAAAATCACCGGCACACTGGTGCATCCTCCAATCTGATCAATAGCTTGCCACAGTCCACCATCCAGGTAATTCATGAGTGCCAGATGATTCAATCAGTCCGTATCCATTTTTAGGCTGACTCCCCCTTCCCCCCACAGCCTCCCTCATCTACTGTCTCATTGTCTTTTCTGGGGCAAGAATCCTGGTGAATGATAAAATGGGGTTGGGCATTGATGCACTTGGAGAAATTTGGAACAATTTTAGATTTGAAGCTGATTTGTATTCCTGTTAATCTGTCAGAATGACAACTTCACGGAGGCATGTGCTATATGTCTCGAGACCCCAGCCAAAGGGGAAGTTATTCGCCATCTTCCTTGTTTACACAAATTTCACAAAGATGTAAGACCACCATTAAACAAAACTATTTATTTGTCTTTGTAGAGAGACTAAAAATGGTTGTTGGTATCTAACCTTTGCTATGGCAGTGCATTGATCCTTGGCTCCATCGGAAAACATCATGCCCAGTGTGCAAGTCATCCATCACCTAATTCACTTTTGATTTCAAATGGTTAACTCATCATGCTGCGGTGGATTATCTCACGATGTCCCATTTTGGTCTTTCAAGGTACAGCAATGCCTGATGATATCTCTGCTATTTTGTCACTTGATCTGTTAGATTTCAAAAAAAATTATAGAAAAGTTGTAGAATTTCCTAGTTGGTAACATTTTCGGTGCCGTTGAACTGTTTCAATCTTCTGAATTATGATTAGTTTTGCGGTATGCATATATAGGTAACTGTTATGAATCATGGTCATGTAAGTTGTAATTGATCACCTGCTGGTCCTAATGAAGCCTTCAAACCAGTGGCAAGTCTGAAGGTAGTATCATTTCGATGACAGATGAGTTGCAATTATTTGGTTGATGGGAACACAGGGTTTGTGGTTTCAAGTATCTTGGGATTCAACATTAAATTGCATTTGGTGATTGATGAAGTTGTATGATATTGCACTGGCTGGCCATGACTGGCCACTTCTCATTTATGATCTTCAGTGACGCCATCCTAGTGCGGTTTGCACGAATCCAGTCGTCACGTTTATTTGCTTCTATTACATATGGATGAACAAACGCTTGAGAATGAAAGAAAAATGCGAGTCCATTGAATATAACAAGCTTTTTTGCCTAGTTTATATGATATACGTAAAGTACGTATCAGTTCGTCGCAGGGAATACGACCTGATTATACTAATGTCAATTTAAATAAAATAGTCGTTCTCGCAAAGAGAAATAAAGAAATTGGATAAAGTTATTTTTAATTTGATAGATTAATAAAAAGAACAAATTGCAATGATTATATGTGGGTTTGAAGCTGACTTCATAAAAAGATAGCTGTTATTTATTTCATTGAAAAATGTGTATTTCAGATTCTATTCAAGAATTGTAAGTTAGTTATTTCAGTTTTCACTTGAAAGCTAAGAAAAAATTTATTTAAATTTCAGTAGAAGTTAATTCCCATATATTTTTCTCATTTCTTCACGTGTGAGCACATTCTTAGTGTATGAAGATGACTTCCTTTCCATGGCCAGAAGAGAAAAGTGACCTGCTTTCTGACTTAAAAAAAAAAGGCTTCCTTTCTTGGTTTACGTAGTAAATACCAAATCCAAATAAAGAACTGTGCGCAAGGATATGTAAACGAGTTGTTTTACTTTGCGTTGCCCAAATTATTTCGTGTATAATTATAATGTTTTTGAGTATACCTGAACTGAATTTTATTACTTATTAAAAATTATACTTCTCTGGATATTTAGTAAAATTTATCATGGCTCCTTTTTTGGGTGACACTAACTTCCTTTAGATGTAATATGTAATGTATAAATAAAAAAGAGGATAATATATTGATTTTACAATCACAGGAAAAATCAATGTAATATTTTAACGAATTTAGGGATATTTGGAGTAAATTTATAAATAAAAAGTTGTAAATTTCGTTAAACTTTAAGGGATAATAGTATAATTTGCCTTTTTTTATTATTTTATGAATACAAAATTGAAATACTTGTCCATGAATACCCCAATGTATGTACAAAATTAAAACTTAAAGCTGATTTTGATTTTAGACCTTTATTATTTTATTTTTTGTTTCTAGTCTTTTTTCTTCCAATATTTGGTATATTATTCCTTCCATTAGCCCAACTCTGTTAAATGGTGATTGTAATGAGGTGGAAGTAAAGGAGAAATAGTATGTTACCTTATTATTGAATAAGGGTTGAGTTTGGGGACACAAGGTGACAACAAGGTCTCTTTCTCCAATACAAATGGGGTGTGTATACCTGCAAAGACTACACCGCTAAGTCAACAAAGATAACATTTCTTTGATGAACTTTCATGACATTTCTCATCCAGTGTTTTCTCATATCTAATGCCACTCTTTTCAAAATATGGCCAATGCCTCCAAGCATCAATCCAAATACTTAGATTTGTATATCATCATTTCCAGAACAGATTTGAGAAGAGTTGTAGTTCTTTGAAGTTTAGAAGATTCTGCCAAAGCTTTTTGAACTTTCTCAGAAGCTTCAACTTTTAAGTCATTTGCTTTAACCTCTAGAAGATTGTTTTCTTTGAAAAGTTCAACTTTCTCATGCTTTAGTTTCTCATTTTGTGATTTAATTTTCTCTGGTTTAGAAGATAATTTTTTAAAATTTGTCTTCAGAGAAATATAATGAGAGGTGAGTGTTTGAGGAATTCCCGAAAGTTCTTTATAAAGAAATGACAATTTATCATAACAAAGTTCAGGTTCAATCTCCTGAATTTTTAGCCCAGTCTTTTCATCAGAGACAAAATTAGCCATGAAGCACGGGTCTGCTATTTCTTCAATTTCATCTTGTGATATTCCATTTTTGTCATCATTTGAATCATCCCAAGTAGCTAAGATAGCCCTTTTGGGAGCAGTCCTCTTCTTACCATCAGTTTCTATATTGTCAATGCATTAGTCAAATTTTTGACCTAATATTATTAGATAATCATTGTATTTCCTTACAATTATTATTTAATAAATGACACATATAATCAAATAATAGTGTAATACACTATACTTAATTACTGTAGTAGAAATATGCAAATTTTTGTCCATGTATCAAGCCTAGTACAAAATGATGAGAATTTTAATCTGATAAGAAATAGCGTAATACTACTGTAGGCTTATGTGATGGAATCTATCTGAAGATGCAAGCTGGAGTATACTTGCGAGTTGCTGTGCATGGTTTGTTGCCAGTGGAACAAACAAGAAAGAGGAAAATGGGCATTTTAGTATAATTACATAAAAGGCTAATTAATTAGGAGTGGCAATAGATAAAAGAGAGCTGTCCATTGAATTTAACAAGCTTTTTTGCCTAGTTTTTATGATATACGTAACGTACGTATCAGTTTGTCGCAGGGTTGAATACGACCTGATTATGCTAATGTCAATTTAAATAAAATAGTCCTCCTCGCAAAGAGAAATAGGGTAAAGTTGTTTTTAAGTTGGTAGATTAATAAAAGAACAAATTGCAATGATTATATTTGGATTTGAAGTTGACTTCATAAAAAGATAGCTGTTATTTATTTCATAAAAAAGAAATACTTATTTCAAATTCTACTCAAAGAGTTCTAAGTTAGTTATTTCAGTTTTCACTTGAAAGCTAAGAATAAATTTATTTAAATTTCAGTAGAAGTTAATTCCCATATATTTTTCTCATTTCTTCATGTGTGAGCACATTCTTAGTGTACGAAGATGACTTCCTTTCCATGGCCAGAAAAGAAAAGGTGACCTGCTTTCTAACTTAAAAAAAAAAAAAACGGCTTCCTTTCTTGGTTGACGTAGTGAGTACTAAATCCAAATAAAGAACTGTGCGCAAGGGTATGTAAACGAGTTGTTTTACATTGTGTTGCACAAAATAATTATAATGTTTTGAGTATACGTGAACTGAACTTTATTACTTGTTACAAAATTATACTTACTTATATAGATATTTTGTGAAATTTATCGTAGCTCTCCTTTTTCGGGTGACACTAACCTCCTTTAAATGTAATATACAGTGTATAAATAAAAATAAGGATGATATACTGATTTTACAATCTCAGCGAAAATCAGTATAATGTTTTAACAAATTTAAGAATATTTGGAGTAAATTTATAAATAAAAAGTTGTCGTAAATTTTATTGAACTTTAAGGGATAATAGTATAATTTTCTTTTTTTTTTTATAATTATTTTATTAATATAAAACTGAAATGCTTGTCAATGAATACCACAATGTATGTACAAAATCAAAACTTAGAGCTGATTTTGATTTTAGATCTAAATTATTTTGTTTTTTTGTTTCTAGTCCCTTTTTTTTCCCCAATATTTTGTATATTATTTCTTCCATTAGCCCAACTATGTTAAATGGTGGTTGTAACAAGGTGGAAGTAAAGGAGAAATAGTATGTTACCTCGTTATTGAATAAGGGTTGAGTTCAGGGACACAAGGTGACAACAAGGTCTCGTTCTCCGATGCAAATGGGGTGCGTATACCTACAAGGACTACACCGTTAGGTCAACAAAAATAAGATTTCTTTGATGAATTTTCATGATATTTCTCATCCATTGTTTTCTCATATCTAACGCCACTCTTTTCAAAATATGGTCTATGCCTCCAAGCATCAATCCAGATACTTAGATCCGTATATCGTCATTTCCAGAACAGATTTGAGAAGAGATGCAGTTCTTTGAAGTTCAGAAGATTCTACTAAAGCTTTTTGAACTTTCTCAGAAGTTTCAACTTTTAAGGCATTTGCTTTAATTTAACCTCTGGAAGATTGTTTTCTTTGAAAAGTTCATCTTTCTCATGCTTTAGTTTCTCATTTTGTGATTTAATTTTCTCTGGTTTAGAAGATAATTTCTTAAAACTTTCCTTCAGAGAAATATAATGAGAGGTGAGTGTTTGAGAAGTTTCCAAAAGTTCTTTATAAAGAAATGACAATTTACCATAAGAAAGTTCAGGTTCAATCTCCTGAATTTTTACCCCAGCCTTTCCATCAGAGACATAATTAGCCATGAAGCATGGGCATGCTACTTCTTCAATTTCATCTTATGATGTTCCATTTTTGTCTTCCATTTTTGTCATCATTTGAATCATCCCAAGTAGCTAACTTAGTCCTTTTAGGAGCAGTCCTCTTCTCAACTCCTTTGGAGTTTGGGACAATCTATTTTGAGATATCCTCTTTCACTACAATATAACAGCCTCGCACTTCATATTTTGTCAGCGTGGTGAGTTCATGTGTTGAAAGGATCTCGTCACCTGCCTTATGAACTAGAAGTTAGCTTACTCAAGATTCCTTTATGTCCTCAAGGATGTACAATAACAGCTTCTGAATAATTTTTCGAATTACATTTCGACACTTTGGGGAATTTTACCCGCAACATAATGTTCACCTTATTTCGTCAAGGTCATGTACCGACAGAATCTTGTCACGATGCACATCGACAAGTACTTCTCAATAATTTGTTGAATTACGTTTCCACACTTTGGAGAATTTTACCCAACATGTTGTTCACCTTACTACCTGAAACTGCCAATGTCGGTCAAGTTTCCAATTACACTTTGCAGGCTACTGTCGACGTTGATTAGTTTATTGATGAAATGACAGCCTAACATTGGATTTCATGGAGAAGACATTGTTGATGATGATGATGATGATGATGATGATGAGCGGTGACATTAACGTGAATAGTCAAACAAAACAGAGAAGCCCTTAATCAAACCGAAGTGTGGGAGTGGGATTGGGACGAGGGTGTTGGTGGAAGGTATGGTTTATCGGTTAATTCAAGGTTGCAAGTTGACAGAAACTAAAAGTGCCTATGATTTGCAATTATCAAAGCCTCGTGATCAATTTTCTTCTGTCAAAAGACGTATGTGTCCATAAATAATACTGTCGGGGACTTATTTACGATTTATTTAAATAATAGATAATCAAGAAAAAAAAAAAAAAAAGCAGCATTTAAATACCAGTACAGGAGCATGTGACCAGCAATAGCAAAAAAATCGAAACAATAGCTAATAAGAGATTTGTCATTGTATTAATCAACACAAGCAGAAGATCAACACAACTTCGAGTCTTGGTACAGAATTAATTGGTGTGGGAGAACTGTGCCCCTTATGAGATCGTGTCGCAACCGGGATCGCGACGGGACGGCGAAAAAATGATTTTTGTTTAAAATGGAGTCGCCACCAAGTTTTATTAAATCGGAAAAACATGGAAAAAACCGTTTTATTCGAAGAAATTGATCTTTGAAACCAGATTTAAGCTCGGGAGTCGGTTATGTTTAGGGAAGGGTAGGAACTTAATCCTGACAAAGACTCTAATACACCCGTCCTTTAGACGGTACCTTAATTAATTATGCATATTAATTAATAACCTCTTCAAAATATTTATTTACACTTTTATTTTAAGAAATAAAGAAAATAGAACATCAAGTTGTCACAACTCAGCTATTCTAAAATGTCGGTTAACAAGCCGTCTCGGCTAAATTAACCTCTTTGTTTGAAATAAAATATATACACCTCAATGATTAACTCAAATTAATATAATAAAGAAAAAGGATAATAATAATAATGATAATAATAATAAAATATAATAAAATATTTACAATAATAATAATAATAACGGATAAAAATATTTACATGCTAAACAAAATAAAATGACATCATAAAAACTTATTTTTAGCTTGAAAATTTGAAATACCAAGTCATTACAGGTATCCAATGCACTAAGTTAACAAGCCGTCACGGCTAAATTAACTTCTTTATTTGAAATAGTTTGATTATTAGCTGAAATTAAAAATAATACATAACAATAAAAGACAATAAATATTTATAAATAAACAAAACTAATAATAAATATTTACAAATCAAAAATGAGATAGCATAAAATAACCTACTAAAATCTAATTTTGACTTGACAGGAATCACCTGCTCCTACGTATCCTCTGGTGCGATAAGGAATTCAAAGTCACGTAGTTCTATAAAATATTTATGATTTGATTGATTTTATTTTAAAAATTTAGAATATCAAGATATCGCAGATAAAATAATCTAGAATATAAAATTAATAAGCCGTCACGGCTTAATTAATCTTATTATCATATTTTTATCTAAAAAAATTTAGTTAGAGATAAATTAAACAAAACACTCAAGAATTCATTTTTTAACTTAAAAAAAAAAAAACTTACTTTTTCCTTTTTATTTTCAAGTTCAAATTAAAAAGATTTATTTATTTGCTCTTGACCCCAAGTTAATCTAAGCCTAATAAAAAATCTAAGCTCATACAAAAAGGACTTAAAAGTTTTAAAAATACATTACTCCAACAAACAAACCCAACCTAAACAAATAAACTCCTAATCTAATTCCCTAAGGTGTTCCTGACAAAAAATTAACTAATTTTATCTAAAACTAATTTATTAACCTAATACTACCCTACCTCATACACATACTCACACAAACTCAACACTAACACACATTTATTAACCTAATGCTACCCTACCCCACACACACTCACACAAACACAACACTAACACACGCACACACACACACACACACACAACGAGACAAACACACACACACACACGGACGCACAGTTATCACTCACACACACACACAACTAGACACGGGTAGAAAGAGAGTTAGTGAGTGAGAAAGAGAGAGAACAAGAGAGAGAAAGAAAGATTGAGAGAAAGATCGAGAAAGAAGATGAGAGGGGAAGCCGAGAGATGGAGAGAGTGAGATGCAGATGGCGTGATGGAGTGAGGTCCGAGTGAGGGAAGCAAGGAGAGAGGGGGCGAAGGAAGGCGGAGCTTCGCGCATGGAGGTCTTTGGGGTTATCGACGGGATGTGGCGCCGTCAGTGCCGAGATGGGAAGGAGCTCGACGGCCGAGAGAGAAGGAGCGCTCACCGCCGGAGTAAGAGGAGACGCCAACGGAGAGTTCACCGAAGGAGGAACCGTCGGACAAGGAGACTTCAGAGGAGTCGCCACCAGCGACTTGGTCGGGGAGGATGCAGGTGACGACGTCGAAGATTAAGCCATGGCAGAGCTCACCAACAATGCAGCCACCAGCATCAGTGCAACCATGGAGTTAGCCATTATAGAGAGAGAAAAACTAAAAGAGATTCTAGAGAGAGAAGGCGTTGGAGCCGGGAGAGATGATAACTGAAGAGTATTTTAGGTGAGAATGTGACAGTGGTGATTTATGATTTTATTTTTTCCTTGAGATGAGGTTGCATGATAATGATGGAAGAGCTGAGAAAAAAAAAATTTGGTTTTGGTGAATTTCGGATGATGGTGGTGAAATGATGAAGGTAGTTTGCTGATAGTGGTTGGGAAATAATGTTGGGATTAAGGGTGTTGTGTTGATGATACTGGCTATGTAGATGAAAACAAAGCTATGATGATAAATCTATGCTATTATTCGTGAAAAACAAAGAAGGATATGTGCAAGGATGATGTTGTGCATGTCTTTGAATTCATTCTTTTACCTTGCTTGAATCTTGGGAACCAAAATGTAATCACCCTCCTCAATCTTTCTTCCTGTTATCCCCCCCTTTTGGCATCTCTGTGCCTTACCTTCTTTTTTTCAAAAAAAAGGAACCACCTTTCACTTTGTTACTGATTGATCTTTTTAATTCTTTTTGACCAAATGATTATTCATTCTCCTTTTTCCCGAAAGAAAATCATCTTCCTCCACAAAGTGGAGAGACACCATCATATTGTTCATCCATCTCCTTTTATTGTTTTGTTTCACAGCAAAGAGCCCGTGACTTGCATTTGTCTCACTTCTTTTTATTATTATTATTATATTATTACAAACCTAACACTAAAAGAAACCAAACATGTGCCCGTCCTATTTTCAATTTTTTTTTTAATTTTGCTTTGATTTATTTTGGAAAGAAGTCAAGATAGACTACTAAATGGGCTGAATAACAATGATAATAAATAAATAAATACAAAGATTATTTAATCTATAAAATATGCAAAATTTTTGGATTTTCTATTTATAGGCCGGACAAAATCGGGTGTTCACAGTTGCCCCTCTTTGCTCATTTCTTATAAGAAAATACGTAAAACATAAGTTTTGCATATTGTCTTCATATGGAATGAGTAAAGACATGAACATTGATTTTGTTCGGCAATGCATGCAATGCAATGAAATCTAAATCCGAAGCAAAAATGACATAAACTTTCAAGTAAAGTCACATGAGATGATGCGGTTTAGAAATTAAACATGCCTGAATCACTCAAAGAACAATGGCTAACCAATTTGACCCAAATTCACAACTTACAAGAAATGTTAAAAGACTAATCAGAAAAATGACACTTTGAGACAATCTGTACATGTAAAAAAATAATCTGAGGATGATGGAAAAGTAAAATGGTAATCTGAGGGTGACATGAAAGAAAATGGCAATCTGAGGTCGACTGAAAAGTAAATTGGCAATCTGAGGCCAACATGAAATGTAAATTGGCAATCTGAGGCCGACTAAAAAGTAAATTAGCAATCTGAGGCCGACCGGAAAGTAAATTGGCAATCTGAGGTCAACTGAAAGAAAATGGCAATCTGAGGCCGACTGAAAAGTAAATTGGCAATCTGAGGCAGACAGGAAAGTAAATTGGCAATTTGAGGCCGACTGGAATGTAAATTGGCAATCTGAGGCCGACATGAAATGTAAATTGGCAATCTAAGGCCGACAGAAAAGTAAATTGGCAATCTGAGGCCGACATGAAAGTAAATTGGCAATCTGAGGCCGATTAGAAATGTAAATTGGCAATCTGAGGCTGACAAGAAAGTAAATTGGCAATCTGAGGCCAACATGAAATGTAAATTGACAATCTGAGGCCGACAGGAAAGTAAATTGGCAATCTGAGGCAGACATGAAATTTAAATTGGCAAACTGAGGCCGACAGGAAATGTAAATGGCAATCTGAGGCCGACTGGAAAAGTAAATGGCAATCTGAGGCCGACAGGAAAATTAAATTGACAATCTGAGGCCGATATGAAATGTAAATTGGCAATCTGAGACCGACATGAAAATTAAATTGTAGCATGGAAAACAACAATGTCCATATTATCTTTTTTTTTTTTTCAGGTTATATGCACAAGTCATCAATTTTCAGTTTATTTCAGAAAAACTAACCGTAACCAAATCAAGCAAGCCTCAAGGAAGGCGATAACCGATCAAACTCGTAATTCATGCGCTGGACCTTCTGACATAAACTTTCTTTACTTCTGGACCTTTGCTCACTTCTTTCCCATTGTTCCTTTTTCCCCTTTTCCTTTTTAGGATGATGATTGCTTTTCGGTCAAGCTTGATTGAGACTTTTGAATTTTCTTGGTGTGGTGCTAGCCATGGATGTATTGCTGTAAGAATTATTAGGTTGTATAACTTTAAACTTAAATTTATGCTTACTCGAGACATTATAAATAAATATGCATTTAAAGAGGAAACGAAAAGATCGGCTGAATAGACATCTTTATTGCTTGGTGTATTGGATAACAAAATGTTTGAAATAAAGGTAACATCACGAAGCTGAAAGACAAGATTGTGAAAGACATGAAATTTTGCCCCAGTTTAAGTTCTTTGATGCCCAATCAATCGATTTCTTACAGCAGTTGAACACCATAGCCACGATCTCCGAAAATGTCTTCAAACCCTTTTTCTGGAAAATTGCCCCAGTTTTAGTCTTGGGCTATTTGATTCACTGGACAAATTCAACACTAAAAATTGCCCCAGTGTAGTTTGCTTGAGATGATACTTATCTTTTTGCTCTAATTTTTGCCTAGGTTGCTCTTTCGAGTTTTCAACCTAACGAGCTCTTCTCTTTTGTTTTTTTTTTCTTTTTCTTTTTCTTTTCATATTACCCTAACTTTTGCTTAGGTCGCTCTTTCGAGTTTTCAACCTAACGGGCTTTTTCAACATCTTTTCAAGCATAAAACCTTTTGACTGCATCAGTGTTAATTGGTTTGGGCAATTCCTGTCCATCCATGTTTTGCAAAATCAACGCTCCACCTGAGAACGCTTGTTTGACAATGTAAGGACCTTCATAACTTGGAGCCCATTTGCCCCGTGCATCCTCTTGATTAGGGAGAATTTTCTTCAGAACCAAATCTCGTGGATAAAAATCTCTAGGACAGACCTTCTTGTTAAAAGCCTTAGCCATTCTACTTTGGTACAACTGGCTGTGACAAATAGTCATCGATCTTTTTCCTCTATCATGTTGAAATTTCATATCGGGTCTTTACCCATTCAGATTCTTCTAACTCAGACTCCATCAGAACCCTTAAGGATAGGATTTCCACTTCTATAGGAGATACCGCTTCCATTCCATAGACCAATGAGAAGGGAGTTGCCCCTGTGCTTGATCGTATGTTGGTTCGATATGCGTGTAAAGCATAAGGCAGCATTTCATGCCAGTCTTTATAATTCACCACCATCTTGGCGATGATTTTCTTGATATTCTTATTTGCGACTGCGCCATTCATTTGAGGTCTATAAGGAGCTGAGTTGTGATGCTTGATCTTGAAAGTCTCAAAGAACTTTTGAACTTCGGCACCATTGAGGTTAGGAGCATTATCTGTGATAATTCTTTCTGGAATCCCATATCTGCAGATGATATCTCTTTTGATGAATCTGAGAAACACTTTCTGTGTGATGTTAGCATATGAAGTAGCTTCCACCCACTTTGTGAAATAGTCTATCGCCACCAAGATGAAACGATGACCATTTGAGGCTTTGGGATTGATTGGGCCAATGACATCCATGCCCCACATTGAGAAAGGCCAAGGAGATACCATGCTGTGCAACAGAACCGGAGGAGCATTGACTCGGTCTGCATATGTTTGACATTTATGACACTTTCGAACATAATTGATGCAGTCATTCTCCATGGTAGACCAATAATATCCACTTCTTAGGATCTTGCGTGCCATCATATGCCCATTAGCGTGGGTTCCACAGATTCCTTCATGGATCTCAGTCATAATCATTCGAGCTTCATAAGCATCTACACACCTGAGAAGAGTAGTGTCATGATTCCGCTTGTAAAGAACTTCACCATTTAGGAAAAAGGCCATGGCCAATCGTCGAATTGTTTTTCTTTGCACTTCATTTGCTCCAGTCGGATATTCTCCTTTTTGAATGTACTGCTTGATGTCATAATACCATGGTTGGCCATCTGGCTCAATCTCCACATGGTCACAGTATATCGGTTCTCTTTGCACCTCTATGTGGATGGGTTGGACATTGGTATGGACTTCCAATTTTGTCATTGCAGCCAGAGTTGCCAATGCATCCGCAAATTGGTTATGGTCTCGAGTTAAGTGAGAGAATGACACATCATCAAATTCTTCAATTAATCGAGACAAGTATTTCTGATAAGGCACCAATTTCGAATCCTTCGTACGCCATTCTCCATTAACTTGATAGATTATGAGCGCAGAATCTCCAAACACCTTTAATTCTTTGATCCCTAGGTCAATTGCAACTTGCAAACCATTCGCACAGGCTTTATATTCTGCGATGTTGTTGGTGCATTCAAAATCTAACTTGATGGAAACTGGGTACTGTTTTCCAGCTGGTGACACTACTACAGCTCCTATTCCACACCCATTCATATTGGCGGCCCCATCAAAGTACATTTTCCATATATTCTCCTCTTTTATCCCATCTTTTTCCATTGTTAACACCTCACCATCGGGGAATTCAGACATGATAAGCTGTATGTCCTCAAGAGGATTTTCGGCTAGATGATCAGCAATTACACTTCCCTTGATAGACTTCTGAGTCACATATTTGATATCAAATTCAGACAACATCACTTGCCATTTTGACATTCTCAACGAAACATGAGGACTATCAAATATGTATTTTAATGGATCCATTCGAGAGATTAACCAGGTAGTGTAGTATAGCACTTACTGCCTCAACCTCTTGGAAGCCCACACTAACGCACAACAAGTCTTTTCAATCGTCAGATAACGAGATTCACAGTCATTAAACTTCTTGCTCAGATAATAAATTGCCCGTTCTTTCTTACCAGACTCATCATATTGACCCAACATTGCCCCAAGTGACATGGGCAACACTGTGAGATATAATATTAAAGGACGATCTGATACAGGTGGGGCTAGAATCGGAGGCTTCATCAAATAAGCTTTTATTTTATCAAAAGCGTCTTGGCATTCTTCATTCCACTCCCCAGGTTGATGTTTCCGTAGCAGCTTGAATATAGGCTCACAAGTGCTAGTCAAATTAGCAATAAATCTAGCAATGTAGTTGAGTCTTTCAAGAAAACTTCTCACTTCTCGTTCAGTTCGGGGAGCAGACATTTCTTGTATTGCCTTCACCTTGTCAGGATCCACTTTTATCCCTTCTCTGCTGACAATGAACCCGAGTAACTTCCCTGTAGAAGCTCCAAAAATGCATTTATTCGGATTCAATCGCAACTTGTATTTTCTGAGCCTTTCAAACAGCTTTCAGAATCACATGACTTTCTCCCTCTTTAGATTTGGCGACCATATCATCTACATACACCTCAATCTCTTTATGCATCATGTCATGGAATAATGCGACCATGGCACGTTGGTAGGTGGCACCGGCATTCTTCAATCCAAACGGCATGACTGTATAGCAAAATGTTCCCCACAGAGTTATGAAAGTAGTTTTTCCTTTGTCATGAATATCCATGGGAATTTGATTATACCCATAATATCCGTCCATGAAGGAAAATCGGTGATTTCCAGCAGTATTATCAACAAGAACATCAATGTGGGGTAGAGGAAAATCATCTTTCTGGCCTTATTCAAATCCCGATAGTCTACACACATCCTGACCTTCCCATCCTTTTTAGGCACGGGCACAATGTTGGCTACCCAATCAGTGTGTCTCGACACCTCCAGAAATCCAGCCTCCAGCTGTTTAGTCACTTCCTCTTTAATCTTTAATGACATGTTCGGTCGCATTCTTCTCAACTTTTGCTTCTTTGGCTCAGCTTCGGAATATAAAGGAATCTTGTGTGAAGCAATCTCTGGGTCTAATCCTGGCATATCATGATAGGACCATGCAAACACATCCAGGAATTCTTTGAACAATGCAACCATTTCTGTGCGTTCAGGATTTTCCACTACTTTCAGCTCCTTTTTGTCTTCTTCGGTGCCCATGTTAATCACCTCGACCACCTCATTGTCTAAGTCAAATCCTTTTTCTGAATAATCCAGGAGGTTTGAAAATTGTTCAATAGCTTCTTCATCATCCTCGAACTCATGGTTATCGCAGTCAAGTGCAGCAAGAGAATCAATTGATAAGCTCTCAAATTCCTTTTCATGTGGCAAAATTTCTATGACATTCAAATTCCTGGAAAGTAATTGTGGTGGATTGGAATGCTAAACCAAATGGTGGATTATAAACAGCATGGAAAATGCAAATTAACAAGTCGAGTGGTAAGGGAAAAACATAACAGAAAAGGAGAAAGCAAAAGGAATAGAAACAGAAACGAGGCAAATGGAAAACATATAGAAAGATTATTGAAAATCATGCAAATTCATTCAAATGATGTCACTGAGTAGCATAAACAAAAGCATAAATAATTCTTGAATAATACAACCCAACAAATTACTTTTCAGCAATAACATCAAGCATTGGTTCAGCTGTCCAGTTCATCCTCATCATTGCTAGCAACATGGACTTTGTTATTTTCTTGATTGTTTCAAAGATCCAAAGTGTTGATGGTGGAGAAATAACGAGGGGAGCGAACTTCACCAGCCATAATCACTTCAGATGGACCAGGGAATGTCTCTTTCAAGTGAGGAATCACATTCATTTTCCCTTTTTGTTTATTCTGTTCCAGAGCCAAGGCACTCATCTTGTCATCCAGAGAGGTCTCATATCCTAGACCAAATCGGTTAAACTTCTCCGCATCGATACCTGAGTTTGGGTGCCTTGCAGCTGTGATCCTAGTCCTTTTCCTTCTAGATATCCACTCTTGGCCATGATATGAGCTACTATCTGATTTTGCATTAAGGCTTTATCTTGCTCTTGTCTCAGCCCTACTGCCTCCAGGTTATGCCATGAACTGCTCTCCACTAGCTCCACATTTTCAACATATGGCAATGTCACTGGTTTGGATACCAGGATCTCCTTTTCTCCGTGGATTGTGATGACTGAACCATTTTCAATGTATTTGACCTTCTGATGCAAGGTTGAAGGGACAACCCCGACATTATTAATCCATGGTCTTCCTAGCAGCATATTATAGTCAGATTCAATTTCCATTACCTGGAATAACACTTCAAATTTGCTCGGTCCTATCTCGAGTAACAACACCATCTCCCCTAGGATGCTTTTCTTTGCTCCATCAAAAGCTTTCACTACCATCATTTGTGGTAGTATATCTTCCTTACTCATCGACAAATAGCTTAAAGTCGACACAGGTAAGACATTCAATCCCGACCCTCCATCAATGAGAACTCTGGGCACTATGTATCCTTTACATTTGAGGGTTATGTATAGTGCTCGTGGATTGACCTGTGGAACAACTTCTTCATTTGAAAATGTGATCATGTTAACACGTTTCACTGGATCCACCATATTCACCACATTTTCTGATGAGACATCAGGCTTAACATAAGCTTCCTTCAAGACTTTCAATACTGCCTTTCAATGAGGCTCGGACGACATGATTAATGATAAAAGAGATATTCTAGCTGGGGTTTTCTTTAATTGCTCAAGAATATCATACTCGCTTTGCTTCATTATCTTTAAGAACTCTTCTTCCTCATCTTCTTTTTCCTTTCTTTCTGAATCTGAACTCTTTCCAGCATACCCTTCATTGACAAACTTCCCTTTTTCTAGCTCTCTGGGTCCATAAACTCTTCCACTTCTTGTTATTCCTTTCACCTCCATGACACCGGTCACTTCTTCATTTTCTCGGGCCTTCGAGGTTTCCCCTATGTCTCCCCTCGTCTTGACCTGAGTCTCATAATTCCAAGGCACAACATGTGTACTCTTGTACTCAAATGGTGTAGGTTTCTTGACAGTAATGACCACTTTTTCTGGCTTGGGAGCTACATTAAGTGGTGGCACTCGAACAACAAAAGGTTCAATTACATTCACCTCATCAGGTATATTTAGCCCCTTCTTTGCTTGTATTACTCCTAAGTTGAGTAATCCCTGTACCCGAGCTTTGAAATCCCAGCAATTTTCGATGTCATGGCCAAGGGCCCCACGGTGATACAGGCAGCTTGAATTCATGTTATATTTCTCATTCTCCTTTATTGTCGGATCAGATGTCGTGATGTTGTAACCAGACTCCTTCAGGCCAACAAAAATTCTCTCCATAAGTGTTTTGAGGTTTAAAACTTTCTTTATCAGGGGTTCTTCTTTCTCTACAACATTTACCCGACCTCCCCTTTCATGATTTGGCATCGGATTATGGACAATATCTGGTTTTGAATCCTCTTGAAAGTCTAGTCTACCACAAGCAATCAGTCTTTTTACTGACGTCTTGAAGCCTTCGCAATCTTCAATTGAATGCCCTGCTATGTCCATATGATATTTGCAAGTAAGGTTCGGGTTGTACCAAGCTGGATATGGTGGTTCTAATGGGCGTACAGGATAAGCCGAGATTAAGTAGGCATCAACTAATCGTTGAAAGAGATCAGCGTTTGAAATGGATAGTTTAGGGAAAGGTGGCAAATTCTGGAATCGGGAACGGCTTTGATTTTGAGCATTTGGTCGTGGTGGTGTGGTGTTTGAGAAGTTCGAGGATGCACGGTGGAGTTATAGGCGATGTTGGTCGAAATGGTTGGTATGGTCGTATGTGGATGTTATTAACTTGCGGTGGGGAATATGGGATGGTATTTGTGGTTTGTGTGGTTTGGTAAAATGGGTAAGGAGTGGTTGAGGCTTGGTATGGTGGTGTTTGGGGTCTTGGGTGCATTGGTGCGTGTCTTGGGGTAAAGGATCGTGACTACACATAGTTTACATCGCTCCTTCTTCCTGGGTGGGAAACCTTTTCTTGTGTCTTCATTGGTCATGGGAAGTTTGCCATTTTTAGCTAGATTCTCAATTCTTTCTCCAGCAGTGATCAATTCAGAGAAATCTTTGTATGCTGCTCCTGCCATTGCTCCGATATAAGGAGATCCGAGGGTTCCTAAAAAGTACGAACACATTTCGTAAAGGATAAGTGGCGGTTGCACTTGGGCGGCCAGAGCTCTCCATCTTTGAGCATATTGCTTGAATGACTCCTCTTTCTTTTTCTGCATAGCACTCAATTGTTCTCTAGTTGGTGCTATTTCCATGTTAAACTTGTATTGATTCATGAATTGGTCCACCAGTTCTCTCCAGCTAGAAATCTTTGAATGGTCTAATTGAATATACCATTCTAGAGCAGGTCCAGTTAAACTTTCATGGAAAAAGCTAACGTGAAACTTTTCATCTTTAGACCAAATTGACATCTTGGTGCAGTAACTCTTCAAATGGAAGAGAGGGTTACCCGTTCCATCATACTTCGAGAAGTCAGGAATCTTGAAGTCCTTCGGAACCACTGCATCGATGGGAGGGCAAAGCTGCTCAATTTCCATATAGCCATAAGTGCTAGGCCCTTGGATAGTTTTAATTTGATCCTGAATCTTCTTCATCCATTCTTCTTTGAACTTGTCCTTTTCTGCTTCTGCACGGCTATTCTCCGAGGAAAATGGTTGCTTTTGGATGACCATACGAGGTGGCTCCCAAATAGGGGTAGCATGCCCATGTCCTCCAAATTACATTTTCTATGGCATGATAACCCTCTCCGATAGGGATAGTAATCGGCATTATTGGTGGTGGTTGTCCAAGAGAGTTATTCGGAATCCCATCCCCGTCATTCATCCCTTGAGTGACATTTAGAGCTGCATCCAATACCACAGGTATGGTCATCGTTGTAGCACTTGGTTGTACACCTCCTGAGTTTTGGTGGGCTCTCAATAAGTCGAGTGACTCCATCATAGCCCGCATGATCTCCTCCATTCTTCCCTGGTTGTTTGACAACTGCTCAGCCTTCCTCTCACTACATCAACTTCCATGCTTAAGTTTCTTCCGGGTTCAGAAGTAATTATAGCCGAGGTGGTTACAGTTGGAATAGCTCTTCCCGATTCAGAAACAATTGCAGACGGGGTAGTCCTTCCTGGTTCAGTGTTTCCGCCGGCCATCTTGGTTCGAGCTCTAGTGTTATGAACACGAGTTAGATCGGTATCTTCTTTCCTTGGGCGCCCAATGGTTGCGATGTTTCACCTGAGTAAAAAAATAGTTTAAGTAAAAAGATAAAAATGTCGCGATTTGTTAGAGACCGTCAATCGTGCTGAGTCTTGATGTGAGTATCTTCGATCACAACTTTTTCCCAGAACGTCTCGTTCAAAGGTAATAAGTTATCTTTAATGGATATTGCCGTAAGACCAAAATAATGAAACAACCATTCATTCATCAGAGGAGTAGATTACAATGACAAAAAAAAATACATCATAAAGCTAGATATCGATCCTAAAAACATCATCACTAAAAAGTAATGCCTCTTCAACTTCTTTCGGCAATTATTTGTTTCATCCTTCCAACCAAATCCTTGCAGTAGCTGACAAAGTTGTGAATTCCAGTTGGGGTCTTAAAAGGGATAATTGCTTGCTCAGCTATTTGCAGGTATCTTGGAGCATCTTCTATTGCTGTGTTAGCTAGTTCTGCCAAATTTGAAAAACGAATTTTCAACTCATGAATGATATGACTTCGGTGTTGCACCTCGAACTCCAAATCTGTAACTCTTTTCTTTTCTTCTTCTAAGGCAGTTTGAAACTTCATGGTCTCATCTTTCATGTGTTGTTTTAGTTCCCCAATCTTCCTCTGGTATTCCTTGCTTATCTCTCTCATTTCTTGCTTCATTTGTTCCTCTCCTGCTATTGCGGCTTCCTCAGCAATTTTGGCATCTTGAAGTTGATTCCTTAACCGTTGATTTTCGGCTACTGCTCGGTCACGCTCTTGCCTTCGAAGCCCTAGTTCTTTATTAGCAGCTTGGAGGCATTCCTTGGTCTTCATCATGTGGTCATACCCCATTTTCAACTTCTTAGTGGTGCCCTCTAGAAGTTGGTTTCTCTCAGTGCTTTCTCGCTTCAAATCTGCATAATTATGGTGAGCACTTTCCAATGCAGCCTCAACTTGCATATTTTCTTGCTTAACTCTGTCTAACTTCTCTTTTATTTCTTTGATTCCCTCATCCTCATCAAGATGTGAGGATGATGCCTTGTTAGGTGGAGTAGTTGTCTAGGTTCTGAATGGCAGTTTAATCTCTTGGGCCCTATTCTTCACCCATTGACGGTAGCTTTCTTTCACTGCACAGCTTCTAACTCCCAGTTCTTTCCTTTCCTGACAACCTTGTTCCAAGCAAATCGGACTTTCTGTAGCATGCCAAGATCCTCAAAGTCCTGGTAATACAAGACAAATGGAGTGATTGCAGCTTCGGGAGGTGGTCCCATCATGGGGTAACCAAGTTGACGCAGATCAATCGGATTGTAATTTATGCATCCTCGGGTACCCATGAGGGGAACATTTGAGAAGCTTCCACACTGATAGATCAAAGTCTGCCAGTCTTCCCACCAAGGGTACCATCGGATCACCTTTTCATTCAATTTGGCTAGGTCTTGAGCCCATTCTTGTCCATTCTTCTTCTTGATGTGATGCATTTTTAGGTCTTCAATCGGACATGGTGCTTTGTAGTTTCTTTGGAATACGTGTGCGGTGACCCACACGTAAAGCATCGGTAGACAGCATAAAATTCTTTTGCCATTCCTCTCATAGCAAAAATTTAGGGTACAATAAACATCTGCCAAGAGGCTGGAACAGGATTATGACCATGAAATTTTCGAGCCAGAAATACATCAATAGCTGCGAAGTCCACAAAGCCTTCAATATTTGGAAACAAGACAGTGCCATAAACAGTGAGTGCTAGTATATCTGAAAAAGTCTCCCAATCCTCAGCTTCAGCCAAGCGGTGCATATGTCCTTTCAAGTAATCCTTTGAGAATCCATTGGTCCCATTTCTACACTTTTGAGCTTCCTACAAATCCCTTACATTGACCTTTAAAGGCAATTTCTCTTGTATGTGGAAGGGCGGATAATGACCTTAGTAGTGATAAGGTTTTCCCCTTCTAGTGGTAACCCCAAGATTCGCTCAAATTCTTCAGAGTTTGTGCAATGGAAGTCTTGAAAAGTAAAACATCGGAGAGGAGGATCATAGTACTTGTGCCAATCTTTGTGATTACCTCTACCTGTTCTTCCACCTCTAACAGATTCAAAATTTTTCCATACTTCCTTGCTAGAGAAAAACGTTGTGGCATGCTCAATAGTTGACCTAGGGATCTCAGACCTTCTATCTCAGGCTTCTTAGCTTTAAGATGTAAAGTCTTTTTCAATTTTTCCCCTTCATGATTGTTTGATCTCATGTTTGTTTCCATTTTCCAAAGATACTCACAACAAGACTTTGATATGATTCTCTAACAAACCTGGTAAACCAAAAAAAAAAAATGTGATGATTTTTCATTTAAACGGAAAAGGAAATAACAAATTCTTTGAGCATGTTAAAGAATTTATGTACAAAGAAATAAATTAAAGAAAGAGTATGCTCTCTTTGTGTCCTATTTGAGTTGAGCTCTGGAGGTCAATCTATAGTTCTATGGTTATTCTACTTTGTGAACACTTACAACAGGTGTATCTATATACTCAGGATTCTACGGCCTCTAGAGTTAAGGCTCATTTCGGAATATTATCCACAACAGCAGGTAAACCACTAGGTGTGGAATATTCACAAAAGAGTCACACTCTAGATGAGATTTTCGCAATAACCAAACAGGATGAGCATCCAAAATGGCTACTACTACACAATCTCTTACCTATCTCAAGTTGCACTCAGACCCGGGTATAGGGCCCCACTGGGTGATTAAAGTGTGAGTGTTGTGTGTAGAAGAGAGCATACAAACACTGGAATCCTAAAACTACCCCATGACAACACCTGCACAAATAGACGATATAGAACAAAAGTCTTCTATCCTAGAGTGCAAAGAAACCAAAATAAATATATACAGACAGAACAAAGTCTTCTATCCTACAGTGCAAAGAAACCAAAGTAAATATATACAGATAGAGCAAAGTCTTCTATTCTAAGATAGTCACAAAGAATTAAATATAAATATATACAAACAGTGCAAAATCTTCTATCCTAGGGTGGTCACAAAGAATTAAATATGAAAACATATACAAACAGAGCATAATTTTCTATCCTAGATTGGTCACCAAGAATTAAATACGAAAATATATACAAATACGATGGTAACAAAATTTAAAAGAAAGGGAATAATAGAAGACTAACAATAAAATAAAAATGCAAAAACAAAAAATGAGGTTATAATAATATGCACAATCAATTATTATAGGCCTGACTCTCTGAACTCCCCAGTGGAGTCGCCATCTGTCTGTGGGATCGTGACGGGACGTGAAAAATGATTTTTGTTTAAAATGGAGTCGCCACCAAGTTTTATTAAATCGGAAAAACATGGAAAAAACCGTTTTATTCGAAGAAATTGATCTTTGAAACCAGATTTAAGCTCGGGAGTCGGTTATGTTTAGGGAAGGGTAGGAACTTAATCCTACAGCACCCCTAATACACCCGTCCTTTAGACGGTACCTTAATTAATTATGCATATTAATTAATAACCTCTTCAAAATATTTATTTACACTTTTATTTTAAGAAATAAAGAAAATAGAACATCAAGTTGTCACAACTCAGCTATTCTAAAATATCGGTTAACAAGCCGTCTCGGCTAAATTAACCTCTTTGTTTGAAATAAAATATATACACCTCAATGATTAACTCAAATTAATATAATAAAGAAAAAGGATAATAATAATAATGATAATAATAATAAAATATAATAAAATATTTACAATAATAATAATAATAACGGATAAAAATATTTACATGCTAAACAAAATAAAATGACATCATAAAAACTTATTTTTAGCTTGAAAATTTGAAATACCAAGTATCACCAGTATCCAATGCACTAAGTTAACAAGCCGTCACGGCTAAATTAACTTCTTTATTTGAAATAATTTGATTATTAGCTGAAATTAAAAATAATACATAACAATAAAAGACAATAAATATTTATAAATAAACAAAACTAATAATAAATATTTACAAATAAAAAATGAGATAGCATAAAATAACCTACTAAAATCTAATTTTGACTTGACAGGAATCACCTGCTCCTACGTATCCTCTGGTGCGATGAGGAATTCAAAGTCACGTAGTTCTATAAAATATTTATGATTTGATTGATTTTATTTTAAAAATTTAGAATATCAAGCTGTCACAGCTAAAATAATCTAGAATATAAAATTAATAAGCCGTCACGGCTTAATTAATCTTATTATCATATTTTTATCTAAAAAAAATTTAGTTAGAGATAAATTAAACAAAACACTCAAGAATTCATTTTTTAACTTAAAAAAAAACTTACTTTTTCCTTTTTATTTTCAAGTTCAAATTAAAAAGATTTATTTATTTGCTCTTGACCCCAAGTTAATCTAAGCCTAATAAAAAATCTAAGCTCATACAAAAAGGACTTAAAAGTTTTAAAAATACATTACTCCAACAAACAAACCCAACCTAAACAAATAAACTCCTAATCTAATTCCCTAAGGTGTTCCTGACAAAAAATTAACTAATTTTATCTAAAACTAATTTATTAACCTAATACTACCCTACCTCATACACATACTCACACAAACTCAACACTAACACACATTTATTAACCTAATGCTACCCTACCCCACACACACTCACACAAACACAACACTAACACACGCACACACACACACACACACACAACGAGACAAACACACACACACACACGGACGCACAGTTATCACTCACACACTCACACAACTAGACACGGGTAGAAAGAGAGTTAGTGAGTGAGAAAGAGAGAGAACAAGAGAGAGAAAGAAAGATTGAGAGAAAGATCGAGAAAGAAGATGAGAGGGGAAGCTGAGAGATGGAGAGAGTGAGATGCAGATGGCGTGATGGAGTGAGGTCCGAGTGAGGGAAGCAAGGAGAGAGGGGGCGAAGGAAGGCGGAGCTTCGCGCATGGAGGTGCTGGGGTTATGCGACAGGATGTGGCTAGCCGTGCCATTCACGGCGCCGTCGCGGTGCTGAGATGGGGAGGAGCTCGACGGCCGAGAGAGAAGGAGCGCTCACCGCCGGAGTAAGAGGAGACGCCAACGGAGAGTTCACCGAAGGAGGAACCGTCGGACAAGGAGACTTCGGAGGAGTCGCCACCAGCGACTTGGTCGGGGAGGATGCAGGTGACGACGTCGAAGATTAAGCCATGGCAGAGCTCACCAACAATGCAGCCACCAGCATCAGTGCAACCATGGAGTTAGCCATTATAGAGAGAGAAAAACTAAAAGAGATTCTAGAGAGAGAAGGCGTTGGAGCCGGGAGAGATGATAACTGAAGAGTATTTTAGGTGAGAATGTGACAGTGGTGATTTATGATTTTATTTTTTCCTTGAGATGAGGTTGCATGATAATGATAGTGGAGCTGAGAAAAAAAAAATTTGGTTTTGGTGAATTTAGGATGATGGTGGTGAAATGATGAAGGTAGTTTGCTGATAGTGGTTAGGAAATAATGTTGGGATTAAGGGTGTTGTGTTGATGATACTGGCTATGTAGATGAAAACAAAGCTATGATGATAAATCTATGCTATTATTCGTGAAAAACAAAGAAGGATATGTGCAAGGATGATGTTGTGCATGTCTTTGAATTCATTCTTTTACCTTGCAGAAATACTGGGAACCAAAATGTAATCACCCTCCTCAATCTTTCTTCCTGTTATCCCCCCCTTTTGGCATCTCTGTGCCTTACCTTCTTTTTTTCGAAAAAAAGGAACCACCTTTCACTTTGTTACTGATTGATCTTTTTAATTCTTTTTGACCAAATGATTATTCATTCTCCTTTTACAGGCTGTTTCCCGAAAGAAAATCATCTTCCTCCACAAAGTGGAGAGACACCATCATATTGTTCATCCATCTCCTTTTATTGTTTTGTTTCACAGCAAAGAGCCCGTGACTTGCATTTGTCTCACTTCTTTTTATTATTATTATTATATTATTACAAACCTAACACTAAAAGAAACCAAACATGTGCCCGTCCTATTTTCAATTTTTTTTTTAATTTTTCTTTGATTTATTTTGGAAAGAAGTCAAGATAGACTACTAAATGGGCTGAATAACAATGATAATAAATAAATAAATACAAAGATTATTTAATCTATAAAATATGCAAAATTTTTGGATTTTCTATTTATAGGCCGGACAAAATCGGGTGTTCACAGATCGTAAATACTCAACAAGATTATCTCAAAGCTCCTGACTCTATTCGAAACATACATGTAGGAAACTAATAAATCTACACAAGCATGTTTGCACCAAAAGAAAAAGTCAACGCATGCAAGTGGTGTTGATTAAACCTTAGTAAAATGCACATCGAGGCCATCACAAAGCGGTAGAGCTATTGCCTCAGTGATATGGTGCACCTTAGTAAATTGCACATCGAGGCCAGCACAAGCGGCCGTGCGCCAAAAAGAAAACCTTGGTAAATTAAAGAACCTACTTGCAAGTTTTGGAAAATAAAATATGGCTTTTCTATTTTTTATTTTTTATCTTTTCTTTTAAATTTTAAACATGTAATTGTCCTTTGTTGAAAGAAATAGTGAAAATAAAAAATAAAATTTCTTGGTTTCACTACTTTTTATAAAGAAAAAAAATAAAATAACAAGCATATTAAACATAAGATAATATTTATATAAGAACAAATTACAATGACTTTTCTTGAGTTGATAAAATTCAACTCTTCTCTATTTGTGAGGAACCTTTCGTAGATGCACTATTTATTATACGACACAGGAGAGAGCAATATATTGATTTTACAAAGTTAGTGTAAGTTGATATAATCATTTTACAAACTTAAGGACCTCCAAAGGATGTCAGTGTAGTTTATCCTCTATATAAAATAAAAAGTTGCAAATGATAAGTAAAAACAAAAAGCAACTAGAGAAGGTTTTATGGTTAACACTAGGTAGCATTTGTTTTCTGTCCCCAGGACGGAAATACAAAGACACTGAAGATACAAACTTGGTTGGTGACGGGGACATAGTATAGGGACAAAAATATTTTTTGTTCTCGGGACACAAATATTTTATATTTCTGTCACTCTAAAATGTCAGGACAATAGTGACAAGATACGAAGACAAAAATTTAATATATTTTTTTTTTAATAATACTCCTATATATATTTATTGATTCCCATTGTGTCCTAAAAATTGGCGGTGGTGCTTGGAGGTCCGACGACTAGTCGGCAACCTCAAACAGAACTCCAATGACCTTCGATGTCACTCCAATGACCGAATAGCAACCTCCGACGATGGTCCAGTTAGCAACAGTCTAGCAAGAGTATATATGTCCTTTACCATTATTTATTATATTGCCCCCATGTTTCCGAACAAAATACAGAGACAGTTATCATGTTTTGTACTCCATAACCAAACAAGATTCAAAAATTATTTTTTATATCTTTATCTCTATTATCTCTACTGTCTATGTGTCCATTGTCAAAATATAGTTACCAATCGCTACATTAAAGTAAATCTTTAAAACCGAGATAAAACAAGTCAAAGATCCGACGGCGAACGTTTTATGCTTACTTAAATTAGAGCTACTACTGACACAGTCAAGAACAGCATTTCAGTTTTTGTGCTAAACCGAGAAATGCCCGGATCCTATCTCAGCTTAAGCTTAGTCTCAAACTGTCACCTAAATCGTTATATATTAATTCCCTTTCCTTGTTTGCAAGCTATCATGTTGGACATGAACAAGTAGGACGGATCTACCGGATCATATACAGTAATGTTCGATACAAAAATGCCATTCCATTAGCTATGTCTTCGATATAATATTTTCTACCCAACAGAGACTTTGCTGACATGGCCAAAACAATAATAGGTCACAGACTACACAAATATTAATTAAAAAGGAATAAATTCTTAAACAGTGATTTGACATTTTCAACCTTACAGGACAAAGCTTTATTTTGATTTCTTTATTGATGAATTAACTAACTAATTCTAGCAAGCATCCTTAGACAAAAGGTTGTTGGCATTCACTTTGCGGGCATTGGAAAGCTCATCAACACCATCACCTCTCTCGAAAACAGCAGCTGCCCCCATCCCAGTACCTGCTCACAAATGAAAATATAAATTTATTATCTGCAACGTATTCATGCAAATAGACTTGCTCACACACATGCTCAGTGACAGTGCACAAAAGAGAGTACCTATGCACATAGATACAACTCCAAATCGACAGTCCTTTCCACGGCGCTTCATTTCATGCAACAGGGTTGCCACACATCGAGCACCTACAACAAATAATTATAACAACAACATTAATAATAATAATAATAATAATAAATCACTTCATCAAAACCAAAAAAAGAAAGAAAATGGCCATCAGAATTTTTCAAGTACAGGAAATAGTAATCAAGTTCCAGGTTAAGTAACAGTCACTGAACAGAAAAGGGGATTTAGCGTTTAGTTGATAACATGGCTTGTAAATTATTTTTTTCTTACGAGAATGTGCAGCTCAAGATATACATGACAAATTATATTTCCGTACTTGAACAATTGCCTATAAGGGAAATATCTACAAATCTATAATTTGTCGCTGATTTGTTCAGTCTTCCATTAGGAACCGGGACATTCAATCATTGATTTCAACCATCTGTTTGTTCCAGAATTTTTAAACTTTGCAAGATTTTCATCTCATCTTCATAGGCTTTATTGGACATCTCAACTATGATTAGGATCCATTTTGCACAGATATGGATAAATTTCTTATTTCTTTAAAATTAGAATACAAGAATAAGAAATTTTACTTCACAAATAGGCAGTGTTTCTGTAGCTTTAGGGATATGACAAGGGAAGTTTTGGTATATACCTGTTGCTCCCAAAGGATGCCCAAGGGCCATTGCACCGCCATTAACATTGATCTTTTCTGGATCAAGCCCCAGCTTGTTGCGGCAATATAAATACTGGGAAGCAAATGCCTGACCAAATGCAAACCATCCAAGTTAAGCAATAGACAAATGGACAAAAAAATAGAGAGAGAGAGAGAGAGAGAGAGAGAGAGAGAGAGAGAGAGAGAGAGAGAGAGAGAGAGAGAGAGAGGACCATATTATCACGATCATTTATTTCAAAACGACAACTATAATACCTCATTTATTTCAAAAAGGTCAATATCATCAAGCTCTAGACCTGCATCCTTCACAGCAGGTGGAATTGCAGCAGCTGGCCCAATACCCATGATGGCAGGATCAACACCAACTGCAGCAAATGACCTACATGAAAACCAACAAAATATTCTTCAGATTATAACAAAATACTATGCTTTTACTTGTCATTTTCACTTTTTTAAGTATAAATCAAAATGTGTCTGATGAATTTCTAGGGGAATATAATTCATTGAGGTAGGTACAACTACGTAAATATGAAGCTTGCAGTTACAGAAAGGTATGCTCAACTGAGTATAGTCCACAAATTGTTAGGATATTCTTGCTGGATAAGACTGCATGAGTAACTAAATGGATCAATCTCAGATTATTGGATTCTAGTCTGATACAACTTGTATATTTTTCTGAGAATTCTCAAGTTCTCAACATTGATGTTTCTCAAATACCAACACAATCAGTACACGGGAGAAAAAGTGACCACTGTTATGAGACCAGGGATGTGGAGCTATAACATAGAAGAGAAAACAAGAATATGACAACCACCAGAAAACATGGTAAAATATATATATATTTTAAAAAAAGCTGTTCGAACAATGAGCAATGAACTATTATACTTATGAAGCAAGCACTCATGGGTGAATGTGTCAGACTTTGAAGTCATAGTCCTTGAAAACAGAAGGTAATTTCCTAGTAGAAATTGATAACTATTTGAATACCCCAACATAAGGGCATAAAAATGAGAAATCTGAATTAAAATTTAATGTTGTTTGGCTAAAACAATAAACAAGAAGTAACCACTGCTTTAATTGTTGTCCCAACATAATGAAACAAATTTATTTCGTCTTCAGTTTTGTTTTCCCCTAATTTTTATCTTCTTGTTTTAAAGGGGGTGGAAAGCTATTCCACCTTCCTCATTTGCAGAACATACAGCTTGCCAATTTGAAATCAGTATATATTGTCAAGGATCATAACTTCTCTGTAACCCATTGAGTACCTGAAAACACCAAGGATGGGCAGCCCCTTTTTCACTGCAGTGCTTCTTTTCATCAGCAGAACAGCCCCAGCACCATCACTCACCTGGCTAGAATTACCTAAGAAAAGAGGCACCAAGTAATGAAATGAGGTATACCACATCCGATTTGAGGAAATGAACTACATATTTTAATTATTTTATACCAGCAGTGGTGGATCCATCTTTCTTGAACACAGGTTTGAGCTTTCCAAGATCAGACAATGTTGCGTTAGGTCGAATTCCATCATCAATGGAAATGGTGACAGATTTCTCATCGCCAGTTTTTGGGTCCACAATCTGTTGAACAAAAGTTTCATTCAAAGGATCAGAGCCTAATACTCCAAATAAAGAAAAAGGTATGCACTGTAATGGAAAATACCTTGGTGGAAACAGGTACAATCTCGTCTTTAAATTTACCAGCAGCAGTCGCAGCAGCAGCCTTCCTATGAGACTCAACCTACCAAAATTTGTTAGGTAGAATCAATTAAGAGTAGCTAAAAATAAAAAAATAGAACAAGATGTAGCACTAAAAGATATATTTAACTTACTGCAGCCTGATCTTGTTCCTTCCTTGACACCCCAAAGCGATATGCAACATTTTCAGAGGTAATCCCCATTGGAAGAAGGCAGTTTTGGGCTTGTTCAAACATTTTTGCCTATCACAACACAGTAGAAGAATATCAGGACCTCATAGCCATTTGAAAAGGTTTCATTCCGGAGACCAAAATTGGTGAAAGGTGATAGAATAAGGAAAAGAGGAAAAATTACTTTGGGATTGACTGATCCTTCCCATCCCATTGGATTAATTGTCATAGATTCTAAACCAGCACCAATACCTATGCAAAGTAGTCACGTTAATATAAGGTGCTAAAGTCGTAGTACCTGTAAGACATGGAAAATAATTTGCTGTATCCTTTACCAATGTCATAGAAACCAGCCCTTATAGATGCAGCTACATCAGCAACAGCCTGGAGCCCAGATGAACACTGCCTATTAACTGTCCTAACAGGGACAGTGTCTGATTTTGAGAGAGGGGGGGGGGGGGGATAACAAAAAGCACCATATATCACGATAATAAACCATAATCATGTATCAGGCTTCACAAACACAAATTATTCAGACATATACCAGGGAAGCCAGCATAAAATGCAGCCATTCGGCATTCGGTAGCTCTTAGAGCCCCAGGTGCCAATACGGAACCCACCACAATATCACCAACTTCACTTGGGTTCAAGTTGGTTTTCTCTACTACAGCCTACAACAAAAGCTTATGATCATGTTAATGTACATAGAAACATTAATAGACAGGAATAAAAACAAAAGTACAAAGTCAATCTCCATAATCAAAATGCATAGGCGACGATGCTTAAACAAAGCAATCATATCATACATCTTACCACATTTAAAAATTTCTATATATAGAAAAGAGTAAAATAAATGCCAAACCTTCAAAACAGGAGCTAGCAGATCATCGGGATGGGTGTCCTTGAAACCACCACGTTTAGATTTGCAGATGGCAGTCCTATATGCTCTGCAAATACACAATTACTCATATTCATTATTCAGAGCTGAATACTCTTCATTAAAAAATAAAAAATAAAAGTTGGTTTAATTTGAGTAAGAGTTGAACTTACGCCACAATCACAACATCATCCCCAAATACGGAGGTCCTTTGGTAAGCAGCACTATCCCCAGCCAAACACGCTGAAGCCTATTAATCAAATGTTCATAACCAGTTCAATAGACAGCTCATGACACGTGAAATTTGAGCTAAAAACGCTCAACACCGAAAAATATTACGAAAACTCTGATCTAATAATCAACCAAGGAAACAATTAAAGTTGCCAAAAGGGTATTTATTTTTGCTCAACATATTCAACTGAACATACACAGACAGATGCAAGATCAAAACTTTTACGAGACTTTCCCAGCAAAATAATCAATCAGGGACACCAACTTAGCAAAACTGTTAAATTCGGATATGCCAATCGAGCCTATTAAAATGGATTAAACGGAAAGGGTAACGATACGAAGGTCTTATAATCGAAGGGGAAAAAATTGAGAATTAAAAGAAAAGAATAAAAAAAAAAAAGGGGAAATGAAAGGGAGTGAAACTTACAGAGAGAGATGATGATGAGGATGAGTCGTTGGAATAGATCGATGGATTGAGATGGTGAAGCAGAACCTTCTGCCTGTTGATGGCTTTCTCCATGTTTGTTTGTGTGTCCTGGTCCTGAGGAGTGGGGAATTGAAGCGATTCAAGCGAAGATGCAGAGGAGCGAGGCCTGCGCTTGTGATTGCTGGTATTTATCAAGCGTTTGGCAGTTGGAGGAAGCCAAAGCGGTAGGAAAATTATGCTATTTTTAGGATTTAATTTTAATAGTAATATTTTTGAGCTATTTAGTTATATATTAGGATTTAATTTGAATAAGTCTAGGTGAGGGTTTGGGATATAAATAATGTTCATAAGATCCTATATTCAAATCTCATTATTATTTGTGTAGTTTTAGAAGTATCTAAAAAAGTATTTAAATATATGTAAAATCTTTTTATATAATCATTCAATCATATTTTTCTATATGGATAATTTAGTAAATAGTGATATGAGAGCTAAATTTATTTTACTAACTTAATAAGTAGTGATATGAGAGTTAAACTTTTTTTTTATTTATATAATAATATTTAATTAAATAGTTATGTAAGAAAAAACTTATACTCTCAATATATTAAAATTAATTTTATATTTAATTAAAAAACTAAACTTTAAATATTATTACTTATAATATGGGTTCAATTTTGATAAAATGATAATGTAAAAGAGTTTTATACTGTTACTCAATCAAATCTCTCTATTCAAATATCTTTCTAGGTATAAAGTGAGAGTTAATTATATTTTCTGACATAACGTTACATGATTTGATGAATTTATAAAATATTTTCTTTAATGACAATATATTGAAATTAAATCCTTATAACACTATTAGAATTATTTCACTTTACTATCTTTTTCTGATAAAACCCTTTAGTAATTATAATTTTAAAAGTGATACATGACTGCGTCGTAAGTCGTTGTTGGAGTAAAATATTTTATATAGTATAAAACTAATCTACTACTACTAATACTAATAATAATAATTTAATGTAGATGTGTTGATGTTATAAAATTTTAATTTTGATATTTTAAGTATTTTAAAATTAAACCTAATTATAATTATGTGAATATGGGACATGTTAATATTGTAAGTAAATTTCACATTATCATTTAATCAATTATTCACATTTGCATAACTATTCAAGTAAGTGTAGAAATCAAATTATATTTACTGATATGATAGTATATAATTAAATAGTTATATAAACTTTAAACTCTACAAAATTATACTATCAATGAAAAATTAATACAGCTACATTATCAAATATTGTTTTATTCAAAAAAATAAATATTATTTTTTATAATTTTTAGATACTTACAAATGCTTTTAATAATGTAAAAACACAATATTTTATACTAATAACACTTAAAATTTAAATCTTAATAAAATTGTTTATTAATACGATGTTGATGTTTTATATTGTTAACTAAGATAATATTTTTGTAATAATAATAATAATAATAAAAGATAAGATTTTTTCAAATTCAGACTTTGACGATAACGTCGATACGTCGATGGCTTTGTCCAGCACATGGTGTCCAGGAAGACATCGCATCAAGTCCCATTCGCAACTTCTAGCGCGTGAAATATCATCATTTTGTGTGGTTTATTTTCCAAGTACACATTTAAATTGAATTGAATAACTTAGTAGTATCTTTTCAATGAACTTTTAATCAGTTAAAAAGTATATACTGGTAGGGAGGGATCCACACAAAATTTTATGGAGGGGAGCAAATAATAATTACTCACTCCATTCACAAATGAGTGTCTAATTATAAATGTGGATATAAATTAAGATAATTTAAGTGTATTATATTAAACTCCTTTCACTATTTTTTTTTATCTATTTCTTAAGAGTTTAATTTCGATATACTGACAATGTAAAAGAGTTTTATAATTTCATTTAATTACATTTCTTCTTTTGTTTGACTTTTTAAAAAGTGGGGATTGAAAATAATCTTATTTGTTGGTGTGTTATTACATGATTGGATGAATATGTAAAATTTTTTTATATTATTAATATATTCTAATTAAATCCATTTCTTAATTACTTTCTCCTATCCACTTCTCTTTCTTCTCTATTAATATGTGTATAGTTGAAAAAAATTAATTAATAATATATTGATTTTTAAACTGGACACTTTTTTTATGAATAGAGAGAGTATATTATCAAATGAATATTATAATTTTTTTTGTATGAGTACTATTCTTTATAGTTTATTTGAGAGTTTTAATTACTGTTATTACTTTTTTTACAGTTCACGTTCTCTTACTTCTTTCAATCTTATTTTTTGTGTTTTGTTGTCAATAAATAAATAGCATGTCGAATATTTTATCGCAATCTTTCAATATTATCTAATAAGCCCAATTGACAAATTTAAAAAGAATTAATAAATTTTTTTTTAAGTGTATTTCAAAATAAAAACCTAATCAACCCTTCCTATTATATTTATATACTCTTAAATATATTTTTATATATTTTAGTTAGATATAATTTCCTTATAATAATTTTTTAGGGAAGGTAACGCCTCAGCTTACCCCTTGGGTATCCGTCTCTATGTACTACAATTGCCCAATTTGTTAAGGTGATAGTTGACTTAATTCCTTAACTAGAAGTGTAGGGTTTAAGACCACATAATGGAAAAACTTTTCGTTGAAAGACCCCTTATCCTTTTAGGAAGCTCTATCAAGTTGAATTTGATTACAAGTTTCCTAGTAATATAGCTTAGATATCAAAAATCAAAACCACAAAAATAGTAGAACTTATTTATAAATACCATCAGCATAGTATACAAAAGTTTTACAAAGACATCTAATGTTATGATTTCAATAAAAGTGTTCAACTCAACCACCCATATCAGCATATCTTTTACCTAAAAGAAGCATTAATTTTCATTTAAGATTATTATAAGATATTTAAACTTAAATAAATTTGTGTGTACTACAAGTACAAAATAATTTTATATTGCTAACAATATAAATTTTGAAAAAATGACAATCATTATAAATAATTATTATGATAAGTAGTTTTTTTTTACTGTGATTTAGATGTATATTGGTTGAATAGATAAAAATTTATAAATCATAATTAGCATAATATTTCTTAAATTTACTGTAGTATGAAATAAGATATTTTTAAATTTTGAATGAAAATGAATAAGAATTAATTTGATAAAAATTATTTTTTAGCAAAAAATTACTTTTTAAAAAAAAATTGAAACATGTATACTCTTAGATAGTTATAATGTTTTCTCTCCTAATGTTTAATTATTATTTTCATTCATCTTTGTTGACAGGAAATTTTCAAACAAAATATATTGATCATAATCATACTTAAGCTATTAGGATTGGTCTAGTGGTGAAAGAATTGGGTAGTATGTATATGATTCTAGGTTTAAACCTCATTACGACTAATGTAATTTTTGAATTACAAAAAAAAAAAGAAGAAAACTTTAAAAAATTAAATGCAATAACGAACAAATTATAATTTTACAAAGAAAATGAAAGTTTAATCTTTGAATAAAAATCAAAATAAAAAAATTCTTTCAATCACGATATTCGAAAACCTCACAGCATTAGTAATAAAATTGGTTAAAAACAAAACATCTCAAAGCATGTATACTTATGAACTAATAAATATATATCCCGGTGTTGTTTGGTTCATTGGTTTTTCCTTCTTTTCTTTTTTTCTTGGAAGCTTTTGCAATGACAAATAAGAGAGATAAGAAGAGATTAATAAAGAGTAGTGTTATGCGAAAATAATTAATAGTGTTAATATAGAGTATTGTTATTTGAATATTTAGAAAAGATTCCAAAATAATTTCTCATGAATAAATGAATGGGAGATTGGACCAGCCGTCGAAACTAAATCAATCCTTTAATCATAATGACCAAGAAGCAAAGAGCATGCGTCACTCATTAATTGTTTATATGGTCTTTAATGAGGAAAGTGAGTCTAACATAAACAGGTGTTGTCTTCACGAACTTGAGGGCGCTTGTACATGATGCCAGTTGCGGCTGTTGGAATGCGTGCCATTTCAAGAAATCAAATTGCTTCCTAAGGGGCACGTACGTCGGTATATACATTATTTTGGGTGGGTTTTAACATGGGGACGTTATGTTTGGGTTCATAATGTACCAGTCCCTTAACGACACTCCTAAATGTGGCTAGTTGACGGAATAACTGCGGCTGAATGAAATTATTATTTGTTTGGCTCAAAATAGCGTGTAGTATGGTAGCCAAGTACTAATGTAATGCTGAAACACTATAAGTTGCTTACTCTATTTTACAATAACTATTAAAAAAACCAGAAAATACACATATTAAAGAAAATAGAAAACAACTTTGTAAATGTAAAAGATTATATGAGCTAACAAATATACCTAGGCATTCGAGGATCGATCCATATCTTGTCTATTTTATGTGTGTGATTCTTTCTGAACAACTTTGTGTGGGTGCCCCTTCAACTCCTTAGTCTACAATTTGAGTGAAACATGTAAAACATTAATAAGTAAAATTATAAATTTTACAAAAGGAATTTAAAAATGTTTAGAATAATGAATAAAGTATCCAAAGATTCATATACTCGATGGTAGCAGAACCACCACAACTATCACAATACAACTTGGGAACGTGAGCAGCATGTGAGGAATTTCATCCCCACGTAAGTCTCATCACCCCTGAGTCTTTCTAAATGCTTAATTTATCATAATATAATACTTAAAATATGATCTCTTCAAAATATTAATATTTTCTCAAGTTAAAACATAACATTTAATTTCATAAACTGAAATTATTTAATAATTTAAGCTCTGAAAACATCTTAACTAAATTTGCTGATTTAGAAATTATAACTGTTTTAGCACATAGTATTACTTAAACATGAAAATCTTGACAGTTGAAAACTAAATTACAAATACATCTCTAGTTCATAGCATAAATCTCTAACCACAATTTACATTTCAATTACATATTTAATCTCTAGAAATACTATAATATATCAAAATACATGCGTGGTTAGGATCCTGCATGAACATCTACTAGAGCACTCTACTCTAATAAAACTCTAAACTAAACTTTACTCCAAATTAAGACTCACCATTGGTAACAATTGTGTCTACTAAACTATAGTCTGAACCACCTTGCTATCTATAACTATGAGAAGGAAGGGAGATGGGTGAGTCAACAGATCCAGTGAATGAACTCTCACCCATTACCTACATGGGAGAACCAATGAATATAATACAATATACATGCATCAATCATAAACCATTTGATATTCATATCCATAACTATATATATAGAAAAGATATCTCTGTATTTATAAGTTCATAGAAAAAAATATCTAAATTCTTACTCTAACGAGAAATCATTTTCCATACATATACATAATAACTCTTAAATCAAATATTCTTTGAAATACATCAATAATTCCTGAAAACATAACAACAATATTCTAATAGAGAAATATGGATCTTTAGTTATGCATTGCATAACGATATATTCTCTAGTTGTATATGTCAACCATGGCATAGCAAATTTTCTAATCTCTAGGATCCCTTAAGGATCCGAATCAAACACCTAACTAGGTTTCATCTCTACTCTGTGAGATTGCCTCTAAGGACAACTTGGTACCATGGTTAACGATTGTTTTTCCTAGCCGTTAACTCATTGTTTGTTTCTCTATAACTGCCATCTAGTCTCTAAATCATGGAAAATAATTATTTCTTTAAAATTATACTCTATCTCTTCTCTGGGTTTAAAACTCTATCATATAGTTACTCTACTTTTGCAATCACAAAATCTCTGCATAAAATAAAATTATTTAAATCTGAAGGGTGGATGATCAATCATTGGTGAACAGGAGTCCCTAAATTCTTTGTACTCTGAGAGTTCTGGACTCATATAACTCTAGCAATCTGACTTTAGCATAACTGTGATTGTGAAACTCGAGTCCAATGGTTCACCACTTGTAGGCATTCCAATTTCAAGTCCACATAATATGTATCTGGCAGTTGCTAGGAATCATACTGAATTGTGTACCTCTTGATATCACAAAACTGAAGTTCTAAATTTATTTCTTACATTAAAATGTTCTCATATACTTGGTAACTCTATTATCTTAGTTCAAACACTTAGGTTCACAATTATAAAACTTGGAAACCATATAACATATTTATTCCAAAAGCTCAACCACACTCTTGTTCACATTTTTCCAATATATACCTTAACTGAATACTCTAAAATTATATTTTGAAATCTCAAGTCTTGAAGCATAAAGATATCATAAACTCTTAAAACATGTTTGATAAAATAGAAACTTATTAAATCATACATTCTTATAATAAATCTCTTAGAGTTGCATATGAAACATTTCCATAACATACAATCTATCAATCATGGTCCCATCGGTTTCTAAATTTCATTTTCATGCTATATATTCAAAATCATTATCTTTGCTATAGCTTGTGAAGTCATATATATGCATACTTTCATATCTAATATCATATTTAACAATCATCATGCATAAAACATAGTTATAATGATTGAAAATAAAGTCATGAGTTTGAACCCACTCACCGTTCGGAGTCGAGAGTATGTGGGCACCATCAACTTGATCTTGGGAGCTTGGAATGGCACCAACAACTGCCATAGAGCAATATAGACTCATGATGAAACTCTAATAATCTCTAGATAACTCTAAAATAACTCTAACAATATTGGGGAAGCACCCCACTTAACAACAATGACAACACTCAAACCCTAGAACATAGGATGAAGAGGAAGAAGATAACAAAATCCATGAAATGTCTTACCTTTGATCTTTGGAGAAAGAGGAATGGGGTTAGATTGAGTGACGAAGAGATAAGAGATGTTTGGGAGAGAAGGGGTTTCAATTTTAGGGCTGAAATCTTGAGTATGGGATGTTTTATAAGGGTGTTCACTTATTGAAACTGCATTGTTTTGAATTGTTTTGACATCAGGTTCGCTCGCTACAGCAAGTAAATCTCGCTACAGCAAACCTAGAGAAATAACAACCTATTGCAGCGAACATATCTTGTTGTAGCGAGGCTGTTATGCAGAATTATGCAGCAACAACACCCAAACTATATTTTTCTTCATCATTTTGGCATATGTTGTCTTAGCACTCACTTAATGTCTTAGCATCATTTGTAAATAAGGAAATACCCCCTATTTGGATTCAAATCAAATATTATAAAAATCAAAATGCCAACAAATCAAAATCTAAATTTTTGGATTTTAGTTCAAATTCGGGAATTTTCAAGATTTTCTAAACTTGAAGCTTAAAAATGAAATGCTTAAAGGTTTCATAAAATTAATTAAAAATCATTCTTTGGCTTATTTTCCGCTTAGGAACAATTAATGGGACTTTTGATCCCAAGAATGTGGCTTTATCATATAGCCCTCCAAGGAGATGTAGGATCCGAACTTAGTGAATTCAGGACCCGGTAACATAGGTGGGTCCCGAGGGATCCTAGAGCCATACAGAGCTTGTCCATTAACACGTGTACCTGTGGTATCACAACAATGAAGGGAGCCACCGTTATGCGAGGCTTTGCTCGCCTCAGCCTTCAAAGACTTGTCTTTGACTTTGTCACAACTCCAGTATTGTTGCAAAGTGTCTAAGCCAGCCTAAGTCATCCACTTAGGGGTCTCATCCCGTAACTCCCGAATGTTTATGCACATGTCTTGTAGCATTTTGGCTGCCCAGGATTTGAGGAGCTTAAATATGTGCTCTTCATCCTTGGGATGGATGATGAACTGGCTATATACATGGAAATAAAAAAAGTACGGTAATTGAAAACACTACTAGAAAAACATGTGTTTCCAATGGATTTTGCCGACAAAAAAGAAATAAATTACTAAATTTTTTTTGGAAACCCATTACCATAGGATTTTTTTCATATGTAATCCGTCAATAATATTTGCGTCATCTACCACCAAATTTCATGCACCAATTACCAGTGGATTTTTCCACCAATAATTTATCAATAATTTTTTTAAATTTTTTTAGCATATTACCAAGGATTTCTCTATCGGTAATTTATCAATTTTTTATAAAAAAAACTATCCCATAATATCGGTGGATTGTTTTGCCTTTATCGATGGATTTTTCCGTCGATATTTGGATTTTCAAGTATCGCGCTTGACTGTTGAAGTTACCTATGGATTTCTTAAAGAAAGCATAATATTTTGTTTTAAAGAAATTGTAATATTACTGGTGGATTTTTCTACCAATAATAGTTTAAGTGAAATGCCGTGCTATTACTTAAGTTAACAGCGAAACATTTGTAGGTAATCATTAAAAATATGCCAGTAAGTATTTTAAATATCCAGCTACCCACCCCCTTTTTCTTTTGCTGTCTCTCTCTTGTCCATTTATTCATCTTTCCTCTCCATCTCTGGCTTTTTTTTTTTGCCATTGTTATGCCATCTTGCCACCATTTTTGGTAAGGAGACAACCATTGTCTTTGTCCTGAAGTCCTCTATATTTTAATTGGTTTTGTTTTTAGATTTGGTTCTATTTTTGTTATCTGTCCTTTCTTACTCTTTTCTTTTTGTTTTTTTGTTCATGAGTAATGTTGCCACTTCCACCACTGCCCTTGCTTGGCTCTACCACTGCTCACCATCACCTCCGCCAGAGACGCTACCAAAGGTAAGTCTTTTTTTCAGTACTAATTATTATTTTTAGAAATTATTAATTTGGTGCATTCTTTTTTAAGTGAAAATTGCTTTTTTCAATTCTATTGTCATCCCCTATCATTGCCGCCATAGTTGTAGTTGCACAATAAAATGTAATTTTTTTTAAAAAAATTTCAAGTAGATTTTTCGCTAGCAAGTCTAATTTTTTTTAAAAGGCATTATTGAGGAAAAATGTGCCAGTAACACTCAAAAAATCTGTCAGTAATAATTTCCCATTGACAAATTTTTAATGAATTTTTAGCCTATTTTTGACTTTTTTTTTTTTGTAAAATTTGCCGATAATTCCCTCGAAAAGAGTTATTGGTGTAAAAAATCCATTGGTAATAGTTTTCAATGAGGTTATTAATGTGCGTCAAAATTCATCGGTAATGAAATTTTCCGCCAGTAACACCAAAAATCTGCCGGTAATAGTCGTTTTTCTAGTAGTGTAACATAGGAATTTTCAATCGCGTCATAAATCATTCTTTGTATCGCTACAGTTATCCTCCTAATTAATATTTCCCGTTACATGCTTATCAATATTAACTCTACTTGAACTACCTCTAAAATAGGTATTTTCAACACCAACTTGTTCAAAATTTCGTGTGGCAACTTACCTATGCATAGTCCAACCCAATAATCCGCCATAAAATCATCCTTATACGGGTGATACCAAATGATGTCCATATCAAAACATTTCCTATATTGGCACCTAACACAATGTAACACCCTTCCTGTAAGCTCCAGAATCCTTCAGAAAGTATGAAGCTTTAATGTTTTGAATGACAACAAAGTCAATTTAAAGAAAATATTTTGAAGAACGACTAATGTCTGCCTTGAGTTTCTTGACTAAGCAAAATAGGTATTTCCAAAGTGCATGACACGAACATGAGTGAGAACAATTTCACTTTACATGTGCAAACATGTTTTATCTCGAGAAAAAGAGACTAAGCTTAAATGAAGTGAATATTATATTGTGTAAAGTATGCTTACATGCATCAAGGAATGAAGCAAATCAAAGCAAGAACAAGAAACCAAGGAAAGTATCTTAAGAAAATAGCACGAGACATCAGAAAGTACGTAGAGAATAAAGATATCATACTTAATCTGGTACCAACATGTTACTAAATCTTCAATCATCAAAATTGCAAACCATTTATCATCAAAATACTTAGATTGAAGATTAGAAAACCAAAGAATTAAGGAACTGCCTACGCACGTCAGAAAACTCACTTCATTATGGAGCGTTAAATGTTACAGGAAAAGGAGGGAAATTTGAATTTCAAATTTCAAATTTCAAGTCAAACCTAGTTTCATAACTGGTATGTTATCTCTTCTGCCTATTTGGTTAACCATTCCAAAGCTTCTAGAAGGAGAAGTTCAAAAATCATGTTCAAAAGGTAGAAAAGACGGTTCTGAAGGGACATTAGAAACCTCAATAATACAATGGTTTCTGTAACCGATGTGACAGACAGTTAGCCTACTTTTCTTGACTGCTCTTCTAAGACATAATGGATGATCTACATGTGTCACTTGGAGATCTGATCACAGGCAATGGTAAAGAAGGAAGACAATTATAAATAGAGTTGTTGTGCTCAAATGTTGATGAGAGAGTTGAATACACAAGAGTGGAAACTCTGGAAAAAAGTTTCTCCACACTTTCTATGATGTTATTCATATCATAAAATTAGTTTCCCTGAAGTGTAAAAAATCTTCTTTCTATGTTTCTTAATGAGTTATATGCTCTTCTTAGGAAGAAATGTTAGAGAAAAGTCACTCATGTTTTCCCGGGTCTGTTTTATTGAATATTTGCAAGGAAACTTGAGTGTAAGTTAGTTTGAATGGTAGCCCAAACACATAACTTTTCTATCCTTGATTCGGTAGTGATCAGTGAGACATAGCTTGGAGAGTTTAAGGTAAAACTACTTGCAACGTAATGGTAGAGACATTTTATTCATTATGGAGCTTGAAGAGGTTGCGAAGAAATACTTGCAATATGATGATAGAGCTATTCTAGTAATCATGGTTCAGCTTGAAGAAGTTAGGAAGAACTACTTGCAACACGATGATAGAGGCATTCTAGTCATCATAGTTCAGCTTGGAGAGGTTAGGAAGAACTACTTGCAACGTGGCTGTAAGGATTATCTACTAGTCATAGTTCAGCTTAAAGAAGTTGGTTCAGAACTACTCAGTTGTGATAGTGGGGGTTGTCTACTGGTCACTGGTAATAGCTTGGGAAGGTTACAGTAAAGACTATCCAGTTTACTTTCTCAGGTTGAGAAAGTTGTTTAGTGGAATCTCAACATGTGTTGAGTATTGGATGTAAGTAGGTTGGCCGAACCAATATAAAAATATTTGTGTCATTTTTCTCTTCCTTGATATCTTATTTTTATGTTACACATTCTAATTTAATAACAGCTGAAATATTGTTAAAGTTGCATGATTACTAGAAGGCTTTAAAGATCTAGTTTCTGAAACAACTAACCATGATTTCATTACACTTCAAGCTTAAAGCTTGATAGTATTTTTGTCAAATGATTCAAATTTCAAGAAATTTATAAACCAAGATTCAACCCCCTTCTCATGCACTCTTTAAACTACAAGTGCTATTAGAACTAGACCTCTGAGGGGTTAGCAATGTAATGATTGCAGAGGACAAAAATTGAAAGGACAAAATGGAGTAGAAAGATCCTCTGAGGTCATTTTTCACTCGGAACTTGAGGATAGCCGACTCGGCAATCCTCGAAAGGTCAACTCAAATGTTTGAAGGGGATTAGGTGAATTGTGGTTGCCGTTAGAGGTGAAAATCTCATTTTCTAAGTTTTCGACTCAAAATGACCAAAATACCCCTATAGTGTTTTTATGGGGGTATAAGTGCCGTTTGAACCCAAAAAACTTCCTAAATATTTTAAAATGATGTTTTTATGTGTTTGGGGATATCTGTTTAAGTCCCGGTGGTCCTAGACAGTTTTTGTACAAAACTATTGTTTTTCCTTTGAAATAGTGTATTTCATGACTAACGACGTAATTAAGGAAACCTAAGCAATATTAGACTCTAATCGAAGATTAATTAATTTTGATAATTAATCTAAAGTCAAAATAATTTATTAAGGTTGATTAGAACCTAAGAATGCTTAGATACACCTTAATCTTTTCTAAAAATCAAGATTCTATGTCATAGAATCTTGAATAGTATTTTCTCTCTACAATTCTTTAAATTAAGAAATTGTGTCTACAATTGTTTACATTACAAAATGAGTTTTGATTTCACTAATGAAGCAAGAACGCTCCCTAATCATGTCTTGACATCCTTAATTACCCATTATCTTACCTAAACACTTACTTACAAACTCCTAATCAAATGCCTAATCAAAGATGCACCTAAACACACCTCTAAAACATAATTAGAAGAAATATTTCTCTCTCTCATGGCTGTCCAAACTAGTGCCATTCTTCCCCCAATTTCATCACTTGTTGATTCATTCAAATACTCAAAGAACCATGCCTTAGACCATGCTTCACCATGCTTTGAGCCTTATCTAGCCATACCTCAAACTATGCCTTTGAATGACCAATTTGAATGAGATATTTTCCTCCCCAAATGGCTTCAAATCTATGGCCTCTCCTCTTCCATTCATTCCTTCACATTTTGTTTTTCTATGAATACCTCACTTAGAAGAAACTTGGTCCACTGATTCATTCTTGCAATTTAGTTTCAAGAGTTATCTTGAGTTCTCTCTTTTCTTTTCAAGAAACACAAGAACACTTCATCTTCTTCATCTTCATCACCTTCTTCAAAGAACCATTCCTCACAACCACAAATCACCACCCAAACACCAAAGATCTTCATCCAAACACCTAAGCTTTCATCCCAATACACCAAGCTCACACAAAAACACTTCCTTTCTTTTTTTTCCTTCTTGGTCGAAACCATACACCTCACCTTGGAGAAGAGTTTTTCTTCTCATTTCACTTCAAGAACCAAGCTTTTCTCTTCACAAAGAAGCACCACTTGGTAGGAGTTTTGTTTTCAAAAGCTTTTCTTTTTATATAGATGTTTTGATATGGAAAGTGCTAGTTTCTCTTGGTTCAAACTTTTTCCTCTCATTTTGATTTTTGGTTATGGAACTTGGTTTGAAAGGAAAATCTTTAGCTTGATGATGAGGTTTCAAGATAATGGTCTTGTGGTTAACATTTGAGAAACCTCTAAAGCTTGAAACTTGTTCTTGATCTTGAAGCATTTTGGTTTTTCCTTTCTTTTTCTTTCCTTCATGGTTTCGGTTTCCTTTCCTTTTCTTGTTACAAGTTTGATAAAAATATGAAGTAGCTCACTAAAAGTCTTACTTAAGAACATATATCACTTGTTTTTCAAAAAGCCCAAAGCTTACCCTTGTCAACTTTAAAGTTGGCCGGCACATTCTAGAGTTCACTCTAGATAGGAGCTCTTGGGCATAAAATAAAGAATATGGTGTAGTCCTCTTAATACTTTGTTTCAAGAAATATTGTTATCTATTTTGATCTCTTAGTCCATTTCCTTGAGCTTGATGATGATGTTCAAACCATAAGGTTTCTTTGAAACCTTGGTACAAAGAACTCTAAAGTTCACTTTGTCTTGCTAGACAAATGTTGGGTTGAGGTTATTGTTGTTCCTTTAAAGTCTTGTATGAGCTCTAGTTAAGCTAAAATGAACTTGCACTCATGTTTATTTCCATATCATCACTAAAATCTCAAGAATAAAGAAATGAACTTGCATTCTCATGTTTATACCTCAAGTCATCACTTAAACATTAAAGATAATAATAAGCTTGCATCTCATATTTATTTTTATGCTCTCACTTTATTTTATAATAAAGAGTAAAACAAAGTGCATAGCATGTTTAAGTTTATGTCATCACCTAAAGATCCTAGAGCTGAAAAACTTGCCCTCTTATCTCAAGTAAAGTTTGGAAAATGGAAGCATTTCATGAATGCTATTTTCGGCCATGTGATGGTGATGGACTTAGTCTAAGTTTCATCTAGTCACAAGTGCCAATAACCTATGTCATGGGATTTTCTTAAGCATAGGTGAACTTAAAGAATGTTATGAATATGTTTTTATGTTTTAAATCTCAACCATGAACAAATTAAAATAGCTACTGCCCTTGCCTATATTTTTATGACTTTAATGAAATAAATTAGTTTTAAAAAGATTTTTGAGGTTCTAAAATGATTTCAAGAGAAAACAAGTAACTTATGTGCACTTGAAATGTGATTTTATGAGATTATGTGATTTATATGTTTCGGCCACTGCTCTGGATTTATGGCCACTGTATGATTCTGTTTTATTGAGTTAGAATGTGTAAAAAATTATGTTTGAGTAAATCAATAATTATTTGGTGAGTGTTAGGAACAACTATTAAGTAAAAAGAATGCAAAATGTGAGTTTTAGAACCCGTAGAAACTAACATTTTAGATTCTATTACAGCATGATTAAAAATGGTAAAAATGGTTTATAATTAGTATATATGTGAAGGAATCCCTCATAATTGGTTCAGGAATTGACTATAGCACCTTAGGCGAAGACAGAACCTAAAAAGGGTCAAAGACGTAGTTTCTAGAACCCCGTAATCTTATGAAATCAAAACTGCCTAATGATGTTTGGATTTGTTCCTAAGCATAAGAATTATTGAGAATTGTTATTTGAGAGCCTATAGGTGCATAAAAGGTTAAAAACGGATATTAGATTAATTAGATTATAAGCCTAGGACTTGTAAGGGTCAAAGGTATAAGACGCCATAGGCTAAATGACATAATGATTTTATTAATTCAAGTTATGATGTGTTGATGCATGTGCTATGATGGATATGTTTATATGACTTTAGTGGTTTATTCTGATTATGGAATTTAATGTGAAAGTACATGCTCTATAAGTTTATATGGCATAAAGCAAATTTGAGGAAATTCAATATACAACCGTTATGCTACCGAATTTCCGTCAAATTTGAAGACTTAGAAAGTTTTTGAAATTTTATGAGATTTTAAATGTGATATAGTACTGAGACACATTTTGGGTGACACCGGTTTAGCCGGGGATGCTTAGGAGCAAAACCGTGAGGGTATTGACATCGAGCTTGCCAAAGTGGACAATATCACTGTGTACTAGATACCAGTAGATGCGTTTCAAAGAAGGAAATATTCCTACGGACTCCCCGAATTAAAAGTTATGATAGGTGATCCTTAGAAATGGTAGGTTACCCCTTCTACGACCCCATATTAAATCTAGTGACGACTAGTTAGGATTGAGCTCATTCATAGGTGATAGGTGAGATGGAGTTTAGTGACCAGAATAAAATCGCCGGGGCCGGTGTATTGGTTGGATTTTGGTGAACATGATAAAAGGGTGGTCTTTAAGAAAAAGAACTTAAGAGTTTAAGTATGAGAAAGAAGTTATATGAAAGTACTGTGCCTTTTATACCACGTATATGATTTATGCTTCTTTATACTCAAATACTATGATTTTCATATTAATGTGCATGTGGTATTGTCGTGCATTCATCCAATATCTGTTGCATTAATGTCATTAAGACTCATACTAAAAGACACTTACTTTGGATAAATAGATTTGAGAAGTTTAAAACCAAACTTTATGCATGAACACCTCTTTCATAATTAAAATCGAAGTGGTTGGGACGATGACGATGACACTTGTGTTAGAGTCGAAAATCCTTACTGAGAACCTTGAAGGAGTTTCTCATCCTTCTCTTTTCTTCCGTGTTGTCTCCAGACGAAGATAATGACCTGGTTCGTGACTTCCACTAAGGCATGGGTATGGAGCACACGCTACAAGTCGGATTGAAGGGATGTAGCGGAAGCACGTAGATGTCGTTCTATATATATATATGTGTATTTCTTTTGATGTGATGATGGAACTATGATAGTAGTAATTTATGTATCTATGATGATATGACTATGTTGTGTTGTTATGTATAACATTTGTATTTTGTGGTTATGAATGATATGATTTCTCTTTCTTGAATGTTATGTTTGTGGCAAACGTTAGGATTTATTTTAGCATTCGGCTCATGTTTTGTTTTCAAGTTTCAAAAAGAAAATTTTATTCGTATTTTCCGCTAAGTATTTTAATAGAGTGAAGTTTAAGAATGAAACAAAAGAGTAATGACTAAAAATTAACCTTAATACGTTCTAGGCATATTGGGTTAAATTTTAGGATGTTACAATATGTATAATGTGTACATGATTGTTTTAATATATATATATATAATATGGAACCCGTGCTGCACGAGCTAGTGATTAGTAATTATTATATTGTTATAATATATCTATATATAAAGATGAATTGTTGAAGGAGTCTCCAGTGTGTGGCAGGATGCGAGATGCGGTATGCGGATTTTTTTGAGTTTTTGTTTTATACAACTAGTATAAATTTTGCATATCATATTACTCCCAGATATTTTTCTAAGAACCCTAGATGTCAGAGGAATTTTCCCTAGAGAGAAAATGTGGTTATCTCAATTTGCTCCAATTAATCTTTCTGGTAAGTGATCTTCATGGAATTTAGCTAGTTCCTCCATTTTTTTAAAATCTAATTTGTGAGTTTGGGTACTGTTAGGCATGCATTTCTCATAACATTTTCCCTCCTTACCATCCCAAACTCAGTTTGGGTAATAAAGTCAAATTGTTTATGTTTTCATTGTATTGTTTGGCACTCACCAGTGTCATTCCAACTCCATAGAGTCAAGTTGTTCGTGGAAAATGCACGCTTGGCTACCAACGGTGAGTGGGTTTAAGCTTATGGCCATACTTTTGATCATTGTTATTATTTTCCTAGATTATATAAATTATTTATGAAGCTTTTGAATGATTTATGGCAAGAAATATGCCTTTATGGATTATAGAAATTTTAGAAAATTATTGTTTTGTAGCTATCATGACAAATTATTATTTTAGAAAACTCATGGGACCATCCTCGTTGGATGTATGATTTAGATTTATTTTATATGCCAGAAAATTTCATGAATCCAAGTTTTTTAGGAACAATAATTGTCGCAACCGGAATCGCGACAGGACGGCGAAAAAAGAAATTTATTGAAAATTGGAGTCGCCACCAAATTTATTTGAATTGGGAAAACATGGAAAAACCCATTTTATTTTAGAAAATAGTCTTCGAAAACCAGATATGGGTTCAGGAGTCGATTATGCATCGGAAAGGATAGGAATTTAATCCTACAGCACCCCTAATACACCCTTCCTTAGACGGTACCTTAGAGAATTGTGCAAATTAATTAATAACCCTTAAAAATTTCAATAAATGAAAATTACAATTTAAACACATAAATTAAGAAAAATTAATTTAGACAAATATATTTATAATTGAAACATATAAATTAAGAAAATTAATTTACATAAATATATTTACCATTTAAACAAATGCATTAAGAGAAATTAGTTTTGGAAAAATATATTTACAATTTTAACACATAAACTAAAAAAATGATTTACACAAAATATTTACAATTTAACAAATAAATTAAGAAAAATTAATTTTGGCTTGACAGGGATTGCCTGCTCCTACGTATCCTCTGGTGCAATGAGGAACTCAAAGTCACATAGTTCTGTAGAAAATATTTGTATGTTGATTGATTTTAATTAAAATCATTTTGTGAAAATTCATTGTAAGATTCAAGTTAGCACTAGGCTACTCAATGAACCCTTATGATTCGACAATAGTGAAGATAACATTTGTTATTCAATCACCGTTATTGATGATCACATGAAACAAAAAGTCTTTTTTTTAAAAAAAAATAAAATTCAATGCCCAATGGAAATAAAACTGTTTTTTTTCTTTTTTTTTTTTTGTGACAAGCACATGCTTTCAATACTTAATTAATCTGAGTAGAGCTTAAATGAGTAAATGACTAAAAATTTAAAATACAAATTAATGACTCCAAAACAAATTTTTATACATATGCTGACCAAACATTTTTCTCGATAAAAATTGAAGCCCGAAAAGCCAATCTGATTTCAAACAAAGAAATGAAACATAGCACTCCTAAAATTGGTCTTTTTTAAAAACCGTGGCCTATATTTCAAATTCATATTTGATATTGGGCTCAATCATTATCAAAGAAACCAACTCAACTTACAAATTTTTCCAATGCCCATGGTTCCCTTCCCCATTAATCTAAACTCCCCATTTTAATTCTAAAAAAAAATCTAAGTGGACAACACTCAGATAGCATTAAAAGGAGATAAAGTATATATTAAAGAAAAGAGGGATAAGGAAGGATGGGGTTCTGGAACATCTGGGAATGTGAGTTCTAAACTCAATTGTTGCAAACACATTCACACACAATCACAGAGAGAGCGAGAGAAGTAGAGAGAAAGAGAAGCAGCAGCGGCGGGGAAGGGAAAGGGGAGACGCCGCCGCGCTGAGTAAGAAAATGGAGGAGGTCGTGCCGCCATGCGGCTGGGCTGTTCGCGCGATGTAGGGACGCGATGGAGAAGGAGGTATGCTATGGTCAGGCAGTGCGCTGGGCAGAGGAGCGTGAGGGGAGCATGACCGCGAGCTGCTGGACGCGGAGGAAGAAGAAGATGTTCCTCACGCGGCGATGGGCTGTTTCATGGCCTTGAACGCTCAACGATGATGGAAGGTTGAAGTTGGATCGTGGCGGCTTTGCATATGGCTGTTGGAAGGCAGACCTGAGGATGGGATTGGTGGGGTTTTATGGAGGAAAATGGAGCTCGTGGTGGAGCTCCTTCACTAGCGCCACCGGTGGGAACTGGTGGCCGTGACCTCCCCTTCATTTTTTGGTTTTATGAAGGTTTTGTTTTACTTGTGGCTTGGATTTTGGGTTGGTTTGTAGGTGGTGTTCTGATGGTGGTAGGTAGAGGATGATGGTGTTGATGACTATAAAAAGAATGATATGTGTGTGTGCTAGCTTGCTGTTAGTGTATGTGCATGTGTATGTCAGCTAACAAAATGAGCATGTGATTTTATCTAAGGATCAAGAATGCAGAATATCAAAATCAATTGATGAAAACTAATACCAATGGTGCTGTTCTCTTTTCCTTTTTCAATATCTCAACTTTAGAATTCCTCACAATGGTGATCGAAAAATGAAGTTTTTAAGCTTGTGATGATAACTCCCCTTTCTGTATTTCTCAGTTCCACTTTATGATTTCTTCAATTTTTGCTTGAATCTCAGAATCCTCTCAAAAACTTCCCCTTAAAGTCTCTAAAATTAGATCACTCTTATAGATAAAAACAACAACAACAAGGAAGTATTGATATCGGTGATTGATCTCAAAAAATTTCATTCCTATTTATACATCTTTCATGAATCAATTTGTTAACCTTACAGCAACCATTTTTTATCTAAATGATATGATTTTGTTGATTTCACGGGAGTTGATCTTAGATGCATGTGATTCTCCATTTCTATTTCTAACTTCCTCTGAATTTGCTGCAAGCTGCATGTGAGTTGTGTACTGTATTTGACTCTGTATTCCAATTTGTGCTGCTTTTCTTGTTTGGTGCCGCCACTTCTGAATTTCTTCCTTTCATTCAGCAAACTCATTTGGAAATAACAACAGAAAAGCAAAGCAATGGGCATGCTTCACATTTGTTTATTATTTCTATATCGGAAGAAGACACCAAATGACACAGTGATCAAAAAACAATTTTCAAAGAAAAGGGCGATGCACGTCTCTCCATCTTGTCCTTTTCTTTTTCTTTTGTTTATTTTTTTGTTTTTTTTTATGAATTACTGACTATCAGGATGACAGACCAGAATGAAATGAAATGGGCTGAGAAATGTGTTGAATTTTTTTGTTTTTGTTTGTTCAAAAAGAAAATTAATGGGCTTAAAATGAAATGGACTAAAATTTTTCAAAAACATTAAATGGAGATAAATTTTTTTTATATGAGCCAGACAAAATCGGGTGTTCACAATAATAATAATGAATTCTGTGGCTATTAGTTTTTTTAGCCAATAAATAGTGAGAAATAGATCAACGAGTTAATGGCTGCATGATTGATCATTAACCTTAGTACTAAGTGGTCCGCTAGAGGACTAGCTCACCCACAGAAGGAACCCAGTGTGGTGTCCATTCATGGGACCTAGTTAGGTGCCCGTCAGATTAGCAATTGGCTCAGATTCATCTATCCAGCTCAGATATTTATGTACAAAACAATTCTTGTTTCTCTACTAATTATTGCCATAGAGTTAATTAACTTATTATTTTCAGTATAGTTATATGTAATTATATATAAACGTTTTACATTAGTTGCATGTATATGTTATGTATTTTTGTTATTGTCCCATGTGGGTTGTGAGTGGAAGCTCACTAACTAAGTTTTGATGAACTCACCCATCTCTTTTCCTCCCTTACAGATACAACTATAGGCTCAGTTATACCACAGGATCCTCCCCAGTAGTACTAAGCTTCTTTTGGTGAGCTTCGCTTTGGAGTGGAGCTTACTATTGGTTATGTCAGTTAGTAGTGTTCCAATAATTGTGTAGGCAGGATCTCAGACATACATTATATTATTTTTCAGAATTTCAATAATTTATTAAGTACGTTTGGCTTTAGCCCAGATTATGGATTTTATTTAGTTTTATGTTCAAGATTTATATTTTGAGAACATTTTTAGATTATGGAATTTCAGTTAAACTTGAGATATTTTGAATATATTCGATTTATTTATGCATATTAGCTAATCACGTTATCAAAGGCTTCCATGGGGATCCAATTCCTTACGTGCCATTCACATTCTCTAGGTGGGTTGTGACAAAGTAGTTTCAGAGCTATAGGTTTCCCTCCATATTATTGGAGCAAGTGTCCCCAAATAACATGGTATCTATGTAAATGGAAGCGCGCCCATTTGCATTAATGTAGTGTTATTTAAGGCCTTTAGGAAAGAGTCAGTCATGTTTAGATTTAGTAAGAGTTTGTCTTTTCTTGGCACTCATAATCTTGTTATATGTCCGCCCTTTCACAGTGTGACCTTGCTACCTGTACACTCTTCACGCCTTCGCCGTTGCTGTAGGAGCGATGCATTAGGTGACAGTGCTCATCTTGGAGCTTTTGAACAGATAATAGCAAGCTTGATAGATATGATGACTAGGCAGCTAGAGGCGACTACACAGCTGCCTCCATTTAGAGACATGGACGACTCAGCCTTAGAATGCTTCAAGAGGATAAACCCACCCACTTTTAATGGACGTCTGACGACTGAGGATCCCTAGGAATTTCTTAGGCATGTAGAGAAGATAGTTGATGTCATCCATTGTTCTTCAGAAAGAGCAGTGGAGTTAGCTGGCTTCCAGCTGGGAGGCTAAGCAGAGTTATGCTATTAGGAGTTTCGACAGAGACACAAGACTGCTAGCTCTCCCTTTTGGCAATGGTTCAAGGAAGCTTTCATGTGAAGATTCATATCAAAAAGTCGACAAGCACAGATAATTAAGGAGTTTTTGAAGCTCCATTTAACTCCAGGTATGATAGTTACAAAGTATGATGAGCGTTTCACTTATCTGGCACAAGCATCCTCCAGCATGATACTGATAGAGACAACTAGGGTGAGATGTTTTGTTTAGGGTCTGCTTAGAGATATGTTCCTCAGTTTGCAGCCTTATCTCGGGACCATGGACTATGCTCAAGTGGTAGACACAGCGATTGGTCTCGAGATTGGTTTAGCAGAGCATAGGATGATGTCAGAGGCCAAGAAGAAAGCTAGGGTTCATGCCTTTTTCTTAAGCGGAGCAGGTTCAAGAAAGGGTCACCATCAACATGGACAACAGTGAAGTTAGTCAGGTAGGGCCACCTTCTTAGAGCCTATCCCAACACACCTAACTGCATTAAAGACTCTGAGTCGAGGAGGCTGTCAGCATAGTGGACTGGGTTCATGGTAGTCATATCTAATATGCTTGACTTGCGAGTAGAGACATCGGGGTTGGTGTTTATTTAGCTCTTCAGTATGTTATAGGTGTGGCCAATTGGGCTACAAGCATGGAGAGTGCCTGATGTTTTAGAGAGCTCCTAGTTAGGGATCAGCTAATCGCTCCATGTCAATTTAGTCGATCCAGTCGACAGCCCAAGGCGGTTTCATCACTTTGGAAGGCCGTGGAGCCAGGGGCAGGGCCCTAGTGGCAGAGGTGCAGGCAGAAAAAGAGTATGTGATAGAGGCCAGGGTAATAGGGGACAACCCCATTTGTTTGCATGACCCGTCAAGATGCTTATGCTTCAAATAAAGTGATAACCGGTATGACAATAGTATGTTCCTTCAATGCTATGACATTGTTTGACTTGGGGCCCACCTACTCTTATGTGTCCCTATTCTTTCTTGTATAGTTTAGGAGATCCTTGAGGATCTTGATGAGCTATTTTTAGTTGGGGTATCTTAGGGAGAGCCCATTCTTATTCAGACAGTGTATGGATCATGCAGAGTCAAAGTTGGTGACATGGAAGTGCTAGCATATTTGAAAGTCTTGGACATGTTTGACTTTGACGTTATTCTAGGTATGAATTGGTTAGCCCCATGCTATGCCATGGTAGATTATTATAGAAAAGTAGTGAGATTTGAGGTCCCAGGTGATGAGCCCAGAGAGTTTAGGTACTGGGTGTTTGACATTTACGAGCTTGATATCATCTATGAGTGCACTACGATTGATGGATAGAGATAGTTGTGGGTTTTTAACTACAGTTAGGGATGTAGAGGCAAAAACACCAAGTGTAGGCACATATCCAGTGGCAAATGAGTTTCCAGATGATTTGTCGAGTATGCCACCAGAGAGAGAAATAGAGTTTGGGATAAAGCTTGAGCCAGGAGTTACGCCCATCTTTATACTCCCATACCACATGGCTCTAGCAGAGTTAAGAGAATTGAAAAAGTAATTGCAAAAATTGTTGGACAAGGGGTTTATAAGGCCAAGTACCTCACCATAAGGTGCTCTAGTGTTGTTCGTTAAGAAGAAAGACAGTTCTATGAGGATATGTATAGATTATAGGTAGCTAAATAAGGTGATAATCAAGAACCGGTATCCTTTGCCTTGCATTGATGATCTTTTTGACTAGCTTCAAGGGGCAACTTGTAACAGCCCAGACCCCTGGCATTGCAATATTGTCCGTTTTGAGGCCTATCGCCCCTCACGGCTTTGTTCTTGGTGTGGACATCAACCACCCAAAAGGCGTTGCAATAGGAAAGGTATCCACACCCTCTTATAAGGCATGCTTTGTTCCCCTCCCCAACCGATGTGGGACTACTCCATACCCCTTGCGGGAATCCATTCCCTTGGGGCCCAGCGTCCTCGCTGACACACCGATCCCAGGACTGGCTCTGATACCATCTGTAACAGCCCAGACCCCCGGCATTGCAATATTGTCCGCTTTGAGGCCTGGCGCCCCTCACGGCTTTGTTCTTGGTGTGGACATCAACCACCCAAAACGCGTTGCAATCGGTTGGGGAGGGGAACGAAGCATGCCTTATAAGAGGGTGTGGATACCTTTCCCATTGCAACGCGTTTTGGGTGGTTGATGTCCACACCAAGAACAAAGCCGTGAGGGGCGCCAGGCCTCAAAGCGGACAATATTGCAATGCCGGGGGTCTGGGCTGTTACACAACCTATTTTTCCAAAATCGACCTTTGATCTGGGTACTATTAGCTGAAGATTAAGGATGAAGATATACCTAAGACGACCTTCAGGACTCGCTATAGGCATTATGAGTTTTTACTGATGTCCTTTGGGTTGACCAATGTCCTAGCGGCCTTCATGGATTTAATGAATATGGTGTTTAAGCCGTTTTTGGATCACTTTATGATTGTCTTTATTAATGACATCTTAGTATAATCCAGGAGTAAGGAGGAACATGAGCAACACCTGAGAATAGTTTTACAGACTTTGAGGGAGAAATGGTTATATGCCAAGTTTTCTAAGTGTGAGTTCTGGCTAAATCAGGTGGCGTTCCTTGGACACGTAGTGTTGAAGGATGGTATTCTAGTAGATCCAAAGAACATAGAAGTAGTACAGTAATGGCCTAGACCTACAACAGTTTTAGAAGTCCGTAGGTTCTTAGGCTTTGTAGGATATTATAGGCGGTTTGTTCAGGATTTTTCAAGGATTGCAACATCCATGACCAAGCTGACACAGAAGAATGTCAAGTGTTCATGGATAGAAGAGTGTGAAGAAAGTTTTTGGAGGCTTAAAACATTCTTGACCACAACACCAGTTTTGGTACTACCTTTAGGGACAGGTGGTTTTTTTGGTGTTCTATGACACTTTTAGAGTTGGACTTGGCTGTGTTTTGATACAGCATGGCCAGGTTGTAGCATACACCTAATGATAATTCAAGAAGCATGAGCAGAATTACCCTACACATGACTTAGAAATGGCAGCAGTAGTTTTTGCCTTGAAGATTTAGAGCACTACTTGTACGAAGAGACTTGTGAGATTTTCATAGACCACAAGAGCTTGAAGTAGATATTTCAATAGAAGGATCTGAGCCTAAGATAGTGCAGATAGCTGGAATTGTTAAAGGATAATGACTATACGATCTCATACCACCCAGGGAAGGTGAATGTAGTGGCAGATGCTTTGAGCAGGAAGTCAGCGGGCAGTTTGGCCTACATAGCGCTAGTGATCCAGCCGTAAGTCGAAGATACCCACACATTGGAAGCTGAGGGAGTTCAATTCTGCCTTAGTGAATCAGGGGCTTTTCTAATTCACATCAAGGCCCAGTCAACCCTGGTGGGATAGATCAAGGCACAACAGGATGAGGATCTAAAGCTAGCTAAGTCGATTGAGGATGTTTGTAAAGGTGAGAACATAGAGTTCTCAATTGATGTTGAAAGTGTGTTGCACTTTAGGAACTGTTTATGCATTCCAGCAATGGGTGAGCTGAGGAGAAAAGTAATGGAAAAAGCCCATAGTGCAACATACTTAGTGCACCTAGGATCAGCTAAGATGTTTCAGGATTTAAAATAGTTGTTTTGGTGGGATGGTATGAAGAAAGATTTTGGTGATTTTGTGGCTAGGTGCTTAGTATGCCAGCAAGTCAAGTTTGAGCACCAGAGGCCAGCAGGGTTACCTTAGTAGATAGATATTTCAGATTGGAAATGGGAGAGGATAACCATGGACTTCGTAGTCGAGTTACCTTGAACCACCAAATGGTTCGACTCCATATTGGTAATAGTAGACATAATGACCAAGTCAGTACACTTTTTACCAGTAAATACTACTTTTAGTGTAGCACAGTATGCTCAGTTGTATGTCAACGAGATAGTCAGATTTCATGGTGTCCCAGTATCCATCATATCTAACAGAGGGTCCTAGTTGACTTTGCTATTCTGGAGGGCATTTTAGGAGCCCTTTGGAACACGTGTTGATTTGATCACAACTTTTCATCCCCAGATAGCTGGTCAGTCAAAAGGATAATACAAACCTTAGAAGATATGCTTAGAGCCTGCGTACTAGATTTCGAAGGGAACTAGTGTGATCATCTACCCTTGGTCGAGTTTTCATAAAATAAAAGTTATCAGGCGAGTATCTAGATGACACCATTAGAATCCTTGTATAGGAGATGTTGCAGGTCTCCTATCGAGTGGTTCGAGCTTGGGGAAGTTAGGTCCTTAGGGCTGGACCTAATTTGAGAAACCTTAGAGAAGGTCCAGTTGATTAGAGAGCACATTTTAGCAGCACAATCCTAGTAGAAGTCTTACACAGATAACTCTCAGTGCAACTTGGAGTTTGTGGTTGGGGACCACGGTTTTTGAGGGTATATTCTATGAAAAGGACATTGAGGTTCGGTAAGTGGGGAAAGTTAAGCCCTCATTTTATCAGGCCATTTGAGATTCTAGAAAGAGTTGGAGTAGTGGCCTATAGGTTGGCATTGCCTCCCAGTTTCTCAACGATACACCCAGTGTTTCATGTTAGTATGCTGAGGAAATATATGCTTGACCCATCTCACATGCTCACTCCATAAACGATTCAAGTTGATGAGAGTTTGTCCTTTGAAGAGGAACCGGTTGCCATCGTGGATAGGCAAATCAAGAAGCTTCGGTCAAAGGAGATAGCCTTAGTGAAAGTTATCTAGAGGAACCATTCCGATGAGGAAGCAACTTGGGAAGCTAAAGAAGCTATGAAAATCAAATATCCCCACCTTTTTCCACCTAAGGGTGTCATTTAGATTTAGGGGCCAAATCTCTTTTAGGGAGGGTAGTATGTAATATCCCAAATATAAAATTTATTAGTATTAGAATTATTATCATCATCATCATCATACATACACACACACACACGCATATGCGCGCGCACATACACACACACACACGTGTGTGTGTATGTGTGTGTGTGTGTGTGCATGCGCGTGTGTGCAAGCATGTGTTGCACATAGTTATCATTTTATATGTATAACATGCTACACGATTGCTTTTAATATTATTATTGTTATATCACATACCTACACACTACACATAGTTATCATTTTATTAATATTATATGTATAATGTGCTACATGATTGTTTTAATATATATATATATATATATATATAAAATACGGAACCCTTGCTGCATAGGCTAGTGATTAGTAATTATTATATTGTTATAACATATCTATACATAGACATGATTTGTTGAAGGAGTCTCCATTCTATGGCGGGACGTGAGAAATGGTACACTGATCGGTTCGAGTTTTTATTATACACTACCGGTATATATTTTGCACATTATATTACTCTTAAATTTTTTTTTTTAAGAACTCTAGCTGTCAGAGGAATTTTCCCTAGAGAGGAAAACATGATTTTCTCAATTTTCTCTAATTAATCTTTTTGAAAAGTGATCTTCATGAAATTTAGCCAGTTCCTCTTTTTTTTTTATTATCTAATTTGTGAGTTTAGGTAATGTTAGACAGATTTCTCACCACATTTTTCGTCTCTACCATCCCAAACTCAGTTTGGGTAATAAATTCAAATTGTTTATGTTTTTATTGTATTGTTTGGCAGTCACCAATGCCATTCTAACTTTCCAGAGTCAAGTTGTTAGTGGAAGCACACTTCCGGCTACCAACGGTGAGTGAGTTTAAACTCATAGCCATATTTTTTGTCATTATTATTATTTTTCCAAATTACATAAATTATTTATGAAATTTTAGAATGATTTATGCCAAGAAATATGCTTTTATGAATTATAGAAATTTTAGAAAATTATTATTTTGTAGTTATCATGACAAATTATTATTTTAGAAAACTCACGAGACCACACTCGTTGTATGTATGGTTTAGATTTATTTTATATGCTAGAAATTTTCGTGAATCCTAGTTTTGTATGAACAGTAAGAACATTGAATTTTGTTGCCATTAGTTTTTTAGCCAATAAATAGTGAGAAACAGATGAGAGAGTTAACAGTTACATGATTGATTATTAACCTTGGTACCAAGTGATCTGCTAGAGAACTAGCTCACCCAAAGAAGGAACCCAGTGTGGTGTCCATTCATGGGACCTAGTTGGGTGTCTGTCAGAAAAGCTATTAGCTCAGATTCAGCTATCCAACTCAGATATTTAAGTACAGAACAATTCTTGTTTCTCTACTAATTATTGCCATGGAGTTAATTAACTTATTATTTTCAGTACAGTTATATGTAATTATATATAAAATGTTTTACATCAATTGTATATATATGTTATGCATTTTTGTTGTTGTCCCATGTGGTTGTGAGTAGAGACTCATTCATTGAGTTTTGATGAACTCATCCCTCTCTTTTCCTCCCCTACAAATATAACTATAGGCTCAGTTGTACCACAGGATCTTTCTCAGTAGTGCTACAACTTGTTTTGGTGAGCTTTGCTTTGGAGTAGAGCTTGCTATTGTTTATATCATTTAGTAGTGCTCCAATAATTGTGTAGGCAGGATCCCAGACATACATTATATTCTTTTCAGAATTTCAATAATTTGTTTAATCATGTTTGACTTTAGCCCAGATTATGGATTTTATGCAATTTTATATTTGAGATTTGTGTTTTGAGAACATTTTCAGATTATGGAATTTTAGTTAAACTTGAGATATTTTAAATATATTCGATTTATTTATGCATATTAGTGAATCACGTTATTAGAGGCTTCCATGGGGATCTAATCCCTCATGTCCCAATCGTATTCTATAGGCAAGTCATGACACTAAAAGTGGTTGTCTCAGAAGCAGCAAAAAGCTACAGTAATAGAAATTGTTGATACCTCTGGTGAAGAGGAAGAATTTGATGAAAAATTTGAGATTGAAAATGGAGATGAGATCTCCTTGCTTGTGGACAAAATGTCAAAAGCCCAATGAGGCTAAGCCAGGAATGGTAGAAGCATCAACCTCAAAGGAAGACAAAAGGAGCAAAGAAAATCCTAAAAAGAGCAACTTTGAAGATGAAGGGAATAGGTCAGAAAGTCATGAGAAGGTTAAAAGTGCTACATAGTGTGATTTTACAGAAGAATATAAGGTAAGAATATTCAAACTTATTCCTTTATATTCTTTACAATCATATGATGAGCTGCTACATAGTTTGCAGATTCTCTCTTCAAATTTCTCGTTCTAAATAGCTTAATTTTGATTACGAAAATCATAAGGAAAATATAGATTCTATTTTCAAACTCTAAACCTTAGAAGCTAAAGTCTCAGAACTATATTGGAAAGATCTCAGAAAGTTATTTCTGAATTTGAGAAAAGTTCATGACTTCTGAAATCTAACTCAAGGCTTATGTGAATAGGTCCTAAAATCTTAAACTTATGCCTGGAGGTTAGAGACTATTATTTGAAAAAAAAAAAAAACAAGGCTGAGAAATGAAGAGGGAATATGAGAGAAAAGGAAAAGTAGCTGTAAGCTTCAGAACCCTTCAAAAAGTATGAGCTTTATTGTTTTGAATGGCAACAAAGCCATTTTAACGAAAATATTTTGAAGAACGACTAATGACTATCTTGAGTTTCTTGACTAAGCTTAACAAGTATTTCCAAAGTGCATTACATGGACTTGAGCGAAAATAATTTCACTTTACATGTGCAAATATGTTTTATCTCCTGCAAAGAGACTAAGCTTAAACGAAGTGAATATTATGTCATGCAAAGAATGCTTACATGTATCAAGGAATGAAGCAGATCAAGGAATGAAGCAGATCAATACAAGAACAAGAAACCATGAAAAAGGTCTTCAGAAAGTAACATGGGATGTCAGAAAGTACATTGAGGAATGAGGAAATCATGCAAACTTTGAAAGTAATGTGTTGCTCAGTCGACAATCATCGTAATCGAAAATCATTCATCATTAAAAAGCCAAGATTGAAGACTGAAAGATCGAAGAATGATCAAAGGACTTATTACGCATATTAGAAATCTCACTTAACTATGGAGCACAGTATGCTATAGGAAATGGAGGGAAATTGGAAATTCAAATTTCAAATCTCGAATCAAACCCAATTTTATAACTGGTATGTCATCTCTTCTGCCTGATTAGTCAAACATCCTAGCTTTTAGAAGGAGGAATTTAGAAACCTCTATAATATAATGACTTCTACACCCGATGTGACAGGTCTGTCAGCTAACCTTTCTAGACTAATGCTCCAAGACACAATAGATGATCTACACGTGTCACTTGGAGATTTGATTAAGGGCAACGGTCATGAAGAAGGACTACCATAAATGGAGATTCTATGCTTGAAAGTCGATGGGGGAATTGAAGACATAAGTATGGAAACTTTGGAAAAATTTCTCCACATTTCTTGTGATGTTCATCATAATATGTAATCAGTTTCTTTCAAGTGTAAAAACCTTTTTTCAATGATTAGCATGGTGTACGCTCTTCTTTGTAAGAGATATAGGAAAGAATTCACTCATGTTTCCCAGGTCTATTTTATTGAGTATTTGTAAGGAAACTTGAGTGCAGGTTAGTTGGAGTGGCAACCCAAACACATAACCTTTGTAACCTTGATATAGTAGTGATCAGAGTGAGACACAGCTTGGGGAGGCTAAGGTAAAACTACTTGCAATGTGATGGCAAAGGCGTTCTGCTCATCTTGGTCTAGCTTGAAGAGGTTGTGAAAGAACTACTCACAACTTGATGATAGAGGCATTCCGATCATCATGGTTCAGCTTGGAAAGGCTGGGAAGAACTACTTGCAATGTGTCTATAGTAGTTGTCTACTAGTCACGATTCAGCCTGAAGAGGTTGAGTAGCAAGACTACTCAAGTCAGCTTGGAGAGGCTAGTACAGAACTACTCATGTTGTGATAGTTGGGGTTGTCTACTGTTCATTGTTGAGAGCTTAGGAAGGCTAATGTAAAGACTATACATTTTACTTTCTTAGGTTGTGCAAGTTGTTGTTAATGGAATCTTAACATGTGTTGAGTACTGGATGTAGGCAGATTTGACTGAACCAGTATAAAAATACTTGTGTCATCTTTCTTCTTCCTGATCTCTTAATATTATGTTGAAAGTTTTTATTTTAATTATTACTAACTTACTGTTTAAGATGCATCATTAGTAATAGTTAAGAAATATACTTTCTAAAACTGCTAACCATGATTCCTCTGCACTTCAAGCTTAGAGCTTGATAGTACACTTATGAAATATTTCAGATTTGAAGAAAGCATTAAAGCATGATTCAACCCTCCTTCTCATGTACTCTTTTAAATACAAGTGGTATCAGAGCTAGGCCTTTGAGGGGTCGAGCAATCCATTAATTGCAGAGGACAAAGATCAAAGGGATAGGATGGCACAGATCATCTATAATTGAAGACCACTCAACATACTAAGCATTATTCTCTGATGAGGCTCCAGGATCTGAAAAGACATTCTCAACAACATGAGGAATCTTAATGGAACAAGTCTTTGACCCTAGAAGTCATCACATCAGAAGCTAAAAAAGGCTAAAGCAATGGTAGTTGCTAATATCTCTGATACAGAGGAAGAAACTGATAGAAGATCTAAGATTGAAAGGTAGAGATAAGATCTCCTTGCCTGTGGAGAAAATGCCAGAAGCCTGATAAGGCTGAGCTAAGAAAGGTAAAGGCATGAATCTCATAAGAGACCAAAGGATAAAGATAATCCTAAAAATGCAAAATGGCAATCTAAAGCAACTCTGAAGATGAAAAGAATGGATAAGTAAGTTATGATAAGGTTAACGACGCTGACAATTTATGATTCATGACATGAGTGTGGCTAGACAAAATTACACAAGAAGGAAAATCAGGAGCAGGATACTCAAGATCTCCAAATGACTTAAATTCGCTGAAGAAAAGTAGTCAAGAAAAACTTTGCTAGCTGTCACTTAGGACTAGAAGAAAGCCTTGAGAAAATCGATCTCAAAAGAAACTTCTGATAATAAATTGATAAAAGCCAGACCTTCAGAAAGTAGACTTCAAAACTTAGACACTTCTGAAAGCATGCTTAGAACTGCAAAGCAAATCAGAAGAATATTTTTGAACAAGAAGAAGAACAATCCAAATTTCAAGATACAGAGTTCTTAGGAGAAAGTCGAAGGAGTGAAAATCAAATCACTCCTTAAATTTGTCAAGCTACTTCCGTCTCCATCATTGTGTCTGAATGTATTGAAGAAGCTTTGAGCAATCAAAGTTAGGTGGATGTTTTGCTACAAGAGCTGAATTAGATAAAAAAAATTGCAATGTTTGAATACTTGACCAAAAGGGAACTCATCATGAGCTCCAAAATGATAAGCCATATGGAATTAAGAGATTACACAATGCTACCATTCTTCTGAAAAACTTAAGCTCCTGACTGTGGAACGAAAAGAAGGTGAAAATGGAGATTGTAGCAAATTATTGTATACAGATATTGTGGATAAGGAACCAGTTAGAAGATCATTACTTGAGGCACCTCGAAATCCTTATCATCTTTAGTAATCCTAGTGATATTAATACTGGTTGAAAATTCTCTTCAGTTCTTTAAATCCAAGCCACCTTTTGAAAAGCTTTTTTAAAATCGCTTTCAAAAACTATTTTTGTTGTTGCATCATTTTCTAAAATGTGCATAAGCATTCATGCACAACATCTCTGGTTACTATCCTATTCATTTCTCTGACTTAAAGACCACATAGAAATACTAGAGTTCAAAACCAGCTCACCTCTTAAGCATAAAAAAAAATTGATCATAACCTTGAGAAGCAGAAGAAACGATAAGAACTAAGAAGAGCAGGTTCCAAATCTAGGAACATTTGGTGTTATGAAAGTCAGAGTCAATAATTGGAACATCATAACACTTCAAGGGATCAGAAAGTGAGAAGTGAAGCTCAGAAAGTAAATCTAAAGAGTCATAAATCACTCGCACTGATTAAAGATAAAAGGGTAAGATAATTCTCTCGAGTCACATTGTTTCTCTCTCTCCCATGATTGGCTCACCTCTGTCAGTCATGTCCCATTACATAAATAACCTCCCATACCTTACAAGGCATATCTGTTACCTTCATCTTCCTTCACACGCTTCATTTATCATTTCATATCTCACTGAAACTGTCTATCATCTCCTAAAATCCTCTCATTTATCCTAAACTACTCACTATCACTCGTCTTACAAATCTTTCCAAGACTCAAGCTTTCTTAATTTTTCTCTCATACAAAATGGCCGAAAGTAAGAGACGTGATCATTCTGCTGAAGAAGGAGCTTCTTTCTGTGTATGATGATCCACACATGCATGACCATTATGAACAGAACTTTGCTTAAAGAAAAATGGCTCTGGGGAATACCTTGTGCAAATACCTTCTTGAAGAAATATCAATTCTTGATGAAGTATTCTCATTTAAAGAATGGGAAGAATATCTGGAGATAAATGAATGAGCCTATCCAAGAATAGTTGCTGCCTTATATTTTCAGCTAGAAGGAAACTCAGTATCATCCTTGAATACTGTAATAAGGGATTATGCCATCAAGATCACTCCTTCAGGACTTTCCAAGATCATTAAAGCACCCAATGATGGACTCATCTATGGTTCTACTTTTGGCTGGGCTTATTCTTTAGGAATCAATGAAGGAGATATTTGAAGGTATCTAATTGACTCCATTTTTCACAAGCCAAATGAAATATCCACTGCTATGCTAAGTGCTAGGGCTAGAAAAGTATATACAGTAGTGTAATTCTCTATCTTGCCCTGTATAAAAAGCACAAATGCACTAGTAGGCATGGATTCCATGCTTCTGTACAATCTAATGGCAAAGATGAAGGTGAATTTGCCAAGACTTATCCTGGACTATATGCTGAGTGCTACCACAAAAGAAAAGTGGAGAACTGCCAGTGTTATATATGGCATGCTATTAACAATGCTTTTTCAGAAGATAGGTCTTCCACTTATCACGGAGAAGTATGTATATCTGGAAGGAGCTATATTCACGCCCTCATCATTTTGAACTCGAGAAAAAGGCTCACCATTCCAACTTCTGAGCCAGCACAATGAAGTCCCCAGACAAGGGCTGATCAAACCAAAAAGGCCTCTCAGAAGGTTGAGTCTTAACAGGAGAAAGCTAAAGGAAAAAGGAAGATAATGCTCCTTGAAAGTGAGACTGAGAACTCAAAGAAAGAGGAATTAAATCAGATTCTCTACATAAAATGAAAAAAGAACAAAAAGAAAACAAGAGTTGGCACCTCAAGAAAATCAGATAGGAGCCAAACTAGTAAAAATCATCAGTGGAAAAGATATTTGGCTCAAATACAAATACCTATCCATGAGTCCAAAATCTCTATATTGCAGAAGGAATTCAAAAAGTATGAAGAGGCTAGCTATCCAATTATTCTTACATGCTCTAAAGATGAAGAAGAAGAGGAAAAAGAATAAGAACAAGCACGAATATCCTTATTAGAAGAAGAAAAGGAAGGTCTGCTAAGAAGTGAAAAGGCTAGAATAAGTGAGATGATTAGGCTAGAATCCATAGTAAAGATATCATCATTAGAGTCAATCATTGAAAAGGTAGATGAAGAGGACCATAGTCCAGAAAATGCTATCATTCAAATAATGCCTCAACCTATCACTTCCATTCTCATCTTTCCAATAGAAGATGAAGGAGATAAAATATCATAAGCTGGTGTCACTTTGGCTGAAGAAACTGCTATTCTGCCCCTCCTTAAGAGCCTGAAACTATTTGTACTCCTATCTTTGAGCTTATTTCCGCTCTTGCTGCCCCTACTATTGATATACCATCCTCTCTACCTCCTACAAAAATACATGCTGAAACATAGAAAAGTTCACATAAGTTTGGGGACATTATACCCCTTAATATCCGTAAGCCCTCTCCAAGAGCCACTCTAGCATTAGCATCCATCAACTTACCTCCACCAACCATAACCGATCCCTTCTTAAGCTATCAATATAATTAGATTATATTGTTGCGCCTAAGAGAGATTGCCTCTAGACAAGATAAACTTGAGGCAACAATAATAGAGCAAGGCACCCAACTCAGACAAAATGAAGAACTGCAACTTTAGATTCTTCAAACCAACCAAGAAATTCTACGAGAGTTGAGACGTCAAGGTTGAAGCTGATGCTCCTGTTCCCTTCCTGCACATATCCTTTTTTGATGATGCCAAAAGAGGGAGAAAGAAGATGAAGAAAATCTGTTCTACGGAGTTCAAAGGGAGCTTCGATGAGGAACTTAGGGGGAACATATGTTGAAGGGGAGCTCAAAATTTTGCTTAGCATGCTACATATATTTTTCTTTACTTGGAACTTATCTATGTTTTAACTATTTCCCTTTATAACTTGACAAATTTCCTTTTCTAAGTTATATAATCTATTATAACGACTCATCTATATGTTCATGCTTCGTTTATTTACTTTAAGTCTTCTTATGCTCTGATACACTTATGGTTCTTTTAAGCTCTGATACATATTGATACTTGTCTATCATGCTTAGCTAATCATATATCATGACTTGCTTATGTATGCTTGTAATCTCTTAAGTGTTTGCGCTAAACTGATTATTCATTAATATGCTAGAGAAATTAGCTCACATCAGTATTCATGATTAGCACTTGCAAGTATCCTTAAGAAGCACAAAATCTCCTCACTATCTCTCCTCATGATTAGCACTTGCTTAAAATGCCTGTCTTTATAAAACAAATTATTCTTGACACATGTATGAGATGCTTTGTTCAATCTGATCAAACATAGTTGTGAATGGTTTTTGAGGATCTTCATAAACCTGTTTTTAAGTGCTTCTATGTCAACTATGATCAGTTAGTTAATTTCAAAATCATCTCGAGTGTGCTATGTTTATAGGTCATACAATGTGTTATATTCTGATTCATATGTGTATTAGGGAGCAAAAAATTCATATTTTACTTAAATACATATCGGTTTTGAGAGAAAAATCTTAAAAAATTATTTCACACTCTAATACTTATGTAAATAGTTTCCTAGCTCATAACAATAAGCTCGTTTATGCTTAATGCTATGATAAAACTGGGTTGGATCCCTAATTGAGCTTTAGAAACCTCGTCTTATAATGTGTTGATATCATTTAGATCAAGGTTTCTTTGAGCATCAGAAACTACATTTGCATCACTTATGTTTTCTCATGACATGCTCAAAAAGGTTTATTATATATATATCTTTGGGCATTAGTTTTTGAAAAAGGGGCATAGGAAAAAAATGTACTGAATAAGATTTTTAATCAAGAAAGAATATAACAAATATTAATTGTTTATTTATTCAAGCACACTTAATGTAATGCCCCGATTTTCTGTTAGACTGAAAATGACCAAAATGCCCCTGAGGTCATTTTCGGCCTGGAATTCGAGGAAAGCCAGTCTGACAGTACTCGAAGGGTAAACTCAATGTTGGAAGGAGATTAGATGACTTGTGTATCTTTCCGGGATCGAAAATCTCGTTTTTCGAGTTTTTGGGTCAAAATGACCAAAACGCCCCTGCGGTGTTTTACTTGTTTGCAAGTGTCGGATGAACCCGAAACTTCTCCAGATGGTTTTAAAAGGCGTTTTTATGTATTCTGTGACTTTAGTTTTGGTGTCGGAGGCCCCGGGCAAAATTAGTGCAAAATTATGATTTTGCCCCTATTTTCGTGTTTTTATGCTTAATCGCGTGATTAAGCAAACCTAAGCAATATTAGGCTCTAATCGAAGGTTAATTAATTTCCATAACTAATCTTGAGTTAAAATAATTTATTAAAGTTGATTAGAACCTAAAAGTGCTTAATTACAACTTAAAATCTTATTTTAAATTCAAGACTCCTAGTCATGGAATCTTGAATAGTATCTTCTCTTTCCAATTCCTTAAATCATGGAATTGTGTTACACATTGTTTATTCACAAATGAGTTTTTAATTCCCTAATGATGTATGAGCACTCCTAATCTTGTCATAAAATCCTTAAACCTCATTCTTAGTTCCCTAAACTTATGCTTAATTATTCCTAACCTTGTACCTAAATTAATACACATTTAAACCCACCATTAACACCCAATTAGATGATCAAATCTCACCTCCTCTCTGCTGTCCCTGGTTTGGCTGAACCTCCATGCCCCCCATATGCATCACATGTTCAAATTTTTAACACTCCAAAGCTATACCTCAAGTCACATACACCATACCTTGTCATATTTTCAATCAAGCTTGATTTTCCAAATGAATAACTTAATGAAATAAACCATTTTTCTCCATTTATTTGTGGTTGAAAAAGTTCCAGCCATGTCTAGCTTCTAGAAGCCTATTTTCATTCAAAAATTGATAGGAAATTCACTCACATCAAGCCATACTTTGTATCATACACTCCATACTTCAAACCATGCTTGAATGACCTTGTGTAAGAGATATTTTCTCTTCCTTTTCCCTCCAATTGCTACGGTTCCTCCCCCCCCCCTCAATGAGCCTTCATTTGTTTTCATTTTCTATAAATACCTTGCCTAGAAACACATGCAAACACTTTAGCTCATTTGCACACTTTTTAGTTTTCTAAGCTTTCTTGAGTTTCCTTTCTTTTTCTCTCAAGTTTCAAGAGAGTTCTTCCTTTCTTTTCTTCTTCATCCTCTTCATCCTCTCATCACATAATCATCTCATAACCTTGAAACACCACCCCACCACGTTAGATCATCATACAAACACAAGCTCACCAAGAACACATTTCCTTTCTTTTTCTCTCCATAAGGCCGAAGCCATCTAGCCCCAAGGAGGAGCTCATCATCTTGTTTTCCTTTTCAAAAGTTCAAGCTTTTTGTCTCCACTCTAGGTAGGAGTGTTTTCTAAACTTTGTTTTTCATGAAAATGAGCTTTTCTAGCTTTCTCTTGGATTTTCTTTTTGAAACTTTCTTTGTTTCTTCTTCTTGTATTTTCGGCCTCTTGGTCATCTTGGCTACATGATAGCTCAATGATGAGAGCTCCTAGATGATGACTTTGTGTTTATCTCAAAGGAACCTCTAGAGCTTGAGTTTTTGCTTTCTTTGAGTTTCAACTTTATTTACCAACTCCAGATGATTTTTTACTCAAGAACACCTTTACTTCCCTTGCTATTTTTGGTTTCGGTTTTCTTGTTTCCTTTTCTACAATATTTTGATTTTGGTTCCTTGATCTTTGAGGTTTTGTTTTGTTTTGAAAGTTTATTTATTTTGAGCTTGATGATAATGTTCTAGAACCTCATAGTTCCTTTGAGAACTTGGTTCAAGAATTCTAAAGCTCTCTTTGTGATGAGATGAGTGTTGGGTTGCTATTTGTTAAAGTCTTGTAAGAGCTCTAGACTATCATAAAATGAACCTTGCATCCATGTTTACTTTTATGCTTTGCACATCATATTTACTTTCCTTGCTATCACTAAGTATTAAGATAATGAATGAACTTGCATTATCATATTTATATTTCAAACTATGCATTATCGTGTTTATGTTTCAAGTTCTCACTTAATATCCAGATAATAATGAGTTGCATCTCATGTTTATTTTATGCTATCACTTTACTTTCTAATGGAACCTAAAACAAGTGCATAAGCATATTTATCTTTATGTCATCACTTAAATGAACCTAGAGCTCAAAGACTTGCCCATTTTTGTCTCAAGCAAAGGCTTGAAAATCTATATTTTTGGTCTTCATGTTTTTGGCCTCAATGAGATTTATTGTTTACAAGTATTGAAAACTATGTTTTATAATTTTTCTAAGCTCTTATGAGTTAAAGGAATATATAGAACTAAGTTTTATGAATTTAGGACTTCTTGAGACAAGTTTGATTTAGCTACTGCCCTCTTAAATATTTTTATGATTTTAGATGATAAAAATGTTTATAAATGAGTTTTGAAAGTTTTAAAAAGGTTCCAAGAGAAACTAGTATTTTATGTGCTTTAGAAATTATGTTTGATGCCTTTGTATGGAGATGTTGGTTTCGGTTCTGCCTTGCCTTGTATGATCACTGTATGGGCTATTTTAATGATGGTCATATGCTTATGTTTGAGCATAATTAATGTTAAAACTCATATGTGAAAGATAAGAGAAGTTAGAAATTAGAAAAGAATTAATTTGAGAGTTTTAGATCCCTTAATGTTTGAATTTTATGGATTCTGTCCAGCAAGGTTTAGTAATGATAATCATGGTTTTAAATTAGTTTAAATGTGTAGGAATGACTCATAAATGGTTTAGGACTTGGTCTTGATGCCTTAGGAACAAACCGGACTTAGAAAGGGTCATTGTTGTGACTCCTAGGTACCTGTAAAGTTAGGATTATGAATTCTGCATCCTTGAGGTTTAGAGATGTTATTGACCTTAGTATAAGGTGAGAAATACTTAGTTTTAACCTTATAGGTACCCGAGAGTTTAAGTTTTGATGATTTACAACTTAGAATGTGAGTTAAGGACCTTAAGGGTCAATGCATAAGGCACTAAGAAGTTATTAATGCTATGATGTGTTATATGATGCAATGATATGATGAGATGTGCTTGATGCATGAGAAAATGATTGATGAAAATGTTAAAGTTTATCATAGCATGAGATTTCATGAGAACATGTTGTGTGAATTAGCTTGTGGCAGTTTGAAGGAAATTCGGTTTAACAACTGTTATGCTGCCGAATTTCCGTCAAACCTTAAAGGGTTGAAAGAAATGTTTATGAGTACCATATGAGTTGAAAACCCTGGGTGCTGACACATTGCTTGTAGCTTCTTTAAAAGGAAGCGGACTCATTGGCCACAGTATGATCGTGTGAAATGGGCAAATGGAAACTCTATGATTAATTGCTTTTGAGAAAGTGTGCAGCTTGAACTAGCAACCATTTCTTAAGTTGACCGACTTGTTTTTTACTGTCAATATTAATGGCTTGCAGTCTTTGTCTAAAAGATTAAAAAACTAACGAATTTGGATCTCGAGCAAGTCCTTTCCATCACATCTATTACTGACAAATTGCTGTATTTCCCAAATAGATTTGGGAAAAGGGTGATAAATTAATGATGAGTTATCTCCTACATTCTTGAAAATTGAAATACCAATTAAGGAAAGCCACTAGTCCCAAATAAATATCACAAATGAATTAACCATAATATTTTTAGGGTTTAATCAATGTTATGCTTATTCTTTTAAGAAGTCGCTATTGCACTCCTTTTTGGCTATTGTCACTCCCTATTTGATGATAATTTATTTTATAGTTCAAAAATACCATTCATTCTCATTCATACTTAAACTAAAATCTATTATTACTTCAATATACTATTTAAACTCATTATTATTAACATATATTGCAGTTTGTGTTTTTAAATTTTTTGTTTTGCAAAAAAAAAAATTCATAATAAATTTATTAAATTTTGTTAATAATAACTAATTTATTTTTTAAATTTTCAATATTGATCATATTTGCTATAAAATACCAATACTAATTTCACAAAGAATCTTAAACACTAAGAAAAAATAATTAAGGGAGCTATTTTCAGAAAAAGTTATTATATTCAAAATAATTATCACATTAATTTTATATAATTAAATCTACTATTAAATAATGATATTATATTAACATTATTTGGTGTGTTAATCTTTGAATTTTTATTATAATTTTAATTTTTTTAATATAAATTAAGGTAATGTGATATGTTTAAGTTAGTTATTTACCTCATAATTATATACACTGCTAAATTATATACAAATATTTGATGATATACTTTCACAAAATTTAAGCTATTTTAACCGTATATAAGATATTATATTAATCCCATAAAATGACAAAATAACATTAGATAATAGTATAATTTTTTTATGTTGATGGTCAATATTAAATATAATTTAAAATTATTAGTGATAAGTTTTTCATTTCATTAAAATTTATCACGTTTTATTTTCTTAACTTATTTTTATTTTGGATCATATTTATAAAATATTAAAATAAAAAGTGCAAAAACAATTATTACGGTTGAAAAAAGTTATTTGAAGTAAAAGAAAAAAATTAATTTAATTTAAAAACTATTATTAAGATTAAGACAATCAATTTGTTACATAATTATATCTTTTGTATTTATATAATATGTTTTAGAAGAAAATTAAATAAAAAATGTTTTAATAAAATAAAATATTATGTAAGTTAAATATTTGAAGAAAATATTAATATGAAAAATATGTGTAGATTATAAATAATATAATTGATCAGGTATTTTATAAAAGAGGAAGAGGGGTATTTTTGAACAATTAGATAAATCATCATTTATTAGGGAGTAACATTAGCCAAAAGCAAAAGTTCAATTAGTTCCAAAAATCATAAACGTTAAATGCGAACAAAATTGCCCCACGATTAACCCAAAATAATTAAAAAAAAAAAGCAACATGGTCTTATAGAACGTACAATTTTCTCCAATCAATTTGCAAAGAGAGTAGATAAATTACTCAAGTTAACTTTGATCTTCATGAAGCATCAAGGAAAGGTCCCTCACCCTGCAGCGTATAACTAAAAAATCAGGACAACGATCAAGATTTTAACTGATCTAGCGGTCAAGATTTTAAATCATCTAGCTAGTTAAAAAAACAAAAGGTCATATTACAGTTTTGGTACTTCCAAGTTCCAACAAGTCATAAATGAATATAATGAAACAAACAAGGGCACGGTATCCAATTCATTAAATTATATTGCCCCAAAGCATTTTAATTTAGTCAATTAATCCACCCCAATTTTGTAAATAATTAGGGGAAGCCAGATATATGTGGAAATGAGAAGTAAAAGCCCCTGAAGTCACATGAAAAGATATCACAAATGAAATTATTACAAAGTAAAACTCTGTCAATTTTTTTATAACATGGACATGGATCAATGATACAGCGCTTGAATGTTTTGTAAATCAGACACTTCGAATATTGAACATGTACTAGTAAATCAAAGCTTGAGTTGTGGATAATGGTTTGAATTCAAGGGATTTTTTAAGAAAGAGTAAGATGACATCGTGCCATAAATTTTACGTTTTATTTACCTAGGAGTCATCTTACAAAGTGATGGAAGGGTGGGCGAAAATGTTACGCATAGTATTTGTTACAGTGTAGTATGGAGTATACCTGGTGTGGGGAGCATGAATGTGATGCTGATCTTCCTCCTCCACGCTCCAGTACATGGATGGCGGCCTTCTTGGCATTTTTCCTCGTCACAGCAATGGTTGGAGCACCAGGGGTGGGTACCTGCAACGGACTCTGACGCCCAAGTAAATTTTAAGAGATGAGGGATATGTATAATATCATAATGAATAGCATACCTTGAGGGGATCTCCTTTCCTTCTGTTTATATTCCTTGGGCTTGCCCCTAGGGCTGAGCTAGCATGCCCTTTGGTACAATGCACTCATTCTAAGTTGTGACAAGTTGTATTAACCTTATGTTGTATGTCCATACTTTATCCCATGTTCATTAGGCGCTCCTCTCTACCTTGCCTAGGGTCATTTCATCTTCCTTCGAAGAGGATCTCTTCACCAGGTTCAAGCCTCTAGATGACCTCGGGTGGACCACGGTTTGACCTCAAATGGTCCTCCCTTGGTGATCCTCTCTCTTGGTGGTTCTCGGGTGGTCCTTGCCTTTGGTGGACCTCGGGTGGTCCTTCCCTTTCTTGAATGGTCCTTGCCTTTGGTGGATCTCGGGTGATCCTTCCCTTGGTGATCCTTTCCTCCATTTGAGATATACGATCTTGGGTCCGGTAACGGTATTCAATTCAGGTCGACAAAATGGAGAAATGATTCAGGTGTACTTTGTAAGAGCAAAATGCCTATTGAAGTCAAAGGAAAATTCTGAGATAGCAATAAGACGACCAATGTTTTATGGTAGTGAATGTTGGGCAGTGAAATGCCAACAAGAGCGAAAGATGTGTGGCAAAGATGAGAATCTTGCAACTTGCAACTATAAGATTGAGGTAACTAACAGGTTTAACAGCGAGTTTACTTGAGAGAAAGTCAGTTGCATCTTGCAACTAATGGGTAAATGATGATAGGAGCTCGCCTCAGACGTTTTGGTCAGGTGAGAAGAAAATTGAGGCTCTTGTGAGAAAATTATGTCAAATAGAGGACTTCACTGAAGGGCAAAGAGGAAAATCAAAGAAAATATTATGGCAAGCCATTTTAAAAAAAAAAAACCTTGCTTTTAAAACTGCTTTCACTGAAAAATTGGTTTATGATGAAGGCAATGATTGTTTGTTGTATTTATTAAAGCATTTTGAATGCCAGTCCAGAGCAAAACATTCAAGTTACCAAGACAACAAAGATATGCACTAAATTCTATCAATCAATTACCTTTTCATTCAGCACTTATTTTCGGTATTGTTGCCTCTCTAGTGTGAAAATAGAGGAATTTGATCAAGCAAGGAGCCCATGAACCCAGGACCAAGCAAGCAAGCAAGCAACCTTTTTCGGAGAAAAGAAGGTCTGCAACTGGCAAAATCCTATCAATTACGGCAAGAAGAGATAATACATTCAGCACCAACCTCATCTTCAGGGATAGGCACATAAGGTGGGTTCACAACCATGACCTCAACCAAACCAGCTAGACGTACGCTTTTCTAGCCCTGATGCAGTATCCGTTATTATCAACTCTGCATCAACGCTTCACCATCAGAAACTTCAATATCTCTACAAATGAAATAATGGGTATGTGCAAAATAAATTCCTTGAAAATCAGTTTTTATTTTATTTAGTTATTTTAACGTATAAACATGCCCAATTAGAAAATGCAGGGAAAATATGAAAATTGGAAATGAAAGGTTTTGAATTGAAAGGGTGGCAATACCCATCTCCACCCTCTCCTCTCCTCTCCGCCCACACTCCCTCAGTGTTGCTTTTGCACCATGTTCAGTGCCCACTGCCCACTACCGCTTCTTTTTCTACTGGTGAAACAACAATTATTTACCACAACACAATTTATTAGAATGATTATAAAAGATAAATAAATAAATAAATAATGAGTGTTTTCTTACCCGCGCCATAAGAAAATAAAAAACAGAAAAAGTTTTGATTTTTTTTTAATGAGTCCCATGTATTGAAAATATAAAAACCTATCTTCTCAATACAAAACCTTCCATTTAGGGCACTGATTAGAGGTTTTTTTTGGCCATAGAGAAAATACATTTAAAAAGTATATAAATTTTTTGGAAGTAATGCGGAGTAAGATCTCTTACTCTCAACTCATGTAGAACAACTCCCCTTTTATACTTGGGTCCTATTTGATTAACATGATTTATAACATTCTTTTAAATCTTTTTAAAAGATAAAAATCACATTTGTTAACTTCTTGTCATATCAGATTATATAACTTATTACTATTCAAAATGTCAATTTTAGTGTTTTTTGTAATAGTAAAATATTTAACTTAGAAGCATTTTTTTACAATTCTCAAAACAAACGCTTTTACTGCTACAAATCCAGAAACAAAATAATTTATTTATAAAATATTTGTTTAGAAGTTTATTTCATACAAAGACATGAATAAAAGAGTTTAATTTTGATATATTAATAATGTAAAAAAAATTTATACTATCATCCAATCATATATTTCATTCTATTTCCAAGACTTTCAAAAAATAAATGTTTAAATCTAACTCTTTTACTGACATAATACTACACAATTTGATATCTATATAATTTTTTTTTTACACAACAATGCTGATAAAGTAAATTCTAATTAAAATATTTCTCCAAACGGGCTCTTTATATGCTTATGAGACAAATGTCCCAACTCTAACGGGGCGCGTGGTTGACAGATTGATTTTTCATTCCTAAGAATAATATTCCTTCTCAAGAATCACATTTGCTGAGCAAGATGTTTAGGAGTGTTTGGTATATAGATTGAAATCAATGAATCTTATAAATTATACATGAAAATAAATCATATGTGTTTTTGTTGATAATGGCTTTCATGAGAATATTGAATATTTTTCCAAAAACACCATCAACAAAATGGTAGTGCTGACAGCAGTGGTTTGGCATTCAACAGGTGGAGAACATAGTGGAAATGGGGAATGAAAATTAGGACTAAAAATAAAATTTAATCATTTTCAGTATTTTCTTTAAAAAACCATGAAAATACAAAATGTAGAAAATAAAAAACAGTAGCGAGAGTAAGTTTTGATCTAGCTAGCCCCTCTTCGCGGTTGATTTGAGACTTGCCCTTTTTAGCCCAAGTGCAAGTAACAAAAGGTATTTCACATGGCAACAATCATCACAGCGCTTCAATGCAATATAGGCATAACCATGAAAATATTACAAACATCATAAATAAAGGGTTTGGTATATATCATCAATTATTTAGAAATGTTTTTTAGCATCTTAATACCGATTATTTGATAAATCAATCAATAGTATCAATTAAATTGGAGTTATATTAAAGAAGTTTGTACCAATTGAAAAAAAAAAAGGGCCAAGAGTCAAAAGTAAGGAGGAGAACAACTTGCATCAACCTTGGAATAATTAAAAAAAAATGTAATTAATCTTAAAACTAATTAAACATGCAAAAGATTGCTACCCTTAGTCTTTATTTGAAATATCTATTCCATGACACTCAGCCGTCATCAAGTGATGGATTGAGATTTCAAAGAAGGGTAAATGTGACGACTGTTTGGAACTGAAAAGTTCTTGGGCCACTTGCTGCATTGATGGTCTGGACTTTGGCTCAGAACACAAGCATGCCAATGCTAGTTTTATAGCAAGAACTATTGGTTGAGCATCTTTTTGACAAAGAGGTAAAGGAATGTGTGAATCCAGGATATCTTTTAACAACATGCTTTGAGAAGAAGAGTTATTGGATAATGATGAGATTAGCTCTCCTAGATGTCTTCCCATCAAGGTTTCGGGTGCCACCACTCCAAAACTGTAAACATCACATTTTTCTGTCACGATCATTGTGTACGCAAGCTCTGCAAACCAAGAAAGTTGTTAATGAACCTAAGGTCTCAAATCCAATAATTAAATTCATTTAGTGAAACTATCAATAATTAAATTTTTAACAAAAAACACGTGGTGCAATGTAACCGTATGTTCCAACTTGTAGGGTTTGGTTTGAAGAATTGGGATCAATTAGTCTAGCTGTGCCAAAGTCTGAGACAACAGCATCCAGTTGTGAGTTCAGCAAAACATTGTTACTTGTTACATCTCTGTGAACAATTGGTGGGCTACAATCATGATGCATGTATGACAAAGCATTTGCCATTCCTTGAATGATATTAATCCTCTTGATCCAACTTAATTCCTTAGCTTCGACATCAATGCTCAAGACACAAAATAAGCTTCCTCTTTCCATGTATTGATAGACCAAAAACATGCAACGATTATGGAGGCAAAAGCCATGAAGCTTGACAATGCTCTTGTGATGGATTTCTGTTAACATTTTGACCTCATTGCGGAAACTCTTGTCAAAATAAGGGTTTTAAGATTCCATTTGGTGAAGTTTCTTCAATGCAACAATTTTCCCACTTGGAAGTTGTGCTCTATACACACTGCCATATCCACCAGTTCCAATGCAATATCTAATATCAAAGTCTGCCATTGGTTTAATGATGTCTTCAAATGCAATTTGACCATCATAGTTCCAAATAGTAAACAAGTCTCCATTCTTAGTTTATCTTCCCTCAAATTTGGTCTTATTGATACATCTTTTGAAGTATAATGTTAACAAAATTGTGGAAAGAGTGATAGAAATGATAGGAAGAGCAATTACAAGGACATGTTTGGCTTTAGTGTTTTGTTGGACATAATGGATTTGAGGACTAGTTTGTTTGACAACATGGCAAGATGTGAAATTAGGCGTTTTAAAACTGATTAACGAGCTTTCTTGGAAAACACAATATTCAGGTAATTGTGAGTCCAAGTCAAGATCTTGTGAAAAGTCAAAGGAATTGTATGAAATATTTATATATCTTAGAGTAGCAAGGGCCTTGTGAAGTTTGCCTGTGAGATTGTTATAACTAAGGTCCAAATTGTCTAGCACAGAATTCACTCCAAGGTCAAATGGTATCTCACCACTAAGTAAATTATGACTTAGGTTAAAGCTTGCAACACAATTGATTTGGGAAGTAATACTTCCATTCAATGAGTTGTAGCTTAAATCTACACCAAGGGGGCAAGATTGGACGGGAAATAGGACAAAACCCGTAAGCTTGTTATGAGAGAGGTCTAGGTAAGAAACATTAGCTTTTCCAATCTCCAACGATATTGGACCAGACAGTTGATTTGATGAGAGTGTTAACAAATGCAACCGAGTCAATTGAAAAAGTGCAGGAGGAATAACGCCAAACAATTTATTACGTGAAAGATGTCACCTGTGGTGATCCAATAATACAAATCCACCTTATTTATAGAGGTGAAGACAACATATCTAACATTAATAGCTCCATTAATGCACTGGAGATTCCTTCACTGGTTTATAAACTAATTGATGAAACTTGCTCCATTTTTTTTTTTCAAGAAATGAAACACATTGATTTGCATTCAATGTGGTTGTTGTTTTTTGTGACAAACATCAAGATGGACCTTACAATTTTCCCCATCCTGAGTTTAAGGTTATCATGTGCTCCAACTTTTGTCAGCATATCAGTAGCATTTTGATCAATGTAAATATTCTCTAACTTGAACTATTGTTCATTTACTATTTAACGTAACTAATGACATCTGATATCAATATGCTTTATCTGCAAATGATACAACGTACTATTGCTTGAGTCCAAAGCACTTTGACTATTACAATGGATAACTTGTAGGGTTTTTATGCAATCGTATGGTATGGATTGTGCAGTGAAATTTTCTAAAAATCCAAAACTGGATCATGTAAATCAATCAGTTTGAAGGTAGGGATTGAATTATATATATATATATATATATGGGAAAGTGCTCTACAAAACTCGATCCTTGTGCTTAAAATGTAGGCGCTATTCAATGAACAACCACCCTCTATCAATATCCACACACAAATAGTCACAAACAATTGTTAAGTTCTAGCTCAGTGTGATCCCAGATCCCAATTGTAGGGTTTCCTTCAATTCGTTTTTAGCTTCTGTGGTAATATCACACATGCAAAACCAAGATCCTTATCTCTTCTATTTATAGAGAGATGTGTGATCTTAACTAATTGGGCAAATGATGTTCAGTTTTAAAATGGTATCTTTCAGAATTGAAAAACAAATGTTTTGAATCTGATTTTGTAATATCCAATATATTTATCATTAGATTTCAAATTTATATTATCTAATAATATAAAATAGAATAACGAATTTAAAATATAGATAATATATCTCATATACATATATTCTTAATGTGTGACCTAATAGGTTTATATTACGTTGGTAGTAGGCCCAATACAACTATCATGACTACAAGTCATAAGTGGCCTCTAGCAAGACATTATCACTAACCCAAGTAATAGTAAATTAAAAGTCCATATTAAGTTAATCAATAGAATATGTCATAATCCTTTTGTCACATGATATCTAATTTGAAACATAAGGTATGTGTAATGTCATCCTCGTATTGTCCAAATATAATTTATTGACCTCTAAGTAGACTGATAAATCAGATGATATTGATAACTCCTTCAATTCATTTGAGCATGACTATTCATTTATGAGTCTCACTTATCAAGGGGCCCAATAGATTTTTCTCTTAAAAAAGAGGGCCAAATGCCATCTTGTTTAGTCAATATGCTCTTCATAAATTGCCTTATACTCAACCATAATCTTTATAATTATCTTATTAAAGATAACATTTGATTATGTCAAAAAATAATGTCCTTTATGTAGGGAACTAGTAAACTCAGGTATGAAGATTTATTGATATAACTATTCTAAGAATAACTTATGACATTAATCCATGCAATGATCTCATAATGGGTTTATCTAGTACTTTGATCTCCAACAAATACCTATAAGCTTAATTTTGTACCATACACATAATTATCTCACAATTATCAATTAAGCTTATACTAATCTCATATCATGATATTTAATAATCAACTAAGGATATATTTATAATTATATGTAGCATGCAAACATAATAATAAAGAAAATGAATAAAATATCTTCTCGATGGTCTTTACTAGGATTGAAAAGAAACCTACTAAGAACTCCAATTGCTTGAGCGATATTCAACTAAGAACAAACCATGCCATATATTAAACTCGCGACTGTAGAGGAGTGACGTATATCAGCTAGAGCTTCCATTTCTTCATCAATAGTGGGGCAACTCCTTTTACTAAGTTTGAAGTGACTGGCCAACGGTATGCTAACTAGCTTAGCATTCTTCATATTGAACCTGTCTAGAAGCCACTCTATATATCTTTTTTATGACAACCAAAGCTTTGTAGTCATTTGGTCTGGCAAAATCTGCATACCCAAAATTTTCTTTGCAAGCCCTAGATCTCTTATATCAAAGGGCTCTGTATATCCTTTTATAAATCATTAATCATCTTCACCTTTAATCCCATTATCAACAAATCATCTACATAAAGCAGAAGGATGATAAACTTATCATTTGGAAATGTTCTAACATTTACACAATGATTTGCATTGGTCCTGGTATATCTATGAAAAACCATGTATGAGTCAAACTTTTTTGTACCTTTGTTTAGGAGCTTGCTTCAATCCACACATACTCCTTTTCAACCTACAAACAATGTGTTGTTTTCTAGCCTCCTCAAACCTTCCTAGTTAATCCATGTATATCCTTCTAGTTGAAATGCAATTTTCATATTTAACTGTGCAAGCTCCAAATCCAAGCTAGTTATCAATCCGAGAATAACTCGAATAGAACTCATTTTTACAATTGGAGAAAAATGTAACATTTATCACATCTAGGCATGCTACGTATCGTTGGCCCTAGTGTGAGTGTAACACTCAGCATGTAGATATTATCTGCTTTAGGGCCTAATTGGGTGCCCTTCCTGGATTTGTTCTTTCCCCACTCAAGGGGAAAATGTGTCTATAAGGGGGAGGTATCCACACCATTAGAACATGCTTTGTTCCCTTCTCCCAACCGATGTGGGACTAGTTCCATCTCTCCTAATAGGGGCATAGCAGCCTCGCTGACTGGCACACTGATCTTGGGACTGAGCAAATCCATGAGGGGTGTCCAGTTAGGCCCCAAAGTGAACAATATTTGCATGTTAGGTGTTACACTCATACTAGGGTCGACAATACGTAGCACACCCAAATGTGAAAGATGTTACAGATGGTATCAAAGCTAGTCTCGGGATCGGTATGATAGCCAGCAAGGATGCTAGGCCCCCACTGGTAGGGGTGGAACTAGTCCTATATCGGTTTGGGAGAGGAACGAAGCATGCCATATAAAGGTGTAGATACCTCCCCCATATAAACATGTTTTCCCCTTGAGAAAGGAAAAGAGCAAATCCATGAGGGGCACCCAGTTAGGCCCCAAAGCAAACAATATCTGCATGCTAGGACTGAATGACCTTATCTTAGGGAATTCCCTGTCTCAGCTCTGATAATACTAGGGATGCCGATACGTAGTGTACCCATATATGACAAATGTTACAAATGGTATCAGAGCCAGTCCAGAGATTGGTGTGCTAGCCAACGAGGATGTTGGGAACCCGCTAGGAGGGGTGAAACTAGTCTCACATTGGTTAAGGAATAGAATGAAGCATGTCCTTTAAAGGTGTGGATACTTCCCCCATATAGAGGTGTTTTCCCTTTGAGATGCGGGAAGAGTAAATACGTGAAGGGCGCCCAATTAGGGCCGAAAGTGAACAATATCTATGTGCCGGGTGTTTCACTCATACTAGGGACAGTAATACACAGTGCACCTAGAAGTGACAGATGTTATAGTTAGTATCAAAGCCAATCTTAGAATCGGTATGCCAACTAGTGAGGATGCTGGGTCCTTACGCGGATATGTGAAACTAGTCCTACATCGGTTGAGGACGGGAACAAAACATGCCTTATGAAGATGTGGATCGCAAACAATATCTGCATGCCGAGTGTTATACTCATACTAGGGCCGACAATACGCAACATGCCCAAATGTGATAGATGTTATAGATGGTATTAAAGCCAATCCCGGGATCAATGTTCTAGCTAATGAAGACGCTGGGCTCCCTTCATATACAGATGTGCTTTCCCCTTAAGACGGAGGAAGCGAAAATCTATAAGGGGCACCCAGTTAGGCCCCAAAGTAGACAATATCTGCATGTTGAGTGTTACACTTATACAGGAGATGTTGATACATAGTGCACCCAGATGTGATAAATGGTATCAGAGCCAGTCTCGGAATTATTATGCTGACCAGTGAGGATGATAGGCCCCCACTAGGAGGGGTGTGTTAGTAAAAGAGTGCATAAGAAGGGGCGATTGAATCGTGCTTTGAAGTCTTCTTTTTTAATCTGAAACACTAAACATAAAGCATACTATCAAGCTTGAAGGTTGAAGTGTAGCGGAATAGTGGTTTGATGTTTTCGAAGGAAGGTTTCTGAGGCTTAATAATTATTATTCATTTTAATGATGCTTGATTAATAATCAACACAAAGCGCATAACATAAAATGTACAAGGTTAGGGAAGAGAGAATGAACACAAATATTTTTATATTGGTTCGACCAACCTACCTACATCTAGTATTCAACACATGTTGAGATTTCATTAACAATAACTTTCTCAACCTGAAAAAGAAAACAAATAGTCTTTACAATAGCTTGCCCAAGCTTTCACTTGCACAGTGCCCAAACCCAACAGCGACTTAACAGAGTAGTTCTGTGCCAGCCTCTCCAAGCTGAAAGCATGACCTGGAAACAACTTCTACTGCCATATTGTAAGTAGTCTTGAACCAGCATCTCCAAGCCGAGTCGTGATAAGCAAATACCTTTACTATCCCGTTGCAAGTAGTTTTACCTTAGCCTCTGCAAGCTATGTTTCACACTGATCACTAACAGATCAAGGTTACAAAAGCTATGTGTTTGGGTTGCCACTCAAACCAACCTACACCCATGTTTCCTTAAAAATATTTGCTAATACAGACTTGAGAAATATGAGCAACTTCTTTCTCATATCTCTTCAACTAAAGAGCATACAAATCGTTACAGAGTAAGGAAAGAAGATTTGCACATTTCAAGATGATTGATTACATATTATGATAAACAGCTCAGGAAGTGTAGAGAGATTTTTCCAGCATTTCTGCTCTTATGTCTTCAACTCTCTCATTGGCATTCATGTATGGCATATTCATTTATAGAGGTCCTTCTTCATGATTGTTGCCTTTGATCAGATCTCCAAGTGACACATGTAGATCATTAGTTGTGTCTTGGAATGTTACTCTAGAGAGGTAGGCTGACAGATTTGCCACATTGGTTGAAGAAGCCGTTGTATTTTAGAGGTTTCTGATGTCCTCATTTTCCTTTTACTTTTTGAACATAGTTTTTGAACTCCTCTTTCTAGAAGATATGATCATGAATCAATTAGGCAGAAGTGATGACGTACCAGTTTAAAACACTGGGTCTGATTCGAGATTTGAATTTTGAAATTTGAATTTTCCTTCTATTTCCCTTAGTATTTTATGCTCCAAAGTTAAGTGAGCTTTCTGACAGCGTAATCAATCTCTTTAATTTTTCTTTGATCATTCAGTCTTTAATCTTGGTTATTTGATGATGATTTCTTTGCGATTGTAGTGATTGATGACTAAGTAATATGTTGCTCTTGGACATAAGTTGATTTCTTCATCTTGAGTGTACTTTCTGATATCCCATGCTACTTTCTGAAGATCTTTTCCTTGGTTTCTTGATCTTGACTTGTTCTGCTTCAGTCCTTAGGCATTTATACTTTCTTTGCATGTGTAGTGAAATTATTCCCGATTCAAGTATGCTTCTATGCCTTTGGTTTGTAAACACGAATACGTGCTTTGCATGAGATAACATTCACTTTCCTTTTAACTTAATCTCTTCCCATGAGATAAATCATACTTACGCATGCTAAGTGAAATATTATTCCTACTTTAAGTCCGTATTATGTCTTAATCTGTATACATGTTTTTTTCTTGACATAATATTCACCTTCTATTTGGCTTAATATCTTCCCATGAGATAAAGTATGGTTACACACACAAAGTAAAATATTAATCTTACTTTAAGTTCATGTGATACAAACCGGATTAACCTGTTATGCTTTGTCAAGAAACTCAAGGAAGCTATTAGTTATTCTTCAAAGTATTTTTTTTAAACTGGCTTTGTTGTCAATCAAAACATTCAACCTTATACTCTTTGAAGGGTTCTGGAGTTTACAATCTCCCCCTTTGATGATGATGAACTAATTTGAAGAAAATATTTTGAAGAGAGGTTGAGAGAAATAAGACAAAATATAAATACAAAGAATTATAATTTCGTTCAACATATCATGATTCTTAAATCTTAGTAAGTCCTTTTCTTAAGGCATGAATAGTTATGTTCAAGAAAATTTTGAAGCCTTAAGTTGACTTAAATCAAAACTGTTTGGTTCATGAGGATACGCTCTAATTTAATTAGAGAACTTCTTTAATTTGTATTAGAAAGATACTTAGGCACATATCATAATTTTAACCCAATTTTGCTAATCAGTTTGATTTTTAGTCATAAAATGACTTTCTAACATTTAAGTGTGCTTGAATAAATAAACAAGTAATACTTACGATATTGATTCTTGATGAAAAATCTTATTCAGCATTTTTCTTTTCCTATGTTCTTTTTTCCTATGTTCTCTGTGTGTGTGTGGGTGCATGAAAACACTTTTGAGCATGATATGAGAAAAGAGATACAAATGAAGTTTCTGATACTCAGAGAAACTTTGATATTTAATGATATTAGAGAATTTCAATATAAGGTTTCTGAAGCTTAAACAGAAAACTTTATGAGTATTAGATAATGAAATGACTTTTAAAATTCTTTTTCTAAAAAAGTTTCCAACTGAGACATATTAACTTAGAATATAACATATTACTCATGTTTTCCATGTCAGCTCGCTTACTGATATAAATATGATCAAATTATAACACATCATTTACAGTATAAGCATAACACATTTTAGAGATATTTGATTCTCCCTAACTGATCTTAGTTATGTTAAGGCATGGTGAGAATAGGTTTCTGAAGACCATCAGAAACAAGATATACATAATCAATTTTGAACAAGTTAAGCAGAGTCTAATATGTGTGACAGATAAAGATGTGTTGATACTATATTAAGCATGTCATACATATTAAAGACACTCAAATGAAATCAAGCTATAGCCAATCATGGATATGTGTGTGTGCACTGACTATATTTGCATGTTGATGATTAGGCAAGACAGAGAATATGCATTAGAGGCACACATTTTCAATCATACTATAATTCAGTGTACTAGATAGATGTACTAAGGTCTTAAAACATGTATAATTCAGTGTTGAAGATAGATGTATAAACAAATAAGCATAAGCATAAGTATAATGGATGAGGCATTGATAAGTCTCAGAGCAAAGGATAATCATCTATGTATCAGAGTGAAAAAAAACTCAACAAAGTCATAAAACATAATAGATAATGAGTACTGCATTAAAGATAATAGTCAAGTCGAAGAGAAATACGAAAACAAAAACAAGCAGTGTGAAAAAAATTTTGGGCTCCTCCTCAGCATGACTCCCCCTAAAATTAAGCTTAGATTTTCTTCAAATTTCCTTTTCTCCCCCTTTTGTCATCATCAAAAGGAACCATACAGAGGAGGAACTAAAGTAACATCTTTAGCCTCAGCTCTTGTAAGATTTCTTGATTTGTCTAAAGGATTTGGAGTTGTAGTTCTTCATTATGCCTGAGCTGGGCACCTTACTTTATGATTGTAGCCTCAAGTCTATTTTTTCTAGAGGTAATTTCCCTTAGATGCCTCAAGATGATCTGATTAAACTGATAGCTTGGGAAAGGCTCTTCTGAGGTTGGATGAGGATAGTTGATGGGTGCTGGTGTTTGAGCTGCTCTAGGATAAGGCTTAGGAATGTTAAAAGGTACAGTATCCCTAGTATTAGGTGATTTGTCTTGTGTATTGTTTTGTGCATTAACAAGAGGTGTGGAGGAAAGTGGATTGGTAGTAGAAGAAGAAGTGGGCTCAAGAATAGGAGCAGCTGTAGCTTCAGGTTTTTGAGCCAAGATAGAAGTAGTTTCTTCATCACCCAGAGGAGCACCATTTTCTAATGTTCTATCTTCTTCTTTTTCTTCCATTTGAACAATGTGAATGGAGGGAAGAGGTTGAGGTATTGTTAAAGTAACTGCAGTCTTAGTTCTGAGACACTTATTTTTTTTTGGCTCTTCAATTATTGGCTCAATGGAGGAGGTCCCAGCAACAAATCTGACCAACTCACTAGCTTAGCCTTTTCATTTCTTATCAAACATTCTTTTTCCTTTTCAGACGATGATATTTTAGTTCTTTCTTCTTCTTCTATTTCTTCTTCTTTATCTTCTGAAAAATTAAGAATGACTTGATATCCTGCTTCCTCATATTTCTTGATTTCCTTCTACAGAATAGAGATGTTGGTCTCATGGATGGGCATTTTCTTGCACTTGAGCCAAATGTCTCTTCCATTGATGATTTTCACTGGTTTGGCTATCATTTGAGTCTCTTAAGCCTTTAATTCTTACTTTCTTTTAGTTCGTCTTTCATTTGTGCAGAGAACCTGATCCAGTTCTTCTTTCTTTGAGTTCTCAATCTCACTTTCTGATAGGATTATCTTCCTTTTTCCTTTAGCTTCTTATTGTTGACACTTATCTCTTATAAGACTTCCCCTTGTCCTAGGACTTCATCAAGTTGGCTCAGAAGTTAGAACACTTGCTCTTTTTCTTGGCATTCTGAAAAAGGAAGGGGTGAAGATTGTTCCTTCTAGGTATATATATTTTTCTGTGATAAGAGGAATTTTCATATTTTGGAAAAGTGTTATTAGTAGCATGCCGTATGGCACACTGGCAGTTCTTCTTTTTTCTTTTGTAGTAGCACTTAGCATATAGTCCAAGATAAGTCTAGGTGGATTTGCCTTCCTCTTTGCCATAAGACAATACAGGAGCATGCAGTCCATGCCCACTAATGCATATATGCTTCCTATACAAGGTAGAATGGAGAATTGTACTACTGTATATACTTTTCTAGCTCTAGCACTTGGCATGGCAATGGATATTTCATTTGACTTGTGAAGAGCGGAGTGCTTGAAATGTCTTCTTCATTAATTCCCAAGGTGTGAGGCCAGCCAGTAGTTGAACTACAGATGAGTCCTTCATTAGTTGCTTCGATGATTTTGGATAATCTTGAATAACTGATTTTGATGGCCCAATCTCTAATTATGATATTCAAGGAAGATGTTGAATTTCTTTCCAGTTGAGAATAGAAGGCAGTAACGAATCTTGCATAAACTCGTTCATTTTTTTTTCAAATATTCTTCCCATTTTTGAAATGAGAAAATTTCTTTGAGGATTGATATTTCTTCAAGAAGATCCCTTCGTAGAGTTTTGCCCGGAGCCATTTTTCTTGAGGTAAAGTTCCTTTCAAAATGATCCTGTATATGTGGATCATCATACATATGAAAAGAGGTTTCTTCTTCAGTAGAAGAAGCATGTTTCTTTCTTTTAGTTATTTTGAATGAAGAAAGATTGAATCTTGAAGGGTTTCGAGAGAAGAAAGAATACAAACGGTTTGTGAAGAAGTGAGAAACTTTTTGAAGTCAATAGGTGGTTTTTGGTGAGAAAAGAAATGGTAAAGGAAGTGTATGAGGGAAAGAAGAGATGAGGAGACTAGATTGATGAGTAAAGGTTATAAAGTGATTTGATCAAAGTTGAGGTGACGTGGGAAAGAGAAAATAGTATTTCAAGGAAATTTTTCCCGCTCATTGACTTTTACTCTGAATAAGTGATTTTTGACTCCTTGAACAACTCTTTCTGAAGGATTCACTTTCTAATCTCCGTCTAGTACTTACCATTTCCCAGGAGCACTAAAAAGTTTTCCCTTAACTAGTCATATCTTTACAAAGCTTTTCTTCTCAAACTTCTTGAGCCTTATTTTCCCTTTTGAGATTGCGACAAGCTATCTGAGACCCATGAGATGAGCTTTGTCATTCATAATGATGTATCTATGTGATCTTCAGATCTTTCATGGAGAGGACAGTGCTTAAAAACCGTGTTTGTGTATGAATGCTTATGCAAATTTTTGAAAAGCTTTCTAAATACATTTGACGTATTTTATTAAAAGAAAATTGGCTTATCACAGGGTTAATTAATAAAGAGACATGGATCTATAGTGCTGAACAAGATTCTTTTAATCAGAATCAATTATCACTATTATTATAGAGTTATGAGGAATACCTTATTGTTTGATGTTTTGTCTGGTTCCTTGTCCGTAGTATCTGGGTGTGCTAGATTGCTTCAGTTTTCCATTTTCTCCTTGTTCGTTTCTCTATGTAATCAGAAAAGTCTGAATCTTCTAAGAGACGAAACACCTTGTGGTTTCTTAGTTCCCAATGACTTCATTTTATTCTTCAAGTATTCAAGCTTTGCATCTTTTCAGCTAGGATAAGCTTTTGCAGTGAAGTTTCCACCCAATCTTAACTGGTACAAGCTTTTTCACATATTTTATCACAGAGGTAGAGATGGAAAAGCATGTTTCCCAGAATCTTCAGATTGCTTTTACTCTTTGCTCAAAAATATTTTATGGTTTTCTTTAGAGTTCTTCATCATGCTTTCTGAAGTATCTGATTTCTAGAGTTTACTTTCTGAAGGTGCAGCTTCCATTCTTTTTGCTAATCAAGGATATTCTTGAAACTTTTCTTCAAGACCTTTCTCTAGTCCTTAACGATAGTTTGCAAAGAAGTTCTTGAATAGATTTCATTTGCAAGTTTAGGTCATTTGGGAATCTAGAGAACCCTACTTCTGATTTTCTTTCTTGAGCTGTGGGAGATATTTGACATGGTACCTAAAAGAAAATGATTCTAGTACTCAACCTTCTTAAGTTTACTTTGGTTAGTTGATAAAGAAGGATACTCCCTTCTTGTAAAAGATAATAAGAACAATTGAGAAAATTATTATTGATGAGACTTCATTTTTTTGTTACTTCCTATTTTCTCTTCATTTCTCAGATTCATTTTTTGAAGCAATGGTCCTTACTCGCTAAACACAAGTTTGAGGATAATAAGTCTTTTAACAATTGACCAATTCAGATGTTCAGAAGCTACAAAGGAAGGTTCTCGAATTCAAAAATGGCTTTCCGAGATCTATCTAATTTAATTCTGAGACTTTAGCTTCTAAACACCTAATGTTTAAAAACATAATTTATATTTTCTTTTTAAGTTTCTCTATTCAAACTTAAGTTTATTCTTCTAGAGATGCTTTGAAGATAAAGTAAGCTTATTATTTGGTAGCACATTATATGACATTAATGAAGATAAAAGTCTAATGTTTGAAAACATAATTTGCATTTTCTTTTTAAGTTTCTCTATTCAAACTTAGGTTTATTCTTTCATAGACACTTTGAAGATAAAGTAAGCTTATTATTTGGTAGCACGTCATATGACATTAATAAAGATAAGGAAGTGAGTTTGAGTATTCATACCTTGTGTGGGTCTGTAGGCTATTTCTCATGTTATGCAATTTAAGAGGATGCATTTTTTACCTTCATTTTGTCCCATTGATCTTTGACCTCTGCAATCGTTAGATTGCTCAACCCTTAGAGGCCTAGCTTTGATACCACTTGTTGGTAAAAGAGTGCATGAGAAGGGGGGTTGAATCATGCTTTCTAAAGTCTTCTTTTTCAATCTGAAACATTAAACATAAAACATACTATCAAGTATGAAGCTTGAAGTGCAGCGGAATAGTGGTTAGATGTTTCAGAAGGAAGGTTTCTAAGGCTTAATAATTAATATGCATTTTAATGAAGCTTGATTAATAATCAACACAAAGCGCATAACATAAAACGTAAAAGGTTAAGGAAAAGAGAATGAACACAAGTATTTTTATACTAGTTCGGCCAATCTGCCTATATCCAGTACTCAACACATGTTGAGATCTCATTAACAACAATTTTCTCAACCTGAGACAGTAAACGGATAGTCTTTACAATAGCCTTCCCAAGCTCTCACTTGTATAGTGGTCAACCCTAACTAAGACTTAACCGAGTAGTTCTATACCAGCCTCTCCAAGCTAAAATTGTGACCTGCAGACAACTTCCACTGCCACGTTGTAAGTAGTCTTGAACCAGTCTCTCCAAATTGGACCGTGATAAGCAAATACCTTTGCTATCATGTTGCAAGTAGTTTTTATCTTAGCCTCTCCAAGCTATGTTTCACACTAATAACTAACGGATCAAGGTTACAAGGGTTATGTGTTTGGGTTGCTACTCAAACAAACCTACACCCATGTTTTCTTAAAAATATTTGCTAATACAGACATGGAAAACATAAGTAACTTCTTTCTCATATTTCTTGATGAGAAGAGCATAGAAATAATTACAGAGTAAAGAAAGAAGATTTTCACACTTCAAGATGATTGATTACATATTATGATGAGCAACTCAGGAAGTGCGGAGAGATTTTTCCAGCATTTCTGCTCTTATGGCTTCAACACTCTCATCGACATTCATGTATGGCATCTCCATTTATACAGGTCATTCTTCATGACCGTTGCCTTTGATTAGATCTCCAAGTGACACGGGTAGATTATAATATCTTAATTTTTAACCCAATACTCCTAGAACGTATTTAAGTTAACCATTAGTTTATTACTCTTTAGTTTCATTCTTTCTTTACGAGCAAAATTTTTTTTGAAACATAAAGTAAGAGTCGCGTATATCATAAACAAGCACTATCGTAATATACAAAAGAAAGCACAAGATAAGGACATCCAATAACTTCATAATATTTAGACAATCATGCACACCAACGATAATATCATATTAATATATAAACTGCCCACCTATGAAAGGCGGGATGAGTTTGATACAACAAAGATGCAAATGCAATATAAAGCAAATACAATTAAAATTAAAATACAACGGAAAGCATAAAGGAAGAACACCCATACCCTAGTGCACCTAAAATGGATAACCTCTAGAATAAAAGAAGGTTTATTCTAATCTATGCGTGGTGTGTACACTAACACTCCCCAAGAACCTCTACTGCTGCGGTCCCAGAAAGGGTGGGACATAACCAATCCATTGACGTAACTCGGTAGGAGTGGGCATGTGTTGTGGCTGGATGTGTGCTCCGCGACTGGGGCGCATAGCAGGCCTCCGAGCCAACCTCAGCTGAGGCACGGTCTCCTCGCTCCCCTCTCTCATGAACAGGGGAGTGGGGGCAAAGCTCTTACTGTATAGGTAGGTCAGTGGGTCCTCTTAAGGGTCCGCCATCGACGACTATGAACGAGGTACGTAGTCGGGGAAGTAGCGTACAACCGATGCAGTCGTATGCGTATGGAGGATCCTCTCATTGTATGTTTGGGCACACTCAAAAACCATGTCGTCGCCATAGGGGGATGTCGGGGAGAACAGGTAGCTGTGTACTCAGTATGCAAAGGGGCGCCCTATGTACACGAAAACTCTAATAGCACATCGCTCCTCAAAATGATATGACCGATGCTCGGGGTCATGGTGGACCTCCCATGTGGGAGTGTCAATGATCGACATGAAGGTCGCCATCCTGATCTGAAGACGTGACAAGGAATAAAGAGAGAAAGAAAGGGAGTGAGAATCTTACTAAAGAATCTCAGTAGGGGACCCCTATCTAGATGACATCATTAATATCCTCAAGAACCTTGGGTTTATTGTAAAAAGGTGAGCATGCTTAAAGTTTATTATTTAGGTTTATAAACAAAATTATCCAAAGTTCGTTCATTTTAGAATGAATCTTAATGTTATGTATACAACATAGCAAAGCATGAATGCATGATAATACATTATGTAAGTAAACCAATCACAACATCAAGAAAGATCATATAAGTGGCATAAAGTGGCATATAATCTTTCATGTGAAACTCTTCTCTTTTCTCAATTGTGTGACATTAAAACATCATACTTAGCATCATGGGGCCACCCTAAAATATCATCTAGATTATGAGCTCATATCTTAACTAGTCGTCACTAGCTCTTTCTTATCCTATGATAAGTGTAAACATAATAATCCCGACTTTTAGAGTACGGGCTAGGGGGTATAAGGATCACCTATCATAACCTTTAATTCGGGGAGTCCATAGGAATATTTCCTTCTTTAAAACACTCTACTAGCATCTAGTGCACAGCGAATTGTCCGCTTTGGCAAGCTTGATGCCAATACCCTCACGGATTTTCCTCATCCTCACTGCAGCGGGAGAAATACGTCTTAGTGTTACGTCACATTTAAAATCTCATTTTTATAATTCATGAGGGTGCTCAGCTAAACCAGTGTCACCCAGGACGCATCTCATGGAGTTTTTTTTTAAAAAAAAAATTCTCAAGTCCTCAAATTTGACAGAAATTCGATAGCATGACTGCTATAAACAGAATTTCTTTCAAATTTGCTTTATGCCACAAGAACTTATAATGCATGTACTTTCACATTCAATTCCACATTTTAGGATAATTTACTAAAGTCATATAAATAGTTTCATCATAGCACTTGCATCACACATTATCATAGCATCACAATTATAAGATCACAACATCATAGATCTTAAGCTTAAAATCTGATTAATCTAATATATGCTCTTAACCTTTTATGCACCTAGGGAAACATCACCAATAATTTTTACTAATCATTATGATTATGACCAATTCTAAACAGTATAGTGCAGAATCTATGTTTCACAATTACGGGTATCTAAGAGTCACAACTTTGACCCTTTCTAACTTGTGTCTTCTCCTAAAGTACCAAGATCAATTCTGAAACCAATTATGAGGGATTCCTACACATATACACTAATTATAAACCATTATTACTAATTTTTAAACATGTTGAAATAGAATCCATAATTTTAGTTTCTAATGTTTCTAAAACTCATATTTCTAATCCTTTCTAGTTATTTATTGTTCCTAACACTCATCCAATATTTTTTCCTTCGTTCAAACATAATTTTTACACATTCTAACTTATAAAATCAGCATCAAACAGTGGCTATAAAGCCCATGGAGGTGGCCGAAATTTAGAGCATAGACAATTACATAAAATCACATTTTCAAGTGCAAATAAGTTACTAGTTTTCTCTTGGAATTAATTTAGGACCTCAAACTCTTTTAGAAACTAATTTTATTTCATAATTATCATAAAAATATAAGTAAGGCAGTAGCTATATTATTTTACTAATAGTTGAGATTTAAAACATAGAAATATAATTATAACACTTTATAAGTTCACCTATGCTTGAGAAAATTCTTAAAACATAGGCTATTGGCACTTTGACTAGATGAAACCTATACTAGGTTCATCTCCATCACATGGCCGAAATTACTATCCATAAAACAATTCCATTTTCCAAACTTTACTTGAGATAATAATGGACAAGTCTTTGAGCTCTAGGTTCTTTAACTGATGACATAAACTTAAACATGCTATGCACTTTTTTTTACTCTTTAATATCAAGTGAGAGCACAAACATAAATATGAGATGCAACTTATTATTATCTTTAAAGTTTAAGTGATGACTTGAAATATAAACATGAGAATGCAAGTTTATTCTTTATCCTTGAAAGTTTAGTGTTGACATAAAAGTAAATATGAATGCAAGTTCATTTTAACTTAATTAGAGCTCATACAAGACTTTTAGAAGGACAATAGTAGTCTTAACCAAACACTTATCTATCAAAACAAAGTGAGCTTTAGAGTCCTTGTACCAAGGTTTCAAAGAAACCTCATGGTTTGAACATCATCATCAAGCTCAAGGAAAATGAACAAGAGACCAAAATAAACCACACATTTCTTGAAACAAAACATAGAGAGAACTACATCATATTCTTTATTTTATGCTTAAGAGCTCCTATCTAGAGTAAACTTTAGAACGTGCTGACCAACTTTAAGGTTTACAAGGGTAAGCTTTGAGCTTTTTGAAAACCAATTAGTGTTCTTTTCTTAAGTGAAATTTTTAATGAGTTATCTAGCATTTTTATCAAGAAAAGGAAATAAAAACTGAAACCATAAGGGAACAAGGAAAGGAAAACTGAAACCATGTTTAAGGAAAAGAAAGGAAAAACCAAAAATGATTTAGAACCAAAACCAAGTTTCAAGCTTTAGAGGTTTCTCAAATGAAAATCGCAAATCATTATCTTGAAACCTTATTATCAAGCCCAAGATTTTCTTTCAAAACCCAAGTCTCATAATCGAAATCAAAAGGAGAGAAAAGAGTTTGAATCCAAGAGAAAACTAAAACTTTTCGTATCAAGATTTCAATATAAAAGTAAAAGGCTTTCGAAAACAAAACCCCTACCAAGTGTGAAGATGAACTTGGTTCTTTGAAGTGAGAATGAGAGGAAAAACTTCTTCCAAAGCAAGGAGGAGGTTTCAGCCAAGCTAGGAGAAAAGGAAAGGAAAGGTGTTTTGTATGGGCTTTGTGTTTGAGGAAGGATGCTTTAGTATTTGAGTGGTGGTTTATGGTGGTTGTGTGGTGGTTTAAGGTTGTGATATGGTGGCTCAAGAAGGGGGATGACGAAGATGAGAACTCTTAGAACTTTGAGAGAAAATGAGAGAACTTGTAAGAATGCTTTAAGCTGACACTTAGCAAATGATCCAAAGGTTCTTACAAGTTCATTTGCATGTGTATTTATAGAAAAACAAAACAATGGAAGTGCATTGAGGGGCAGGGCTGGCTGTGAGGTTCCTCATGGAACATGAGGTGAGAGGTTTGTTTCTTTGAAGTATGGTGAGGCATGGTTTGAAGTATGGTGGGTATGGTTGAAGGTAAGGCTCAAGGTAAGGCCTAGGTATGGTGCAAGCATGGCCTTGGAGTGGAAAACAAATTCAACATGTAGGAAATGAGGATGAGGAGGTTCAGCCATGATGCAGCCAAGGGAGAGGGATTTATTTCCTCTAATTGTGGTTTAGTGATGTGTTTAGGTGTTTCTTTGATTAAGCTTTTGATTAGAATTTGTAAGAAAGTGTTTAGGTGAGGTAATTGTGCAATTAGGAACATTAAGACATGATTAGGAGTGGTCTTGCTTCATTAGCTAAATTAAAACTCATTTTATGATATGAATGTGCACAAACACAATTCCTTAATTTAAGAATTGGCGAGAGAAAATATTATTCAAGATTCCATGACAAGGAATCTTGATTTTTAGAAAAGATTAAGGTATAACTAAGCAATCTTAGATTCTAATTAACTTAATAAATTATTTTGACTCTAGATTAATTATGAAAATTAATTAATCTTTGATTAGAGCCTAATATTGCTTAAGTTTCCTTAATTACATCATTAAGCTCAAAAACACTATTCTAGGGGCAAAATCATAATTTTGCACAAAAACTGCCCGGGACCACCGGGACTTAAACAGATATTTCTAAACACATAAAAACATCATTCTAAACCTTTTGGAAAGTTTCTAGGCTCAAACGACACTCATACCCGCGTAACAATGCTACAGGGGTATTTTGGTCATTTTGACCCGAAACCTCAAAAAATGAGATTTTTCTACTCTACTAACATTCATTCACATATAATCCCCTTCTAACCTTGAGTTAACCCTTCGAGGACTGTCGGGTCGGCTATCCTCGAATTCCGAGTGGAAAATGACCTTAACGGCATTTTGGTCATTTTCGCTCAGACAGAAAAATCGGGGCGTTACATAGATCATCAGTTGTGTCTTGGAATGTTACTCTAGAGAGGTACGTTTATAGACTTGTCACATCAGTTGTAGAAGCCATTGTATTTTAGAGGTTTCTGGTGTCCTCATTTTCCTTTTACTTTCTACCACGGTTTCTGAACTTTTCCTTCTAGAAGATATGATCATGAATCAATTAGGCAGAATAGATGACGTGCCAGTTTAAAACAATGGGTCTAATTCGAGATTTGAATTTTAAAATTTGAATTTTCCCTTCATTTTCCTTAGCATTCTGTGCTCCACAGTTAAGTGAGATTTCTGACGGCGTAATCAATCTCTTTAATTTTTCTTCGATCCTCCAGTCTTCAATCTTGGTTATTTGATGATGATTTCTTTGTGATTGTAGTGATTGATGACTAAGTAACACATTGCTCTTGAACATGAGTTGATTTCTTCATCTTGAGTATACTTTCTGATGGCCCGTGCTATTTTCTGAAGATCTTTTCCTTGGTTTCTTGATCTTGACTTGTTCTACTTCAGTCCTTAGGCATTTATACTTTTTTTGCACGAAATAATATTCACCTTTTTAAACTTGATCTCCTTCCTTGAGATAAACATGATTTCTCATATGTAGTGAAATTATTCCCAATTTAAGTATGTTTATATGCCTTTGGTTTGTAAACATGAATACGTTCTTTGCATAAGACAACATTCACTTTCCTTTTAACTTAATCTCTTCCCATGAGATAAATTATGCTTGTGCATCCAAAGTGAAATATTAGTCCTGCTTTAAGTCCGTATTATGTCTTAATCTATATACACGTTTTTTGCTTGATATAATATTCACTTTCTATTTAGCCTAATCTCTTCCCATGTGATAAAACATGCTTACACATGAAAAGTGAAATATTAATCTTACTTTAAGTCCGTGTGATACAAACTGGATTAACCTATTATGGTTTGTCAAGAAACTCAAGATAGCCATTTGTCATTCTTCAAAGTATTTTCTTTAAACTGGCTTTGTTGTCAATCAAAACATTTAAGCTCATACTTTCTGAAGGGTTCTGGAGTTTACAGGGTGAAACTTGTCCTACATTGGTTGAGGAGTGGAACAAAACATGCCTTACAAAGGTGTGGATGCCACTCCCATATAAACATGTTTTCCCCTTGAAGGGGGAAGATTAAATTCGGGGTGTCCAGTTAGGCCCCCAAAGCGGATATATTTGCATGGTGGGTGTTACACTCACAGTGGGGATGGCGATACGTAGCACACCTAGATGTGACAGATATTACAAAAATCTCATCAAAATCTATCCATCACTTTTGTTCAATGTCTTTAAAAACCAAGCAAGCCTTATAGTTCACTAGCTTGTTGCCGTCTTTCTTCAGCTTGAACACCTATTTGTTTTTCAAGGCTTTCTATCCTCTAGGGAGCTTCACTAGCTCATAAGTATCATTCTTCTATAAGGAGTCCATCTCTTCTTATATGGCTTTGGTCCACTGAACTTTATCCTTATGAGTACAGACTTCATCAAAACTTTCTAGCTCCCTCTCATCAATGAGAATGATGTACTCTGAAAGGGGTACTTATTAGATGGATGCCATCTTTCTATCAGAGATCCTGAGCTGTGGTGTAACAGTTTGCTCCCTCTACTCAGTACCTCCCTTATCTCCAACATCATTAGTGTTGGCTCCAAAACCCTACAAAAAGCGCTAATACAATATATTTTGAGTGGTGAGATAACTAATTTAGAGAAAATATTTTGAAAAATGACTAATGTCTTTCCTTGAGTTTCTGAAATAGAAAAAAAAAAAGTTTTTACAGGTTGCATATCATGTTCTTGAATTAGAAATAATTTTACTTTATATGTGTAAACATATTTTGTCTCATTTAAAGATATAAGAAGTTAATAGAAATGAATATTATATCATGTAAAATATGCATACCTGCTTAACGTATTGAAGAAAAATCAATCATGAACAAGAAACCAAGGTTTAGATCTTCAGAAAGTAGAACGTGTCTTTAGAAAGTGCACATAAAATGAAGATGTTAAAACCAGATCTGAAGCAAAGACATTCGACAACCTTCAATCATCATCATCACAATCAAATTAATCATATACATGCTCTAATTGAAGACTAGAAGATGATTCTTTCACCAAGGAACTGATACTACACTTCAAAAAATTTACTTCACAGTGAAACGATGCATTCTACAGGAAAAGGAGGGAAATTTAAAATTCAAATTAAAAGTTAAACCTAGTTACGGACTTATGTGTCATCTCTTCTGCCAAGTTGGTCAACTAGCCCAACTTCTAGATGGAAGAATTTAGAAACCTCATTTAAAAAGTGAAAAATAGTTTCTAAAGAAACCTTAGAAACCCTTATCTCACAATGCCTTCTACAAGAGATTTGACCAAAAACAAGCTACTCTTCTAGACTACTTTTCAAGACACAAATAAATTATCAACATATGTCACTTAGAGAACTTATCAAGGGTAACATTCATACCTTGACGCTACACAAGTGTTGAAATTATAAAACAATGTATCCTAATCTCTTATAAAGTTCATTACATCTTGTAATTAGTTTTTTTTTAGTTGCAAAAATCTTATTTCTATGTTCTTAATAGATATATACGTTTTTCCTAGGAAGAATCATTAGAAAGAAGTCATTCAAGTTTTTCCCAACTCATTTATTATTTACTTTATAGAAACTTGAGTACAGATTAGTTTAAGTTGTAAACCTAAACACAAACCTTTATGTCCTCGATCTGGTAGTGATTCGTATGAGTTAGCTTGGAGAAGTTATTCAAAAACTACTTGCAACGCGACTATAGAATTGTTCTACTGGTCATGGTTTAGATTGAAGAGGCTGTTTAAAGACTACTCAGTTTAGCTTGGAAAGGCTATTTAAAGACTACTTGGTTTAGCTTGGAGAGGCTAGTTAGAGATTACTTAGGTTGTGATAGCATAGTGTATTTTCTGGTCATGGGTTCAACTTGGAGAATTTGGTGAATAACTACTTGGTTTGTGACAGTAAGGGTTGTCTACTAGTTATAGGTAAGAGCTTAGGAAAACTATTGCAAAGACTATCCATTTCTTTTTTCTCGTTTGAGAAAGGTTTAGTGAAACTCAACTATGGTTGAGAACTGAATGTAGACAGATTGGCTAAACCAGTATAAAAATAATTGTGTAGTATCTTTTTCTTCGCTATCTCTTTTACATTCACTGCTCTATATTTAGTTTTTTATATTTGCCTAAAGTCTCTCTCATTTGCTTTTCTGTTACTAACGTTGTAATTTAGAAAGTCACTTTCTGAAGTACCTAATAGTATTTTCGCTGCACTTCAAGCTCAAAACTTGATAGTATCTTGTTTAAGTTTTCACATGTAAAAGAAGAAAAGATAAGCGAAGCATGATTCAATTGCATTTCTCATGTACTTTTCTACCTACAATTAGTAGTTGGCTTATTATCAACCCTATGTTCTAGACCTCCCCCATTCTATGGCATTGTCCTTAGGAAGAGAGACTAGTGTAAAATCTACCTTACCACAAGTTTTACTAGTTTTCTATAAGATAGCAAAATCTGACATAGTTTCTTGCTCATGGAACACTATATCTCTACTTCTAATAAATCTCTTCTTTTTATATCCCATAGCCTGCAGCCAAGTTCCTCATTTTGTAGCCTATAAATATGCAAGGAATGACTCTATCATCAATCTTTTGTCTCTACTCCTTAATTACTTGAGCAAAGGCTTTGCATTCAAAAACCTTCTAATGAGATTAAGTAATACCATTTCTGGACCAAACTCTCTCAGGAATATCAAATATTAAAAGAATAGATGGAGATTCGTTAATTAGGTAGCATACTATTTTAACAACTTCACCTCGGAATGCATTAGGCAATTTAGCCATTCTCAACATATATCTAACTTTGTTTGTAATGGTTTTGTTAATTCATTTGGCCACACCATTATGTTGTAGGGGTGCTATGAACCCTCTTCTCATGCCTGATACCATATTCAAAGCAACAATTGATGAACTCATGGGATGTGTACTCACCCCCATTTGAATATGAAGTGGAGTTACTTTTTGCACATGATCTTTATGCATGAATGCAATGCTCCTTATATCATGATGAAACATGTAACATCCTAATTTTTAACCCAATACTCTAGAACATATTTAAGTTAATCATTAAGTTATTACTTCTTAGTCTCATTCTTTGATTAAAATACTTAGCGGAAGATATGGATAATTTTTTTTTTTTGAAATATAAAAGCAAAGTGAGAGCCGCATTGATGAAATAGTAAACTAAACATACATTGCGATTCATAAGGAATAAACACAAAATAGAAGAACACATAACAGATGAACAGTTAACAACACACTAAGGAAATACTTCATTAATATCATAGTTGAAGATACATATCATCACACCCTTATAGAATCGGGCTGAACTTTTAATACAAGGAAATAACAAGGAAATACAAAGGTAATAAAATACATGGCACGATGAATGAGCAAAAACCAACTACACTACCCTCCTACTGAAGCTATGAGTGCTAAGCTAGAATACCCCTACCAAAAGATACAGTAAAGGGGAAAAATCTCGCGATGACTTGAGCACTCAAATAACCCTCCAACAGGATCTATTGATGGTGAGAACCCTCGGGTGATGGAGGTATGTACCTCGAAAACTGTGCGAGCTCCTCGGAGGTGAACAAGCTGAACGGGGGTCGGGTATGGCCTCCACGACGTGGGTGCATCTCTGGTCGTTGGACTCGACGGGGCTGAGTCACCGTATCCTTGCTATGGCCACCCATGTCCATCAGGACCACAGGAGCAGAGCCCTCCGAATAGATATGTGTCGGGGAGTCCTTGGATGGATCAATCTCTGATCGCTGTGAGCGGGGAACGTACTTGGGGTAATCATGTACTGCCGAGGCGGATGAACGAGCACGACGAGTATGCTCATCGTGGGGGCGAGTGTGTTCGAAAATCAGGTCATCATCACCATAAGGAACGGTAGGAGTGAAACGGTAGCTAGACATGGGATAAGCAAAAGGTCGTCCCTTATACACAAAAACACGTACAACGCATCAACCCTCGAAGTGATAGGAGCGGTGATCCGGGTCGTAATGCACCTCCCAGACTGGCGTGTTAACGAACAAGATGAAGGTTGCCATCAAGCTCTGAAGATGTGATGGGAAGGAAGAGAGAAAGAAAAGGGAGTGAGAATCTTACTAAAGAAACTTAGTAGGGATCTTCTATCTAGGGTTACATCGCTCACATCTTCAGGAACCTTGGATTTATTATTAAAAGGTGAGCATGCATATAAATTCATTTGTTAGGTTTATAAAACTAGATTATCCAAGGTTCGTTCCTTTTAGAATGCATCTTAATGTCATGAATGCAATATATCAAGCATGAATGCATGGCAATACCTTTAAACAAAACATCTCAACCAATCATAACATCAAGAAGCATGCAGGTGGCATAAAGTGGCATGTAACTTTCAAGTGGAACTTTTCTCAACATTGTGACTTAGAACATCATGCCTTAGCATTAAAGGGCCACCCTAAACATCATCTAGGTTATGAGCTCATACCTTAATTAGTCGTCACTAGTTCTGACTTATCATCTGGATAAGCGAAAAATAAATATAATTTTGACTACTAAAGTACGGGCTAAAAGGCTTAAGGATCACCTCTCTTAGGATTATTTCCTTCTTTGAAATGCTCTACTAGCATCTAGTGCACAGCAAATTGCCTGCTTTGGTAGGCTACATCCACTCATACCCTCACAGATTTGCCTCCTCCCCACCGGAGCGGTAGAAGTACGTCTTAGTGCTACGTCACATAAAAATCTCCTGGGGGTGCTCGGCCGAACCGGTGTCACCCAGGGTTTTGATCTCATTTGTTTCTTCAAAAACATTCTCAAGTCCTTTTAGTTTTGATGGAAATTCGGCAGCATAACAGCTGCACACCAAATTTCCTTCAAACTAACATTATGCCACGAATCTCATAACACATATGCATTTCTCATCAACTTTCATGAACATGATAGACATAACTTCTCAATGAAACATTCATCACATCATACTTGCATAAATAAACTCACTTTATTAAGGAATCTAAGGTGTCTTATGCTTGACCCTTAAGGTCTTAAACTCGAGACTTAAGTTCTCTAATCATCCGGTCTCAATATCTTATGCACCTATAGGCTCAAAACTAATTATTCTTGCTAATTATTATGATCATAGCTTATTCTAAAGTCCATTAGTGCAGAATCCATAATTTATACTTTGCAGTGCATTAGGAGTCACAACTTTGACCCTTTCTAAGTTCGGTTTGCTCCTAAGGCACCAAGATCAATTCCTAAACCAATTATGAGTAGTTCCTATACATTTAAACTAATTATAAACCATCATTTACTAATTTTACCCTTACTGGACAGAATCCGGAAAATTCATTTTCTAAGGGTCTCATTTTAATTCCTTTTTAGCTATTAACTTGTCTTAACTTTCTCAAATTAATTCTAACATCAAATACACATGAACATACTCATTTTATCATCACAGAAATAGCATCATACAGTTAGCAACCAAACATGGAAGAACCGAAAACATCTCCATCAAACAATGCATAGAACTTCATTTATAAAGCACATAAATTGCTAGTTTCTCTTGGAACCTCTTTAAAACTTATAAAACTCCTTAGGAAACATTTTATTTCATTAAAACCATCATAAAACACCTAAGGGCAATAGCTATATCAAATTAATCTCAAGAGAAATTTAAATCATAAAACTTTGCTCAAAACATTTCTTGAGATCATCTAAACTTAGTAAAAACTATGAAACATAGGTTTTAGCACTTGTGACTAGATGAATCTTACTCTAAGATCATCATCATCACATGGCCGAATCCATGTGGGTGAAACACACTCATTTCCAAACTTTGTTTAAGATAATAATGGGCAAGTCCATGAGCTCTAAATCTTTTAAGTGGTTGACATAAACATAAATATGCAATGCACTTTGTTTTAGTCTTTATTAGGAGGTGAGGGCATAAAATAAATATGCTATGCAAGTCCTTTATTATCTTAGAAATTTAGTGAGAACATAAACATAAATATGAAGATGCAAGTTCATTCTTTTATTTTGAGAGTTTAGTGATAACATAAAGATAAATATGGATGCAAGTTCTTTTTATCTTAACTTAGAGCTCATGCAAGACTTTTAGAGGAATATAAACTCAACCCAACATTTATCTCAACCAAACAAAGTAAGCTTTAGAGTTCTTGAACCAAGTTTTCAAAGAAACTATATGGTTCTTGAACAACATCATCAAGTTTCAAGGAAATGAACTTAAGAGACAACAAAATCATAAGGAAAAAGGAACCAAAAACCAAAAACATAAAGACAAGAAAAGCAAGGAACCGAAATCACAAGAGGAGAAAATATATACCAAGTACTCAAGACCCCTATCTAGAGCATAACTCTAGAACGTGCTGGCCAACTTTGAGGTTGACAAGGGTAGGCCTTGAGTTTATTGAAATCCTTATGATTAATTTTTCTTAAGTTAAAAACCATGTGAGCTAAGTAGCATAGGTAAAGTTCAAGGAAAAGGAAAAACTCAAGCTTTAGAGGTTTCTTTGAGATGAACACAAAGTCATCATCTAGAAGCACTCATCATCAAGCTATCATGATCAAAATGAGGCCTTGAGGCTGAAATGGAAAGGAAAGGAAAAACAAGGAAGAACTTAAAAAGAATCTAAGAGAAACTTCAAGAAAATCACATTTTTGAGCAAAACAAAAACTAGAGAGCAACTCCCTACCAAGTATGAAGACAAAGGCTTGATCTTTGAGATGATGTTGAGAAGGAAAACTCCTCCTAATATGGTGGTGAGGTTTCGGCCTTGAGGAAGGAAAAGGAAAGGAAATGTGTTTTGGATGAGTTTGTATTTGAGGATGAGAGTTTGGCTGTTTAGGGGATGATTCAAGGTTGTGGTATGGTGGTTTGAGGTTGTAAGATGATGATTCAAAGGGAAGGTGAAGAAGATGAGGATGAAGAGAAAAGCTTCTTGAAACTTAGAGAGAAAAGGAAAGAACTCACAAGAAATGCCAAAATGCTCAAACTTACCAAATGATCAAAAGTAACACAAGTTCATCTAAGGCACCTATTTATAGAAAACAAAACAATGAGGGGTGAAGTGAAGGAGGGCTGGCCGTGAGGTTCCATGAGGAACATGAGGTGAGAGGTTTCATTTTTTTGAAGCATGGAGGAGTATGGTTGAAAGTATGGAGAGCATGGTTGGAGGTATGGCTTCAAGCATGGCTTGTCATGGACTTGAAATTGCATTTGAATTTCAAAAATTTGAGGCATGGAGGAGGTGTGTGGCCATGAGCTTCTAGAAGAGAGGGGATGGGTTTCTTTTGTTTAATTGTGTGCTAATAATGTGTTTAGGTGTGCATTAGTTTAGGTGCAAGGTTAGGAATTGCTAAGCATGAGTTTAGGTAACTAAGGAGGCAATTAGGAATTTCAAGACTCAATTAAGGAGTGCTCATACATCATTAGACGATTTTAAATTCATTTTATGAATAAATAATGTGGACACAATTCCAGGATTTAAGGAATTGGAGAGAGAAAATACTATTCAAGATTCTATGACTAGGAATCTTGAATTTAAAATGAGATTTTAGTTTAATCTAAGCAATTTTAGGTTCTAATTAACTTTAATAAATTATTTTGACTCTAGATTAATTATGGAAATTAATTAATCTTCGATTAGAGCCTAATATTACTTAGGTTTGTTTAATCATGCGATTAAGCTCAAAAACACTAAACTAGGGGCAAAATCGTAATTTTGCACAAAAATTGCCCGGGACCACCGGGACTAAAAACTGAGGTCACATAATACATAAAAACATCTTTTAAAACTATCTGGAGAAGTTTCAAGCCCATCCGGTGCTCGTACCCGTGTCAAACACAGCAGGGGTATTTTGTTCATTTTGACTTGAAATCTCAGAAAACGAGCTTTCCATTCCCGGAAAGATTCACAAGTCAACTAATCCCCTTCAAACATTGAGTTTTCCCCTTGAGGACTGCCAAGTCAGCTATCCTCGAGTTTCGGGCCAAAAATGACCTCAGGGGCATTTCGGTCATTTTCACTCTAATAGAAAAATCGGGGCGTTACAAAACATAAGGCACATCATAGTGCATAACCAATTGGTTCATAAGGAAATCTCATGCTCATGAACACAAAGATCATTACTCTTTACTTTTCCTCATACTTTAGATAACTTAGTTCATTATTTTTGTTTACCACCATCTCTTATGGCTTTTAATCAACTTTACAACACCAAGTCCCTAAGCAATTTCTCATGGCTCCAAATAACTCCACATCTCCAATCTCTTGACTATGAGCTCATGCCTACTAGCTATTGCTAGATAAAATAATAGGGAGCAGTAAGGTATCATCATTTTCCTTTTATTTGACACAATTAGGGGCCTTTGGCCCCATCTTATTCTTAACTGTCACCCAACATTCATGCATACTTTTAGTTTATTCCATTCCTCTAACCCTTACTTCACAATAAGCTAACCTAAGATATATTTTATATTCATCATTGCATTTACCAAAAAAATAACCAAGCTTTGCAAAAGCCCCAATTTTTCATTGTTGATTGAAAAACCACATGAACCATTGCAATTATCTAGACTTATGCAACATTAGATCTTGTGCTTCCAAAATTACCATCCTAGCATTCTAATAAGTACCAATTAATGACAAGCACAAAACATATTTGAACTTCAAGGTCATATTTCACTTATCTTTTTCTTTCCCTAAGGTTCGTGCTCCAAGGCTTATGAAACATATTCTTAGCATATCTTATTGCTCCAACTGTTACTTCACAATAGACTAAGCTATGTTTTGTACTCCTCATTGTACTTCCTAACCTACAACCAAGACATACATTGTAAGTATATGATCCACAAACCAATTTAAGCCCCATCATATAAGCATGAAAGATATAAAATACAAATTTCCCAAGACCAACCAAACTAAGGATCAAACAAGCAAAACAAGTAGGGATGGTGCTAGTTGGTTTGTTGCAGTAAGTGGGGTCATTGAGACCCATAGCGAGTCCTACTTCACCTAAAACACAATTTTCTTTAATAGATATATCTTTTCAACATACAAATGAATACTCGCGTGCCCAAATCACAAAAAATATCAACTCAATATTCATATCCAAACATGAATGAAATATATATATGAAAATGAAAAAGGTTCAAAATCACCTTTCCATAAACATTTATCAACAAGGAATACAACTATAAAATACACAATTCTAATCATTATTTTTCAAGAACAATAATTGTAACACCCTAATTTTTAACCCAACTCTCTAGAACACATTAGGTTAATGATTAGGTTATTACTTCTTAGTCTCATCCTTTTAATAAAATACTTAGCGAAAACTACGGTAAATTTTTTTTTTGAAAACATAAAACCAAAGTGAGAGGTGCGTTCTTCGTGAGAAAAAAAGATAAAGCACGAAGTAGCATAGCATGAATAGCACAGTAATTAAAGCATATATCAATAGAACAATGATTGACACATCAAAGGAAACATTTCATAAATAATATAGTTAAGTTACATATATAGTCACACCCTTATAGAATTCGGGCTGAGCTTACAATACATAAAAATAACAAGAAAGCAGTAAAGTACATGGTACAACGGAAGATAAAAACCAACTAAACTACCCTCCTACTAGAACTATGAGTGCTAAACTCAAACCCTTCCAAAAAGATACCACCGAAGGGGAAAACCTCATGACGACTCGAACACTCAGATAGCTCTCCAAAGAAGTCTAGTGACTACGGGGACCCTCGGGTGATGGAGGTATATAACCGACGAACTGCTCGATCTCCTCCTGAGTGGGCTAGTGAAGTGAGTAGGGAACGCTGATAAGAGGCATTTATGCCACTTGTCTTACTTTTAATTCTTAGCTTTTTACAAGAGTTTTTCTATGTTATTGATGTGAATAATTAGACATTTGATTTATTCCTCATTGTGTACTTTTGATAGAACTATTGGCTTTTGCACTGATTTTGGGAATAATTTATAATTACAAGTTGTTGCATTTAACTTGTCTCTTTGAGTATGGTTTTATGCACAGGAGCTTTGGATCAAGTGCAAAATGTCAAGAACAAGGGATCGGATTGAGACAAAAAAGGATGTTTTGGAAAGCTCAAGAAATCTTCTATAATTGTGTTTAGCTCAAAACCCAATTCTAAGAGCATCTTGGTGAAAATCAAGTTGCAAGATTAAAGGTTGCTAATGTTCCGATGCTGTCCAACTTGACCTCCAGTCAGTATTTTTACAATATCTGGAGCTACAGATCTTCGATTGAGGTGATTTTCATGGCGTTGGAAAACTTATTCAAAGGGCTACAATCACTATTTATGGTGTCAAGGGAAAATTCTATTCTGTTTACTGCTGTAGTGCTATTTAGCATTGCAGCGCTCAACAAAGACCTTAAAATTGATTATCGGCATTGCTCGTGGCGCTGGCAGCTCTTAGTGCTATAGTACTCATGCGATGACGCAGAAGACCTTATTTTATCAGTTTTTGGGCCCACTTTGGCCTATTTTTAGAAGGCAGTATATATAGAAATGTTACAGACTTTTACCCTAGTTTTAGTTTTGGAGTTTCAGTTTGGAGAACTCTCTCTCTCTACATCTCTCTCCATCTTCTCTCTACATCTTCTTCTCTATTCTTCTCTCTCTTAGGATTTCATTGGTGAAGTGATTTGTCTTGGAGATCGTGACGAAGATCATTGCTATTATTTCCAAGTTCTTTTATCTTTATTGTTGTAATCCTCCAGAGATGGAGGAGTAGATTTCTTTACTAGTGTAAGGGTTTCCGGATGGATTGGAATGATGTTTGAGACCTCTTTTCATATTAAATGCATTGGTTTTCTTAATGTTCTGTAGTTTCTATTCCTATAATTATTGTGGTGATTGCTATAATTTTTATTGGGATAACTAAATTGGTGATCGTCGTTTAGGGAAACCCTTTGGACATAAATTGATAGATCTATTGGTTTATGTTTGAGGGGGAACATTGGAATTAACTTTCCGATTGGCAGTTAGGTTATAGCAATTGGTTTATTAAATTAATGTTATTTCTAAATAAATTGGCGATTGTCGTTTATTAGTTATTTGCATTGATTAAACTCTAGAGGTCGATTGATCACTAGTAGAATTGCCAGTAATTTGTTACTAATAGCCACCAATAGGTTTAATATTTGGTCAATGATAATTAATTTCCAATCCTAGGAATACCTTGCACTAGTGCTTTCTTCATTGTTGCTATTACCTTGTTGTTATTATCTTTTAATTTTAATTGTTTTAATTTAATTCTTCAAAACCCCCAATTTGTAATTGACTAGTAACACTTCTTTGTGAGACGACCTGAGTTGTGCCCTTTACTACATTTTTGGTGCAACTTAGCACTTTATAAATTTTAATTTGTTGTGAGTCACAATAGCTTGCATCAAATTTTGGCGCCGTTGCCGGGGAAGTGATGGTAGTTAATTTTTGTAAACAATTTTTCTTTTTATTTTCTATTTCTTTTTATTTTATTTTATTTTATTTTATTTTGGCAAAAAAATATATTTTTGTTTTATTTATTTTTCTTTTTATTATTATTATTATTTTCACTTATTTTTCATGTTTACTAACACATACTTTAGTTCCCCGACATATGGCTCTTGTAATGTTGCAGGTACACAGGTTGCTGATGATGCTTACTCTGGCATGTCCCAATCTCATTGGTATGATTGTATGAATCAGGGATATGGGAGTGTTGAGTCATCTCAACACTTGTATTTCCAGCAACAATTCCAGCCACCACCTCCACTCTATCAGCAGAATTTGCAATCCTGCCAACAACAGGAGACCTATGACTTACAATATCAGCAGTCTCCAACATTGCTTGTTCCTCCCAGTATCTCTGAACCTTCATGGCAAGAAATGATGAGAGAAATAATGGAGAGTCAAAAGAGAACTAGTGATGCTTTGCTAGAGATGACGAATGACATAATTAAGTTGCAGAACTCATGGTTCCAACAATCGAGTTCATCTCAAATCCCAGATGTGTTGCCGAGTTTTGAGCAGTGCAGTGATACATCTCAACAAGACACAATTCATATGGATGAAACACCACAAGAAGAATTGGTTGATGAGACATTTGATGCTCCCTTCATTCCACTTGCCAGTTCTGATGACCATGATTGTGGTGAAGATACAGACAGTGTTGATGTTAACAATGCGAGTGATTCTCCCTTAAACATAATCCCTTTAGAAATTTTGGTTGGGGAATCTCCACACCCTGCTCATGTTGAAGATATGGAGAGTTCACCTTCGATTTTGGAGAACTTTGCTCATACAGTAGAGTTGACTGATAATTACAATAATGTTGATAATGCAAAGGAAGATTCCATGGTTGAGATATCAGCTACAGAGGTTGTACCTTGTGCCCAACCACCATCTCTTAAGGGCCAATCACTTTTATTGAAATTGGAACTTCCTCTCCCTGAGCACCTTTTAGAGCGAAATGAGTATGCTATTCTGGAAACTGATGCTCAGCTCCAAGCTTTATGTGCACTTTATGGTGAAGTGGCTGGAACTTTTGGGGAACTTAGTGGCATGATTCGTATACTCTGGGATCCGAGTGAAGTGAAAAGATCCAAGCCTTGGTGGAAATTCCTGGATCAATTCAAGCATAAGCCTCCATGAGGGTCTTGACTGTCCAACTTAGGGACGTTAAAGCAAAGTGCTAGGTGGGAGGCAACCCACCATGAGGTTTTTCTTTTCTTTCCCTTTTATTTTTCTGCATTTTATTTATTTTCATTTTAATTTTGAGTCTTGCATTTTATTCATTTTTATTTGTGTCCTACACCATTCCTTTGGAACCTTAGAGATCACATGAATAGGCTTACACCACATGCACCTTATTGACTTGTTTGGTATTGACTTTATCTTTTATTGTATGCTTGGTGGATTCATTGTTGTTTGGATTAAGTACATGCACTTTTACCTATGAGATTTTGAGCCTCTTGATTAGACTATCATGTGCCATACTTATTTGTTTATGTGTGTTTCCCTCTTTGGATTTGGATTCTAGAACTTGCTTAGGGTCTTATTTGAAATATGTTCCCATATGCATGCTTGAATATGATTGAGGCATTTTTCTTGTTTTTAGCCACTTGCCCATATAGCCACCTTTTGCATGTTACCATTGTTTAGCCCCTTTGAGCCTTATTGTCCATTCTTTTGTTTTAGCACATCCTTAGCCAAAAGTGAAAAACCATGAAAATTCCCAACCTTTTAGGCTTAGGAGAGCATTTGTGCAAATTCATATATATGCTTAAGCATAAGTGTGGGGAAGAGCATGGGGACATGCTCCAATTTAAGTGTGGGGGAGGAATAATGTGTACACAATAAATTCAGCAAGTGGCACACTAAAAAAAAAAAAAGAAAAGAGAAAAAAAATGAAAAAAAAAAGCAACAAAAAAATTATGAAAAAGTTTGATTGAAGGTGTGCCACATTGAAATTTAAGGCCTGTAATTGTGATTAAAATGGACAAAGTGTACCCTTAAGCACTTGTGCTCTTGGTGTATGCATTTACTCTCCTTTGACTTGAGGTTTAGCCTATTGACCTATATATTTATCCACCTTCACCTAAGCCCCATTACAACCAAAGGTAAGTCCTCTTGATTCAATATGCATGTGTGTGTGACAAAATGGAGAATGAGACCCGTAGCAAGCATATGGTAATGCATTTTCATTTGAGGTGATTTGAGTGTACATCTTATCCCAAAACACTTGAGTAAATGAGTGGCAAACACTAATCTTGGGAGGATTTTTGTACTTGATTCATTCATCATGTATGTTGATTCTACCTTGTGTGCTATGTTTTTGCTCATGCCTCGTTTGTTGAGATCATCTTTGATTGTTGGTGTAAAAGCCCAATGCTTATATCTCTAGGTTCATTGGATTGGTGTATTGTCATTTAATTTCATGCATCATCCATTTTTAGATTTAGGAGTCTAGTGTAGCCCTTGTATACTGCCTCTCATCCATACCTTGGTTTGATCTTAGTTCACATGAGGACATGTGAAAGCTTAAGTGTAGGGGAGTTTGATAAAAGGCATTTATGCCACTTATCTTACTTCTAATTCTTAGCTTTTTACATGAGTTTTTCTATATTATTGATATGATTAATTAGACATTTGATTTATTCCTCATTGTGTACTTTTGATAGAACTATTGGCTTTTGCATTGATTTCGGGAATAATTTGTAATTACAGGTTGTTGCGTTTAACTTGTCTCTGTGAGTATGGTTTTATGCACAGGAGCTTTGGATCAAGTGCAAAATGTCAAGAACAAGGGATCGGATTGAGACAAAAATGGATGTTTTGGAAAGCTCAAGAAATCTTCTATAACTTTTGTGTTTAGCTCAAAACCCAATTCTAAGAGCATCTTGGTGAAAATCAAGTTGCAAGATTAAAGGTTGCTAATGTTCCGATGCTGTCCAACTTGACCTCCAGTCAGTATTTTTACAATATCTGGAGCTACAGATCTCCGATTGAGGTGATTTTGGTGGAGTTGGAAAACTTATTCAAAGGGCTACAATCACTATTTCTGGTGCTGAGGGCAAATTCTACTCTGTCTACCGCTGCAGCACTATTTAGCGCTGCAGTGCTCAACAGCACCCGGAAAATTGACTGTTATCAGCATTGCTCACTGGTGAGCGCCGCAGCGCTCTTAGTTCTGCAGCGCTCATGCGATGACACAGAAGACCTTATTTTATCTGTTTTTGGGCCCACTTTGGCCCATTTTTAGAAGGCAACATATATAGGAATATTACAAACTTTTACCCTAGTTTTAGTTTTGGAGTTTCAGTTTGGAGAACTCTCTCTCTCTACATCTCTCTCCATCTTCTCTCTACATCTTCTTCTCTATTCTTCTCTCTCTTAGGATTTCATTGGTGAAGATGATTTGTCTTGGAGATCGTGGCGAAGATCATTGCTATTATTTCCAAGTTCTTTTATCTTTATTGTTGTAATCCTCCAGAGATGGAGGAGTAGATTTCTTTACTAGTGTAAGGGTTTCCAGATGGATTGGAATGATGTTTGAGACCTCTTTTGATATTAAATGCATTGGTTTTCTTAATGTTCTGTAGTTTCTATTCCTATAATTATTGTGGTGATTGCTATAATTTTTATTGGGATAACTAAATTGGTGATCGTCGTTTAGGGAAATCCTTTGGGCATAAATTGATAGATCTATTGGTTTATGTTTGAGGGGGAACATTGGAATTAACTTTCCGATTGGCAGTTAGGTTATAGCAATTGGTTTATTAAATTAATGTTATTTCTAAATAAATTGGCGATTGTCGTTTATTAGTTATTTGCATTGATTAAACTCTAGAGGTCGATCGATCACTAGTAGAATTGCCAGTAATTTGTTACTAATAGCCACCAATAGGTTTAATATTTGGTCAATGATAATTAATTTCCAATCCTAGGAATACCTTGCACTAGTGCTTTCTTCATTGTTGCTATTACCTTGTTGTTATTATCTTTTAATTTTAATTGTTTTAATTTAATTCTTCAAAACCCCCAATTTGTAATTGACTAGTAACACTTCTTTGTGAGACGACCTGAGTTGTGCCCTTTACTACATTTTTGGTGCAACTTAGCACTTTATAAATTTTAATTTGTTGTGAGTCGCGACAGCTTGCATCAGACGCGCATCGGCTGGACGTGAGCTCCTCGGCGTGGACACATCTCGGCTCTCCTTGCCAAGCGCGGCTGCACCACAGTATCCTCGCTCCCCTCTCGCCTGAACGAGGGAGAGGGAGCAGAGCTCTCCGAATAGGCGTGCATCAGCGAATCCTCATACGTATCCGCCTCTGACCTCCTCGAACGGGGCACGTACTCCGGGTAGTCACAGACAGCTGAGGCAAACGAATGAGCACGACGTATCTGCTCGTCATGGGGGCGGGTGCGCTCGAAGATCAGGTCGTTGCCACCATAAGGAGCAGTAGGAGTGAACTGGTAGCTGGACACTAGGTAAGCAAAAGGTCGTCCCATGTACGCAAAAACACTAACAGTACAGCGACCCTCAAAGTGATAGGAACGATGCTCCGAGTCGTAGTGCACCTCCCAGACGGGCGTATCAATGAAGACCATGAACGTCGCCATCGATCTCTGAAGATTTGACGGAAGAGAAAGAAAAAAGATAAAGGAGTGAGAATTCTTACTAAAGAATCTCAGTAGGGACCTCCTATCCAGGGTTACATCGTTCACATCCTCAGGAGCCTTGTGTTTATTAATAAAAGTTGATCATGCATATAAGATTCATTATTAGGGTTTATAAAACTAATTATTCAAGGTTCATTCCTTTTACCATGCATCTTAATGTCATGAATGCAACATACTAGGGCATGGATGCATGGCAATACTTAAGCATATAATCAACAAATCATAATATTAAGGGGTATACTTATGGCATAAAGGGCATATAAACCTTTTTCTTTCCTCATAACTATGTGACTTAAAGCATCATATCTCTTTTTCATGCTTGAACTCTTAAATTCTTTTTCTCAAAGACCACCCTCTTAAACATGGTCATCTAAATCCAACCGACATACCGCCCCGGCGATTTTTATCATGGTCACCAAAACTCCATCTCACCTAATCGCCTAGGAATGAGCTCAATCCTAACTAGTCGTCACTAGATTTAATATGGGGAAATAGAGAGGGTAACATATAAATATTTCTTTCTCTGAAACGCTCTACTGGCATCTAGTGCACAGCTAATTGTCTGCTTTGGTAAGGTTGAATCTGCACATACCCTTACGGATTTGCCTCCCCTAGGGTGCTCGGCCAAACCGGTGTCAACTAGGGTTTTAAATCTCATATCATACTTCAAAAACATTCTCAAGTCCTTTAGGTTTGACGGAAATTCGGCAGCATAACGGCTGTAAACCAAGTGTCCTTCAAACCGACTTTATGCCACAAGCTTATAACACATTCATATTTCTCATTCAATTCTCGTGCTCATAATACACTTAACATGTCAATAATTCATTCCATCATAGCTCATGCATCACAACATCATACTTGTATAAATAACTCATAGCATTAAAGATTTCTTAATATCTTATGCTTTGACCCTTAAGGTCCTTTAACATAAAATCTAAGTTGTATATCATCACAACCTAAGCTCTCGGGCACCTGTAGGCTCATATCTAAGTATTCCTCACTCAATTCTATGATCATAAATATTTCTAAACCTCAAGAAGCTAGAATCTATAAGTCTTACTTTACGGGTACCTAGGAGTCACAACATTGACCCTTTCTAAGTTCGGTTTGCTCCTAAGGTATCAAGATCAAGTCCTAAAACAGTTATGAGTAATTCCTACACATTTAGACTAATTATGAACCATGATTATCAATTCTAACCTTTGTTGGATAGAATCCAGAAAAAAAAAATCCATAATTAAGGGATCTAAAAGCCTCAAATTAATTCTTTTCTAGTTACTAACTTCTCTTTTCTTTCACATATGAATTTTAACATCAATTATACATAAACATACTCATATTAACATCATTAAAACAGCATAAAACAGTGAGCATTCATAGCAAGGCAGAACCAAAAAATCATCTCCAACAGACAAGGCATAAAACTTGATTTCTAAAATACATAAAATGCTAGTTTCTCTTGGAACCTTTCTAAAACCTTCAAAACTCATTAGTAAACATTTTTATCATATAAAAGTCATCAAAATACTTCCAAGGGCAATAGCTATTTCGAATGGGTCATAGAGGTTTTAAAATCATAGAACTTTGTTCAAAACATTTCTTAAGATCATATGAACTTAGAAAAATTATGAAACATGGATTTTAGTACTTGTAACAAATCAAACCTCCTAAGGCCGAAATCAAGTAGCTAAGGAACACATAATTTCAAGCCTTTGTTTGAGATAATAATGGGCAAGTCTTTGAGCTCTAGGCTTTCTTAGGTGATGACATAAATTTAAACATGCTCATGCACATATTTTATCTTTCATTAGAAAATAAAGTAAGAGCATAAAATAAACATGAGATGCAACTTGTTAATATCTTAAAGTTTAGGTGAGGACTTGAAAATATAAAAATGATAAATGTAAAACTTGAAATATAAATATGATAATGCAAGTTCAATTATTATTCTTGGTATTTAGTGATAGCAAGGAAAATAAACATGATGTGCAAGGCAAGCTTTATTTTAATCTTAGCTAGAGCTCTTACAAGACTTTAGAGAACAACATAACCCAACACTTATCTCATCAACAAAGTGAGCTTTAGAGTTCTTGAACCAAGTTCTCAAAGGAACTACATGGTTCTTGAACATCATCATCAAGCTCAAAAGAAGCAAACTTTAAAAGGAAACAAAACTTTGAGGAAGTAAGAACCAAAGTGACATCATTTCTGGGGATAAAATAAGTATAAGAACACTTTGAAATTTTTAACAAAACTTTTAAAGGAAAGCTCTTGGAGGCCAAAATCATTTAGGAAAAGGAAAGAAAAGAAAAGCCAAAACTTTGCTAGATTAAGAACAAAACTCAAGCTTTAGAGGTTTCTTTGAGATGAACACAAGGTCATCATCTAGAAACTCTCATCATCAAGCTATCATGCTCATAAAACAAGGCCAAGAGGCCAAAATGAAAAAGAGAAGGAAAACAAAGGAAAGTTCAAAAAGAAACCAAGAGAAAACTAGAGAAAACATATTTTTGAGTAAGAACAAAGTTTGAAAGCAACTCCTACCAAGAGATGAAGATGAAAACTTGGACTTGAGGATGAAAATGAGATGAGCAACACCTCCTAGGATGGTGATGTAGCTTCGGCCTTGAGGGAGAGAAAGGAAAAGAAATGTGTTCTTGGTGGTTTAGTGTTTGAGGTTAAGTGTTTGAGTGTTTAGGAGGTGATCTAAGGTGGAGATTTGAGGTGGTGAGGTGATGATGTAAAGAGGAGATGAAGATGAAGAGGAAAGGAAAACTCTCTTGAAACTTTGAGAGGAAAAGAAAGGAAACTAACAAAAGCTAAGAACACTCAAACTTGCCAAATGAACAAAAGTATCACAAGTTCTTCCAATGCACCTATTTATAGAAAATGAAACAATGAAGGCTCATCCAAGGAGAGCCTTGGCCATAGCAAATAGAGCAAAGGGAAGAGAAAAATATCTCTTACAACTTGTCATTCAAGCATGGTTTGAGGTATGGAAGGCATGGGCTAAGTTATGGCTCAAAGTATGGTGATTTGAGGTGAGTTTTCTTTTAAATTTGAAATGAAATATTTCTTCTAGAAAGCAAGGAGGGCTGGCTGTTTTTGAGCCACAAAAATGAGAGAAAAAGTCTTCTAAAAGTTGTCCTATGAAGCATGGATGAAAGCATGGAGTTTATGACTCAAAGTATGGTTCAAGGTGAGGTGGAAGCATGGTCCTTTGAGTGTAAAAATTTGAGCATGTGATGAATAATGGGGATATGGGTTTTGGCCAGGTCTAGACAGCCAAGGGGGAGAGAAATTTGTCCATGTAATTGTGTGCTAATGATAGGTTTAGATGTGTATTAATGTAGGTACAGGGTTAGGAATTATTAAGCACAAGTTTAGGTGACTAAGAAAGTGATTAGGAATTTTTTATGAAAAGATTAGGAGTGCTCATACCTCATTAGAGAATTTAAAATTCATTTATGAATAAACAATTGAAAACACAATTCCATGATTTAAGGAATTAGAGAGAGAAAATAATATTCAAGATTCCATGACTAGGAATCTTGAATTTAAAATAAGATTTGAGTTTAAATTAAGCATTATTAGGTTCTAATCAATTTTAATACATTATTTTGACTCTAGATCAATTATGGAAATTAATTAATCTTCGATTAGAGCCTAATATTGCTTAGGTTTGCTTGATCACATGATTAAGCTTGAAAACACAAAGCTATGGGCAAAATCGTAATTTTGCACTAATTTTGCCCGGGACTAAAAATGAGGTCACAGAATACATAAAAACGTCTTTTAAAACCATCTGGAGAAGTTTCGGGTTCATCCGGCACTTGCAAACGGGTCAAACACCACAAGGGTATTTTGGTCATTTTGATCCGAAAACTCAAAAAACTATATTTTCAATCCCAAAAATGTACACAAGTCAACTAATCCCCTTCCCACATTGAGTTTGCCCTTCGAGGACTTTCGGATCGGCTCTCCTTGAATTCCAGGCCGAAAATGACCTTAGGGGCATTTTGGTCAATTTCACTCTATTAGAAAATCAGGGCGTTACAATAATCAAACACACAAGCCCTATGGTTAGGATTCAAGAATGCAATCCAAAACCACAAAGAATGTTAGAATCCCCTACCACACTAAATGAACACAAGGAGGTGAATGCTCTTAAGGCTTCAAAGGTTGGAAAATCAACAAAATTCTTGTCCTTATCTTCTCTCTTGGTCACGAGTATGGGTGAATGGAGAAAAGGAGATGACCTTTTCTATGTGTTGTTTGGGGCTTGGATGTGTGGTGGAGAAGGTTTAATGTATTTGGATTTTGGGGAGGATTAGAGCCGTGGTCAGGGTTTAGTTATGGTGAAGGGAAAGGAGAAGAAAAATGAGAGAAAGAAAGTGTGTGTGTGTGTGTGTGTGTGTCTAAAGGATGTGTATATTAGTGAGAGTAATTTAGGAATTTATAAAATTAAAATAACACTAGGAATAAATTAAATAATAATTTCATAAACCTTTTCAAATTCAAACAAATATTATTTTACCACATGCATCCTACAATATTAAAATACTTAAATTCTTGTTTCAAAAAGGACATTATTTTATTTCATTCAAAACTAGGTGGGAACATTTAAAACACATGGAGGGAAACTAAATTTTCCAGGATAATACCATATAAGCATATTTTATCACTTCAACTAATTAATCACAATTAGAGATATAATCATGCATTTTAATCATCAATATGCTAAAATTAAATATGGATGAATAATAAGTTAATTAACTATCAATCATACTTAATTATTTTTTTATAATTAACCTCAATAGGGCTCAAATAGAGTTAATAGGAGGTAATCAACCTTTTTAAGCCTATTTATCTATGCATATTATTCAAATATCACATAAATCAACTATAGTTAGGTTAACTAATAATGATTTTGGTCAGTCATCACCTTACACTCAACCAATCACCTTAAGGGGTATTAAGGTAATTGGTGTAGATGAAAATTAGGATGTTACATTACTCCCTTTATTGAAAAGAATTTTGCCCACAAAATTTGTTGCATGCGCGCAACAAAATCATCGTTATTGCTTTTACGACTCTAGCTTTCAGCTAGTCTTTTCGTGGCTCATCCCAAGTCACCCCTACTTGCTCTTTGGATTAAGCAAATGACTAGAATTTAGAGGTCAATTTCTCTACCGAAGGCTTGAAAGACATTGTGAAGGCTTGGGATTTAGGAAGGTCAACAAACATTTAGGACTTCTTCCCTTAACTTACACAATTTACAATAGTCAGGATTTATGAAATTTGAAAAAGACAGATAGGTTTAATGGGTATAACAAGTCAAAACAAGAAAAAGGAAGACATGTTTAGCTCATATAACAGGCAATACATGGTTGCCTACCAACCAAACTATGTAGAAACTCATATCTCATCTGGATTTTGGCAATACATACATGTGGGGTAGAATCAAGATCTATTATTCATGTAAGGTGACAATTTGAAAGAAACAAGATGTAAGCTTTAGAACCCTTCAGAAAGTATGAGCTATATTGTTTTGAATGACAACAAGGTCAATTTAAAGAAATGTTTTGAAGAATGACTTATGTCTACCTTGTGTTTCTTGACTAAGCTTAACAGGTATTTCCAAAATACACAAGCACGAACTTGAGCAAGAATAATTTCACTTTACATGTGCAAACATGTTTTATCTCGTGTTAAGAGATTGAGCTTAAATGAAGTGAATATTATATTGTGTGAAGTACGCTTACGTACATCAAGAAATGAAGTAAATCAAATCAAGAATAAGTAACCAAGGAAAGAGTTTTCAGAAAGTAGCATAGGACATCAGAAAGTACACTGAAGAATAAAGAAATTATACAAAATCTGATACCAATGTGTTACTCAGTCTTAAATCATCATAATCACAAATCATTTATCATCATAAACCAAGATTGAAGATAAAAAAACCAAAGACTCATCAAGGAACTGAAAGCATATGTCAAAAAGCTTACTTCAATGTGGAGTGTTGAATGCTATAGAAAAAGAAAGGAAATTTAAAATTCAAATTTCAAATCTCGAATCAAACCCAGTTTCAAAAATGGTATGTCATCTCTTTTACCTAATTGGTTAACTATCCTAGTTTCTAGAAGAAGGAGTTCAGAAAACATGATCAGAAAGTGAAAAAAAAGTTTCTATTAGATAACGACTTCTGCAACCGATGTGATGGATTGTTAGCCTACTCTTCTAGAATAACTTTCTAAGATACAAACGAATGATCTACACATGTCACTTGGAGATCTGATCAAAGGCAACATTCATGAAGGAAGACCGCTATAAATGGAGATGTTGTGCTCAAAAGCTGATGAGATAATTGAATATATAAGAGTGGAAACTCTGGAAAAATCTCTCCATACTTCCTATGATATTCTTCATATCATAAAATCAGTTTCCTTAAAGTGCAAAAATCTTTTTTCTAGTTCTTTAAATGTTTGTATACCTTTCCCTAGAAGAAATGTTAGAAAGAAGTCGCTCATGTTTTACCAGGTCTGTTTATTGAATATTTGTAAGGAAACTTAAGTGTAGGTTAGTTTGAGTGTCAACCCAAACACATAACCTTTGTATCCTTGATCCGATATTGATCAGTAAGACATAGATTGGAGAGGCTAAGGCAAAATTACTTGCAATGTAATCGTAGAGGCATTTTACTCATCACGGTTCATCTTGGAGAGGTTGGGAAGAACTACTTGAAACATGGTGATAGAGGCATTCTACTCATCATTGTTTAGCTTGGAGAGGCTGGGAAGACCTACCCTATTTGTGATAGTAAGGATTGTCTACTATTCATTGTAAGAGCTTAGGAAGGCTACTGTAAAGACTATCCTATTTTCTCCCTCATGTTGAGAACGTTGTTTAGTGAAATCTCAACATGTGTTGAGTACTAGATGTAGGCAGGTTTGGTCGAACCAGTATAAAAATATTTGTGTCATCTTTTCTTCTTCCTGATCTCTTATTTTTATGTTATGTGCTTTAATTTAATAACTGCTGAAATCCTGTTAAAGTTGCGTTATTATTGAAATGCTTCAGAGTTCTACTTTCTGAAACAACTAACCAGTATTTCGTTACACTTCAAGCTTAAAGCTTGATAGTATTTTTGTTAAATGTTTTAGATTTGAAGAAAGTACCAAAGTATGAGTCAACCCCCCTTTCTCATGCACTTTTTTACCTACACAAGACAGTCCAACTTTAAAGAATTTAGGGATAGAGCGACAAACATACCTAGACCATTATTTCAAAAGGAAGTGCATTCTCTTACAGAACAATCTAATAACATGTAGTTGACCTAGAACCAAATAATTGTAGAATCATTATCAACACCGACCACAATTAAATGAGTAGGATTAGAAGGAATAGGTTACAACACGTGCAAATATAGTGTCTCAAGCATCAATGCCATTTATTAATAGGCTTAGCAATGGAAACATAAACAAACTCAAACTAAGACTCGATCACGGGCAATACAAGGAGTTTGCAAAAATAAAGGGTATGAATGAAGAGCTCACACCAAAGGTAAATAATACAAGTAAATCTTTACCATAATGCTTTGATTTTTCTTCTCACGTGAAATTACCAAAATGCCCATAGGGTAGTTTAGTGTGGGAACTAATGATAACTAGCCTAAATCATCATCAAGAAGTTTCTTTATCTTAATTGATAGGATTATGTGATGATTAGATAATGTGTATTGGTAATTAAGTTTAAAAAGGGTAGTTAGCATTAATTAAGTTTAGTCAAGATTAATTGAGGATAAATAGGGTAGATTGAGATTTAGTTACATTAATTAATTGTAAGATAATTTAATTATCTTTCATTAATTTTAACCTCTTAATAATTAATTAAGCATAATCTAATCTTAATTAAGATTAATTAATGGAGAAAGAAAAAGTATGAGTTGGTACCAAAAAGCAAAAAGTAACCATTAACATGGTTTTTTTTTGTCGTATTCAAGTAATAGACAATTATCTCATCTTTTTTTATACTTTTAATTCAAAATTAATTACAACTAGCACATCAAGGGATAAATTTTGAATATTAAATCTTTTTAAAATTATTTTAATTCACAAAATCAACCTAGAGAAACCCTAAAATAATTTTTGAAAAGTTTCCAAACATGCCCCTAGCCCCCTAGCTGCAGCCACCCCCTAAACCCTGGGCCCCAATATGCCTCATTTTATTTATTTTTATTGGTCTTACAATCATAAGACACACATGCTTGGTTCAAAAAACGGAAAACATCTCCTAAACCCTCTCATCCTCTTGGTTTTTAATTTCAACCCCATTATCAAACTTCACAACATCATCATCATGGCCTTCATCCTCATCACCTAACCTTAACCTTAGCCGATACACTTACCAACTAAAGAGATCCATCAAGTTCACAAAACCCATTATTTTTTCGTTCATTACCATGGCTTTGTCTTGTTGGTAGGAGAAGAAAAATCTCTTCCAACATCTTGGTAGAGATTCTTACTGTCTTCATCATTCCAAGTTTGATTTTAGGTAGGGATCTTTTTGTTGTTGTCATCTTTTTCTTCTTCCTTTTTCATTATTTCTATTCTTTCAAAATGAAAGTTCAATCTTTTTTATTCTATTGTTTCAAAATAAAGGTTCAATCTTTTTATGTCTTGTTCTAAGCTTCTTGCTTAGGAAGCCACCTTTATGTTTCTAAAGTTGTTATATTAAATTTTAATTAGTTCAAAACCTATATTTCTATGTTCTTTGATGATCTAAGATGTTTTTGTGTAATTTAATTAGTCAAAGTTTGTTATTTTAAGACTCTTTAGTGATAAAAAGTATTTTCACTAATTGTAATCGGTTAAAATGTACTATTTTAGTGTTCTTCACATTTGAAAAGTGTTTTCCCTAAGTTTTAATCGGTGAGAACATCTATAAAAAGGTCATTTATGTTTTAATCGGTTTGTCTGTATAGAAATGTGTGTTAGAAGCTTAAAGTTAGTGTTTTGGTTCATAAAAATGTTTTTGAAATATTAGGAAATGGTGGTGATGGTGGTGGCCTAGGCTTTTAGGGTGGCCAAAACAAAGATTAAGATAAGGTCACCTAGGAGAATAGAATGTTGTGTGCTAGATCTCCTTATATGTTTGAGCTAGGTGCAAGTTATTTGCTTGATATGCTTTCTAAGATGTTGCCATGCGTTCATGGTTATTTGTTGCATTCATGACACTATGACCAAGTTAAAAGGCGCCCACTTTGGATAATTAGCTTTGTAAAGTTTAAAATTGAACCTTAATACATGTTCACTACTTTAAAAGCTAAAAATCAAAGGGGTAGAGAAGATAACTATGACATTTGTGTTGGAGTCGGAAAGCCCTACTTAGAACTTTATAAGTTTATCATCGCTATTTTCTTTCTTGTGTCATCTCTAGATGAGGGAGATGGCTTCATTAGTGATGTTCGTTTAGTTCCTGACATAGGAATTGCTCTATGACCAGATCTCAAAGCTTTACACTTAGTGGCTTAGTTCTCTGTTAAAGTGTACTTATCTCTGTGGCATCTATTTATCATTCTGGTGGATAGCTCATGGTTTTGCCATCCTCACTATTTGCCAATGATGATTTGTTGGAGCATATGCATCCTCTCTTCATGGGTTGTAGTCAAGCTTATGTGGCGCGTTCAATGGATTCCCTATCAGCAGTTGTGCTTTAGCTATTTTTCTCTTGTGGGTAGTGGCCATAGAGGTAGTCATGGCAATAGAAAGTCTTCAGCTTTGTGAACATGCTCACCCACATATGGGAGCACATGTGTTTCCCCCGGGCACGGCCAGTGTGATAGGATAGGGGTGTGGGGAGCTATAAGAACAATGGTTCATGTTCATACAAAGCTTCATAGAGATAGCTGTAACACCCTAAAAAAATTATTTAAAAATTAATTTGACCTTTAGGAGTCATAATTTCAAAAATCTAAAAGACATAGTAATGATGAGAATGATCCAATGGATCTGTAAAAAAATAAATAAATAGTAACTTAGTGGGCCCCACGGGCCTATCGGGACAGTCAAAACCCTAGAATTGAGGCTTGAAGATGTCCAAAACTAAGAAATTATAGGATTAAAATTAGAAATGGGTAGAAATAAAGATTTTATACCTAGATTTAATTTTCAGGCAAAGTTTGATTACCGAGTATATTGTTTTACCCGTTTGGTAAAATTTCAGTGTGTGATTTCTAACACCGAAAGATAGTTGAATCATTAGAAATGGATAATGCATATCCATTCAAGATAAGTGGAAGGCTAAGATATAATCTTGAATTAAAAGATTAAATCCTAGCCATCCATTTTATTTTCTTTATTTAAGAATTATGTATTTATATTATATAATATCTAAACTATCATTACATGATAAATACAAAGCCCATCTTCTTCAATGTACCACAAGACATTCTCGACCATGCAAAGAGCACACATCCACTCCATTTTTCTTCTTCAAAAACCATGAAAACTTTATCTAAGTCCTTGCCTAGACTTGATAAAACCACAAACTCTATTTACAAAACTTGTTATACTCATCAATACCTACAAAACTAACCGATTAGAATTTGAATCCATAAACCTTTTCTACTTTGAGAGCTCACAAACTACTGTAAAACGAAGGGTTTGGTGTTGGTTTAGAGGCTTTGAAGTGAATAGAATCTGTCTTGGACCATCTTAGAGCCAAGGATACACTACTTTCCAAGAGTAGGGTTTATTGTCTTGTTTAATGAAATTTTGTTTCTTGTAGATTTTGATGGTTTAAAATTGACACTTTCTAGTTCTATTGTGTGATTACACACACACATGTGTGTATATGTATTTCCTTTAGTGGATTAGTTTGTTGTTGTGGAAAAATCATTTTTGTAAAAAGAGATATTGATGGTTTGAAATGCAGAATAAATTGTGCTACGAATATGTGAAATCTGCCATTGTGTTGAAAATGAATTAATGCTTTGAATTGATGAAATAATTGTAAACTCCAGAACCCTTCAGAAAGTATGAGTTTAAATGTTTTGATTGACAACAAAGCTAATTTAAAGAAAATATTTTGAAGAATTACTAACGGCTACCTTGAGTTTCTTGACAAAGCATAACAGGTTAATCCGGTTTGTATCTCACGGACTTAAAGCAAGATTAATATTTTTCTTTCCATGTGTAAACATGTTTTATCTCATGGAAAGAGATTAAACTAAATAGAAAGTGAATATTATGTCAAGCAATGAATGTGTATACAGATTAAAGCATAATACAGACTTAAAGCAAGAATAATGTTTCTCTTTGCATGCGCAAGCATGATTTATCTCATGGGAAGAGATTAAGTTGAAAAAAAAATTAATGTTATTTCAAGCAAAGAACGTATTCATGTTTACAGACCAAAGGCATATAAGCAAACTTGAATCAGGAATAATTTCACTACACATGAGAAATCATGTATATCTCAAGAGAGGATATCACGCTTAAAAAAGTGAACATTATCACATGGAAAGAAAGTGTAAATTCTTGAGGATTAAAGCAGTTCAAGCCAAAGATCAAGAAACTAAGGAAAGAATCTTCAGAAAGTAGCACGGGACATCAGAAAGTACACCCAAGATGAAGAAATCAATTCACGTCTAAGAGTAATGTGTTACTCAGTCATCAATCAATGCAATCACAAAGAAATCATCATCAAACAACTAAGATTGAAGATTGTAAGATCAAAGAAAAATTAGAGAGATTGATTATGCCATCAGAAAGCTTACTTTACTGTGGAGTACAAAATGCTGAGGAAAATGGAGGGAAAATTCAAATTTCAAAATTCAAATCTGGAATCAGACCCAGTGTTGTAATTGGTACGTCATCTCTTTTGCCTAATTGATTCATGATCATATCTTCTAGAAGAAGGAGTTTAGAAACCATGGTCAGAAAGTAAAAGGAAAAATGAGCACATCAGAAACCTCTTTAATACAATAGCTTCTGCAACCGATGTGACAAGTCTGTCAGCCTACCTCTCTAAAGTAACATTCTAAGACACAACTGATGATCTACATATGTCACTTGGAGATCTGATCAAAGGCAACAGTTATGAAGATGGACCTGTATAAATAGAGATGGCATACATAAATGAAAATAAGAGAGTTAAAGATATAATAGCATAAATGTTGAAAAAATCTCTTCACACTTCCTGTGCTATTCATCATATTATGTAATCAATCATCTTAAAGTGTAAAAATCTTCTTTCCTTAGTCTGTAATGATTTGTATGCTCTTCTTATGAAGAGATATGAGAAAGGAGTCGCTCATGTTTCCCAGGTCTATATTAGCAAATATTCTTAAGAAAACATGAGTATAGGTTAGTTTGAATGGCAACCCAAACACTTAACCTTTGTAACCTTAATCTGGTAGTGATTAGCGTGAGACATAGTTTGGAGAGGCTAAGGTAAAACTACTTGCAATGGGATAGCAAAGGTATTTGCTTATCACAGTTCAACTTGGAAAGACTAGTTCAAGACTACTTATAACATGGTAGTAGAAGTTGTCTACAGGCCACAATTCAGCTTGGAAAGGCTAGTTCAGAACTACTTGGTTCAACTTGAAGAGGCTAGTACAGAACTACTTAGTTAAGTCTCAGTTAAGGTTAGTCACTGTGCAAGTTAGAGCTTAGGAAGGTTATTGTAAAGACTATCCATTTATTTTCTTAGGTTGAGAAAGTTTTTGTTTAATGAAATCTAAACATGTGTTGAGTATTGGATGTAGGCAAGTTAGTCGAACCAGTATAAAAATACTTGTGTTCATCATTCTCTTCCCAAACCTTTTATTTTCATGTTATGCACCTTAAGTTAATTATTAATCAAGTATCGTTAAAATGCATAACTACTATTAAGCTTCAGAAACCTCCTTTCTAAAACATCTAACCACTATTTTGCTGCACTTCAAACTTCATGCTTGATAGTATGTTTTATGTCAAATATTTCAGATTTAAAAGAAGACTTCAAAAAGCACGATTCAAACCCTCTTCTCGTCCACTCTTTTACCAGGAATAATGGTATTTGGTACTAGTATGACATACACACATGAATACGAATATGAATGATTCAGCTTGTGAGCTTATTGATGAGGTTAGGCACACATAGATATGAATGTTTCTTACAATGGCGTATATTCAAAAGAAAAGCATAAGATTATATTTCTTGGGCTGGAGAAAGTAAATCTAGTTCATCAGAGACAACAAACCTGACTACCCTTGAATTGAGTCGAGGAAAGTAAACCTGGCTAGGAATAGGTCTATATGATAATTGGAGAATGTAAATTCAATTATCATGTATGGGACTAAGCTCAGTCCTAAAAAGCAGTCTATTACCCATTATTGTCATGCTACCGATGGCGATACGTAACGTCCAGACGTGACAAGATTAGTCAAGGGTCAAGACGAGTTACAATAGTAATTGTTATATGTAGTCCTTGATCCTACGTGGTGAGTAAAGAATTTTAGTATCAATATTGAGACCAATATGTTTGAGTTGTGATTTAGTAATATATGGTTTATATGATATTGAGTAGTATGACATATGCATATTAGGTGATTGAATAATAAAAGAAACCGACTTCAGAAGAATGAGTTTTGAACTTTAAAATGAACCTTTGATATATGTTGCATGCACATATTTTCTTAATAAACCAAAGTGGTTGGGACAATGACGATGACATTAATTTAATTATATGTTTTGGGGAAAACCCTACTGAGAATTTTAGAATTCTCACCCCTATCTGTTTGTGTTTTCATGTCATCTCCAGGTTGATCTAGAAGACAATGAGGCCGCTACAAGCAAGAATAAATTGTAAATTGCAGTAGTTAGTGATGGAGACATGTAGCTATTGTACTTAGATATAGGGATATGTTTGAAAATATAATAGATAACATATGTGTATTAAAGCTCACAATAGAGCTTTCTTTTGTACTTAACTTTGTATTAAATGAAAACTATAACACCCCAATTTTTCCTGCTTAGCAAAAATAACCAAAATATCCCTAGGTCATTTTTGGGTGAAAATCAAGGTCAACTAACCCCGGCCACCCCCAAAAAGATATTTTAATATTAGGAATAAGTCATGTAAGGATTAGACTGTAATCTGTGCGAAAATCGCAATCTGCGATTTTTCCAGTGTGAAAATAACTAAAATGCCCCTGAGATCATTTTTTCCTGGAAATCGAGGACAGTCAACCCAAGCTATCCTCAAGGGGTAAATTTAATGTTTGATGGGGATTGGATGTGTTAGAAATAATAATAGAGATGAAAATTTCAATTTCTGGACTTTCTATGCAAAATAACCAAAATACCCTTGCAGTGATTTAATGTGGGATAAAGTGCACCGAACCCTATCAGTACTCGGAGGTTGGAAATGTCAATCATAAGGGATGTACAATGTCTAGAAAGGTTCGGGTGGTCTCGGGGAGTTTTGGAGCAAAATTACCATTTTACCTCTACTTAGTGCAAAATGAACTTAGTTAAGTAATTAAGGAAACATAGATAACATTAGACTCTAATTAAAGATAAATTAATTTAATTATTAATCTTGAGTCCAAATAATTAATTGAAGTTAATTAACGGCTAAGATTGCTTAGGGAAAGTCAAAATCCATTCTTAATCAAAGAATTCTTAAGACACAAAGAAAGTTAAAAAGATTAATAGGGTTTTCTCTCTGTATTTCCTCAAAATTAGGAGTTGTTCCCATTTGAATTTCAAATTAATCATGCTTATTTCAACTAAAAAGGCAAGAAAACTCTAATCATGTGTTGAAATTCCTAAACACATCATTACTAACTCAAACACTTAATTACCAATCCTTAAACCGTTGCCTAATCAAACTTACCTCTAATTCATGTCCTAAACTACAAGGAAAATAAAATTTTCCCTCACCAAATAGCCATGAAGGTCGTAGCCTTTCCTCCCATTTTCACCTTATATTTTAATTTTTCTCATACACTAACACCCAAAGAACTCTCATTTTTACCACTCACTTTTTTGGCCAAGTTTTGTGTCAAAAAAAAAAGAGCTCTTGAAAACTCTCTCAACTCAAGCTTTCTTTCCTCCTCCACCTCCAAGAAAACCACCACCCTTAACCTCCTTTCAACCTCAAACCACCACTCCTCCACCATAAACGACCTCCAAGACATATAACATTTCCATTCCCAAGCTTAACGACATAAGAAAAATCCTTCCTCTCATTCTTCTCCTCTTGGCCGAACCCACGCTTGCTCCAAAGAGAAGATTTTTCCTTCTCATTCCAACTCTCAACGTAACACCCTAATTTTTAACCCAATACTCTAGAACATATTAGGCTAATCATTAGACTATTACTTCTTAGTCTCATCATTTTAATAAAATACTTAGCGGAAAATTACGGGTAAAATTTTTTTTTTGAAAACATAAAGCAAAGTGAGAGCCGCGAACTTAGCTAATCGAATAACAGAAATGTAAAGCACGCGCAACAACCATTATAAATCATAGAGTAAAGCATATAATCAAGAAACAATGATCAAGGTAAACAAAGAAACATTTCATTAATAATAGCATAGTTGAGGTACATAGCTAGTCATACCCTAAGAACGGGCAGAGCTTGTAATACATCGGAAATAAAATACAACATAAAACAAGAAAGCAGAAGTAAACCGTCACTACCCAAGTGCACCTATGGTGGATAACCTCGAGACAAAAGAAAGTTTATCCACTCTACATGTGGATGTGTGCACTAAGCCTCCCCTACGGCGTCGACTACTGGAACCCGGGAAACGGTGGAGTGTAACTAATCCATGGACGCAGGGCAGCAGGAGTGGGTACACGTGAAGACTGAGCGTCAGCTCCTCGATAAGGGCGCCTCTCGGCTCGCCTAGCTATCCTCGGCTGTGTGACGGTCTCCTCGTTCTCGTCGCGCACGAACTGAGGTGTGGGAGGGGAGCTCTCGCTATATATGTGTGTCGGCGGGTCCTCGAATAGGTCGTCCTCCGAGCTCGAGGACCGAGGTACGTAGTCCTGGAAGTCTCGAGGCATCAAACCTCCAGTATACGTCCGCAGAATCCTCTTGTCTCGTATCCGGGAATGCTCGAAAACCATCATGTCGTCGTAGGGAGACATCGGGGAGAAACGGTAGCTCTGTACAAGGTGTGCAAAGGGGCGTCCAATGAACATGAAGACTCACACGGTACACTGCCCCTCAAAATGATATGACCCGTGGTCCGGGTCATAGTGCACCTCCCAAGTAGGCGTGTCAATGAAAAGCATGAACGTCGCCATCGGTGTCTGAAGATGTGACGGAAGAAAGAAGAGAAAGGAGTGAGAATTCTTGCTAAAGAATCTCAGTAGGAGTCTCCTATCCTAGGGTTACATCGTTCACATCCTCAGGAACCTTGGATTTAATTACGAAATAGTGATCATGCATTTAAGGTTCGATTTAGGGTTTTCCAAAACTAATTATCCAAGGTCCATTCCTTTTAGCATGCATCTAGATGTCATGAATGTAACATATCATATCATGGATGCATGTCAATACTTGAGCACATAAAACAACACATCAAAGCATGTAAACATAAACCATGTGGCATAAGGGCATATATCTTTCAAGTGAATCATTCCTCAACATTCGTGACATCAATCATGGTACTTTAGCATAATAAGCCACCCTAAAAATAACTAGGTTATGAGCTCATACCTCAACTAGTCATCACTAGCTCTTGCTTATTATCTGAATAAGCGAAACATAAATAATAATAATCCCGACTCCTAAGTACGGGTAGGGGGCATGGATCACCTCTGTTAGGATATACCCTCTTTGAAACGCTTTGCAGGCACTAGGCCACAGCAATTTGTCCGCTTTGGTAGGCTGCATCTACTCATACCCTCACGGATTTGTCTCCCTTGGGGGTGCTCGGCCGAACCGGTGTCACCCAGGGTTTTCCATTCATATGGTACTTTTAAACATTTCTTTAACCCTTTAAGGTTTGATGGAAATTTGGCAACATAACAGCTGTTAAACTGAATTTCCTTCAAACTGCCACAAGCTAAATCACATAACATGTTCTCATGAAACCTCATGCTATGATAAACTTTAACATTTTCATCAATCATTTTCTCATGCATCAAGCACATCTCATCACATCATTTCATCATATAACACGTCATAGCTTTGACAACTTTCTTAGTGTCTTATGCATTGACCCTTAAGGTCCTCAACTTATATTCTAAGTTATAATCATCAAACCTAATCTCTCGGGAACTTATAAGGTCTTAACTAAGTATTTCTCACCTCACACTATGGTCAAGAACATCTCTAAAACCTCAAGGATGCAGAATTCATAATCCTAACTTTACGGGTACCTAGGAGTCACAACAATGACCCTTTCTAAGTCCAGTTTGTTCCTAAGGCTTCAAGATCAAGTCCTAAACTATTTATGAGTCATTCCTACACATTTAAAATAATTTAAAACCATGATTATCATTACTAAACGTTTCTGGACAGAATCCAGAAAATTCAAACATTAAGGGATCTAAAACTCTCAAATTAATTCCTTTCTAGTTTCTAACTTCTCTTATCTTTTACATATGAGTTTTAACATTAATTATACTCAAACATAGGCATATTATCACCATTAAAACAGCTCATACAGTGGCAAATAATAGCAAGGCAAAACCGAAACAACCATTCTCCATAAAGGCATAAAACCCAATTTCTAAAGCACACAAAATACTAGTTTCTCTTGGAACCTTTTTAAAACTTTCAAAACTCATTTATAAACATTTTTAACATCTAAAATCATCAAAATGTTCATGAGGGCAGTAGCTAAATCAAACTTGTCTCAAGAGGTCCTAAATTCATAAAACTTAGTTCTATACATTCCTTAGTTTCATAAAAGCTTAGAAAAATTATGAAACATAGTTTTCAATACTTAGAAACATCAAAACCTCTTAGGGCCGAAATATGAACCAAAGGAAACAAATATTTTTAGACCTTTGTTTGAGACAACAATGGGCAAGTCTTTGAGCTCTAGGTTCATTTAAGTGATGACATAAAAATAAACATGCTCATGCACTTGTTTTAGCTTGCATTAGAAAGTAAAGTGATAGCATAAAATAAACATGAGATGCAACTCATTATTATCTTGGTATTAAGTGAGAACTTGAAATATAAACATGATAATGAATAGCTTGAAACATAAACATGATAATGCAAGGTTCACTTATTATCTTGATACTTAGTGATAGCAAGGAAAGTAAACATGATGTGCATAACATAAAAGTAAACATGATGCAAGGTTCATTTTATGGTTAGCTAGAGCTCATCCAATACTTTAACAAAATAACAACCCAACATATATCTCATTACAAAGAGAGCTTTAGAGTTCTTGAACTAAGTTCTCAAAGGAACCATGAGGTTCTTGAATATCATCATCAAGCTCAAGATAAATAAACTTCCAAAACAAAACAAAACAAAATCTCAAGGATCAAAGTACCAAAACCGAAAACCTTACAAAGGAAAAGAAAATGAAACTAAGTCAAGTTCTTTATTAAATACCCAAAAACCCCTATCTAGAGAAAGATCTCTAGAACGTGCTGGCCAACTTTAAGGTTGACAAGGGTAGGCTTGGGCTTTTAGAAATCCTTAAATTAATTTTCTTAAGTTGAAAAACCATGTGAGCTAGATATCATATAGATGAAGTTATAAGAAAAGGAAAACTCAAGCTTTAGAGGTTTCTTTGAGATGAACACAAGGTCATCATCTAGAAACTCTCATCGTCAAGCTATCATGCTCATAATCATGGCCTCATGGCCGAAATGAAAGGAAAACAAAGAACCAAGGAAAAGTTTCAAAATAAATCCAAGAGAAAGCTAGAGAAACTCATTTTTCAAGAAACGAAGTTTAGAAAAACACTCATACCTAGAGTGAAGATGAAAACTTGAACTCTTTGAAAAGGAAAACAAGATGATGAGCTCTGTAACACCCTAATATTTAACTCAACACGCCTAGGACGCATTTAAGTTAATTATTAGTTATTACTATTTTGTTCCAGTCTTTAACTTAAACCATTGAAAATACTTTAGCAAAAAATATGGTAAAATTTTTTTTTTTTTAAATACAAAACGTGAGTTGCGCATACTAACTAATTTGTATCAACCACCTTACCTATAAAAGTAAAAAGATAACATCGAGTCACATATAAATATGAAATACCTCGCTCAATTAATATAACGACACCATTATAAATAATGATCGTTCCTTACTGAATACCCAAAACTTACAGGAAACAAAGCAACACATCACTGACATAAATCAAGACAAATACATTAGTCCAACAAAAATTATCATGCAAATAAAAACTTAACAAACTAGCATAAGATTTTTCTCCCACGTTTCCTACCGGAGTGTCTAGAATGGATTCTGCAGTCGGCTCATCATGAGAGGCAAGACGCCTCATAGGTAGAACATGAGCACTCGATTTGATCGTGGCTCCTCTCGTTGCGTGGATAGTAGCTTCTCCATTGCTATCGCATCTCCGCTCCATAGAGGCGCAGGAGCAAATTTGCTCAATAGTGATCGGATGGTATATCCTCGATGGGTCGGACCTACCTAACCAAAGAGCGAGGTGGTGACCTTGGTGTATAGTCGTGGAAATCTCGAACCACGATACGTAAAGGTCGAGAAAATCACGAGGACGCGGTTGTGCATGCTCGAAAGCAAGGTCATCCGAAAAAGGGGCGGTAGGAGAAAACCACATACTAGAAACAGGGTATGCAAAAGGACGATCCATGAACACATACAAACGAACGGCAAAACGAAACATAAAATAGTATGATCTAGTTGGCCTAAATGCATTTCCCATGAAGGGGCATCAACATAAATCACTTAACGCCGCCATCTACCTCTCAAGACGAGATGGAAAGAAATAAAGAAGGAGGAGAATCTATAAAAAGAATCTCAGAGGGCCTCCGCCTCCTAATATGTGTGTCGCTCATCATCGCCCCCAGAACCTCAAGTTTCATTATGAAAAATGTGGGCATATATAAGGTTTATTTATTAAGTTCCAAATACCATTAGCCGAGGCCCGTATCTTTTAACATGAGTCTTGATGTCATGTATGCATCATACTATTATCATGAATGCATGTCAATGCCATATACATTATAACATAAGAGTTCATATATAAATGCATCATGACATAAAGAACATAAATTCCTTTGATATAACTTTTCCTTAATATGTTTTTAGGTGACTTAAATTTCTCAATCTTTTTCATTGGGGAAACCACCCTATAATTTCTCTCCTCTTGAGAGTTCTAGGTTATGAGCTCATACCTAACTAGTCGTTACTAGTATACACTTATCCTCTCGATAAGTTAATTCCCGACTCCCAAAGTACGGGTTAGGGGGTTTAGGAACACCTTTCATAACCATTAATTCCTGGAGTCTAGAGGATCATTTCCATATGTCTTATGTCACCTTTTCATCTTAGTATGTTATTCATAGATGCAAGCACAAACATATAATCATAGCTTATCCTTTAATATATCATGCTTATAGAACTCTTAAATATGCATCTCAATTAATCAATCATACACATAGCATGCTACAATTCATCAAGTAATTGATCATATAAGTATGCATATATACATATAAGTATGCATATATACATTTATATAAGCATGCTATTATCAAATATCTCATGAAAGTGAACATACTTAACAGGATAGATGCCATATATTAATGATCGCCAATTGCATAAAACAAGAATTAAGCATGCATAATCCTTAATTAGTAACAAAGCACAAATATCATAAGTCATATAAATTTCGACTAAAACACATGAATATGGCTTCCATAAGATATTGATTTATGCTAACCTCCTCAAGTTATCAATATTTACACTTAAGCCCAAAAGAGGGTCTAAACTGCAATTTCTCAAAGATTGCGGTCAAAACGTAATTTTTTCTTTTTAACATATTTCCTCAAACCAATGATCCTCAAAATTTCTCTATACTTTTAAGAGACCCATAACAACTAGAATTCATTTAAGTTCATCATAGAAACCATCTATGGTCATAGACTAAATTTTGCCACACTTTAGGGGTCAAAGTGCAAAATCACTCATTTTTCACCCTTAACAATTACCGAAACTTCTAAAACTTTTTCTAAACATCGTAAATGGTATTTTGATTACATGGATACATTTAACATCATTAATAACTCGAATTAAAGTCATTTGGCTGAAATTACATAATTGATAATTCAAAACACAACTTTCTGCATTTTGCAAAACGGCCCAAATTAACACTTGTAATTATTCTTTTATACATCTAAGATACCAAAAATAATTTTTACAACAATGATTAATGATTATTATGCCTATGAACAGTACCCTACAGTGATGAACAGTTCAAGATAGTAATGAATAGTACCAGAAAATTATTTTTTTCTAAATTTCCTAAAATTACAATTTTGATCCTTTCTAGATAATATTTTTCCTTGTTACTTGATTTAAGACTTAGGAAACACTTAAAAATTATTTTTACCACTTAGCATGACCAAATATTAATACCAAATAGAGAGCAAATCACAAGGTTTAATAACAAATCTTTTTGCTCATGAAAATGCTATTTTTACTATCTTTTAAGTTTCAAGACTTGTAAAACTTCTAAAGCACAACTTACTAAAATTCCAAAACACAAGGTTTGAACTATAAAATGAAATAAAAGTTATCTTAACCTCACCATCATATCATGGCTAAAAATACATATCCATTAGCATAGCCATGAAATAAAATTTTTATTTAAGATCCAAGGACAATTTTTGAGCTTTAAGATCTTAGGTGATAACCAAAAGTAAACATGCTATGCAACCTCATTTTTTAATCTTTAACATTATAAGGTGATGACTTGAAAATATAAATATAATGTGCAAGGCTTGAATTATAAACATGAGATGCACATTCATTATTAAGTCTTTAAAATTTAGTGATGACTTGAAATAAATATGATATGCAAGACTTGAAAATTAAACATGATAATGCAAATCCATTTCTTTAATCTTTTAGATTTAAGGTGATGGCTTGAAAAATAAATATAATATGCAAGGCATTGAAACATAAACATGAGATGCAAGAGCTTGAAATTTAAACATGAGTGCAAGTCCATTTTATATCTTGTTTACTTAAAGCTCAAAAACTTTACAAGATTAAATTCTTGTTCCTAATAGATCTTAAATATTAGTAAGCATTAGAGTCCTTTATTACCAAGGTTCCAAGAGCCTTATTTCTTAAATTTGTTATCAAGCCATGGTCATCATAAAAATTCAAGGATTTAAAGAAGAAGAAGGTGAGAAAGAATATGAAATGAACTCCCTACCAAGTTGTTTCTTGTTAAATAAAGAAAGCTTGATCTTCTATGATAAATCAAGAACCAAAATTATGGTCCTAATGCTTGTGATATTTCAGCCAAGAAGGTTGGAGTGGAGGATGGATTTTTCTTGTGTTCTAGTGCTTAGAAATGGAAAGTTTAGGTGTTTATGAGTTGGTTTATGGTTGGAATATGTATGCTTGAGGTTTATAGCTTGGTTAAAGGTTGGAAATGGAGTCTCTTGAGTAAGAATAAGGAAGGAAAAGAAAGCTTGAATTCTTGAGAGAATTAGAGAACTTTGAGCACACTTTGAGTAAGAAAACTATCAAGTAAGAAAATGCTAAGGCCAAGAGTGTTTTTGTGAACATTTTAGCAATGGAAGAGCATGTATTTATAGCTCCATGAAGGCTGTTTGGCCGTAGCCTAAAGGCTGGAAAAATGGAGGATTTATTTCATTTTTTTGGTTAAAGAAAACTTTAGAAAAAGAAAGCTTATGGTATTGTAATGATTTTGCACATGTATAATGCATGGAAATGCTAAAATATGATGCAGGTGGGAGACATCTTGGCTGCTTACATTATGGCTGAAATGGGTGGGTTTTCTTTTGATTAAACATAACCATAAATAATGCAAAAGAAAGCTAAAGGTGTGGTGTCATTGTTGGATATGTTTTTATGTTGGAAAATCAATAAATCATGATGCACAAGGAAGCATGTGGCCGCTAGTTTCTAGTCATTATAGGATCATATTTGTGTTCTTTAATAAGTGGTAAAACATGTATTAGATGTATAATTACTTAGGTAAAAGATTAGAAATTGATAGATTATTGAAAATGGTAAAAGGTTAAGCATTTAGGACTAATCAAAGTAAGGTAAAAGAATAATCATATACTAGTAATTGAATTTAATTTCAAATGAGTAAAAATAAATTAGTAACATAAATCTCTAAGCTAGATGTTACCCAAACCGTAATTCTTAACTTTTGATCTTAACATTTCGCTAATTCTATGAGTTCTTGTAATTAAGGGAAAAGGTGATTTATTTTTTTGACCATAGGTAATCTTAGGTTTAATTACCTCTAGTAATTATTTTTAACCTTAGGTAATTAATTTTTAACTTAAGGTTAATGAATGAAATCAATTTGAGTCCAATTTGGGCTTTAACATATCTTCAATTACACAAGAAATCTTATTTAGCTCAAGTAGGGGTAAAAAGGTAATTTCATGTAAATACTTTCCAGAATTATCTAGACACTTCTAAATATCAAGTTATACTTGTAATAAACATTTTTAAACTTTTCGGGTAGTAACTGGGTTCACGGATTACTCAATTTTGCACTAAGTTACCATAGTGGTAATTTGGTAATTTTTTACATACAGTAAAAATTGGGAGTTGAGATTTTTACCATGACATCAACATAACACAAATAATCCCCTTCAAACATAAGATTATCCCCTTGATGATAGCCGGGATTGGTTATCTTTGATTTTTGGGCAAAAGTGACCTCAGGGGCAATTTGGTCATTTGTGCTCAGAAAAATCGGGATTTGTAATTTTTGCACCGATTGTTACTCAGGCCTCATATAATATTGTTCTAATGTTAAATTCCTTATTAAGGATTGTTCACCTTCAATTCTCATGCAAAAATTTACCTAGGGGCATTTTGGTAATTTTACATAGCAGTAAAAATCAGGGCGTTACAAGCTCCTCCAAGAGGCAAGATAGCTTCGGCCTTGTGGAGAGGAAAAGAAAGGAAATGTGTTCTTGGTGAGTTTGTGTTTGAGAATGGAAGTTTAGGTGTTTGTATGATGATCTAAGGTGGTGGGGTGGTGTTTCAAAGTTATGAGATGATTATGTGATGAGAAGATGAAGAAGATGAAGATGAAAAAAAAGGAAGAACTCTCTTGAAACTTGAGAGAAAAAGAAAGAACTCAAGAAAGCTTAGGAAAACTAAAAGTGTGCAAATGAACTAAAGTGTTTGCATGTGTTTCTAGGCAAGGTATTTATAGAGAATGAAAACAAATGAAGGCTCAAAGAGGAGGAGGGTAACCGTGTGGCTTTGGAGGGAAAAGGAAGAGAAAATATCTTTTACACAAGGTCATTCAAGCATGGTTTGAAGTATGGAAGCTATGATACAAAGTATGGCTTGATGTGAGTGAATTTCCTATTAATTTTTGAATGAAATTAGGCTTCTAGAAACTTGACATGGCTGGAACTTTTCTAGCCACAAATAAATGGAGAAAATGGGCTATTTTAATTAGTTATTCATTTCGAAAATCAAGCTTGATTGAAAGTTATGACAAGGTATAGTGTATGTGACTTGAGGTATGGCCTTGGAATGTTGAAAAATTGAACATGTGATGCATATGGGAGCATGGAGGTCTCGGCCAAACCTGGTACAGAAATGGGGGGAGGATTTGATCATCTAATTGGGTGTTAATGGTAGGTTTAGATGTGTATTAGCTTAGGTACAAGGTTAGGAATAATTAAGCTTAAGTTTAGGTAACTAAGAATGTGATTTAAGGGTTTTATGACAAGATTAGGAGTGCTCATACATCATTAGAGAATTAAAAACTCATTTGTGAATAAACAATGTGTAACACAAATCCATGATTTAAGGAATTGGAAAGAGAAAATACTATTCAAGATTCCATGACTAGGAGTCTTGAATTTAAAATATGATTTTAAGTTGTAATTAAGCACTTTTAGGTTCTAATCAACTTTAATAAATTATTTTGACTCAAGATTAATTATGAAAATTAATTAACCTTCGATTAGAGCCTAATATTGCTTAGGTTTGCTTAATCACATGATTAAACGTAAAAACATGAAACTATGGGCAAAACTGTAATTTTGCACTAATTTCGCCCGGGACTTTCGGGTCCAAAACTAAGGTTACAGTCTACATAAAAACGCCTTTTAAAACTATCTGGAGAAGTTTCGGGTTCATCCGGCACTTGCAAACGGGTAAAACACCGCAGGGGCGTTTTGGTCATTTTGACCTGAAAACTCAAAAAACGAGATTTTCAATCCCGGAAAGATACACAAGTCATCTAATCCCCTTCCATCATTGATTTTGCCCTTCGAGTACTGCCGGACCGGCTTTCCTCGAATTCCGGACCGAAAATGACCTCAGGGGCATTTTGGTCATTTTTACTTTAACAGAAAATCGGGGCGTTACACTCAAGACCAAGCTTTCTCTTCTCCAACAAGAAAACAACGTTGGTAAGGTTTTTATTTTGAGTTTCTTTCTCTTTTCCTTACTTTATTTTGGCTTTGATGATGAAGGAATGGAAAAGATCATCCCTTCATTGTGGTGTTTTCTTTCTCTCCATTTTCTGTTCGATCTCTCCCTTTTCTTCCTTTTTCTTTTTGGTTTTGGACTTCTTTGGTTTTAGTTGATGATGGGAGTTTGAGATCAGGGCTTGATGATGAGTATCTTGATGACGGTTTTGACACCACCATGTTTTATGACCTCTAAAGCCCAAGTTTTGGTTCTTTCTATTCGGTTTTCATGGAACATGTAAAATGGAATACTTTGTTTTTTTTCTTTCTTGGTTACCTTTTCTTTGATGTTCAAAGCTAAAGCTTGATGATGATGAATCTTGATAGTGGTTGTGAAACCACCATATGTTGGACATTTAGAGCTTGAGTTTTGGTTTTGGTTCCAAGGAAATATAAGAAAATGAAATGCTTGTTGGTTTCTTTGATGACTTTCTTTGAGCTTGATGTTAAGTCCAAGGAAGTGAGGTTCTTGGAACCATGGAGAATAAGGACTCTAGAGCTCACTATGTTTAAGATTTATTGGGGACAAGATTCTAATCTTGAAAAGTCTTGAGCTTTAAGTGAATAAGATGTAAAAATGGATTTGCATTCATATTTATTTTCAAATCATCACCTTAATCTTAAAGGTAAAAATGGATTTGCGTAGCATATTTATTTTTAAGCTATCACCTTAAATCCTCGAGATAAAAATGGACTTGTATAGCATGTTTACTTTCAATTCATCACCTTAAACCTTAAAGATAAAAATAGATTTGCATAGTATGTTTACTTTTGGGCCATCACTTTAAATCTTAAAGACAAAAATAGACTTGCATAGCATGTTTACTTTCAAGCCATCACCTTAACTCTTGAAGATAAAAATAGCTTGCATAGCGTATTTACTTTCAAGTCATCACCTAAGACTTTAAAGCTCAAGACTTGCCCATGCATCTTAAATGAAAATTTTAAACCATGGGCACACTCTTGTGTATGCATTCAGCCATGACATGATGATGGGGTTGAAATGGATTTCATTTGATTTTAAGATCAAATCTTGTGTCTTAGAACTATTGCAAGTTGTGCCTTAGAAATTTTGCAAGCCTTAGAATAGTAAAAATAGTATTTTCATGAGCAAAAGAATTATTAATGAAACTTGGGTTTTGGTTACTGATTTGGTGTTATTATTTGGGTATTCAAAGGGGTAAAAATAGTTTCAAGTGCTTCCTATGTCTCAAATCAAGTTGTGAGAAAAACTAGTAACTAGAAAGGATCAAAATATGATTTTCAAATGATTTTAGAACCAAATTTTCATACCACCTTATTTCTGTAAGGTGCTGTTTGGAGGGGGTTCTAATGTGAACAAATTGATAATAATTGTTGTAAAAATTATTTTTAGTATCCTAAGAATAACTCGTAACAAGAATAGATCAAAGATACAATTTCTAACGCTCTTAGGAAATGGAATTTTAGCTACTGCCTTGAAATTATGAGTTCTGTAAAGAGATGTTTGGGATTATTTAAATGTGTATAAATTACTAGTAGCTGATGTAAAAATTATTTCAAGCACTTTGAGAAAGACTACAAACTAAAAAGAACCGAAAATGGGGTTTTGGAGACTTCTAGAAATTGAAATTTATGGCTATTGTTTCAACAACATTGTTTCAGTAAATATTTTGTTTGGGACTGAATTTAAGTGTAAAAATTTCTATTTGTGGCAGTAAAAATTAATTTTAGCATCTTCGAAAAAACTAGTAATTAGAAATGGTTAAAAACGTAACTTCTAAAATCCCAAAACTGTTTATTTTAAAAACACTGCCCAAACTGTCCATCATTATTTGAAAATGATTATGAGGTTAAAAGTTAGTGGAAATCATTGTGGTTGGCCTCTTAGATGCCTAAAAGAATAATTACGGTAATTAGGTTAAGCCAAGTTGTAGTTTAACCCATGTGAGACCAAAGTGTAACTACCAACAACTTGGGAATATATATATATATATATATCCTGATGAGCATAGCATGTGCATTAGCTGAGCCTGGTCCTTGATTCTGGCGTACTGGGTAGGAACATGTTTACCTTTCAGTAAAATGATGATGATATGTGCTTATGGATATATGAAAGTAAGGCATGATTATGTGATTAATTATGGCATGTTATGATTATGATTGGATGATTAAGATGCATGTCGGATATGATATATGACCTAAAATAGATTTGGGGAAAATCCTCTCCCAGTTGTTATGCTGCCGGATTTCTGCTAAAACTGTACACTTTGAAAGATTTATGAGAATTGTGAGCATGAAATATTAAATGATAAGTTGTAATGATACCTATAATCACATGCTCATGCATGCATCTCTAATTAACATGTTAAGATTAAAGGTGACATAAGACACATAAAATGATCCTTTAGACTCCATGAATTAATGATTGTGAAAGGTGATCTAATAAGGACCCTTTAGACTCTAGAAATTAATAGTTATAAAAGGTGTTCCTATGCCCCTATCCTGTACTCTAGGAGTCAGGAATTTGGTTATCACAGGATAAGTATAGACTAGTGATAACTAGTTAGGTATGAACTCATAACCTAGAACTCTCAAAAAGGAAGAGTATTAGGGTGGCCCCCATAGAGGAAAAAATAATGAATTTGAGTCACCTAAGAGAATAAAAGAGGAAGAATTCATGTGAAATGATTATGTACATTATGCTATGTTCATTTAGTATAACTCTGGTGACATGTTGTAGGTGGCATTGACATGCATTTATGATATGGTATAATGCATCCATGACATTAAGACTCATGATAAAAGACAAGAACCTTGGATAATGATATTTGGAACTTAATAAATGAACTTTATACATGCTCACCATTTTCATAATGAAACCCAAGGTTCCTGAGGACGTAAATGATGACACATATTAGGAGGATAGTACCCTACTGAGATTCTTATATAAGTTTCTCATCCCCTCTTTCTTTCTTTCCGTCTCCTCTTCAGAAGCTGATGGCATCGTTCGTGATCTTCGTTGACACTCCCACTTGGGAGTACACTTCAACGCAATGCATTAGACGTATCACTTCGTGAGTCGATGTGTTGTACACCTTTTTGTCTTCATGGAGCGCCCTTTTGAACGCCCCGTCCCCAGCTTTAGGTTCTTTCCCACCACTCCATTCACCGATGACCTGATTTTGAGCGAGCTCGCCTACCTGGGGAGAAAATTCATTGTACCCGTACCTGCTGCCTCAGCTGTTCGAGATTATCTTGATTATATCCCCCATTTACCTCATCATCCAACTGAGCCTGTGACAGATCCCTCATAGGAGTCACCATCTAGCACTCTTGTGGTGGTTCTGCCCCTACTATCCCCATGGAGATTGGAGGTGACAGTGATGGAGAGGCCATCGTCACACAGCCAATGAGGGAAGCTATGTTGGTTCATCGAGGAGCTACTGGTCATTTCATTGCCTACGCCCGACCTACCATGCACCTTGGTACACACGATGAGCTGGCCTATTTCATTGGTTACTTCCCTCCTTCTCAGTAGGGACACCCTTGTGAGCCAATGATGGACCACGTTAGAGCACCCGAGCATATGCTATGGAAAGCCTTCTTTTGCTTCTTTGATTTGAGGTTACCTTACATTAGCACACTCCGGTAGACTAACTACAGGGGAGAGGTTTTTAGCTAGTCCACATTATGCTTTTCTTAATGTATTTCCCTTATTGACTATGGATTACTATACTATCCCAACCATTACTGGTGGGAATGATGCTACTTATTATGTATGTTTATTTGGTGTTTGAGGTGGAACAATGATATTGATATTTTATGAATCTATGATGATTATCTTTGCTGGTGGTGTTGTGATACTTGTATCTCGGGTTTTGTTTACAATCTACTTGTATGCAGGGCTCATGTTTTTATTTTTATGTTCAAAAAAAAAGTTTACTCATATTTTCACTAAGTATTTTAAAAATGTAAGGTTAAGAACTAAAACAAAAGAGTAATAACTAATAATTAACTTAAACACATCCTAGGCGTATTAGGTTAAATATTAGAGTGTTACAAAAATTGTGTTGCTTTATTATATATTTTAATAGAACCACAATTTAGTTACTACTCGATTCGATTAATCTTGCTATAGATAATTAAGAGAGGTCCACTTATTAATAAGTAACAACTCTCAAGTACAATGTCATGATTTAAGGATAACGTTGTACTTGAGAGAATGTTACAATAGCCCTTTTCTTTTATATAGTAGTTTTAGGCATTATCTTGCTTTTTGCAGCATGATACTAAGGATGTATTCCAGTGACTATTTTAGTAGATTTATTTTCGGATCATTGTATTTGCCAAACCTTTATTGGTTGGCCGTAGTTCTTGTTGCTTTAGTTATATTTGTGGAACATCGCTATGATACACACACACACAGATATAGATATATATATATATATATATATATATATAGATTTATGAGATATTTATGTCCAAGTGTTGTTGTGATATGCGATGATTGTGATGGCTTTATATCATACGTTTGATGTTCCAAACAGGTGGATGTCTCGCTATATTTTATATGCGCATGGTTATGTTTTGGTTTACTTTTTCAAAGTCTGAAAAAATCCTATGCTATTTTACGCTATTTTATTTTGAGAATAAAGATTTACGTATGAGATCAAGACTTCACAAACTAATAATAATTAGCCAATTATAATTTAATCATAAGAGATTAAATATTAGGGTGTTACATTTGTCAGGTTCCTATCCTTACCATGTGCGAGATTGTCGGGTCTATGGGCATCTTTAGCATTAGCAGCGAGGACCTTCTCTTTCTATTGGAGTGTGTTGACGGAGGTCGAGGGTTCTTCTTCCTACACTCATGACCCAAATGGCTAGGCTCCACACACTTATAACATAAGCCTTGGCCATACAAGCATAGGTCCCATGATCCTTATCGCACTTGGGACCGTTGGCTTTAGGAGCCGACTTTGAAGATTCTGCATTGTTCTCCTAAGGTCGCTTACCTTTTTGGCCACTAGCTTGCAAATGTTTCCTTTATTGCTGAACCTGGAACTTCCTCCTTGGGGGCGTCGAAGTCCCATTATGTCTCTCAAACTGTTTCTATATCCACTCCGCCTCCCAGGTAGCAATAGCCGTCTATCCTCGCATGGCTTGTGCTAGGCCATGAAAAGTGTCCTTGGTGCTCTCCGTGTTTTCTGGGCCATCATTATAAAAGTACCTAGTATGCCTACTTAGTGCCAATAATCCCTAAGCACACAAACAAGAAAGACTGAGGTGACCAGGCTTAACACTAATGCTACTTGAACTAGAAATCATGGCACTCAAATACAATGATCATGAATCTCTAGGTCTACAATCTGTAATACAGACAAGGCTCAAGGCTTGAAATTTTTACCATTCTATGCTTTGGAAGCATAGCTAGTCTAATTCTTAGGCTCCATGAGAATTGAAAAACTTTGATAACAAAATAAAACACCTTAAGTTTTAACCTCTTATGTTTGAGTCATTTAAGGTTAATCACTAGTTGTCACATTTAGATCTCGTAAAAATTAGCTTTTAAAATATGATAAATGGAAAGTGCATGCAACTTTTTCTTTGAAAACATTTAAATAAAGTATGAGCCTTTGTGTTAGGTAGAGTAGTTATTTACACCTGCTAAATTGTACATAATAACAAATTGCACAAGCATGAGGACATGCAAGTGCTTGACTATAGGGAACAGCACTAAGTAGTGGAAAGAGAAATTTCCCAAGGCAAAGGGATTAAGTTCTCTTGTAAGCATGGTTTGTCTAAGGATGCATTCTTGCGTCTATGGTCTTGTGCATATGCTTATGCTCTCTTAGGTCTCAAGTTTCAACTTTGCACCTATGCCCCATTATAACCTTGAATAACCTCTCTTGATTTGTTTGGGTATATATATATATATAACTAGCAAGTTTATGGTAGTGCCCTTCCTTTGGAGGTGAATTGAGTGTCAATTTCAAGCCTAAACACCTTGAGAGCTTTGAGCTGTAAACACTTGCATTGTGAGATCCTCTACGCCTAATTTTGGCTTTATGAAGTGATTTCTATCTTGCATGCATCTTTATGAACATATGTCATGTTGTTAGACTTAGTGTTTTGATGTGCTTTTTGCCAATTGTCACACTTCTCGAGACTCCATTGGAATTGATATTTTGGTTGGTTATGGTTTTGTGTCAATCTTAGGAATTATAGGTTTTGTTTAAGCGTTGGGATATCTTAAATGCTTTGATGCCTTGACTTTTGCTTGATTTTCGTCTTGCATGAGGACATGCAAGAAGCTAGTGTGGAGGTGTGATAAGTGTGATTTTGTATTTGATAAGCATGGTTTTGTTTACATATTCTGTTCCATTTTTTAGTGTCCTAGCTCTCTTTTAAGCTTAATTATATGCATTTGCATCATATTTGAGTTTGGAATCAATTTGGATTTTAATGAGAATTTATTGTATAATTGTACTTCTTGCATTATTGTTATATTTTGATCATAACTTTAGTTGTAAGAAAGATAAGAGATTCATCTACCTCTTTTATGAAGGGCACGAAAGCTGCCGGATCAGATGTCTTGGTAGTCAAATTAAGCCTGGAAGTTAGAACAAGGGTACTGAAATTTCAGATTCGTCATACTACGAAGTTTGGACCATATCTTCCTCATCATGATCGCGCCAGTTAATCATATTGAGTATTAGTGGTTTCTATTGCCATTCGTTGAGTTAATATATTTACTAGATCGTGATGGCTTTCCTCCAATTGTTTTCGAAACACAACCAAGGACTCTACAATGTTAGCAGGAGAATTGGTCGTTTGAACCCGTGGCATATTGGGGATTACTGGAGTAAAGGGTTGCCTTACAGTGGTTAGGGAGTTTGCCGAAGTGACACTCACAACATTGCCCCCTTTGGTCACATTCTGTTGTCGCCCATATGATCGATGAATGCGAAGTGCAGCAAGTTCGCCATTACCGTATTCACTTGCTGTGAATTCGGGTATTGAAACCACACATTTGGGTTGACCCACTGTTTGTTGGCGGTACATAGCCTCGGGTCTAAACCCTGAAGGCAAATCGTAGAGTGGCCATATTTTTTGCACTCGCCATTGACTATTAGTGTCCCGTGCAGCCAGAATCAGTAGTGGTTCCTGTGTTTGAGTAGGATGATTGTCCTTATCAGAGGACAAAGATTCCCATGACATCTTGGTCACTCTCATACAATTTACAATACCATGTGCTTATGGGCTCTCAGGTTTTCTTTTCAAATTTGCGTCACTCTTTTTTAACTTGATCACAGTGTGGGCCAATTTGTTTTCTAGGAACTTTTGCCAAGCCCACAAATAAAATCGACATGGCTTTTGTTCCTCATCTCGATCGGATGAGTGGAAACCAACACCTACAGGGTCTCAAGTTAAAGAGCGAATTGACAGAAAAAAATGAAACACAGAGGACAGGAAGTTTTCGACTGGCATTGGATACTAAATTTAAAGCCGTTTTAGTTTCTGTTTTGAAATTCTATGTTTATTATTTTCAAAATTTTATAAATAAAATAGTTAAGATAAAATAATAAAAATTCCTATTCCAAGCTTTTATTTCCTTTTTCCACTATTTTCTTGACAAAATTCTTAAAACAGAAAACAAAAACAATGAAAACAGAAAAGTCTTAAACCAAACAGATATTTATGCACCTTTTACGTTTTGAAAATATTTTTCTAAGACATGAAACCGTCTAGCTGATGAGCATACGGGACACCACACCAGTACCGGTAACGTAAACTTCTCTGCCCCCATCACGATCCCCAGCACCCAAAGTAACCATGCCTAAATACCACAAGGTAAAGCTCTCTGCAGGGATCAAGAGCAAAATAAAACTAACAAAAAATTATAAACTGTTCAAATCATAGGCATATGTTAATCTGGAAGGACAATGTAAACCTAAATCCCAAGTACTCAGTCCTTGGAATGTATAATTTCTCCCAACACCAATTTGGAAAACTTGAACCCATTGGAAAAGGCATAATCAGTACCACTGTCTCAGGAAGAAATAACATTAAGCACACCAACTAACTTCAAAATGAATTCCGACTCGAGCACTGGGATCATATAGCCTCCCATATAATGCACATAAATGTAGTGTTGTCGCAGATGAAACTGTCAATTCATCTGTATGAATCAGGGCGCTTTGGCTTGGATTGAACAACAGCCTCAATTTTCTCCATCACAGCAGGAGTCAGTAATGGAATGACATCAACTGCCTTCATGTTCTCTTGAATCTGAGTAAAGGAAAACAGAAAGAAAGAAAAAAAATGTTAAAATTAGAATGCAAAGCGAATTTGTGAAGGCAAGTTACACCTCAAATGAAGATATAATTATCTGCGGACAGGGAAATGTAATCTCATTTATTTTAGGGATTGCATATCAATATACACATGTATATTTTTAATCATCTCTTACTACTAAATAATGTCAATTGTCAAAAGGGATGCATATCCATAGGGTGTGCTTTTCTGCATACTGTATGATCCATCCTTATTTCTCATTTCAACACAATAGCACTGGATAAGATAAAATCCAAGAGCAATTATCCTACAAATTACATCTAGTAAACGCTTCAGATAGATGAAGATATACTATATATAACACTTCCCGCAAGTATGATGCATCAACACTTTCATTTCAACAGATCTTTCTAACAAGAGAAAAAAATTCAATCTTTTGCTCCCAACTCCTAAACGCAATAAAGACAATATGTAACTGTGTATTGTTAGACTCATCACAATGTAAACTCTATTGTGGTGTTTTCCTTTCTTTTCTTTTTCTTTACAGTTTCTCCTGCTTTTAAATTAATGTAACATAACACTAATAGTTCCCCCTCCCCCTTATGATGGAAGGGATATGAAATTTCAAGACTGTTGGATTTGTTAGATATAAAGATCATTAATGTTCCTTTACCCAATAACCTAAGATTTAGATCATATATGATGAAGTCGTCTAAATTTTGACGCTTGCAGCTGCCCAATAAACCAAAGAAAAAGTTGAATTTCAACAGAGTCAGAATGTAAGGTCAACTTGTATATTTTCCACAACTGGCTCTTGCATGAGAAAGCATGTTAGACATAAGAACCACTCATGTTCCTTCACCTTACAGCTTTGACTATTAGTTAATGAGAGGACTAATCATGTTGAAAATGATAAAAGATTTATCTTAACCGTAATAGGAGCTTCTATTGCACTCATATATGATGTATATATGCTTTTCTGTGTGATAGAGGTAACAGATGGAATCTCAATGAAACCTTTCTGATGGAAATCCTTTAAAAAACCCACACATTATGAAAGTGCATGGAAGAAAGGGCAAATGAGTAAACAGACATAGAGAGGATTAAAGAGTAGTGGAGGCGCACATTTGTAAGGTCAGCTTGTACATTTTCCACAGCTCAAGTCCAATTGGCTCTTGTATGATAAAGCATGTTAGACATAAGAACCACTCATGTTCCCTCACCTCACAGATTTGACTATTTGTTCATGAGAGAACTCATCATGTTGAAAATGATAAACGATTTACCTCAACCCTAATAGAAGCTTCTATTGCAAACACACAGTTATGTGATATAGAAGTACATTCAGAATCTCAATGAAACCTATCTGATGGAAATCTGTTAGGAAACCACACCCACATGTTACCAAAGCTACTCACATTAGTGACTAGCTCTGCTGAGTTTGCATAAGAAGTGATGTGAGAGGCTATATGTATGAGTGGGGAGGAGTGAACAGGTTTTTAGGCAGAAATCAGATTGGACTTGGGAGGGGGGAGGGCTCCTCAAATTCCGCGAGACTTGTTCTTTCATCTTTTCTTCTTGTATACTTGTTTCAGAGTTAACTCCTCATCGGAATTCAGCTCAATATGAGTCAAATATAGAGTTCTTCTATTTCTAGTGATTGGATAACATGGGTCTAACAACTAGTACTTGAGCTGTCAGTCTTGGGAGCCCTGTGCTGGGAACCATGCAAGCTGCTTCCACATAGTCGGTCAGAGTGGGGGAAGAGAATGAAGCAGATAAAGGAGAATTTGAAGAAAATCAAAAAACTGGTAAGAGAAAGGTACCCCTGTGATGTTGACTACTAGTATGGGAGGAGGATTAGCTCGATGACAGAGGAGAAGAAAATGAAAGTGGTCCTTCATGGAAGATTGGGCTCCTATTGTTTGAGCCCATCTCATCATGAAGAGAATAAAATGCATGAAGATGTCAAGGAGTATGAGGACAATGAAGTGGGGAGATGGTGGTCAACCACCCATTCCAAAATTCATATCCAGTTGAGGTGATAATGGAAGATGAAGAAGTCCTGACTGTGATGAAGTATGACCTAATCGTCCAGTATGCACAGAACGAATCTCGCAAGCGAGAAAAGGAAGTGGAAGAGGTAATGGTGATTGTGGGAAAGTGTTACAGGAAGATGGAGATAGGGACAGTGAACTATAAGGAATCACATACCAAGCAAGTGATGGATCTTGAAGTGACAACCATTGAGGAGGTAGCAGTGGCCGAATCAATGTTTAAAGCATTGACAGTGGTGTTGTACACAGGGAAACGTTGAGATGGAAAGGAGCATGCGAGGGAATCTTATGCTTGAACCCCAGACTTTGAGAATGCAAGTCAACCAATGACCACTGCCTGAACCACTGGATTCGAGATCTTCGTCAGAGCAGGGTAGCTTGTTAGATTAGGCTTCACTTGGAATCTTGCATACACGAACCAAGCATTAACCTCAGGAACCATCCAAACTGCTGGACCCAGATCTTCATCCAGCAAGGGCCTAGACCATCATGCTAGATGTGCAAGGATGGACAGAAAAGGCCACTGCACAACCAACCATTAATCTCTCCACCATGAAGGACAAGAGATGGGAAGCAGGTAGTGCACATCAAGAACTGGGTCAGTTTTTTGACTTAATGGACCAAGCCCAAATTAGAAGAGAGAAGGGAGTTTATGATAAGAGATTTGATTTTGTAAGTTTAATGGGTTAAGCTTCTCCCAATTTCGGCAAAAGAATGGTTTTTAAGAAAAGGAAAAGCAATCAAATTTGGACTTGTACATGATGAATGTCTACGAAGTGATTCTTGAGGATATTGGAATGGGTTCTCCGCCATGTAAGCTTACTAGTCCTACTAAGTGAAATCAATCAATCAAACCTTCCATTATACTTCCTGGATGTTAGATACAATTGTCAACCCATATCTAGGAAAGTTATAACAAGTGGCAACCTGTCCTTTATTGGCTTCCTTCATATTCTTCTATTCTACTTTCTACTAATGGAAATATTAAATCATATCTCCACAAATATTTTTCTTCAAACTAATCAAAACCAAGTATCATCTCTAATCTTAATGACAGAGACATCTAATTGGTTGGAACATCTAATAACCAATTTTAAAAATGTTGACCTCAGTCTAACTCTAGCTACACACACTGTAAGAAGTCTTCATACCATTAGGAAAGCAGAATAATCCACATATCCAACACCATTCTTCTTATTTTTTATAGCACGCCAATACCATGCTTTTTTATTGCTTTTAGTACTGATGCAAATCTATTAGGCCTCTTATTGACCATGTCTACTCTATGAAAATACAACTGATGACAACCGAAAGGCGAAGTTGGAATGTGGGCGAAAATAACCGATGATAACTGAAAAGGGGAATTGGAATGTGGGAGATAACTGATTGTAACTGAAAAGGGGTTAAGAGGGAAGGAAGAGGAGGAGAAAAGGGGAAACAAGGTTTTAAGTAGGGAAGGCTGGGAGGGACAAACCCCTCGAACAGTCTGTGTTTAGTATTACTTCCTCGCTGTATTTGCTTAGTAGGTTGTATACTCATTTTCTGTTCTGTAGTTTCAATAGTATTTTAGTAAATTCTGTTTCTAGTGCTTATTAATCTCTCATTGCTAATGCCACACACAATCAGATTTAGTATCCCATTTGGGTCTCCTTGACTAGATCATCCTGTTACTTTATCTAGGTAAAAGATTTTGGTGTCTTGAATCCTTTGGAATTTTTCGTCATACATCTTATTTTCAAATCCTTACCCATTATTTGAACAATACTTCCTTTTGCCTTGATCAATCCATTTGAAAGCTTCCTCAATGGTCACATCTTTTATATGGACAGCTGTGTTTAATAGAATTAACACTAATGATATGTCACAGCTTTGAAGACCACATAAGGCTACTTCCTCTGACATGTACGTTATGTGAAGGACTAGCTCAGAATCAACTGGTTTTGTGGCTGATTTTTATGGAATGCTTTGTTTGGGAATTCAAGTGAATGTTGGGTGTGTCCTAGAGATCTGGATCAGCTCCTACTGACTAGGTTTGTTGGTTTTGGGAGGAGGAAAGAAGCAAAATCTTTGTGGCAGTGTGTAACTCTCACAATTCTAATGGCAGACATTTAAACAAACGGATTGTTAGGATCTCAATAGTTGGTAGTTAGGAAGTAAGTTAGTTGGTTGCCTATAAATAGAAAAAGATAGGGATTAGTTAGTGTCTATGGTAATTTGATTAGTAAGTATTAGACTTTTAGAGAGTTCAGGAGCTCTAACTCGTTACTCGTCCTCATATAATTGTAGTTCTTCAAGAAATACCAATAAACACCATTTCATATTAAACACCATTTTTTGAAATACCAAAGCTTGATGTGTTCTTGAAACACAGTGAAGAGGAACCCCAAATGGCAGCAAAGCCTGGGCATTCTTGAACATTGAATGGAGGCAAAGCTTGATGCGATCTTGAAACGCAGTGTTGAGGAACACCAATTGGAGGTGAAACTCGATGCAATCTTGCAGCGAATGGATGAACAATAGAGAAGAATTGATCTACCTCTATTTAATGGAGACGCATACGGTTGGAAAGATCGTATGGCTGGCTTTTTTCAGATCCAAAGGTTTCCGGCCAAAGACCGGCTGTTTAGCGAAGATCACCACGGTAGGGCCTGCTCTGACCTGGTTTAGGTGGTGGGAGATTAGGGCGGCTGAGAGTTCTTGGTCACATTTCAGAGAGGCAATGTTTAAGAGGTTTCCCATTGTTGTTCAAGTCATTGCTTGGACTAAGGCCATCCAAACATGTGAGAGGCAACAAGAATGGCGTGGCAAGGAGAAGGGCGGAGGATAGGAGGAGACCGCCTATGCGGCGACAGCCAACGAGGTTTCTTTAGCGACTGAGATACCGATAGCAACAACTAAGATGCAGCTAGGTTGGGTCGACATAATGGAGGAAGGAGAAAGGGAAGTCGTCGGTGAACACGCAAATTCCACGATGATTATCATGGTAGCAGCACAAACAGCGGTTGCGGCGACACATGTGGAGGTCGTGGCAAAACCGCCACGCGATGGAGGAGAGATGGATAGAGAGGCACAAGACAAAAGCAGAGCTAGGTCGAACATGTGTCACAAGGGGTCGACGGGCGGTGCTCGATGGTTAGTCTCACACACTCCATTTGACGACAACTCAAGCAACATCCGCTGCGGCACTGTTTCCTACTGCTAGCCAGATGATGAAGGTGGTGGCTAGGGTTTCACAAGAGTGATCTCTGCTAGGGCTGCCTTCCACCCATAAGGGGCCAAAAGCACAGCAGCAAGGGAAACAAGTTGATGCTTGGAGCAACTACATTTGATTAGAATTAGTGGGCAAGCCCAATTAAGTTCAGCACTTGTCTTAAAACAGGGAAGGGCCTTCTTTCAACAAATTTTGGGCCCAACCCAAATTAGTTCAACAATTGGGCAGAAGCAAAGGGTCGAATCATGTTGGGTGCAGAAGAATGGGCTTTACTTAGTAACAAAAGGACCCTCATTTTGGACTCTTGCTAAAGAAAATACTTTATTGTATTTTACTGTCATGGGTCCAAGAAAAATGATAGTGTCAGCCTTTTATTTTCTAAGATGTGGCGGTATTTTTGTGAATCTGTTTTGTACCCCACCTTGATGAAAAGGTGGATCTCTTGGGGGGGAGTCGTGATAGGAACTCAGTAATTAGTTAGGCAGTTAGCTAGTTAGTTGCCTATAAATAGAGAAAGATAGGGATTAGTTAGTGTCTTTGGTCATTTGATTAAAAGTCTTAGAATTTTAGGGAGTTGAGGAGCTCTAACTCTTCCTCATATCATTGTAGTTCTTTAGGAAATACCAATAAACACCATTTCTGATTACCAGTACCTAACACACAGTTTGTGGGATAGGAGTAGACGTTTAGCATCTACTTGGTGTAAGGCACATGGCCTTTTTAGAGGGATTTCCATCTCTGATAGGCTAAGAGATTGGAAAGCTTTGATCTTTTTATTTCTTCTTATGTTTATTCTTTTGTGTATTGAGGATCTCTTGTCCTCTTTGCCATATGTATTATTCTTCTCTTCTTGTTAACGAAATTTCTTCTTTTAACCAAAAATAAAAAAATAAATAAAACAATCAATTCCTGGCTCACTGGCACTGACATCTGAAGTGGATTTTCTAACAAACAATTTCTGACAATGCTGTCTGACTATCATATTCGAAATCCAAAAAGCATAAATTTCAGCAATAGTGTAGGGACCCATCCATCAAAAGCAATTACTCTCTTTAATGGTAAACCTAATCATTGAAAAAAAAAGAGACAAATGAAACATGGAATTACAGGAGAAAGCTAACTAAATTGTATTGAGCTATCCATAACAAATCCAAATATAATTATACAACAAATTTAAATCGTTAATGCCAATGCCTGAGATATTACCAAACATTCTCCAGAAGCTATAAGTATTTCTCGTTCAATGCAGAAGGTATAGATATCATGGAAAAGAATAGATGGCATTAAATACTCATGAATTTGCTTTATATACCTAAATGATCTTTTAAATAGATGAATTTGCTTTGTATACCTAAGTGATCTTTTAAATATGGCTTGAACATGTAAGAACTAACCTGAGACTCCTTTGTAGCTCCACAAATAACTGTCGAAACATTAGGATTGGCAGCACACCAAGCAATTGCAAGTTGTGCTAATGGCACACCCAGTTCATCTGCTATTGGCTTCAGCCCATCCACCTTTTTGAGCACATCATCAACCAGTGATCGACTTGCCAGATTCTACAGGACATGAGAGAAAAAAATGCTTAGTAACCTACACAAAAGGGATAGAATCATGCCATCATTCAGCACATACCATCAAAGTAGATACCTAAACTGAACTGTAAATATAAAACAAAACAACATAAATAAATAAAAAGCAATAGTGGTCAACAACTCTTTAAGGAAAGTCTGCACAATCATACTTCTCATTGGTCAATACTATTGAATACCTGTGCATGTATACAGATTATAAGAAGCTGGACTGTATACACACCTCCAAAAATAGGTGAGTAATTAGTAATATCAGTATTCAGCAATCAAATGTCGCGATTACCAACACCCCACTTCAAATTTTCTATTCTAACCAAAGATGTAACTTACGGCAAAATACAGATAACGCCAACATGACGCAAAGACAAATCACAAACAAATCAAAGAGACTATGAAACAGTACTCAAGTAAGCATATACTAAATAGATTTATAGCTGAAAGACTCAGAAATCATATAAAAAGATAAAGTGACACCATGATTTCTTCTCAAATTCTGAGAAAGAAATCCCAAAAGTTAATCCATGTTATTCAAAAAATGATAAAACTCATTTAACTATAGCCTTAGGAGGCCATGTCCCCAGTGTCTTTCTTCTCTACATCCACTATACAACAATTTATAAAAATCCAATAGGCTTTGAAATCAAGCCTTACTTTGTAGTTTTCCAATGCAAAGCGGCTATCAGGCGGAATTGCACCTTTCTTGTATTTCCCTGTGAGCACTCCAGATGCGAGTGGACTCCAAGTGGTCAGACCCAAACCATAGTTGCTATAAAGCGGGAGGTACTCAGTCTCCACCTGTAAAGAGAGTGCTTACAATCAAATCAAAGATCCTAAGTCTTGTTGACAAAATAAACAAATGAATAAAGATAATATGCACAGAACCTTAAACTGAAACAACCCTTCTACCATGACCAACAAGAAGGACCCAATCTGAGTTTGGATTCTGGAAGGAAAGGAAAGACTTGGAGTACCCTCCACTCTACTCCAAAAATTCAAACTCAACAACACACCCTTAAAATACCATATTTAAAAGAAGCAGAAGCCAAAAATGTTGCTTACACCCCAAAAAAACCATCTCCTGTGCAACACCTCCTCTTCAAATCCTTAAAAAAAAAAAAAAAAAGAAAAGAAAAGAAAGACAAAGAATAGATGCATTTGGTCATAGACTATGAACAGTCACTGACTCAAATGATCGAATTTTCTTTCAAACAACGACATCTATCATTATCCCCACTAACCAAATAGTAGTACTAGTTACTAATAAACAAAAATCCTCCCAAAGAACCCTTAATCAAATCTAAATATACCCCACTAGCCACTTCAAAACAAAATATCACATCTCCTCCTTTGCAACATCATTACAAAAAAGAAATCGAAATTAAAAGTGAACTATCATGTATTCCTGATATTCTTGCATACTCTACACCCCGACAACCAATCTGAGTGTAGGATAAAAAAAGGGAGAACTTTTTCCCCTATTTTTATCCATTTTCTCGCCTTTTTTTTTTAACCCCCATACCAAACACACATAAAAAGCTACGAAATCTAAAGCGTAAAATCCCATTTCAGTGACATCAAGTTACTCCACCAGATATCACTACATCACCACATGTCCTCAAGATCCAAAACATCACCACATTCATCCATGCAAAACAAAAATAAAAAATAAAAGATGTTACAAAAGGAAGGGAAAAAAAATTTCAATGCCCCCAGTGTCAGCCAATAAAATTTCAAGAAAGTGCAGACAGACACAAACACGAACATTGGATCTCATTTTGAAGTAACAAAATAAGACTATACTCAAAATCTGCAAATTTCCGAGACCTTGTGCCTGGACAAGAGATTATACTCGGGCTGCTCCACAATGGGGCCGATCAAATCGAGCCGCTGGGCGACGCCCCAGGCCTCGGTGATCTGCTGGGCGGACCACTCACTGGTGCCCCAGTAGAAGGCCATGCCGTGGTCGATGAGGAAGTTCATGGCCCGAACGGTCTCCTCGATGGGCGTGGAGGTGTCAGGGCGGTGGCAATAGATGACATCGACGTAGTCCATGTCGAGGCGCTTGAGGGAGGCCTTGGTGCCTTCGATGATGTGCTTGCGGGAGAGGCCCTTGTCGTTGGGGCCCGTGCCTCCCCAGAAGATCTTGGTGGAGACGACGATGTCGGAGCGCTTCCATCCGAGCTCCCTGATGGCCTGGCCCATGATCTCCTCGGCGCGGCCGTTGGCGTAGACCTCGGCGTTGTCGAAGAAGTTGACGCCGTGGTCGCGGCAGCACTGGAGGAGGGACTTGGCCTCCTTCACGTCCAGCTGGTTCCCGAAGGTCACCCACGCGCCGTACGACAGCTGGCTCACCTTCAGCCCCGATCGTCCCAGGTTCTTGTACTGCATCGTGACTGGACGCTGGAGGAAGAGAGAGAGAGAGAGAGAGAGTGCCGGTTTTTGTGTGTCTGTGTGTGAGTGTGGAGAGTTCTGGGGAGGAAGAGAGTTAGAGAGGCGACAGGCGGAAGGTTTGAGGTGGAAAAAATGTGAAGGAAACACGTGAGTCCGACCAGAAAAAGGAAATGGGGGGTTTCTTTTTTTTTTTTCCGTTGCTCTGGGAATCGGATCGACGGAACAGACAGAATCGGGAACCCGATGATGTAACAAACTAGTAGGAAACATGTGCTACGTACTGTTTATTTAAAGATAAAAATTATTATTTTTTGCATATAAATTTTTAAAAGTTGAAGAGGTAATTATTATATTTCAAATTGTCTCTCTCCGTCTATTTTATGTATTTTGAAGTAATGTATATCTTTTACGCAATTTTTATTTTTCACCTGTAAATGAATATTGATTAATTTTATATACCTTTGTTTTTTTCTTAACATTAGAATGCTACATTACAAAAATGTTCAATGAATTGATAATAAAAACTTACACATATTTTTATTAAACCACCAATAAGTATGCATGAATGATGAATTCTATACATTGTTAAATATTTCGAGACAAATAATATTCCTGACAGTTTGAGTAGGATTACCATCCTCATCACATATCAAGATTTTTAGGCCTTTTCTATATCATCCCCTTGATAAAGCAACATACAATTGTCCATGAGAGAAAACCGATCGTGGCAGAAATAGCCCCACATGAGATAGGGTTTGTCCTTGACTCTTATTGATGGTCATTGCAAAATATAGACATGGCGGAAATTGACCTCGCTTCAACTTCATTGGAAGACCTAAGTCAGAAAGGATTAAATTCGTTCTTGGGATATAAACCTTCTCCCTAACTTTTACCGTTGTTGTAATCTGACAACCAATGACATTTACATCCAAATCAGTGACTATCAGCCGAGTCCCATTGCACAACCCAATAGATTAATCAATATTCCGCAACAGCATAATTGGCACTCCTTGTTTGAGTCTTAATTTATGATTTGAGAGTCCAAAGCACTTTATTTTGTTCAAGAACTCGACAATGATCCAATCTTGTTCTATATCAACATCATTATCTGACCTAGAAATGCAATCAGAACTCAAATACTTCTTTTCATTATATGGTATCATTCTAAGGATCTTATCATTGACCCTCTCAACTGCCTCAATCATAGTTATCAAAATTGAACCGGTGATCGACTCGACCAAGGCACTAGGTCACTGGTTCAACCGGTTGAATTGAATTAACATGTAAAATTATAATTTAATACAAATAAATATGTAATATATATTTTTAGTGACATAATGTAACAACAAAGCAAGTGGCCTAGTGGTAGGCACACTTGCTTATTGCTCTTATCTACTACCTTGCACAAGGTTCGAATCACATGGCAAGTGTTGTTGGCATTTTTGGGTTAAAGAAATTTATTCAAGGAAGTAACATATATTATTCTTTGCATATTATATAGCAAAGATGAAGCTTGGCATAGTGCAAAAGCAGCGCTCCTCTCACATTGCTGGCCCAAGTTCGAACCTTGCATGATGGGCTTTTTGGAAAAAAAATCCTTCAGGCTTGGTGGTCAAAGATGGTGGTGCTTGGTCAAACAGGTTGATGTCATGGGTTTGATAGGCCGGTTCACCGATTCGCTCCCAGTTTGATCGGTTCAAATGAAGAACTGGACCGGTCCAGTCTGGTTCTGATAACACTGGCATCAATTGTTGGGGCCAAAATAGCTCTGTCCTCAAAGAACTTATAATTCCCAATGTTTGCTAGCATGTTCGGATATGCATACAAGATAATCGCATCTATTGGATCATCCCACTCTAAGATTAATAGATCGCCAGGAATTCCAACCTCAAAATCATGTTCAACCTCACATCCAACCTTTCCCTCACCAATATCCAAAATCCATTTTGCGAAGGTCTTTGTATCAAGCTTATTAGCATCAAGAGAAGCATCATGTAGGCGCATGTTTTTGGCCAATCAAAGCACTTCACAATGACTCCATAGAAAAGAAGAGTTAACACTGGACATCACAATATCAGCATGACTTGCCTTTAGGATAATAGGTGATATCTGTCGAAAATCACCACCGAGAACAACAACTTTACCACCAAAAAGTTTGCTCAAATTATCACTTCCCATAACTCTCATTAAGTCCTTAAGAGTCCTATCCAAAGCTTCAAAAGCCCACTTATTAGTCATTGGAGCCTCATGCCATATGATAAGAGCACAATGTCTAATTAGATTAGCTTTGGGAGAATTAAGCTTGATGTTACAGATTGAGTCTTCGCTAAGTTACAACGGGATTGCAAACGTCAAGTGAGCCGTCCTATCACCAGGCAGCAAAAGCGAAGCGATACCATTATAAGCAACATTGAGAACTATTTTCCTTTTAGCACGAAGTTTTGTAGACAATGCCTTCCAAATAAATGTTTTACCAACCCCACCATACCCATGTACAAAATAAAATCCTCCTTTTTCCGAAGTTAACAACATGGATAACACAATGGTAAATTTTAAGTTGTTCACAAGTGTGTAGGTGTGTGTGGAGAATTCTGGGGAAGAAGAGAGTTAGAGAAGCGATAGGCAGAAGGTTTGAGGTGGAAACAATGTGAAGGAAACACGTGAGTCCGACCAGAAAAAGGGAATGGGGGAGTTTTTTTTTTCCGTTGCTCTGGGAATCGGATCGACAGAACGGACAGAATCGGGAACTCGATGACGTAACAAACTAGTCGGAAACATGTGCTACGTACTGTTTATTTAAAGATAAAAAATATAATTTTTTGCATATAATTTTTAAAAGTTGAAGATGTAATTATTATATTTCAAATTGTCTCTTTGTGTCTATTTCATGTATTTTGAAGCAATGTACATCTTTTGCGCAAACTTTTATTTCTCACGTACAAATGAATATTGATTAATTTTATATGCTTTTTTTTCATAACATTAGAATGCTACATTACAAAAATGTTTAATGAATAAAATTGATAATAAAAACTTGCATATATTTTTATTAAATCACTAGCAAGTACGCATGCACGATGCATTCTATACATTGTTAAATATTTTGGGATAAACAACATTCCTGACATTTTGAGTAGGATTACCATCCTTATCATATATCAAGATTTTTAGGCCTTTTCTATATCTCACCCTTGATAGAGCAACATACAATTGTCCATGAGAGAAAATCGATCGTGGCAAAAATAGCCCCACATGAGATAGGGTTTGTCCTTGACTCTTATTGATGGTCACTGCAAAATATAGCATACCGGAAATTGACGCCGCTGGAACTTCATTGGAAGACCCAAGTTAGAAAGGATTAAATTCGTTTTTGGGATATAAACCTTCTCCCTAACTTTTACTGTTGTTGTAATCTGACAACCAATGACACTTACACCCAAATCAATGACTATCAGCCGAGTCCTATTGCACAACCCAATAGATTAATCAATATTCCGCAACAGCATAACTGGCACTCCTTGTTTGAGTCTTAATTTATGATTTGAGAGTCCAGAGCACTTTATTTTGTTCAAGAACTCAACAATGATCCCATCTTGTTCTATATCAACATCATTATTTGACCTAGAAATACAATCAGAACTCGTATACTTCTTCTCATCATACGGTATCATTCTAAGGATCTTATCATTGACCCTCTCAACTGCCTCAATTGTTGGGGCCAAAATAGCTCTGTCCTCAAAGAACTTATAATTCCCAATGTTTGCTAGCATGTTCGGATATGCATATGACACAATCGCATCTACCAGATCATCCCACTTTAAGATTAATAGATCACCAGGAATTTTAACCTCAAAACCATGTTCAACCTCACATCCAACCTTTCCCTCATCCAATATCCAAAATCCATTTTGCGAAGCTCTTTGTATCAAGCTTATAAGCATCAAGAAAAGCATCATGTAGGTGCATGTTTTTGGTAAATTGAAGCACTGCACAATGACTCCATAGAAAAGAAGAGTTAACACTGGACATCACAATATCGGCATGACTTGCCTTTAGGATAATAGGTGATATATGCCGAAAATCACCACCGAGAATGTAACACCCTAATTTTTAATCCAATACTCTAGAGCACATTAGGTTAATCATTAGATTATTACCTCTTAGTCTCATCCTTTTAATAAAATACTTAGCGGAAATTACGGGTAAATTTTTTTTTTGAAAACACAAAATCAAAGTGAGAGCCATGTTTATCGTGAGATAGAAATGTAAGGCACAAGTAACAAACATAAAGAACACAGTAAGTAAAGCATATAACATTGAAACAATGACTAACACAACAAGGATACACTTCATTAATATCATATTTAGGATACATATATAGTCACGCCCTTATAGAATTGGGCTGAACTTACAGTACATGAAAGATAACAAGAAAGTAGTAAAGTACATGGTACAACGGAAAATAAAAACTAACTAAACTACCCTCCTACCAGAACTATGAATGCTAAACTCAAACCCCTTCCCAAAAGATACCACCGAAGGGGAAAACCTCGTGACGGCTTGAACACTCGGATAGCTCTCCAAAGAAGTCTAGTGACGACGGGGACCCTCGGGTGATGGAGGTATATAACCGGCGAACTGCTCGATCTCCTACTGAGTGGGCCAGTGGAGGGGAACACGAATGCGAGTCAGCTAAACATGAGCTGCTAGGTGAGGTCACATCTCGGTTCTCCTCGCCAGGCGCGGCTACATCACGGTATCCTCACTCCCTTCCCGTCTGAACGGGGGAAAGAGAGCAGAGCACTTCGAATAAATGTGCATTGGTGAGTCCTCGGACGGATCCGTCTTCGACCTCCTCGAACGAGGCACATACTCCGGGTAGTCAGAGACAGCTGAGGGAGAAGAACGGGCACGATGAATCTGCTCATCGCGGGGGCAGGTGTGCTCGAAGATCAGGTTGTCGCCACCATAAGGAGTAGTAGGAGTGAACTGGTAGCTGGACACTAGGTAAGCAAAAGGTCGTCCCAAGTACTCAAAAATATGAAACGGCATATCGACCCTCGAAGTGATAGGAGCGGTGATCCAGGTCGTAGTGCACCTCCCAGACGGGCATGTCAATCAAGACCACGAACGTCGCCATCGAGCTCTGAAGATGTGACAGAAGAAAGGGAAAGAAGAGAAAGGAGTGAGAATCTTACTAAAGAATCTCAGTAGGGACCTTCTATCTAAGGTTACATCATTCACATCCTCATGAACCTTGGATTTCCTTATAAAAGGTGTGCATGCATATAAGATTCATTATTAGGGTTTATGAAACTAGGTTATCCACGGTTCATTCCTTTTAGTATGCATCTTAATGTCATGAATGCAACATATCAGAACATGAATGCATGGCAATGCTTAGGCAAATAACTCAACAAATCACAACATCAAGAGGCATACAAGTAGCATAAAGGGCATAAAACTTTCAAGTGGAACTTTCCTCAACTTTGTGACATCAATCATGGTACTTTTAGCATAACAAGGCCACCCTAAAAACATCTAGGCTATGAGCTCATACCTCAGCTAGTCGTCACTAGCTCTTGCTTATTATCTGAATAAGCGAAACATAATAAAAATAAATCCCAACTACTCAAGTACGGGTTAGGGGGCTAGGGATCACCTCTCTTAGGATATACCCTCTTTGAAATACTTTGTGGGCATCAAGCCATAACAATTTGTCCGCTTTGGTAGGCTGCATCTACTCATACCCTCACAGATTTGTCTCCCCTGGGGGTGCTCGGCCAAACCGGTGTCACCAAGGAAAGCTCGTCTCAGTGCTTTGTCACATAAAAATTTCCTAGGGGTGCTCGGCAAAACCGGTGTCACCCAAGGTTTTAAATATCATCTCATACTTCAAAAACATTCTCAAGTCTTTTAGGTTTAACGAAAATTCGGCAGCATAACGGCTGTAAACCAAATTTCCTTCAAATCGACTTTATGCCACAAGCTTATAACACATGCATATTTCTCAGTCAACTTTCATGCTCATAATACACTTAACATATCAATAATTCATTCCATCATTGCTCATGCATTACAAAATCATACTTGCATAAATAACTCATAGCATTAAAGATTTCTCAATGTCTTATGCTTTGACCCTCAAGGTCCTTTAACTTGAAATCTAAATTGTACATCATCACAACCTAAGCTCTCGGGTACCTATAGGCTCACATCTAAGTATTCCTCACTCAAAACTATGATCATAACTATTTCTAAACCTCAAGAGTGCAGAATCTATAATTCATACTTTATGGGTACCTAGGAGTCACAACATTGACCCTTTCTAAGTTCGGCTTGCTCTTGAGGCATCAAGATCAAGTCCTAAACCAATTATGAGTAGTTTCTACATATTTAAACTAATTATATACCATAATTTTCAATTCTAAACCTTGCTGGACAAAATCCAGAAAATCCATTACTAAGGGATCTAAAAGTCTCAAATTAATTCTTTTCTAGTTACTAACTTCTCTTAGCTTTCACATATTAATTTTTGCATCAAATATACATGAACATACTCATATTATCATCATCAAAACAGCATAAAATAGTGAGCATAGCAAGCAAGGCAGAACCGAAATTATCTCCATCAAACAAGGCATAAAACTTGATTTTCAAGACACATAAATTGCTAGTTTCTCTTGGAACCTTTTTAAAACTTTCAAAACACACTTAAAACAATTTATTTCTTTAAAACCATCATAAAACCAAAGAAGGTAGTAGCCATATCAAATAAATCTCAAGAGGATTTAAAATCATAAAACTTTGACCAAAACTTCCCTTAAGCTTATCTAATCTTAGAAAAATTAGGAAACATAAATTTTAGTATTTGTAATCCGATAACCTCATAAGGCCGAATTTAAAGGAGCAAAGGAACATATTTTTTCAAGTCTTTGTGTGAGATAATAATGGATAAGTCTATGAGCTCTAAATCTCTTAAGTTATGACATAAAAATAAATATGCAATGCACTTTGTTTTAGTCTTTATTTAGAGGTGAGGACATAAAATAAACATGCTATGCAACTCATTATTATCTTAGAGATTTAGTGAGAGTATAACATAAATATGAAGATGCAAGTTCATTCTTTAATTTTGAGCATTTAGTGATAACATAAAAGTAAATATGGATGCAAGTCTTTTATCTTAACTTAGAGCTCATGTGAGACTTTTAAAGAGAACTAAAAATCTCAACCCAACACTTATCTCATCAACAAAGTAAGCTTTAGAGTTCTTGAACTAAGTTATCAAAGGAACTACATGATTCTTAAACATCATCATCAAACTCAAAAGAAGTAAGCTTTAAAAGGAAACAAAACCTCAAGGAAGTAAGAACTAAAACAACATTATTTCTTGGCACAAAGTAAACATAGAGATACTTTAAAATTTTTAACAAACCTTTGAAGGAAAGCATATGAAGGTCGAAATCATGTAGGAGAGAAAAAGGAAAAAAAAAAATCCAAACTTTGCTATTCAAGAACAAACTCAAGCTTTAGAGGTTTCTTTGAGATGAACACAAGGTCATCATCTAGAAACTCTCATCATCAAGCTATCATGCTCATAAACAGGGCCATGAGGCCGAAATGAAAAAGAAAAGGAAAACAAAGGAAAGCTCAAAAAGAAACCAAGAGAAAACTAGAGAAAACACATTTTTAAATAAAAAACAAAGTTTGAAAGCAACTCCTACCAAGAGATGAAGAGGAAAGCTTGATCTTGAGGATGAAAATGAGATGAGCAACACCTCCTAGAATGGTGAGGATGATTCGGCCACCAAGAGAAAAAGAGAAAGGAGATGTGTTTTGAGGAGGCTTGTGTTTGAGGTTAAGTGTTTAAGAGGTTTGATGATGATCTAAGGTTATAGTGTGGTGGATTGAGGTTATGAGATGATGATGTGAAGAGAGGATAGAGAAGATGAAGATGGAAAAGATGAAGAGGAAAAGAAAAGCTCTTAGAATGCTTGAGAGAAAAAGAAAGAACTCAAGAAAGCTTGAAAAACTAAACTTAGCAAATGATCTAAAGTGTTTCTAAGTGCTTCTAAGTAAGGTATTTATAGAAGAATGAAACAAAGAAGGCTCATGGAGGGGGAGGAGAAACCGTGTGGTTGCCTCATGTTCCATGAGGTGAGAGATTGAATTTTGAGTCATGGAGGAGTAAGGTTGAAAGTATGGGAGGTATGACTTCAAGCATGGTTTCAAGCAAGGTGTTTGAAGTGATTTTCCTTCAAATTTTGAAATAAAATAACTTATCAAAGGGAAGGAAAGGCTGACAGTTTTGGCAACAAGAAAATGGGGAAAAAGTCTTCTAGAAATTGTCCTATGAAGCATGAATGAAAGTATGACAAAGTATGGTGTATGTAAGGTGAAAGCATGGTCTTTGAAATGTAAAAATTTGAGCATGTTATGGATAATTTGGGGGGCATGGGTTCGGCCAGACCTGATATAGCCAAGGGGGAGAGAGATTTGTCCATGTAATTGTATGTTAATGATAGGTTTAGATGTGTATTAGTTTAGGTACAAGGTTAGGAATCATTAAGCACTAGTTTAGGTAACTAAAAATGAGGTTTAGGAATTATGACATGGTTAAGGAGTGCTCATACACAATTAGAGGATTTAAAATTCATTTTATGAGTAAACAAGGTAGACAAATTTCCATGATTTAAGGAATTGGAAAGAGAAAACACTATTTAAGATTCCATGATTAGGAATCTTGAATTTAAAATAAGATTTTGAGTTTAAATTAAGCATTCTTAGGTTCTAATAAACTTTAATAAATTATTTTGACTATACATGAAAATGCCTTTTAAAACCATCTGGAGAAGTTTCGGGTTCATCCGGCACTTGCAATCGGGTCAAACACCATAAGGGTATTTTAGTCATTTTGACCTGAAAACTCAGAAAATGAGATTTTCGATCCCAGAAAGGTACACAAGCCAACTAATCTCCTTCCAACATTGCGTTTACCCCTCAAGGACTACCGGGCCGACTTCCCTCGAGTTCCGGGCTGAAAATGACCTCAGGGGCATTTTGGTCATTTCTACTCTAATAGAAAATCGGGGCGCTGCAGAGAACAACAACTTTACCACCAAAAAGTTTGCTCAAATTATCACTTCCCATAACTCTCATTAAGTCCTTAAGAGTCTTATCCAAAGCTTCAAAAGCCCACTTATTAGTCATTGGAGCCTCATCCTATACGATAAGAGCACAATGTCTACTTAAATTAGCTTTGGGAGAATTAGGCTTGATGTTACAGATTGAGTCTTTGCTAAGCTACAACAAGATTGCAAACATCAAGTGAGCCATTTTATCACCAGACAGCAAAAGCGAAGCGATACCATTAGAAGCAACATTGAGAACTATTTTCCTTTCAGTATGGTGTTTTGTAGACAATGCCTTCCAAATAAATGTTTTACCAGTCCCACCATACCCATGTACGAAATAAAATCCTCCTTTTTCCGAAGTTAACAACATTGATAACATAATGGTAAATTTTAAGTTGTTCAGCAATTAGATGTGGAACATACTTCTCATATTCAACTAACATGTCATGCTTCGTAAATTAAGTTCATTCAATATCAATGCATTATCCATTCGAGTGACAATTTCATGTGTCAGAAGAGGCATAACATAGAAGTCTGATAATGGCTTCCCATTGGCTGTTAACATTTTCTCAATCTCGAACAAACAAAGATCTTGCAAATCACCATCCTCAATCAGTCACTCTATCAAAAAATAAAGGAATCAATACCATATACCAGCACCGAACATACACAAATAAAATAGTCAAATATAAATGCATGAATTAGCTTATACCTATATGTAGGAGTTCATGTCATTTCTCATATAAAATTCCATCTGCTAATAGGCTCCATGTCTGCTTCCAAACATATGCGGGATTGCTCATTGACTATGAAAGCAACAATGTCACCAAAAAACGCCATATAGAAGGGCCCAATGATAGCTCAATAGCCTCTTTAATTGCATCTACAAATTCCCTATCATCAGCCAATAACCCCAATGCATAGCAAGCTTCACGAAATGTTTGGTACATAACTCCACCAATGGTTTTCACGTCATCATAACCAGTGCATCTCTTTTGAATATTTAGCAACAATTGCAAATAAAACAAATCCTTATTCCCAAGAGGTACAAAATTAACTCTACTAATACAAAACCCCCATTGTCTAGGATGTCATTCTCGTCTATTAACATTATATACAAAGTAAGCAAGAAATTGACCATAAGTTAAATTCTGACCTTCCAAATACTTTTGATTTGCCTCCATCCATGCAATGAACATTGTGTTTTTTTCCCAATTCTCTTCCACCATATTGTCAATTGAGTCAGCCTCATTGAACCTCACATTTTGTTCCCTCAGTAAATGAAATATAAGACGTTGCATCAACGGCCATCTATGATGAATATCAAAAGCAAAAATCCTCTAGGAAAATTCACACAAAAATAATATATCTACAATCATAATGTTGTTTTATCTCATCAACACACTCATCATCCCCATCAACCAAATCACCATCATGTTGAGTCATAGTCACGGTAACATGGTCTGGACCTTTGTTTATATACTTGAACAAATACTTTATTGAATTGGATTTGTTACAAAACTCCAAGTTCATATGTGCATGGTATTTCATTAGGAATTTGGGATTGTAAGGCACAACAAATCTATTATCGATTTTGTGATACCCGGGGTACACATGTCAGTAGATTTTTCCCATATAGTCTAAGGATCCCCTAGGACCCAACCATGCTGCCGGGTCATGAAATTTCATTAAGTCTGGATCCTACGCCTCATTGGAGGGCAATATATGATAGAGTCACTTTCTTAGGATTAAAAGTCCCGGTAATCATTCTCCAAAGGAAAATAAATTAAATAGTAATTTTTAATGAATTTTATGAAACCTTTAAACATTTCATTTTTAGCCCATAAGATTATAAAATTGCAAAGTTTGCAGAATTTGAACTAAAATCCAAAATTTAGATTTTAATTGGTTTGGATTTTGATTTTTTTTATATTTTATTTGAATCCAAATGGGAGGTATTTTCTTATTTATATTTATGTTTTAAAGTTAATGAAGAGTAAAATAAGTGAGTTCGAGACAACTAGATGCCAAAATGACTGAGAAAATGCAGAAACTGAGTGAACTGTCAATGCTATAGCGGTTAGTATGTGAGTTGGGGAAATTTTGTGGTGTAATGACCACTATAGTGGTCGTAAGTGACATGATCAAGGGCGCGAGGACGCCTTGACCATTATAGCAATCCCCTTGAGCATAAATAGCGTGAAAAGGCATCATTCCACTTATTGGAACCCCCAACCCCTATAAAACTATTCTCTTTGGATTTTTCACCCCAAAATCCTAATTTTCTTCACTTTCAAACCCTCCTCCCACCTTTTTTCTCAATCCCATTCAAATCCCACTTCTCCAATTAACAAGGTATGTGTTTGTTAATAGATTTTGGTATCTTTTCTTCCATTTCTTTCATGTTCTTAATTTGGGTTGTGGTCTTTCTCCATTATTATCAAGTGGTGGTGCTCCCCCAATATTGTTAGAATAGATCTAGAGTAACCTAGGAGTACCCATAGATCATTGATGAGTTTTATGATTGTAATGGTAGATATTGGTGCCAACCCTCCTCCCTAGAGTCTTTGTGATGTTGGTGCTTCATTTTCAACCTTCCTAGTGAGTGGGTTTGACTTCATAGCCTTAGTTTCATCATTATGAATATGTTTATGCATTATGATTGCTAAATATGAAAGTAGATATGAGAATATGATTTTACACATTATGTTGAAAATAGCAAGAAATATGATTTTGTGATGATAGCATGAAAAATGTGTTTTCAGAAAACCATGAGACCATGAATTGGATTGATGAATGTTGTGAAAGTATTTTATATGCTCTTGGAATGATTATTGAGAAAAAAAAGTGTAATTTAAAGTATGATTTAGTTTTGGATAAATGTTATTTGATTTCAGAGTTATATGATTTAGACCCCCAATGTTTTGAACTATGATATTAGAGTTATCAAGTATATGAAAATATGTTAGCTTAAGACATGAATTTAGAACTTCAGTTTTATGGTACCAAGAGGTATGGAATTTAGTATGATTCATAGCAACTTTCATATACATATTCTGTGGGTTTGAAATCGCAATGCCTACAAGCAGTGATCCCTTGGGCATGATTTTCACAACCACAATTATGCTAAAGTCAGATTGTTAGAGTTATATGAATCCCGAACTCTCAGAGTACCAAGATTTTAGGGGCTCTTGTTCACTAGGGAGTAAGCACCTATCCTTCAATTTTGGTTTATGACAAACTAGTTCAACCGATAGAAATAAGGAAACAGATAGTTAGTCAACGACTGTAAAGAGATCGTTAACCTTGGTACTAAGTTGTCCATTAGATAACAGTTTCGCCCCCAGCAGTTATAGAAAATGAGACCTATTTAGGTGCTCACAGCTTGTCCGACAATGACTATTATGATTTCAGCAGGTGCTCTTGTCCGCTAGGGACTAAGTATAATATTTCAGTTTATGATTTTACAGCTTTTATTAATATGTATGTATCTATTATGTTCAGCATACTATTTCTCAATACTCTGCCGTACCCCCAGTTAAAATGATTTCATGTTTAATTATGAGTTAGAAATGGTTATTGTGAATTTATAAAATGAAAAATGTCTTCCCAGCTATCTATGTATACACATATCAAATGGACTATGATTGATGCATGTATATTGTATTATATATTCCTTGGTTATTCCATATGAGTGATGGATGAAAATTCACTCATTGAGTTTGTTGACTCAGCCCTCTCCCTTCCTCTCATAGTGACAGGTGCATATCATGTTTCTTCATCAGTCTAGTAGCTGCAACGATCCCTTGGTGAGCTTTACATTGCTGCAAGGCTTAGTTTAGACTTTTATCAGTTTTAGAAGGCTCTAGTAGTATTCCAGGCAAGATCCAAGCCACACATGTATTTTGACATATTGTAGTTATTTTATTTTTAAAGTTCATGTGTCTCCATATATGTTTTCAGAATTTATGTATGGATTTGAAATGTAGATTATGCCTAAGAATTTATGTAGCGAACTGAAAATATATTAGTGTTTCAGCTTTCAAGAATTTAAATTGGTTTTCAATTTATGACCATGATTAGTAGGCAGAACAATTTACTCTTTTATGAATAACAGATTTGATATAGATGCTTTCAAAGTTAAGTAATTTAAATGCCTCAATTTTTATGAATTTAAATATTATGCTTTAATTAGAGAAAACGATAATAATTTAGAAGAAAAATCCCTTTTTAAGTATGATATTATACTATGTTATGCATGTAGAGAGACACATCACCCAGTATGCTTGCGTGAGGATGGGATTCCTCATGTGTTAGTCATATTCCCAAATTGGGTCATGATGGATTTCTATATCTTTGACCATAACAGTAACACCATTATCACATATTCTATAAATCAGTTATCCATCTTCATCAAAATAAGTCTCCTTAACCAATCTCTTAGGGAAAAACTTTGTGCACTTTCCATCTTTCATGCATGGAGACTTTAACCTTGCTAGTCCACACGGACCATGAATCATGAATTTAGAAACAAACACCATGTAACATTGTGTACTGTGATGGGTCAGACAATTTAGCATATATCAAACTATCAACTAACCCCACAGGTTGATCAATGAGACTTTGCTCAAGTCACAACAATATATGAGCATGCGGGAGTCCATGCTTTTGGAACTTAATAGTGTACATGCCTAATAAGCCATATCAGATGTTAAATTATGATGTAATTAAATTAGATAAAGACATGGAAATATGTTAATAATAATATAATGTATAACTCACCATTAACGACTCTACCAAAAAATTGACTTTTCTTCAAATCATCCATTATCTCAACTAACTTCATGTGAAAAACTTGGCAAACAATGTCTGGCCTATCATCCACTGACAACCTCTTTTCACAGACAAATCTCTTTATTCCAAGCTAATTAGGATTGCAAGTCACTGTCAAAAACAAATCTAGATATCCAAATTGCTTGCATATAGCTATGACATCTTGGCAATTATTAAACATGTACCTATGAAGGTAGAACAATGTGAGTGCCAATAGATTTCACGTCAGTGTCCCCTCTCTCCATGGCTTCCTTTAACCCCTTTAAGAACTCAAATCTAATATTTTTCTGATTATTCCTGATGAATGATAGACGTTGTGTCTGAACCATTGAATAAGAGTCAACAATGAATTGTTGAAATAATCGTCTACATCTCAAGAGTATGCCTTCTTCAAACAAACATTCTTGGATTCTGAACGTAATAAATTCACAAAGGGACACCCTTACTAGCTTTGTGCAATTTCTGCTACCTATTCTAAATGGTATGTTTTCCTAGAACCCATATTCTCGGAATGGGAAAATTATTGGGTATTGCAGTGGTATATAAGCTACGTAATCTCATGCACTCATTTTAACTGTCTTGACCGACATTCCACAATAATGTCATAACCATGCTCTGTACTATCAAAATCACTAACAACCAATGCAGCAACTTTATCAACTGTTGGTATGTTATATGTGCATGCATCTAAAGATTGGCATCTAAATAAATGCATTCCATAATGCTCAATAGAATTTGATTGAAAGTGATCACGAACCCTTTGAAATGATTTGGCCAACACATTGTGCTCATTAATAATTTGTGTTAGTTTAGAAATCAAGGACTCATCCACTTCACATTGCAGTTCTGATGAAGTGTACATTTCAAACTTTTAAAGGTATCATATGATATATCACACAAATTAATCATCATGTAAAAAATATATTATAATTCATACCTAAAATGCGCTTTCCGATTGTGTAGCTCATTCCGTGTGTCATAAATGTACAACCGTGCAAATTTGGGTTTTTCACCAATAAATGGAAGAAGGGTGCCAATTTGGAGGAAGTTTTGACCACTAATAATAAATTTGGAGGGGGGGGGGGACCAACTCCATCATGAAGTGATTTATTGATCTTGCCACCAATGGATATGAAAGCCAACATACTATTGTAGGTACAGATGTTATTAAGAACATGCTTTAAGCGCGAGTCATGGCCATTTGTCAAAGCATATAAAAGTTTAGGAGGCCTACTCAGAAAAGGAAGAAGTACTCTGCCTTTATAGCAACAAATGGAGAAATTAGGGTTATTGAGTCATCACTTTTGAAAGCACACTCACCATACCACAACAGCACACCACAAAATGAGCACTCACATGTACAATCTCCAATAACAGCATATGCTGAAAAAAGAAAACAATTATCACTATCCAATGCCAAAAGAAACATTAATATATAAATAATGTTATAAAAAAACAATCAACTTACCAACATGTTCGCTCTCCTTAAAGAGATCACTAACTAAATAGCCTACATCCATTTTTGCATTTATGTTGCTGGGTCAAACCAATGGATTGAAATTTACATATCATATAAAATAAGTAAAAGTATGCCATAAAATGTTATTGACATGATAATCAATGCAAACAACAAAAAATAGCATTTTACAAACCTATAAATGGTAGGCTACATGAAAGTTGCAATATACATTGTTGTGTCATACGTAATCTCACATTGCAGTTATTTAGCTCAATAGTGGTTGCACAGTTAAAAAATATATTATATTATGTCACAGCATCCTTGAAGAGCAACATAACAAAATGACAATAAAAATTAATTCCTAAAAAAATAAAATTTAAAAATGGAGTGTTCACCAATTTTAATTCTAGTTAAATAGTTTTAACCTTTTAAATTTGTTATTTGTATGATTTCAATTATAAAGTCAAATAAAACTCAAACCACAACACATTCATACAAGAACAATAAAAAGAATGTTAACTAAAAAATTTTAAAAAAAGAAATCAATACCAAAAGAAACTGAAAGCCCTTTAAATATATGAATGAATAGCAACATTGATTAAAAAAAGGAATGACAACCTAATTTAGACAAAGCTATATGTAAAATATAAGAGAAGCACCAGTAATTTAACCAAAAACTCAAATAAAACAAAGTTCAAAATTTAAATAAATCAATAGAAGGAATATGATTGAAAAAAGAAAAAGGCCTGCCAATTTGCCTTATGAAGTACAAGAAAATATCCTCTTGTGATTATGATTGGCTACCTATTTATAAAATTATTGTGTAATTGATTGGAGAATGAATTGAAAGCAAAATTATTGGGATTTGACACTTGAAATTTAAAAAGGATTTGATTGTTATTTGGTTAAGTATTTTATTGAAAAGGATTTTTTGAGATTTTGACCGGCACTAATAAAATAATGTTTGATCTTTTCAATTGAAAAAGATTTGCAGTTAACTAAAAACAAAATCTTAAAAAAAAAATATTGGTTGTGTTTTTTTTACTTTTCAAGTTTTAATTAGTATTTTGACTAATACCCAAACAGGTCCCTTAGGTTTGCATTGGGGGACAAGTTAGTCTTTCAGATTTTGAAAATCCCAAATTGGTCCCTCAAGTTTTTTAAAAAAAGGACAAATTAGGCTTCCATACAGTTCGTACAATGTACGGAGGGACCAATTTGTCCCTCTTTTTAACTGTACGAAGGGACCGATTTGTCCCCTTTTTTGAAATGTAAAGGACTAATTTGGGATTTTCAAAATCTAAGGGACTAACTTGTCCCCCAATACGAACTTGAGGGATCAATTTGGGGTGTTAGTCTAATATTTTTTATTTTTCTTATATAAAAAAATACCTGAACATAATATTATGTTCACAGATTATTAATGATTTAAACAAATAAATGCAACGACAAATGAACAAATTACTTATTTCTCTCAACACTACGTATAACAATATCACAAAAGTATTGACGAATGTAAATTACCTTTATTACTCTGCAAACTCAATCCCCTCTTCAATCGTAATATACTAATTCTGTTGGCTTTGGCAGCCTTTGTCATAACGTTAAAATAATAATTTATCCTGAACTCATCAACCTATCATGGCAACAAATGATAGATCTTAAATTTACTATCTATATATGAATGTTCAAGATATAGAAAATGAGTACTAAATAATTTTAGTTATCATCTTACCAACTCAAGAAATCATGCAAAATACATTAGTGTACTGTAAAAAAAGAATTATTCTGAATTATCTAGAGTCACGAATGCTTTGACCACTGCTTGAGGCTCCTATACATTGATCAATGAATAACATATAAATAACTAAAAGAATGAATGCATTTATTCAATTTGTAACATGTAAAAGAATGAATATGACAATCAAATTAATATACACAATCTTTACGGAGTTTTAGAGATCTTTTAATTCACAACTTATTAATTTTGAAGGCTCTAACATTTCTTGCCATTGTCTCATTCTTAGATGCCTATGAATTCTAGTTACACTACAGACCAAACAAAGTTAAAAGAACAACCGTTATTAAAATGGTAGGTGGTTTTAGTAATCCAAGAATCTAAAACATACCATCAGATTTGCACATGAACAAATTTGTTCACATGGGTGAACAATTACCATAGCATTTGTAGCAACTTCATTGTTAACATTAATTACTTGATTATTGTTAGATGATTCTACAAAAACACAAACTATTAAGATCATCAAATATAAAAATAAAATTTTGTATCCATGATGGAAAACCATTTGGTTAAGGAATCAATATAATAAATGATGCTTAGAAGAAAAAACAGAAATGATTGTGCATATGTGTATGAGAACACTTATTCACTTGCAAATAATTAAGTCTATAAGCCCTCACAATTTTAGCATTGTAAATGTAAGTTGATATAGAGAACCACCTTTGATATAGAAATAAAAGGTATACAGGAGGGTAAGCTTTGAGACACCGTTTAAATAAATATTAAACAACCACCTTTTCCCTCTTGCTACTATCATTATTATTATCATCTCATTAAAGTTTTCATATCCCAAATTAAGAGCATGATTATTTCTTTATCAAATTGTGTAAAATATATATTAAACTTAACCATTATATATATATATATATATATATATATATATATATATATAACCACAGCGCTAGGCCTTAACTAAAACCATATTAATTATCGAGCTCAACCACAAATAAAATTATACTTTAGTAATGGACCTAAACACATGAACAGTTACTTTAAGGAGTTCCTTTAGATTGATTTCTATATATTTGGTAGCATATTACATATATCTACTCAAAATATTTTCCTTATGTTGATACAGTAACCCATTGAACAGGATGGGATTCATACATGCTAAAGACATATAATTGGTCAAATGTTAAATCCATTCAATATTTAATACTTTTGCTTTACAAAAAGAAATCCACCCATACTTGGACTGCCTCAAAGAACATTGTAAGTCCAAAATCAACAGCACATTAAAGTTTCCAAGACATACACCACACAATCGATAAACACCAATTTTTAGTCAAAAGCATATTTAATCTGGTACTATCTTAGAAAAATATTCAACTAATCCGAAATCCTTTTAGCACACAAATTAAACACACCAAAATAAATACCAAAATAAATAGAGGCCCTATAAGTGAGACTAATGGTTAAACCGAGTCCATTATTTTTGCCTTTAGCTTTTCATTAATAGGACAACTAGTAACCTCATCAAACTCTTCCTCTAGGCTCCTTTTGGCTAGAGTGACAGCCTCAACCCTAATCAGGTTAGCTCTAACTATCCCACCAAACATGCCACCACCATTTAGGCATGGAAAATGTTTCTGCATAATTTAACAAAACTAACAGTCAACATTTTTTATTCATAACCTAACCATCCACCCAAAAAAACAGCCAATAAAAATCAAACTTACCTTGTCATGCAAAGGCTGCCTATCCTTTACATTAGTGTTAGCTACCAATACATCTTTCCCATCATCCATATCAATCTCCATATTGTCCTTTAGCCTAATAGTGCCCCTTCCCAAACTAACAGACTCCACATCTCCAATGCTTAATGAAGGAGTAAAATGAGGAGCAAATATCGCCTACAAAGAAAGAAGATTCAAAGGCATATACATAAACAACAATTACACAAATTGCAACACTTTAATTTTTCTCACCTTTGTTGGAGTTAATTTAGCACCATTCAAGGAGAATATAGTCAGCACCGCATTATCCTCGTAAATCCTTCTCACCAGAAATGTTCCATAGTATGCATGAGAAGATACCACTTTGGTTTTGATTTTAAAATGCACCTTCCTACCCCACAACTCCATGAAGACATAGGGGTAAGCATTGGTCCTTACAACCTACAATCGAAATAGAACCAAAGCATGTCATAAATTCCTAACACAATAGACTTGAATAAAATTTAAAGTACATGTAGTTAAGCATCGGTCCCTAATAGATTTGTTTAGGAAATTTTAGAAATTTGTGTAGTTATCAAATTTAACTCAGGTTTAGCTTGTTGGAAAGCTTAATAAATCAAAATCATCCTCACAAAATATTAACTTAAATTTCCAAGTGTAGGGATTTCAGTGGAATTTCTATAATAATTGTCAAATCTATTAGGGACTGGAAAAGTTAGAAGATGCATAATTTGGTAACAAAAATATGATAAAATATTTTAATAAATTTCTTAAGCTTCAAGAATTAAAAGAAATGCTAGAGTACAATATTAGGACAGTAATTATGAGAATATTATAAGTATAACGAAAAGAATGATAAGTGGGTCTCACAATTTTGCTATACAAATTCATAAAATAGTAGCATTTGTATGGAAATCCTAAGTTATTAGGATATTTTCTTATTAGTAGAATTGTTATTCTATGATATTGTGCATTGTTTAAGTTATTATTGATATGTCATACTATGTGTATTGAATTGCTATCTTGAGATGTAAATTTATATTGAATATGCATATGAGGATCATTCTTAATATTACTTGCATTAATAAAAAAAAAAGGAAAGACACTAATAGAAACTATCATATTTTACTTTCACCCCAAGGTGGTGACGATCGTCGGTTTCAGCTCAATACCATAAGTCCAAGGAGGGAGGCGCACTGTGGGTTTTGAAGTTAAAATCGGAGATTGATGCCAAAGATCACATATGACACTAAGTAATCAAGAATTAAGATTGGAGTTTGATGCCAAAGATCAAAGCCAAGACAAGTTTATATTGTGTGATCACCAATTAAATAGCTTATAATGTATGAATACACAAATCATGGCATGTTTATAGAAGAAACATTTAATAAAAAAGGATTTTCCTTGACTAATGAATGACTGTCAAGGTGTGCATTCATGAGTCATGACATGTCAGTAGAAGAAGCATGTAACAAAAAAAAATCCATGTTAGCTAATGAATGACTTTCGAGTTGTGCATACATGAGTCATGGCATGTCAGTAGAAGAAGCATATAAAAAGGAGATCTACCTCAGCTAATGAATGACTTCTAAAATTAAAAGAGGATAATATACATACATGCACTTATTTTAGCAAATAAATTTGTGGTGGCTAAAGGTGAAAGCAATAACACCCATGCATTTCCTTACAGAGAAATATTATATTTCTCATCCCCTTTTTATTTCCATATCACCTTTAAATGGAGAACAAAGTTCACATGGTGCCAAGAATCCCCTTAATTGGGTAGAGGTACTACTCTCTCATTCATGCAATTTGTGTCATAGTCACTATGAGTACGAGTACATATTACTACATGAGTCCTTATACCAATATAGACGAGCAAATCGACATTCGAAATGTTATACCTATAAGACCAAATCCCCTCGCTTACATCACCATGCCCAGCGTATTGGCAGGTAGCCGTCCTCATGAAGCCATGGCTCTAATGGAGCCAAGCGATGAGGATCCATCCGAGGAATAGAGGAAGGTTTCAGCTACCCTATATTTGGAGAAGGATCTTGCTTTCCGATCAACCGCTACCCACCAAAACCTTGAGTGCATTGATGCTACCTGTGGGAGTAACTAAGCTAGGGAATTGATCTTTTAGTTTATGTTCAAAGGAACGTATAGTTGAGTCTTTATTTAATAAGTGGCAATTGGATGAAAAAGAGTGTTTTATTTGGGGAGCAATCTCCCATCTCATATTCTACTATGAATAATTATCTTTATTTACCATAATTATCGATGAATGAACTTTTAGGATGCATAGGATGTATTATGTATCATTGTTACATTTTATTTTATGACTATATCAATGATATCACATGCATCATATCGTCCTCCTTATCAACTAAATCTGCAAATTTTCGTAAGCTCTCTCAAATATGTGTGTATGTCTGTGTATACACACACAGAGAGAACTAGTTTCAGTAAATTAATTTACAACTTTTTGAGTTTTCTGCAAAGTTGATAGGTAGCAAACTAATAGAATCCAAATGCAACCTTATGTGTACATTGGAGCTACTAGGGTGTCACATGAAGAATCCTTAACCAAAAGAAGATCCCTCTGTTGAAAAAATTAATTAAAATAACATCACAACTAAAATAAATAAATAATAAATTAATCACTGAACAACAAAATTAATAGATACATGAATAATAAAGTAAATAATTAGAGATAAAAAACACAATAAGAATAAATTAGAATAGAGATAGCTTATCAATTTTATTGGCTAAGATGTGCTAGGAACTGAGTTTAAAAGTATTTTGCCACTATGAGTCAGTTATTTTGTGTAGTTAAAATACTCCCTAGGATACACCAACCACTTCTAACTAACTCTACACTTGAACTAGTGAGGCTATAGAAAGAACTTGTAAGGATTTGCTCAAGGGAACCAATTAAAACTTCATAGAAGTAAAAATTTTAAGTATTTATAAAATATAATACATGAATTCTAATTTGCTTTCTTACCAAAAGGCATCTTAAGAAATACTATCTATAAAACTAGGAAGTCTTCTTCCCATTGCCCAACATCCCAATTTCAACGTTCATTATAAATACTCGTTACAACAATATAGAAACCTCCCATTGTTCATATATTAAGTTGTTGATATTAGAATGTTTATGTGATTAAACTATTCACAAAATCCTTTTATTAACTTTTTCAAAAGTATTGAACAATTAAACCAATTGCAACGTAAATATGTATACAGCGTACATGTATTATTATCATATTTGTAAAGTAATGTAACTAAAGAATGAAAACATAAATTTAATAAATAGTATCATATATAATTAACTTTGAAATAAGAAAATATTGATAATAAAAATACAACAACCTCTACACTTAATGCTGAAGTTGCCCTTAGACCTAACAATCTTCCACATGGTATTGACAAAGAGCATGATGAGGATCTAATTTTGGTGCATGATTATGGTGTATCCTCATCCATTAATGCCCTTTGATTGTGAGAATCCCTTGTATTTGTCTATGTTTGCTTTTTGTTTGATTGATTGCTTCCCTTTCCATTGTTAAGCTTGTTGAAAAAGTTGTTTTGAGTCGTCATTCCCTTATACGTTACATGACATTTCCTTTCTATTCCATATGCTTCCCTATGGTTGGTTTTGATAGTGATTATGTGATTATTGGATTCTAGGTCAGTTGTATGCTATTAGATTGCCTTTTAAGAGTTAACACACCTCCTTTTTACACCACTAGACTAGCTATGTCTTTTTGCTCTTTTTTTTCAAAATTCTTGAGAACAAATTGCCTTGTTTTTCTCAAGATATCATCTTGTGTGAGTCATGTGTCTTAATTCTACATCACCTACCTCATTAATGCAAATAGGCCATTCACATAAAAGCATGTCATGCTATTTGTGGACACTTAATCGAGTACCACACGGAAACCTGTGGCTTTGAAACTAGTTTGTCAAACCCAATATGGGAAAGTGATCACACATGAAGAGCTAACCTGATGGAATCCTTTTTGATAACATATCATGCACAATATCTTATAATTTCCATTTTGAGCATAATTTAAACATAATTCATGTATTTCATAAGCCAAATCCAAAATAATCTTATCCATAAGATAAATGAGTTGCTTTAATAACTAACCCATAAAAGCTATCAAACATAAGTACATAATTCTCTCAAAACATGATGATGTGTAAAAAAATGTGGCCTAATCATGCATGCATAATTATTGGAGCACTTTGCTAATAATAGACTACCATATCATTTTACTTCAAGTAAAGCTCACTAAAAAGGAACTGTGAACAACTATTGAGGAAGAGCCTGTGAAGTAACTATGGCAGCAGTTATATCTAGAAGACAGGGAAAAGGGGGGAGGGGGTAAGCTCATCAAAACTAGCGAGTGGATTCTCACCCATAACTAAACATGGGATAGCCACGGAATAGATAAATAATAATGCAATAATAAAAAAAATCCCTTCCATACATATATAGCACAATAATAGTAACTTGTGTAATCACTAAGAGAAGACATACATGAATCATTTTGAGGAATTAAAAGAAGAACAAAATTCTAATCATGTAATAAAAGCGATACTTAGTCCCTCACGAATCGTATCCCTCATAGAGTAATCTAGGTAAAGAGCGGTGATTGGCCTTCATAGGCAACATGGTAGACCAAGGTTAATAAATTTACTATCATTGACTCACAACTCTATTTCTCTAATCCCTTTTTAACATCAAACATACATACTCATACTAAAAAGAGGCTTATCACTTAAAGTTTCATAGTCATCATGGCAAATAGTCCAACAATTCATATATGACAATTTTATTAAATCATACATCAAATTTAATTTTAAATAAACACATGTTATGAGGAATGAAAACTAATTTAAATGGCATACAAGTGTCAATAATGCCCACTTGTATTTAAAAAAGGGATGCTTTTGATGAAAGGCTGCACAACCATGATATAGAACTCGAGGGAAAGGGAAATGCGAAATGCGCTTTCTCATGTAAAATCATGCATCCATGGGAAAGCAAAACGCAAGTCCATGGGGGTAAAAATGGCATTTTATGCATATTTTACTGTCCTGGGGCTTTTGAGAGGCTTTTCGACCTACAATAGCCTTTCTAAGGGCCCTTAGACCTACAATATTACAATTAACTATAGAATGTTCTATGTTTGGTCTTTTTCCATATTCTTAGAATGTCTCTACTAGAGAAGTCACTGAATTGGTATGGCCCTTTGCTAAGATCACTTACTATTATGAGTAGGCTATCCCATGTGGTGGCTAATTTTTCATTAGTTGGGTTCTAGTTTGCTCTTCAGAGGACTTGGTCTACTTCCTTGAATTTTCTTTTGATCACTTGCTTATTGTATTATTGGATGACCATTTTCTTTGGAAGCCATGAACCTTATGTGAGAGGTTTCCTAGTCCTCATAGAGTATGTCTAGGTTAACACATTTTTCTTGGTTGTTGATGTCCTCTTTGAATTTCTCTCTTCACAAACCTAAGGTTCTAACTTCAATAGGGATCATAGCTTTTGCCCTGCAAGTTAGTCTAAGGGGGTTTCCTTAGTGGATGATTGGGGGGGTGGTATGGTATGCCCAGAGCATGCTTGGCAATTCTTCGGTCCATCACCTCTTTGCCTAGTCACATTGCTTCTTGATTGCCTATAGCATGATCTTGTTTGCAGTCTTAGCTTGCCTATTGCTTTAAGGATGCTCAACTGAGGCAATTATTTGCTTGATGCCGAGCTTTTGGCAGAAACCTCTCAAATTCTTAAAAGCATGTAAATGAGTTTAATATTCAATACGTTTTTCCACTATTCATCATTCCTTGCATTCATGGTAATAAACTAGTTTATTATATAAAAATAAGTCATATGTAAAAGGGTTATTGGATAGCAAAACATCATACTTCAGGAATTAAAACAATTGCACCAAAATCATGCAGTAATAATGCCCTCAAATCGCTTCATTTGCAAATACAATATGAAACCAACATGCTTTCTTTACTAATGAAATGTTCAACTCTAGTAAAATTTAATCTAGATGTGGGTCTAACTACTAATAATGTGAAATTGAGCCAAATATTAGCATGAGCATCAAGCCATACCTAACCAAAGCACTTTTCTTCCTCTTATGCATAGCATATGCACCAGCCATCATCTTCTTCACAACTGAGTATTTAACACAATAATATATTGCAATTCACAAATAATATATGTCCTCCTTGTCTTGTAAACATTGTAAGTGGTGGGTTAAGTTACATATATGTGAGAGAATACAGCATATTATTTATACAAAAAGGAGAATAGTTAAATAGAGTGAATCATTCTAAAAGAAATGGCTTTTACATAAATCTAAGTTTACAAAACCTAAAGCCCCTTGGAAGCATGGCTAATTCTTCTAAAATGTGACGAGTCTCATGCTGCAACTTAGTCATTAACACCACAAAAGGTTGACACTTCAACACAATTAAGTTTGTAAGAACATACTTTCGAATTTCAAGCTCTTCTTTCCTTGCTACAAAAGTGGGTGAAGTGACAAAAGATGTAACATCCCCTGTTGCTTTATGGATTGACGACTGTCCCCACAAACCAACATGGGTCCTTTCAGCATGCTTTGTCCTCACTCACATGCTTCCTGGAAAAACTTCCCAAGAGGTCACCCATCCCAAAATTACCCCAGGTCAAGCACGCTTAACTGTGGAGTTCTTTCAGTTTAGGCTACCGAAAAGAAGATGCATCTTGTTGATATAGGTAGAACAAATCAATTCATATAAGCTCTCCTCAACTGTATAGTCCCATACCTATACAGTCTCAGGATCCCTCTCATTCGGGTGTGTAAACGGTTCATTCATGTACCCTTCCACTTAGAGGACCTTGTGAGGAGCCACTCCTTGTCCGTGCCCTCTTTGCACCGGCGATCACTCCTCGTCCTCGTCCCCGGGCGTTACATGCCCACCAGCTTTCGCCTGGTTCGTCCCCGAACCACACCGTACTGGGAGAGGTGCAAGCTCTGATACCATTTGTAACATCCCCTGCTGCTTTATGGATTGACGACTGTCCCCACAAATCAACACGGGTCCTTTCAGCATGCTTTGTCCTCACTCACATGCTTCCTGGGAAAACTTCCCAGGAGGTCACCCATCCCAAAATTACCCCAGGTCAGGCACGCTTAACTGTGGAGTTCTTTCAGTTTAGGCTACCGAAAAGAAGATGCATCTTGTTGATATAGGTAGTACAAATTAATTCATATAAGCCCTTCTCAACTGTATAGTCCCATACCTATACAGTCTCAGGATCCCTCTCATTCGGGTGTGTAAACGGTTCATTCATGTACCCTTCCACTTAGAGGACCTTGTGAGGAGCCGCTCCTTGTCCGTGCCCTCTTTGCACCGGCGATCACTCCTCGTCCTCGTCCCCGGGCATTACATGCCCACCAGCTTCCGCCTGGTTCGTCCCCGAACCACACCGTACTGGGAGAGGTGCAAGCTCTGATACCATTTGTAACATCCCCTGCTGCTTTATGGATTGACGACTGTCCCCACAAACCAACACGGGTCCTTTCAGCATGCTTTGTCCTCACTCACATGCTTCTTGGGAAAACTTCCCAGGAGGTCACCCATCCCAAAATTACCCCAGGTCAGGCACGCTTAACTGTGGAGTTCTTTCAGTTTAGGCTACCGAAAAGAAGATGCATCTTGTTGATATAGGTAGTACAAATCAATTCATATAAGCCCTTCTCAACTGTATAGTCCCATACCTATACAGTCTCAGGATCCCTCTCATTCGAGTGTGTAAACGGTTCATTCATGTACCCCTCCACTTAGAGGACCTTGTGAGGAGCCGCTCCTTGTCCGTGCCCTCTTTGCATCGGCGATCACTCCTCGTCCTCGTCCCCGGGCGTTACAAAAGACACCCAGGAATATCTAGTGGCTTGGTCCAAGATATGTCATAAAAGAAAAATAAGGCATGTACACAATTGTTTATGTATAAGATTGAAGTTACAAGAGTGGATATTGTAAACTGAGCCTAATTTTAATTCACTTTCAATATACATAAATGACCAATAAATTATTTATTACTATATATCTCAATTTTAAAATAATTATTGTAAAAGTTAAACATAATGTAACAACATAAATTGAAATTGAATTACGACGTATTAAAAAAATAGTTTACACACTAATAATATATCCAAGTTAAATCTAATCTTTTTTTTATGACAAATCTCAATTACTAGAACTTCAAATTTGGGTGACTTTTGGAGAAAACTTGGTAGCAAATCCAATTCACTATGTTCATCAAAACGTTAGTAAACCAAATTGTGAAAGTATGGAAGATGATATTCAGAAAGTTGTGAAGCAATTGCAAATGTCTTTGACGCGGAAGTTTTGATTAAGGAAGTACTTAAAGACAAGGGCTTGACATTAGAGAGCCCTTTGAAAAGGATGAATAAACATCTCTTATGTCTTCAATCTACTTGCATAAAAAGTTTTACCACTAGCCCATTGTCCAAGTTCTTGATGGCATATTTCGTACGACGATTGTGTGTAAAAGAAAGATACTCAAGTGATAAGGCATCTATTTCAAAGAAGTTTGCAAAACCTTTTTAAAATAGAAATAAAAAAATAGAATAGTAGAAATGAAAGAAACAATGCTAGTAGCACTTAGGAAAATAAGCTCAGTAAGCAAATGCAATACAAGGAGAAAATAGCAGAGCACTAAAGTAGCCCTTACTCTCCTATGCCTAGCCTTTTCCTTAGAAAATTGCTTGGCTACCTACTACCAGCCCCTAACAAATATACCATTTTCCTCATGATCCTTACATGGCCACAAACCTGCCAACACACACTCTCATATAGCAATTGCACAAAAGTAATTTAGTTAGGGCCAAACCCAATGGCCCTACAATATCAATATTCCCTGATTCCCCTTCTCTAATTCCCTTTGCACCCCTTGTAATACCTAGTGTACACATGTCATTAGATAAGTTCCACACGACCCTAGAGTCCCCCGGGGACCCACCCTGGTTGTCGAGTCCTGAATTTCACTAACTCCGAATCCTACACCTTCTTGGAGGACTATATGATAAAGCCACATTTTTAGGACCAAAAGTCCTGGTAATTGCTCTCCAACAGAAAATAAATTGAAGAGTGATTTTTAATGAATTTTAGGAAACATCTAGACATTTTGTTTTTATCCCACAAGTTCAAAAAATCATAAGAATTCCCGAATTTGAACTAGAACTCAAAAATTGGATTTTGATTGGTTGAGGTTTTGAATTTTTTGATATTTTATTTGAATCCAAATGAGGGGTATTTTCTTATTTACACTTAAATAAGAACATTAACTTAAAATTAAAAATTAAGAAATGTAAATAAGTAAGTATAGAGATAACCCTATGCATAATGACAATAAAAATGCAGAACTGGACTTTGCTGTCATAAGTGTAGAGTTGGTGGGACAGGAAATGGCTAGATCACTATAGCAGTCATAGACTGCTATAGCGGTTGTAAGTGACCAAATTTATGAAGTAATCTCCCTGACCACTATAGCCGTCCCCCTAAGCGCCAATAGTACCTAAAAAATGACATCGTTTCATTTTTGCCCTTTTTAAACCCATTTCGAGGTCTCCCTACTCCCCAAACAGAAGCATAAACGCACCCTCACCCCTAAACTCTCATTTTCTCTCTTTTCTTCCAATCCCACTCAAATCTAGCTCCCCTAAATTATCAAGGTATGTATATGTTATTAATTTATGTCTCCATTCTCCCCATTCTTTCATGATCTTGAGTTGGGTCTTGATATTTCTCTCGTTGTTGTCAAGTAGGGGTACTCCCCCCATGTTGTTAGTGTATGTTTAGAGCAATCTAGAGCTTCCTATAGGTTGTTTATGAGTTTTGTTATTTTAATGGCAGATATTGGTGTCATTCCTCCTCCCCTGAGTCCCTGTGGTGTTGGTGCTTCACAGTCTACCATTCCAAGTGAGTGAGTTTGATCTCATGACCTTATTTTAGTCATTCTCTAATTAATTTCTAGCATTATAAAATATTTAGAGAGAATTTACACTTGAGTTTGGGCATGGATTAAGATTTATATATTTTTACAAGGATTAGCATGAAAATCTATATTTATAATAATGCATGGGACCATATTTGATAAGCAGTTACTATTGTTTTATTTATGCCATGATTTAAATTTGATTTATGATGAGGAAATATTATGTTTTACTTATGGGAAGCAATAGTTGTTGAATTTAAAATAAATAGAATTCCCATTTTATGATTTCAGCTTATTTTAGATTAGGAATTATTGAGAGGAACAGAACTGTGAGTTAACGGTAGTTATTCTATTAACCTTGGTATACCAAAGCCTACTAGTAGCAAGTTATCCTTATGTTAGATCAATCCGCCAGGGACGCGGTTCACGAGGGATCGTTAAGATCTCAGCTATGGACTCATGTTCGCCAGGGATTGAGTACGACCCTTCAATTTATGGATAATTTGTTTCTCCTGGTAATACCTTGGGAAATAATATGGTTTTTTTTTCATGAATTCAATAAATTATGATTTTATGGTTATTATGTAAAATAAATAGAAATGAATTGTCTTTGTAGCATTATTATTATTATTATTTATGCATGATTCTTTCCTGTCCCATGTATGATTATGAGTAAGGATCCACTTATTGAGTTTTGTTATAAAACTCACCCTTCTTTTCTTCATTTTCTCATAGATTCAGGTGTAGCTCAGAATCCTCATCTTTCTTCCTCTACTCAACAACACTAGTGTTTTCAGCTTTGGGGTGAGCTTCACATTGATGTAAAGTTTAATTGTTTTGTATAGAGTACTCCAGTGACAGTGCGGGTAGGGTCTCAGACCATGCATTTATTTTCTTTTGCACACCATGATTCTTTTGTATTAAAATAATTTAGCATTCATGGATTATTTTGTAAATGAGCAACTCATTTTAAAATATATCACATCTACAGTTTCATATTTTAATTATGAGAAAAGGATTATTTAGGTTTATTATGAGTTCAAGATGAAATTTGATTTACGATTTAAAGTAGATTTTATGAGTAAAATATGCATATAATATGGCACATCGATTACGAGGTTTACGTGGAGACGGGAATCCTCATGTGCCGGTTACGATCCAAATCGGGTCGTGACACCCCTGTATTTCTTTCTTTTGTACACTTGTATCCCTTCAGGAAATCGATCCTAACAATACCCCCTTGAACTACCACCTTGTCCTTAAGGTGCAACCTCCCAAGTGCTTTCAAAATCTAGCATGTCTTTCCATTTGATGAGGACTTCTGCACTTTCAGTTCTAGTTTTTCTATCAAACTAGCAGGGAGAGGCTAGCTCAAGCTTTGAGGGGAGATACACCTTTTGAGTAGAGAAACATGAAAAATAAGATGAACTAATGAATCTGGGGGCAGTTGCAACTTATAAGCAACCCGTCCCACTTTTTTGGTCACTTTGTATGCCCCATAGAATCTTGGACTAAGCTTCTAATTCACCTTATTGGCTAAAGACTTCGACTTGTAAGGCTATAACTTGAGATGCACCATATTCCCCACTTCTAGTTGCACATCTCTTTTCTTTTTATCTGCTTGGCTCTTCATGCGAGCTTGGGCCTTAGTAAGATGCCACTTCAAATCATCTAAAATACCATCTCCCTTCGCCAGCAATGAGTTCAGGTCTTATACTATTAAGGAATGCTATTCACACTTTAATAAGGCTGCTCCCTGCCATACAAAGTTCGAAAAGGGGTAGTGTTTGTTGAGGCACTTTAGGTTGTGTTGAACCATAACTCAGCCCAACTTAACCATTTTGGGCACCGCCTTGGTTTGGATCCAGCAAAACACCTTAGGTAAGTTTTTAAGCATCTATCAACCACCTTTGTTTGTCTGTCAGTTTGTCGATGGTAGGTTGAACTATACTTTAGCTTTGTGCCATCCATTTTGAAAAGCTCAGACTAGAAATTACTCATAAGCACACAATCTCTATCAATGATAATAGAGGAAGGAAAACCATGCAACCTAATCACTTTTTTTACAAACAAGCTAGCCACATCTTTGGCAGTGTAAGGGTGAACAAGGGCTAGGAAATGGTTGTATTTTGTGATTCTATCAACCACCACTAGGATTATGTCTAAGCCTTGAGCCCTTGGTAAACTCCCAATAAAGTTGATTGTGATTTCATCCTAAACTTGGGAAGGTGTAGGTAGGGGCTGTAGCAACCCCGCAGGAGAAATAATTTGGTACTTGTTTCTATTACATGTGTCATAGCTTTGAATGTGTTACTAAATTCTACTTTTCATACCTTCTCACCAGTAGCCCCAAAATTTTTTATAGGTCTTGTAAAGTCCAAAGTGGCCCCCAACAACAGAGTCATGGAATTCTTGTAAAATTAAAAGAATCATTGGGAAATCCTTCGGAATGACCAGCCTACCCTTATAGTAAAGCCCTTTGAGTTCAGACCCTTGCTAGATAGTGTTTCCCTACACCAACCCTTGCATGATAGCTAGAAGCTTGTTGTCCTTTTGTACTTCTTCTAAACTTTCCCATTCTTGAAAAATGACAATAGAAATTGCCCCAAAATAGTGTTGTTTAGATAGAGCATTGACTACTCTATTCTCCTTCCTAGCCTTGTACCTTATTTCAAAATCAAGCCCCATCAATTTGGCCACCCATTTTTACTACTCTTCCCCTATCATCCTTTGGTCAACCAAAACTTTTAGACTTTTCTGGTTTGTGTTTTCTATGAATTTTATTTCTAAGAAGTAGTGCTCCATTTTTTAATAGCTGTCATTATAGCCATCAACTCTCTCTCATAAACCGACTTTTGTCTAGCCCTTTCTGAAAGAGTATGACTTTAAAATGCCACGGGTTTGCCTTCTTGCATGAGAATAGCACCTAATCCTTTCCTGGAAACATTAGCTTCTATCACAAACTTCTTTTCGAAACAAAGGACAACAAGCATGGGTAAAGAAATCATGGCTCTCTTCAGCTTCTCAAAAGCCATTTAGGCCTCAAAGTTCAATTAAAAGCTTCCTTCTTAAGTAGTTGAGTTAAAGGCCAAGCTATTTTCCTATACCCTTTTACAGATCTTCTATAGTAACTCTTCAATCCCAAAAATTCACATAGCCCTTTCAAATTAGTGGGATTTGGCCAAGATTCTACTACTTCTATTTTCTTTGGATCTAGGGCCACGCCTTGCTCCAAGACAATATAGCCCAAATATTTTATTTTGGGTTGCCTAAAACTACACCTTTTCATTTTGATAAAGAACTGATTCTTCCTCAGTAAGGTCAGCGCCTTTTCCATGTGCTCTAAATGCTCCTCCATAGACTTACTGAAAACAAGGATGTCATTGAAGAGCACTAAAATGAACTTCCTGAAGTAAGGCTTTAGAGTCTGATTCATCAATGGTTGGAAGGTAGATGGGGCATTAGATAATCGGAAGGACATTAATAAGAATTCATAATGCCCTTTGTGAGTTCTAAAAGTCATTTTCTCAACGTCCCTCTCTCTCATCCTTATTTGACGGTAGCCCAACTTAATATCTAATGTGGAAAAACTCCTTGCTCCACCTAACTTGTCTAGCAGCTCATCAATCACCAGGATGGGGAATTTGTTCGGGACTATTTTCTTGTTCAACACCCTATAGTCAACACAAAATCTCCACCCACCATCCTTTTTCTTAACCAAAAGCACAATATTAGAGTATGGACTAATACTGGGCCTGATAATTCCAACACAAAGCATTTAACCAAGAATTTTTCTATCTCATTGTTTTGAAAATACGGGTACCTGTAAGGTTGCACATGGTGTATATGGGCTCCTTCCTTCAAGTTAATGGCATGATCATGGCCCCTCGATGGAGGTAGGCTTGAGGGCGATTGACAAATGTCTTAGAAATTCTTTAATAGCCTCTTGAACTCTTCAAGAAACTTCCTTTCTGGCTCTTTCCCTATGTCAAGTTCATAAGAAGTTATGAGATACACCCCTCACCATCATCTTTCAAAGCCTTAAGGGTGGTCTTCCAGGTGACATAGGTCTTGCAAAGAGCTGGGTCCCCTCAAATCTTCTTAATTTCCCCCTTCTTTGTCCACTTTATGAACAATCTCTGGAAATTAGCTGCAATGATCCAGAGAATTTTTAGCCATTTCATTCTTAACATAGTATCCACTCTCCCCAAACTCAGCAAGAAAAAGGGTTGGGTTATTAAGACCTTTGTACCACCAATAATACCTTGTCACAAACCTCTCTACTCTTTATCTTTCTGCCCATGCTAAGCTCCACAATAAACTCTAGTGTGTCTTCTGCTTCCAACTCGAGCTCTTGAACCAGGGATCTAAAAAGAAAATTGATTGTGGCACCACAATCAACTAAGATTATGATTTTGGTCCCTTTTAAAGTTTCCTTAAGCTTGAATGACTTTTGGGAGGTGAAAACACGTAGACTTTTGAGAGAGATTTGGAGAGATTTTAGCTCCACTTTGAGGCCGTCTTCTTCTTCAACCCTGAGCTCCTCCTCGGAAGTTTTGTCCTTTGGGTCTTCTATTAACAGCAATTAGAAGTGCTTCATTTTATAGACTTGAAGCAAAGGCCTCTTATACTCATCTCCAAGATCTTAGCCTGAGAAAGCAGCTTTCCTTGTCCATGCTTTTGCTTGTACCACTTTCCAATCTCTTTAGGATGTTTTTTTCCCTTTGATCTTTAATGGCCGGGCTTCTTAGTATGAAAATCTGCCCTCTTCTCCACTCTATATTTCTTTGTTCCAACATGAGGGCCTTATCTTTTATTTTTGAAAGAGAGCCCAAATTTAGGTTCTTAATCTTAGGCCCAATCTCTTTTTTGAGCCAATTTACAAATATCCTTATCAACATTTCCTTGTCCCAAGTTTTCATAGGCCCAAAGATCATTTCAAACTCTTCAATATACTCCAAGATTGACCCAGTTTGTTTGACCCACAACAAGGGTTCATATAGGTCATTCACCATTTCAAGTTGGAACCTTCTTAGAAGCGCATTTTTCAACGGATGCCATGAAGGGACTAGTATCTACTCCTCCCACGTTTGAAACCAATAAAGAGCTCTATCCTCTACATTCAAGACCACAACATCCATTCTTTCCTCCACATGAATCTCATTTACTGAGAAATATCTCTTAATCTTCACCAGCCACCCTAAGGGATCGTCCATTGCAAACAATGGGAGCTTCATTCTTCGGTCCCTCTTTCGACGCGAGGGAGGAGGGCACCAAGAGTTCAGTGATTAGCTCCACCATGAGTTCCAATGGCGCGATGACCTTCTACGAGAATGGGGGGAGTTGCTACCCTCTCAGTTGCTAGACCTCGAGGGTCGTGACTCATTGTGAGGAGAAAAAGAACCCTAAGGCCTTCCACTGCCTCTGGAACCCCCATTCCATCGGTCCTCAATGATCACTTAGCCATGGTTTCTCCTTGGCGGTAACCTTGCATAAGACTAGCCTCATTGGCACACCCTCATTTACTGTATCAATAGTTGCAGTGTCTTTTCCACATTCTCCAATCTAATTTCCATATCACAGCTTTCGTGTTATCAAGCCTACAGCCCTAGGAAGGAGCTTTGGTAAGAAATAATAGAAACTAGAAAATAGAATAGCAAAAATGGAAGAAACTATTCTATTAGTGCTTATAGGAAAATAATCTCAATAAGCAAATGCAATACATATAGAAAATAGCAAAGCATTAAGGCAACCTTCACTCTTCTATGCCTAGCTTTTTCCTTAGAAAATTGCATACCTACTACCAACCCCTAACAAATATACCCTTTTCCTCATGATCCTTACATGCCCACCAACCTACCAGCACACACTAAACCCTAAACCCTAAACCACCAACCTACCAGCACACACTCTTATATAGCAATTGCACAAAAGACCCAAGGGGCCCATAATATTAACATTCCCTCATTCCCCTTCTCTAATTCCCTTTGCATTTCTGTATTTCTTTCTTTTGTACACTTGTATCCCTTTGCGAAATTGATCGCTAACACCTTCCTTAAAATGGGCACTTAACTTCTTCCATTTAGGAGCATCATGAATCTTGACCACTTTGTGCGGTCCAGATATATAAAGCTCTTTAAGAACTAGACTACCATATAGAAAGTGGTGCATCACAACTTCATCCTCATAATAATTTGTGTATAGATTCAAAACCTTTTGTAAGGGTACCCATGCAGAGGAAGGTATGAAGCTAAAGTCACTTTAGAGTTTTAAGAGTATGTTTGGATTAGTGGAGTTGGGTGGAATGGGGCGGAATAGAATGTCCATTGTTTGAGTATTTTCTATTCCATCTCATTATGCCCAACTTGGAAGGGAAAATAGTTGAAAAGAATGGATGAAATTGGATGGAATAGAGTCAATCAATCTCCATTTTATTCCATCCAAAATGTGTGAATTCAAAAAATGAAGCAAGTTTAAATTCCACTCCAATCCACTTCGCTCCATCCATTTCCATCACATCCAAAAGGCTGTGAGAGTGACAGAATCGAAAATACAAAAAAGGAAGTAGATACGGTTATATGACAGGGTGGCTGATTATAGGCAATAAAATTAATGTCAAGCTATTCAACATGGGAAGCTATTGTACCTCAGATCCATTTGTAAAAGTGATCATCTAACTCGAAGCTTGGAACAACATAGAAGACGAGTTTAAATGTTTTGATGCTTAGCGGCTCGCATAAATCTAATACCTTATTCAAAAAGTGGTCAAAACGTGCAACACGTTGGCTTTTCTCTTCTGGAGAATGATCTGTGTGGCCAATGTAGAAGGAAACATTAGGTAGCTGGCATAGTCCATAGCGATCTTCAGTAGTAGTTTGATAAGATGCTTGTTGTGCATGCCTCTTCCGTTCCAAGAAAAGACAGAATATGGCAGAGCACACCCTCAGGAAGATTGCTTAACCTGTCTTCTTTCCCCATTGCTCTGCAAGATGTGTGGATTTCTTTATTTGGTAGGCTTGATGACGAGGGTTTCTGAATTGCTATTTGAAACAAATAAAATTGTAGTTGAAGTGCTGGCTTAATGGTGGATCTGTCAGCCTCTCACTAATTGAATTTTTTTATTTTTTATATTTTAATAAATTAGATTAATAAGATATATGACGTATTTTTAGTCATAAACAAATAATTGAAAGATATCATATCCTTAAAACTTATAAGATATTGAAGAAGCCCATAAAATTAATATTATTGTTATTATATTTTTCTGTTTGCAAAGATTGTTATTATAACATCTTGACAAAAAAGATTGTTGATATATGTACTAAGATGGAATTAGTTTGTTAATTCACTTTTTGAAATAAAAAATAATAATAATCAGTAAACTTTCTTTGTTTATTTATAAATATTAAATGAAAGATTGAGATTAAAAAACAATTAATGATTAAGGATAACTATTGTTTAAAATATTATATCATTTATAACGAATTAAATGAAATATTGACAAAAACAAGCAGTTAAAGAATGAAAGGATATATTGAGACAAAATAAGTAATTAAAAAATTAAATATAAGTAGATTGAGATAATTAAAAAAAAAAACATGCATGTAATTGTAAAGATTTTTTTTTTTTTTTTAGGTTTGGATACAGACATACAGATATTGTTGGAATCTTTCTTTGTAGACAAATAATTGAATAGATAATTGAAATAAGCACTTCAAAAAATTTAATTGTTCTTGTTATTTGCGCATTGATCCTTTTTTTTGTTGGTCCGATTTTATTTGAGCTTCAAGTCAATTGTTTAGACTGGTGGTCATCTCACTTGGAATGGGCCTCCGTTGTAGCCATGGGTCTCTCATTTAGGCTCCAAGCCTCTTGACATAATCGTCGTTTCCTATATTGGGCTTGAGCTCTGTTGAAACGATATTATGCTTTAGCCTCTATATAAGAACCCAGGCCAGGGTTAGATCAAACAACATATCAAAAGCAACGACATAGGGTTGGCCTTCATTATTTAATTCCTTTTGTCATTTTTTTTGCCGGTGCATCCTGATCCTTCTAATGCCACGACCCACAAAGAAAAAAAAAATGATCCTTCAAAATGCAGAATTTTATGTTTATGATAGGAGAACCATTCTACCATATATTACAAGTTTTATGGTTGTTGGTTATCCAAGAATTGTTTTATGTTAAATAAGAGGAATGTATAAGGACAATATATATATATTTTTTAGAAAATTTGCATTTCATTGTTCACTCTGAATTCAATAGAGTCTATATTACGACCCAACTGGGACCATGACTGGCATGTAGAGAACACATTCAATCACAAGTCTTAACATGCAAGCTTTTACAAAAAAAAAATGTGTAGAGTTTCCTCTGTTTTTCGGACATCCCCAAATTTAGAAATACAATTTGTTTGAAAATGAAGATAAAATACAGAATCGGGTTACAAGCATTATCAAAATACGCCCCTAGCAACAGAACAACCAATTCAACATAATTCAGAAAATCATCTTTGCATATGAATTTCAATTCAAGTTCTATTATGTGATTTAAATCAAACCCAATCCCAAAATCAAACATGAAGTCAAGTTAGTTTCCAAATTAGTTTCAAATGTAATTTTATAACCACAGAGTATATGTTCAAATATAACTAGGACTATAGTTCAAAATATAACTCTAAATTCAGTTTATCAATCATTTCCATAACACAGTCTCTCTATATATATAGTAATAACTTCATAGTCCATATAAATTCAACGAATTCTTTTATTTATAGAAAAGATTTTTGAAAACAACTAGCTGTATATAAAATAATATGGATCGTCAAATTCAGGATAAACAGAATGATTTACATTCAGGCATATTCCTTCATGTGATCCTAAAATAGAACGGTCCTACCCATACGATTAGCCATAGAACAAAAGGATCTACTATGTGGTCTTAATCAAATATAGTTAAGGTGCACTAAAGATAACACCTACTATAATTAGCTACAGATCATGTGAGATTCTTCCCAAAACATATAATAAAGATTTTACATATCGTATCAAATCAATTCTCAATAACTCTGCAAATGGCTATAACCATAATTTCTCAAGTCCTTTCTCAAGTCCATAACAGAGATAAAACAATTTTTCAAAATCAATATAATATCATCTCGTGTTAATTTTTTATAAAATAAAAGCTAACATAAAGGAAGTAATTTCATTAAAATTACGTAACACAACCAAATAATTATTTTTAGTTTCTAAATTTATAACATATATTTAGAGCTAATTTAACATAAATAAAAATAATTATAAACATAACGTCTACTTACAAATTGGTTCAAAAGAATCGAAGATCAACTCCCAAGTGTCACCAATCCAATGGTTGATGCTCAAATGCTCTATAACTTTAGGAACAAGATAAATACAACATTAGTGAGCTAATAATATTATTAGTTTACAATAATTAGTTCTAGATACTAGAAAACCCCAAATCTATACACTTAGGGTCCCAAAACCCACAATCTACTATGAATAACTACATAGAGAACACAATAAGATAAATAGAGCAATATTGTCACTTACCCACTACTCTAGGAGGAAAATTAGAAGTAGAGAATAATATAAAACTCACCACTCTAACTAGTTCCTCCACTTAGAGAGAAATCACAAGTTAAGGAAAGAGGAGAGAGAGAGCCGCGGTTTATGGTGATGGTGAAGAGGAGGAAGAGGAGGAGGAGGAGAAGACGATGATGGTAGTTGAGGTAGTGGTGGTATGTGAGGAAGAGAGATAAGGAAGAGAAGGAAAGGAAGAAGAAAAGAGAGAAGAAAGGAAAAAGAAGAAAAGAATGGAAGGAAAAAGTAAAAAAAGGGAAAGATAGAAAAGCAAGGCCTAAAGTTGTCCACACCATTCAAGGCCCAAGGTGGTTTATCCCCCCTTTTTTTTAGGTTATAACATTCCTCCCCTCTTAAGAAATTCAGTCCCTGAATTTTCAAGCAAACTCAAATGTAAAACACATACCTCAAGAATCAAACAAGTGGGGATATCTAGCTTGTATAATCTCTTCAGCTTCTTAAGAGGCTTCCTTTTCAAAATGGTTATTCCATATGACCTTCACTAACACCACCTCCTTCGATCAAAGTTTTTTCACCTAGTGGTTCACCATGGCCACCTGCTCCTCCTCATAAGACAATTTCTCATCAAGTTGGATCACTTGAGGAGATATCATATGAGACAAATTAGGAACATGCTTTTGAAGCATAGAGATATGAAATGTAACACCCTCCTAACTACCATATATTACTCGAGTATTAATACAACAAATTGAAGATTGTTACTTTCTTTTATACTTATACTAGTAGAGAGAAATGAAGATATAATGAATTGAGCTCATATGTTACAACAACTCATATATATGTGTACATCATAAACAAGTTAGCAATATGTACAGCACATTGAAACATAAACTAGTCAACTATTGAACTATTTAGGAACTCGATACAAAAGAAGACATCCTTAGTGTCTAGTCTAACTTGCTCAAATATCAAGCCCAACAAAATCGCATTTTCACAAAAATGGACCCCAAAAACATATAACAAGGTCAGTCTGTAGGCTGGTGGGTTCCTAATACTAAACTACAACTATGTACATATCACGAGTCCTTGAATGTCTCATACTCTCCTAGAGAAAACCGTTCACCATCAGTAGGATGGCGTTGCCCCCAGTAAGGGCATCAGGACTAGCGGGTGGATCGGAGTCTAAGGATGAGGACGAGGGCGGATCATCTCCAGGAGGGGGCACAAGTGGTGCTGGTGGGGCTACAAATATAGCAGGGCATGCCATGTGTAAGGGCACACTATCATAAGGGAATCCTGGGTCAAACTTAGCTACAAAAACAAAGGTACTAAAAGAATGGCTGAAGAACATATAAGCTCATATATGAGAATACGCTACTATATATAGTGAAGCCAAGTCTAGATCGTAGTGCCACTGCCATTGGGGTGAGTCAAGGAAGAAGATCACTGACGGCATCTATAGAATCTAAGCATAATACAACATATACACAAATAGAGATGAGAATATTATATAATTCTCAATAGGGTAATCCTTCACATGTGAACAGAATACAACCAGTAATTTCATTCATATAGAAATCATCATGCTAAGCCATAGGTATAAATATTAATGTACATAATTCAGGTAAAGTCAAATGTAAAATGGTAGTAATCGTAAGTTTTTCTCTTGTAATCCATGGATTTCAACTCGGTGTAGTTATTTCTCTTCATTAACATAGAAAAGGCTTAGTTTCATATCAAGTAGTATCTATGATGGATAACTACATTGAGGACCATAGACTGCTAAGGACATGAGCTCATTCCTATTCGTGATCATTGGACTTCATTTTTTTCCATTTCTGAATCACACACAATTCTATTTCCTAGCCGATACGTCTATCGACTCATAAAATTTCTTGGAAAGTTCTTATTTTTGCTTTCTATCTTCATCTTACATAAGCCTTGTTTTTATTTTCCCCATATGTTACAACCTGCACCATTAAATTTCATATATTATCTTTTATCATATAACCACATCATGGACTTCTCTTTTTTACAAGCAGGCTTACACCACACATATAGGCATTCAGTTACATTGGAGTCTCATTTATGCTTTATAAGAAAATCTTTAAAACAACTAGCATACCTTCATATGCCATATATCTGGACTAAATACCATTATATTATCAATTTAAGACATTCTCACTATTCCAGCATCTTGGCAAATTTACCACTCCGGTAACAACTTTTAATTTCCATATCAAATGGCCAATTCAAGGGCCACAAAAATTCTCTATGACACTTCAATGTGTCTAAAAGTGTAAAAATCTCATAGCAAGCAGAGTGCTCTAACCATGTTAAATAAATTATACAAGTTAGGTGGTTAGAGACCACTTATTCACAGCTCAGACCAGAACTTTCATAATTTTTAAACCTAGCAAATGATGGAATTAGCTCAAAATAAAAATCAAGGTTACATTTCAAGAAGTATCAACTCCTTGTAGAAATTTCAAGTGATAATTCGATCATTTGCTATAGTAATAAAATTAGACAATTTCACAGCTCCAATTTCAATAATTTAGACAGCTTAAGTACCATTTCAGTCTCTGATATTTTTAAGGCATTGTACCTTAAAACCAATGCTCAAGAAAATTCATGTATTTAGTTCAAGGTGTTAAATTCAATATATAATTTTTCCAGCTCCTAACCATGAGCACAAATATGTCTAAAAATTCATGAAATTTCACTATCCAGAGTCAAACTGAAAACCCAGCAGCACAATCTAAAATCTCTTTTAACAAAAATAACTTTTATCATCATCCAAACACACCATCAAAATTCATACATGAATAACCATATATCATTAACCAATTCAATCAAAATTTTTGAACAAAACCCATTCAAAAATTTTCAACATAAATTTTGTAAGAAAAGACTAAAGAAAACCCTACTCTTGAAAGCTAGTGGTGTCTTTGTCTCTAGTTTGCTCCAAGATGATGCTCTTCACTTCAAAGCTCTCAAGACATACCCAAACCCCTCTCAAAACAGTAAGGTATAAGGTATCAAGGTTGAGATTTGGTGTTGGATTGAGATTCTAATCGGTTATATTTGTAGGTGTTGAGGTGTAGAATAACTTTAGTGAAGGAAGGTTTTGATTTTGGTAACTCTAGGCTAGTGTATATGGGATTGGAAACTAAGATGAAGCTCTTGGCTATGGAGGAGATGCAACTGTCTTCTTCTCTTTTTGCTGGCTGAAAATTTGGAGTGGCTTCTTAGAGAAGATTTATTTTATGTTAATCTTGTAATAAATGCACTCAATATTATATATTACAACTAGATAAACCCTAATCTAAGTAAAGTGGATGGCTATGATTCAATCTTATAATTCAAGATTGAATCTTAGCCATTCATTTGATTTAAAAAGATAAGCTCATTCATTTTGTAGAGATCAAAATAGTTTTCAATGTTAGAAATCACACACCGAAATTTCACCGAACTGGTGAAATACCATACCCAGGTAATTGAGCATTGCCCGAAAATTAATTTTAGATATAAAATCTTTGTTCCTAACCATTTCTAATCTTAATTCTATAATTTTTTATTTTTGAGTATTTTCGGGTCCCAATTCTAGGGTTTCAGCAGTCCCGGTGGGCCCATGGGGACGGGCCCTAATAGGTTACTATTCACTTTTTTTTCCAGATCTGTTGAGTTGTTCTCATCATTTCTATGTCTGTTAGAATTTTAAAATTCTCATTAATAAAGTCTCAATTAATTTTTAAATAAAATTTAAGGTGTTACATTACCACCTATTTTAATAAAAATTTTGTCCTCAAAATTTCATACCTGGAAACATTTCTGGATGATCTTTCTTCATGGTTGACTCTAATTCCCATGTGTATTCTTCATTTGTAGGTCCACCCCAAGCCAATTTTACAAGTTGCACTGATTTATTTCTAAGTTGCCTGACTTCTCTATCAACAATCTGAATGGGAAGGGCTTGAAATGTCAAGTCATCCCTTAATTGTATGGACTCGGGTTCTATAACGTGATTTGGGTCCAGATGATATTTCCTAAGTTAGTAGACATGAAAGATATTATGAAGGTTAGATAAATGTAGGGGTAAGGCTATTTGGTAGGCAGCTGATCCAATTCATCGAAGAATTTGAAAAGGACCTATGAACCTGGGTGACAACTTTATAACTCTAAGAGCTCTACTGTAACACCCGATGTACACGTGTCAGTAGATAAGTTCTGTATGGCCTTAAGGTCCCCCGGGACCCACCCATTTTGCCGGGTCCTGGATTTCGCTAAGTTTGGAGCCCTACACCTCTTTGGAGGGCTATATGTTAGAGCTAAATTCTTGGGATAAAAAGTCCCGATAATTGCTCTCTAAAGGGAAATGAATTGAAGAGTGATTTTTAAAGAATTTTAGGAAACCTCTAGACAGTTCGTTTTATCCCCCAAGTTTACAAAATCATAGGAATTCTGGAATTTGAACTAGAACCAAAAATTAGATTTTGATTGGTTGGAGTATTGAATTTTTAGATATTTTATTTGAATATAAATGGGGGGTATTTCCTTATTTATATTTATATTTTAAAGTTAATGGAGAGTAAAATAAATGAGGATATTTCAAATGTTTTAAAGTTAATGGAGAGTAAAATAAATGGGGAAATTTAAAATGTAAATAAGTGAGTATGGAGACAATCCATATGCTAGAGTGGCAGAAAACATTGCAGAAGTTGGGTTACTGTCACCGCTATAGCGGTCACAGGGGTGAGTTTAAGTGTTTTAGGTGGTCTGGTGATCGCTATAGCGGTCATAAGTGAAATTGTCGGGGATGCGCATGACTCATGATTGCTATAGCGGTCCTCCAAAAACCCAAACAGTGTGAAATGGTGTCGTTTCACTTGTTGAGGCCTCCTCTATTTTATAAAACCCTTCTCACTCTCTTTCTCTCCTATTTTCACAAGCAGAACCCTCCCCCACCACCATTTTCTCTCTTCCACTCCCTCCATTTTTAACCCCACTTGAATCTAGCTCCCCCAAATCATCAAGATACGTTTATGTTGATAGATTTTAGTCTATTTGTCTCCTTCCTTTCATGTTCTATGATTTGGGTTGTTATTTTCTCTTATTGTTGTCAAGTGGAGGTGTTCCCCTAATGTTATTAGAGCAAGATTAGAGTTATTTAGAGGTTGTTAGAGTTTGATCTTGAGTTTTATGATGGTTATAGTCGACATTGGTGTCCTCCCAGCTCCCCAGAACTTAGTTGGTGTTGATGCCTCACTTCCTCCTTTCCAGGTGAGTGGGTTCAAACTCATGGCCTTATTTTCTTACCATTATGATTATGTTGGTAGCACTATGATTGTTAAATATCAATTTAGAAATAAAAATATATTATGTACATGATTTTCCAAGCTATGCCAAGCCTAGTAAAGGGTATGATTTTGAATATACCATGAAAATGTATTTTATAAAACCATGGGACCATGAATTGGACTAGTGTAGGTTACAAAATGTTTTAATTTTTCATGGAATGATTATTAGGAAAATATGTGATTTGTAAATGTTTACGAAAGTTGTTAGGTATGTTTTCTAAATTTATGATACTATTATGTTTTTAGAATTCAAGATCTCAGATTATGTTTTAGAAGATTTTGTTAAGTATACTGGAGAAATGTGAAACTAGAGTATGATTTAACTTTTAATTAAAGATGTTGTTATAACTTTAGAATTATTATGATGATGGACGCCAACGATTTAATTATGATTTTAGCATTTTCAAGTGTATTGAAATATGTCAGCTTAAAGATATAAATTTAGGACTTTAGTTTATGGTATAAGAGGAATGAAATTCAGTATGATTCTTAGCAACTGCTAGATATATATTCTGTGGGCTTGAAATTGGAATGCCTACAAGTGGTGAACCCTTAGGCTCGATTTTCATAGCCACAATTATGCTAAAGTCAGATTGTTAGAATTATATGAGTCTAGAATTCTCGGAGTACTAAGATTTAGGGGCTTGCGTTCATGATGGATGGAGTATGTAACGCCTTGGTTTTTCTGTTTGAGCGTAAAATGACTAAAATGCCCCTGAGGTCATTTTTACCCAGAAATTCGAGGATGGCCGACCCGACAGTTCTCGAAGGGTCAACTCAATGTTTGAAGGGGATTATATATGTTGTGATTAATAACAAAGATGAAAATCGCATTTTCTGAACTTTCAGCTCAAAATGACCAAAATACCCATGTAGCATTTTATGTGGGTATTGTGCCGTTTGAGCCCAGAATCTCTCCCAAGAGTTAGGAATGTTAATTATATGTGTTTGATGATAATTGTTTAAGTCCAGGTAGTCTTGGGCAGTGTTTGTGCAAAATTACCGTTTTGCTCCTGGAATAGTGTTTTACGAGCCTAATGACGTGATTAAGGGAACCTAAACAATATTAGACTCTAATAAAAGATTAATTAATTTTGATAATTAATCTAGAGTCAAAATAATTTATTAAGATTGATTAGAACCTAATATTGCTTAGACACACCTTAATCTTTTTAAAAAATCAAGATTCCATGTCATGGAATCTTGAATAATGTTTTCTCTCTCCAATTCCTTAAATTAAGGAATTATGTTTGTGGTTGATTATATCATAAAATGAGTTTTGATTTCACTAATGGAGTAAGACCACTCCCTAATCATGTCTTACCATCCTTAATTACGCATTACTTTACCTAAACACTTACATACAAACTCCTAATCAAAAGCTTAATCAAAGATACATCTAAACGCATCTCTAAAACACAATTAGATGAAATAATTTCTTCTCCCCCTTGGCTGCACATGGCCAAACCCTCCTCCCCACATTCATCACATGTTGATTTTCATAACACTCAAAGAACCATGCTTGCACCATGCTTGAACCATGCCTACACCATACCTTGAGCCATACCTTGAATCATGCTTTGAACCATACCTAGCCTTACCTTTGAATGACCATTTGGAAGAGATATTTTCCTCCCCCTTGGCTGTATAAGGCTATGGCCACTCCTCCTCCATTTCACTCCTTCATGTTTCAATTTTCTATAAATACCTAGCTTAAGAAAACTTGGTTCCAGTTGCTTATTTTCAAGTTTGTGTCTTAAGAATTCCTCTAAGTTTTCTTTCTTTCTCTCAAAGAACTCAAGAGTTCCATTTTCTCTCATCTTCTTCATCTTCTTCATCTCCTTCATCTTCCTCATAGAGCCACCTTCTTGCAACCTAAAACCACCATATAACCATCATAGATCATTCTCCAAACATCTAAGCTTTCATTCTCAAACACAAAGCTCACACAAAAACATTTCTTTCCTTTTCTCTCACCCTTGGCTGAATCTTCATCATACCTTGGAGAAGGATTTTTCTTCTCATTTCTTTGAAGGGAACAAGCTCTTTTTCTTCCAACAAAGAAAACACCACTTGGTAGGAGTTTTGTTTTTCAAAAGCTTTAACTTTTACATTGATGTTTTGATATGAAAAGTTCTAGTTTCTCTTGGTTTAAGTTTCCTTTCTCTCTTTTTACTTTTGGCTATGAAGCTTGGTTTTGAAACGAAAATTTTAGCTTGATGATGAGGTTTCAAGATGATGGTCTTGTGATTATCATTTGAGAAACCTCTAAAGCTTGAAACTTGGTCTTGATCCTAACACATTTTGGTTTTTTTTCCTTTCCTTTTTCTTTTCTATGGTTTCGACGTAACGCCCCAATTTTCTATTAGAGGGAAAATGACCAAAATACTCCTGAGGTCATTTTCAGCCTGGAACTTGAGGAGAGCCAACCCGACAGTCCTCGAGGGGCTAACTCAATGTTTGAAGGGGATTAGTTCACTCGTGTACCTTTCCGGGATCGAAAATATCATTTTCTGAGTTTTCGGGTCAAAATGACCAAAATACCCATGTGGTGTTTGACCCGATTGCAAGTGCTGGATGAACCCGAAATTTCTCCAGATGGTTTTAAAGGCATTTTTATGTATTCTGTGACCTCAGTATTAGTCCTGGTGGTCCCGAGGAAAATTTGTGCAAAATTTCAATTTTGTCCCTAGTTTTGTGTTCTTGAGCTTAATAGCGTGATTAAACAAACCTAAGCACTATTAGGCTCTAATCGAAGATTAATTAATTTTCTTAATTAATCTAGAGTCAAAATAATTTATTAGAGCTAATTAGAACCTAAGATTGCTTAATTTAAACTCAAATCATATTTTAAATTCAAGATTCCTAGTCATGGAATCTTGAATAGTGTTTTCTCTCTTCAATTCCTTAAATCATAGAAATTTGTCTACATAGTTTACTCAAAAAATAAATTTTAAATCCTCTAATTGTGTATGAGCACTCCTTAAATTGAGTCTTGAAATTGTTAATTACATCCTTAGCTATCTAAACTTGTGCTTAATGATTCCTAACCTTGTACCTAAACTAATACACATCTAAACCTATCATTAACACACAATTACATGAACAAATATCTCTCCCCCTTGGCTGTCCCCAATCTGGCCGAATCCATAGCCCCATTTTACCATCACATGTGTAAATTCCTACACTCAAAATAACCATGCTTCCACCTCACCATGAACCATGCTTTGAGTCATAAACAACATGCTTTCATCCATGCTTCATATGACAACTTCTAGAAGACTTTTTCTCTCATTTTTTTGGCTCAAAAACTACTAGCCCTCCTTGCCTTCTAGAAGAGTTATTTTATTTCAAATTTGAAGGAAAATCACCTCAAAACACCATGCTTGAAGTCATACTTTGCACCATGCTTCCTATACTTTAAACCATGCTTGAATGACATTGTGTAAGAGATATTTTTCTCTCCCCCTTTGCCTCCAAAGCTACGGCCAAGGCTCTCCTTGGATGAGCCTTCATTATTTTATTTTCTATAAATAGGTGCCTTGGAAGAACTTGTGATACTTTTGTTCATTTGGTAAGTTTGAGCCTTTTAGCATTTCTTGTGAGTTCTTCATTTCCTCTCAAGTTCTAAGAGCTTTCCTTTCCATCTTCATCTTCTTCATCCTCTCTTCACATCATCATCTCATAATCTCAAACCACCACCTCACAACCTCAAATCATCTCCTAAACACTTAAACACTTAACCTCAAACACAAGCCTCCTCAAAACACATCTTCTTTCCTTTTTCCTCTTGGTGGCCAAATCCTCATCACCTCTCAAGGAGGAGTTGCTCTTTTCATTTCCTTCTAAGATCAAGCATTTTCATCTTCTAACTTGGTAGGGAGTTGCTTTCAAACTTTGTTTTATTCAAAAATGTGTTTTACTCAAAGTTTCTCTTGGTTTCTTTTAAAGCTTTTCCTTGTTTCTCTTTTCTTTTTCATTTCGGCCCCTTGGCTTCCTTATGAACATGATAGCTTGATAATGAGAGTTCCTAGATGATGACTTTGTGTTCATCTCAAAGGAACCTCTAAAGCTTGAGTTTTGTTCTTGATCTAGCAAAGTTTTGGTTTTTCTTTCCTTTTCTTTTCCTTCATAGTTTCGGCCTCCATAGTCTTCACTTCAAAGATTTTGTTAAAATTTTTAAAGTGTCTCTATATTTACTTTGTACCAAGAAAATAATGTTGTTTGGTTTCTATTTCCTTAAAGTCTTGTTTCTTTTAAAGTTTGCTTCTTTTTTAGCTTGATGATGATATTCAAGAACCATGTGGTTCCTTTGAGAACTTGGTTCAAGAACTCTAAAGCTCACTTTGCTGATAAGATAGATGTTGGGTTGAGATTTTTAGTTCTCTTTAAAAGTCTCATATGAGCTCTAAGTTAAAGATAAAATATTTGCATCCATATTTACTTCTATGTCATCACTAAATGCTCAAGATTTAAGAATGAACTTGCATCTTCACATTTAATAATGAGTTTGCATAGCATATTTATTTTATGTCCTCACCTCTAAATAAAGACTAAAACAAAGTGCATTGCATATTTATTTTTATGTCATAACTTAAGAAATTTAGAGCTCATAGACTTACCCATTATTATCTCACACAAAGTCTTGAAAATATATGTTCCTTAGCTCCTTTAAATTTGGCCTTATGAGGTTTATATGATTACAAATACTAAAAATTATGTTTCATAATTTTCCTAAGTTTAGATAAGCCTAAGACATGTTTTGAACAAGTTTTATGATTTTAAATCTTTTCAAGTTTCATTCGAAATAGCTACTGCCCTTGGAGGTATTTTGATGATATTAGTAAGATAAATGCTTTCTAATGTGTTTTGAAACTTTTAAAATGGCCCTAAGAGAAACTATCAATTTATGTGTCTTTGAAATGATGTTTTATGCATTTTATGATGGAGATAATTTCAGTTCTATCTTGCTTGCTATGCTCACTGTTTTATGCTGTTTTGATGATGATAATATGAGTATGTTCATATATATTTGATGCAAAAATTCATATGTGAAAGATAAGACAAGTTAGTAACTAGAAAAGAATTAAGTTAAAACTTTTAGATCCCTTAGAAATATAATTTTCTGGATTCTGTCCAGCAAGGTTTAGAATTGAAAATCATGGTTTATAATTAGTTTAAATGTGTAGGAACTACTCATAATTGGTTTAGGACTTGATCTTGATGCCTTAGGAGCAAACCGAACTTAGAAAGGGTCAATGTTGTGACTCCTAGGTACCTGTAGAGTATGAATTATAGATTCTATACTCTTGAGGTTTAGAATTATTTATGATCATAGAATTGAGTGAGGAATACTTAGACATGAGCCTATAGGTACCCAAGAGCTTAGGTTGTGATGATATACAACTTAGATTTTAAGTTAAAGGGCCTTAAGAGTCAAAACATAAAACATTAAGAGATCTTTTATGCTCTAAGTTGATTTATGCAAGTATGATGTTTGGATGTATATGTTTTGATGATACATGAGCTATGATGAAATGATTTATTGAGATATTAAGTTTATCATGAGCATGAAAGTTGAATGAAAAATATGTATGTGATGTAAGCTTGTGGCATAAGACGGTTTGAAAGAAATTCGGTTTAATGCCGTTATGCTACCAAATTTCCATCAAAACTGAAAGGACTTGAGAATGTTTTTAAAGTATGATATGAGATTTAAAACCTTGGGTGACACCGGTTCGGCCGAGCACCCCCAAGGGGAGACAAATCCGTGAGGGTATGAGTAGATGTAGCCTACCAAAGCGGACAAATTGCTGTGGCTTGATGCCTACAAAGTGTTTCAAAGAGGGTATATCCTAAGAGAGGTGATCCCTAGCCCCCTAGCCCGTACTCAAGGAGTCGGGATTATTTTTATTATATTTCGCTTATTCAGATAATAAGCAAGAGCTAGTGATGACTAGCTGAGGTATGAGCTCATAACCTAGATGTTTTTAGGGTGGCCTTGTTATACTAAAGTACCACCATTGATGTCACAAAGTTGAGGAAAGTTCCATTGAAAGTTTTATGCCCCTTTATGCCACTTGTATGCTTCTTGATGTGATTTGTTGAGTTATTTGCTTGAAGCATTGCCATGCATTCATGTTATGATATGTTGCATTCATGACATTAAGATGCATACTAAAAGGAATGAACCTTGGATAATCTAGTTTCGTAAACCTTAATAATGAATCTTATACGCATGCACACCTTTTATAAATAAACCCAAGGTTTATGAGGATGTGAACGATGTAACCCTAGATAGGAGATCCCTACTGAGATTCTTTAGTAAGATTCTCACTCCTCTCTCTTCTTTCTCTTTCTTTCGTCACATCTTTAGAGCTCGATGGCGACTTTCGTGGTGTTCATTGATGCGCCCGTCTGGGAGGTGCATTACAATTCGGATCACCGCTCCTATCACTTCGAGGGTTGATGTGTTATTCGTGTTTTTGTGTACATGGGACGACCTTTTGCTTACCTAGTGTCCAGCTACCAGTTCACTCCTACTGCTCCTTATGGTGGCGACGATCTGATCTTCGAGCGCACCCGCGCCCACGACGAGCAGATTCGTCATGCCCGTTCATCTACCTCAGCTGTCTGTGATTACCTAGAGTACATGCCTTGTTCGGGGAGGTCGGAGACGGATTCGTCCGAGGACTCACCGATGCACGTTTATTCAGAGAGCTATGCTCCCTTTCCCCCGTCCCGATGGGAAGGGAGTGAGGATACCGTGATGCAGCCACGCTTGGCAAGGAGAGACAAGATGCGCCCTCGCCGAGGAGCTCATGTTCAGCCGACCCGCATTCGTGTTCCACTCCACTGGCCTACTCAGGAGGAGCTCGAGCAGTTCATCGGTTACATACCTCCATCGCTCTAGGGTCCTCGCCTCCAGTAGTTTCATTGGAGAGCTATTCAAGTGCTGGAGCCGTCATGAGATTTTCTCCCTTCAGCTGTACCTTTTAGGAGGTGGTTTGAGTTTGGCACCCATAGCTTTGGTAGGAGGATAGTGTAGTAGGTTTTTATTTTCCGTCGTACCACGTACTTTACTGCTTTCTTGATATTTCCTTGTATTGCAAGCTCAGCCCGATTCTATAAGGGTGTGACTATATGTATCTTGAAATTATGGTATTAATGAAAGTATTTCCTTTGGTGTGTTAATCTTGTTCCATTGCTATATGTTTTATTTATTGTGCTTTACTTGACTTGTCATTGTGCTTTATATTCCTGCTTTACGATGAACGCGGCTCTCACTTTGGTTTTATGTTTTCAAAAAAAAAATTTTACCTGTAATTTTCGCTAAGTATTTTATTAAAAGGATGAAATTAAGAGGTAATAACCTAATATTAACCTAATGTGTTCTAGAGTATTGGGTTAAAAATTAGGGTGTTACATTCGATTTTTCCTTTCTTTTTCTTTGAAGGATTTGGTTTTCTTCTTCCTTTTTTTTTCTTGTTTTGATTTTGGTTCTCAAGAAAGGTTGTTATTTGTTTTGATCTCTTGATCCATTTTCTTGAGCTTGATGATGATGTTCAAACCATAAGGTTTCTTTGAAACCTTGGTACAAAGAACTCTAAAGCTCACTTGTCTTGTTAAGATAATCTTTGGGGTTGAGGTTTATATTCCTTTGAAAGTCTTGTATGAGCTCTAGTAAAGTTAAAAATGAACTTGCATCCATGCTTATGTTTATGTTTTGCATATCATGTTTACTTTTTATTGTCATGACTAAAATCTCAAGAATAATGAAATGAACTTGCATTCTCATATTTAAATTTAAAGCTCTGCATTTCTTATTTATATTTCAAGTTATCACCTAAACTTTAAAGATAATAATGAACTTGCATCACATATTTACTTTAAAGCTCTCACTTTACTTTTATAATGAAGAATAAAATGAAATGCATAGCATGTTTAAGTTTTTGTCATCACCTAAAGATCCTAGAGCTCAAAGACTTGCCTTTTTTATATCAAGTAAAGTTTGGAAAATGGAAGTATTCTATGGATGCTATATTTGGCCTTGTGATGAGGATGAGCTTAGCATAAGTTTCATTTAGTCACAAAGGCCAACAAACTATGTTTTAAGATTTTCTCAAGCATAGAAAAGCTTAGAGAATATTTTGAGTATGATTTTATGATTTAAAACTTATTCAAGAGTGATTTACAATAGCCACTACCTTAGCATTGTATTTTTATGATTTTAATGAAATAAATTGGTTTCTAAAAGAGTTTTGAGGTCTTAGAATGATTCCAAGGGAAATTAGTAACTTGTATGCATTAGAAATGTGATTTTATGTAATTGTTTAAGGTATATGTTTTGGCCACTGCCTTGCTATTATGGTTACTACATGATGCTGTTTTAATGTGTTAGAACGTGTAAAAATTATGTTTGAGTGGAGCAAAAATTATTTTCTGAGCATTAGGAGTAGCTAGTAAATGGAAAGGATGAAAAAATGTGAGTTTTAGATCCCTTAGAAACTAAAAGATGGCTACTATTTTAGGATGAGTAAAATTAGAGATAAAGTGGTTTTTCGAAATGTTTAGAAGTGTAGGATTAGTTCCTAAAGGCAGTGGAAATTAGTTTTTAGTGCCTTAAGAAAAGCTAAACTTAAGAAGGGTTAAAGATGTGACTCCTAGACACTCGTAATCGAAACATAGAGATCCTGCCCATTCTGCACTAAGCTGTTTGGAATTATTCATAAGCATAAAAATTAGTGAGAATTGTTAATTGTGATCCCTTAGGTACATAAAAGACCTAACTTAGTTGCTAGAGTGATTATATCGTAAGTTTAAGACCCATAAGGATAAAAAACATAAAATACTATAAGATAGGGGAGGCAATGAGAGTTAGTATTTCAAGTGTATGATTTTTTATCTATATGACGTGTTAAGCATAGCATTTGCATTAGCTGAGCCCGGTCCCTTACTCCGATATTCTAGGTAGGAGCATGTTTACTGCTTTATGAAAGTGCCGATGACATGTGCATATAAATATATGAATTTGAGACATGAGTATTGTGTATATTGTGGCATGCTATAATGACTTGCATGATTTGATGAGCATGAAATATTGAGTGAAATGTCATGATGTGTTTATGTTGCATTCTTGCATAGCATGCTGAGACGCATTTCTCCTGCTACCGTGAGGAAAAAGCAAAATTGTGGGGGGTATGGACATCGAGCCTACCGAAGCGGACAATATCACTATGCACTGGATGCCAGTAAATGCATTTCAAAGAGGACCCTATAGACATAGGTGATCCTTAAGCCCTCTAACCCGCACTCCGGGAGTCGGGATATATTTATACTTATCTGAGGATAAGCTGAAAACTAGTGACGACTAGTTAGGTATGAGCTCATAACCTAGAGATTCTCAAAGGAGAGAAGTTATTAGGGTGGCCCCATGAGGGAAATTGATGATGCAAGTAATGTCACATAAGTAAAGAGAATTCATTCATATGAAAGTTTTGATCCCTCTTAATGCATATACATGAGCATGTTTCTTTATGTTTTTGTTCTAGTAATGATTGCATAGGTTTTCTGTCATATATTCATATCATAATATGTTGCATTCATGACATCAAGATTCATACTAAAATGAATGAGCCTTGGATAAATATGTTTGAAAACCTAATAATGAACTCTATGCATGCTTACCTTTTCATAATAAATCTAAGGTTCCTAAAGACGTAGACGATGACACTAGGATAGGAGGATTTCCCTACTGAGATTCTTTATCAAGATTCTCACTCACTCTATCTCTCTTTTTTTTTCGTTACATCTTCAGATGACGATGGCTTCGTTCATGATCTTCGTTGATACTCCAATCTGGGAGGTTCACTATGACCCGGATAAATGTTCATACCACTTTGAAGGTTGATGTTCTGTGCATATTTTTGCGTACATGGGACGTCATTTTGCTTACCTGGTTTCCAGCTTCAGGTTGACTCCTATTTCTCCCTACTACGATGATATGATCTTTGAGCGCACCCGGCCCAGCAATGAGCAGACTCGTCGTGCTCGCCAACCGCTTTAGCAGTCCAGGACTACCCCAACTATGTTCCTCGTTCGAGGCGATCAGAGACCGATCCGTCTGAGGACTCCCCAACTCATATCTACTTGGAGGGCTCTGCTCCTACGGTACCGATAGACGTAGGCAGAGGCAGTGAGGATACAGTGACCCAACCCAAGTTAGCTCGACGAGTAGAGATGTGTCCACACTGCGGAGGCAATGTTCGTCCCCCGTTTTGTCTGAACACACCTGAGGAGCTTGCATAATTCATTGGGTGCATACCCCCATCACCGGAAGATCAATGCCACCAGTAGATCTCGATGGAGAGTCTATTCGAGTGCTCGAGCTATCATGAGGATCCCCTTTTCATGTCGTATCTTCTGCTAGGGGCATGTTTAGTTTAGCACTAGTAAGACTAGTGAGAGGGAGTTGTAGTTGGCATCTGGTTTCTACGTTCCATGTATTTACTGCTTTGATGTATTCTTTTTCTGTCATTTCTATGTATTGAAAGCTCAGCCCACTATGTATAGGTGTGACTTCGCGTATTATGTTTCTGTTGTATCATGAATCATGTTCTATTATGATAATTAATGTATTTGTGTTTGATGTTCTTAAATGCTGTGTTATTAATATGTGCAAGTATGATCTGTGTTTCCTATTCATGATGACAGTGCTTTATGCTCGGTTTATGTTAGCACGCGCGGCTTACATTTTATTTTATGTTTCAAAAAAAAATTTACCCTATTTTCCGCCAAGTATTTTAATAAAAATAAGTTAAAGTATGAAACAAAAGAGTAATAATTAATAATTAAGGCATGTTGGGTTAAATATTAGGGTGTTATAGAGTACCCACCCTTCAGATTTAAATGATTTTATATGTATCTAATGATTTTATGATTTCAAGCATAGAATAATTATAGAGTTTTAAACCCAAAGAAAAGCCACAACAGAGTTTTAGAGAAATGATTAGTTTTATGAATTAGAGACTAGATGATAATTATAAAGAAATAGACAGTGAATTAACGACTGAACTCCTATCGTTAACCTTGGTACCAAATTGTCCTAAGAGGACAATCTCACAGAGCAGAGAATGAAACCTAGTGAGGTGTCTAATTTGGATCCCAGAAGGATCCTAGAGATCCCTATTTCTTTAGAAGAATACTGTTTATTTTATGCTTTACTAGAGATTAATAGCTTTATTACCTTTTATGTTTATAGATAAATATGTTTTCAGAGAATATTTGGTTTTAGAGCTATTATGTTCATATATGGAAAATGATTTTACATTAGAGTAAGAACAGAGATATGTTTTCTATGAATTTATAAATATAGAAATATCTTTTATATATTATAACACCCCAACTTTTTTATGGTTGTGCAGATGACCAAAACACCCCATGGTAATTTAGCATGAGAACTAAGTCATGCTCAGACCCAATCATAAGAGCTCTTTCCTTTGATTTTAGTTGTCTTTCTTATATGCTTGTCTTTACTCATTTTCTTTTTCATGCATATATTACTCTATGCATGTAGTGTTATTTTTATTTGATGCGTATCTATTTCTCCTATGTGTAAGATAAAGAAACAAAGTGCTGGGAAACTAAAATTTCTAAATAGCAACAAATAATTGATTAATTCATCAAACCTTGCAAACTCACACAATTTGTATTGCACTTGAAATCCTCAACCTATTTAATAGTTAAGCTATAGTAGAGATTCTAACTTTAACGTGTTAGCATATTGGGTGTACCACCCACAAGACATAAAATATTGATCTGAAGCTTGATGGCCATCATCCATTATATATATATACACCATTTTATATGGCCATGAGCATAATCACATGTTCACAAGTTTTTAGTGAGTTAACATACACGGTACACACAGTACATCATCTCTCAATACCATATGCAACCTTAGTTAACATAAGCCAAATCCATATTGTCCTCAATATTAAAATAGTCCATGTACATATTCCAAAACAAAGATACAAAGATAAATAAATAAAAAAATAACAAAGAGATACTATAGTCATCTCCATCTCCTGTACTTCGTATTTTGCCAATCCACTCACTACAAGGATGGGCTTTTTGCCAAAGCACTAAGCCAAAGGTGATGGATGTAACGCCCCGATTTTTCTGTTAGAGTGAAAATGACCAAAATGCCCCTGAGGTCATTTTCGGCTTGGAATTCGAGGAAAGCCGACTCAGCAGTACTCGAAGGGCAAACTTAATGTTGGAAAGGGATTAGATGACTTGTGTACCTTTCCAAGATCGAAAATCTCATTTTTCGAGTTTTCAGATCAAAATGACCAAAACATCCCTGTGGTGTTTTGCCCGTTTGCAAGTGTCGGATGAACTCGAAACTTCTCCAGATGGTTTTAAAAGGTGTTTTTATGTATTCTGTGACCTCAGTTTTGGTCCTGGAGGTCCCGGGCGAAATTAGTGTAAAATTACGATTTTACCCCTAGTTTCGTGTTTTTACGCTTAATCGCGTGATTAAGCAAACCTAAGCAATATTAGGCTCTAATCGAAGGTTAATTAATTTCCATAATTAATATAGATCAAAATAATTTATTTAAGTTGATTAGAACCTAATAATGCTTAATTGCAACTTGAAATCCTATTTTAAATTCAAGATTCCTAGTCATGGAATCTTGAATAGTGTTTTCTCTCTCCAATTCCATAAATCATGGAATTGTGTTTCCAATTGTTTATTCTTAAATGAGTTTTAAACTCTTTAATGATGTATGAGCACTCCTAATCTTGTCATAAAACCCCTAAACCTTATTCTTAGTCGCCTAAACTTAAGCTTAATTATTCCTAACTTTATACCTAAGCTAACCTACACTTAATCCTACCATTAACACCCAATTACATGAGAGATTTTTCCTCTCTCCTTGCTGCCCCAATCTGGCCGAAACTCTCCTCCTCCATATGCATCACATGCTCAAATTTTTCTCACTCAAAGAACCATGCTTTGACCTTACATGAACCATACTTTGAGTCATACAAACCATGCTTTCATCCATGCTTCCAAGGACAATTTCTAGAAGACTTCTCTTTCCCATTTTTCTAGTCTGAATTCTGCCAGCCTTCCTCCCCCATTTGATGAATTATTTCATTTCAAATTGGAAGGAAAATCACCTCAAATCACCATACCTTGTCATGCCTTGTCATACTTTCAATTAAGCTTGATTTTCCAAATGAATAACTAAAGGAAATAAACCAATTCCCTCATTTATTTGTGGCTGAAAAACTTCCAGCCATGCTTAGTTTCTAGAAGATTTATTTCATTCAAAATTTGAAAGAAAACTCACTTAAATCACCTTACTTGAAGCCATACTTTGTATCATAAACTCCATACCTCAAACCATGCTTGTATGACACAATATAAAGAGATATTTTCTCTTCCTTTCCCTCTCAAATGCTACGGCCAAGGCTTCCTCTTGGAGAGCCTCATTGTTTTGTTTTCCTATAAATAGGTGCATTAGAAGAACTTGTGACACTTTTAGTCTTTTGGCAAGTTTCAAGTTTCTAAGCTTCCTTGAGTTCCCTTTCCTTTTCTCTTTAAGTCTCAAGAGAGTTTCCTCTTGTTCTTCATCCTCATCCTCATCATCTCTTCATTTTATCATTATCTCATAACCTTTAAACACCACCTCAAAGTCTTGAATCACCTCCTAATCTCTCAAACACCTCACCTCAAACACAACCTCACCCAAACACATTTTTCTCTTCCTTGTTCTTCACAAGGCCGAAGCCATCTTGCCCCAAGGAGGAGTTCTTCATCTTGTTTTCCTTTTCAAAGATCAAAGCTTTTAACTTCACTCTAGGTAGGAGTGCTTTCTAAACTTTTCTTTTCATGAAAATGAGTTTTTCTAGCTTTCTCTTGGATTTTCTTTTTGAAACTCTCTTGTTCTTCTTTTTTTTTTCTATGAGTTCGGCCTCTTGCTTTGATGAGCACATGATAGCTCAATGATGAGAGCTCCTAGATGATGACTATGTGTTCATCTCAAAGGAACCTCTAGAGCTTGAGTTTTTATTTTCTCTAAGTTTCATCTTGATTTACTAACTCAAAATGATTTCTAGCTCAAGAACACCTTCACTCTTTCTTGTTTTTCATTTTGGTTTCCTCATTTCCTTTCCTCTAGTATTTCGGTTTTATTTCCTTTTCTTTAAGGTCTTGTGTTTCCTTGAAAGTTTATTTATTTTGAGCTTGATGATGATGTTCAAGAACCTCATAGTTCCTTTGAGAACTTGGTTCAAGAACTCTAAAGCTCTCTTTGTGATGAGATGAGTGCTGGGTTATTATTTTCTAAAGTTTTGTAAGAGCTCTAGATAACCTTAAAATGAACTTTGCATTCATGTTTACTTTTATGCTTTGCACATCATATTTATTTTTCTTGTCATCACTACGTACCAAGATAACAAAGGAACTTGCATAATCATGTTTATATTTCAAGCAATGCATTATTATGTTTATATTTCAAGTCCTCACTTAAATACCAAAGATAATAACAAGTTGCATTCATGTTTATTTTATGCTATCACTTTACTTTCTAAAGGTACTTAAAATAAGTGCATGAGCATGTTTATTTTATGTCATCACTTAAATAAACCTAGAGCTCAAGGACTTGCCCATTGTTGTCTCAACCAAAGGCTTGAAATATGTATTTCCTTAGCTTATGTTTTCGGCCCCTAAGAGATTTATTGTGTACAAGTATTAAAAACTATGTTTTATAATTTTTCTAAGCTTTTATGAGTGTAAGGAATGCATAGAACTAAGTCTTATGAATTTAGGATCTCTTGAGACAAATTTGATTTAGCCACTGCCCTCATAAATATTTTGATGATTTTAGATGTTAAAAATGTTTATAAATGAGTTTTGAAAGTTTGAAAAAGGTTCCAAGAGAAACTAGTATTTTATGTGCTTTAGAAATTGTGTTTGAATGCCTTTGTATGGAGACTTGGTTTCGATTCTACCTTGCTATTTTATGGCCACTGCATGTGTTGTTTGATGATGATAATATGATTAAGTTTGTGTATAATTAATGTTAAAACTCATATGTGAAAGATAAGAGAAGTTAGTAACTAGAAAAGAATTAATTTGAGAATTTTAGATCCCTTAATGTTTAAATTTTCTGGATCCTGTCCAGCAAGGTTTAGTAATGCTAATCACGGTTTTAAATTAGTTTAAATGTGTAGGAATGACTCATAATTGGTTTAGGACTTGATCTTGATGCCTTAGGAGCAAACCAGACTTAAAAAGGGTCATTGTTGTGACTCCTAGGTACTCGTAAAGTTAGGATTTTAGATTCTACATTCTTGAGGTTTAGAGATGTTTGTAATCATAGTATTGAGTGAGGAATAATTAGATATGAGCCTATAGGTACCCGAGAGATTAAGTTGTGATGATTTATAACTTAGATTGTGAGTTAAGGACCTTAAGGGTCAATGCATAAGACATTAAGAATTTGTTAATGTTATGATGTGTATATGATGCAATGCTATGTTGAGATGTTCATGATGCATGAGGAAATGATTGTTGAGATATGAAGTTTATCATAGCATGAGATTTAAATGAGGAATATGTTATTTGATTAGCCTGTGGCATAAGTTTCGGCTTGAAGGAAGTTCGGTTTAACAGCTGTTATGCTGCCGAATTTCCGTCAAACCTTAAAGGGTTAAAGAAATGTTTAAGAGTACCATATGAGTTGAAAACCCTGGGTGACACCGGTTCGGCCGAGCACTCCCAGGGGAGACAAATCCGTGAGGGTATGAGTAGATGCAGCCTACCAAAGAGGACAAATTGTTGTGGCTTAATGCCCGCAAAGCGTTTCAAAAAGGGTATATCCTAAGAGAGGTGATCCCTGCCCCTTACCCGTACTTGCGTAGTCGGGATTATTTATTATGTTTCACTTATTCAGATAATAAGCAAGAGCTAGTGACGACTAACTGAGGTATGAGCTCATAACCTAGTTATTTTAGGGTGGTCTTATTATGCTGAAGTACCATGATTAATGTCATGAAGATTGAGGAAAGATCCACTTGATAGTTATATGCCCTTTATGCCACTTGTATGCCTCTTGATGTTGTGATTCACTGAGTTATTTGATTGAGGCATTGCCATGCATTCATGTTTTTAATATGCTGCATTCATAACATCAAGATGCATGCTAAAAGGAATGGACCTTGGATAATTAGTTTTATAAACTATAATAATCAACCTTTTATGCATGCACACCTTTTATAATTAAACCTAAGGTTCCTGAGGATGTGAATGATGTAACTCTAGGATAGGAGACTCCTACTGAGATTCTTAGTAAGAATTCTCACTCTTTTCTCTTTCTTCTTCCGTCACATCTTCAGAGATCGATGGCGACGTTCGTAGTCTTCATTGACACGCCCATATGGGAGGTGCACTACGACCCAGACCACCGCTCATATCACTTTGAGGGTTGTTGTGCGATTCGCATTTTTGTGTACATGGGACGTCCTTTCGCCTATCCGGTATCGAGCTACCAGTTCACTCCTACTGAACCCTTTGGTGGTGACGACATGATCTTCGAGTGTACCCGCCCGCGCAATGAGCAGAGACATCGTGCTCGTCCATCTGCTTCTGCCGCCCGTGACTTTCCGGAGTATGTGCCACGTTCGAGGAAGCCTGAGACGGACTCGTTTGAGGATTCGCCTACGCACGTCCCTTCAGAAGGTTCTGCACCTTTTCCCCCGTACCGGCATGCGGGGGAGTGAGGAGACCATGATGCAGTCGCGTCTAGCGAGGAGGGCCAAGATGTGTCCGCGCCGAGGAGCTCATGCCCAGCTGACACGTGTTCCCTTCCCGCTCCATTGGCCGACTCAGGAGGAGATTGAGCAATTCGTGGGCTACATACCCCCATCGCCCGAGCGTCCCCGTCATCACTAGATTCCGGTGGAGAGTCTTACGAGTACCCGAGCCTTCGTAGAGATCTTCCCTTCAGTAGTACCTTTTGGGAGGGGTTGTAGATTAGTACTTGTAGCTTAGTAGGAGGGTAGCATGTTGGGTTTCATTTCCTGTAGTGTCATGTACTTTACGCTTTCTAGTTTTCTGTTGTATTTTATCTTTGATGTATTACAAGCTCTACCCGTTCTTAGGGTATGACTAGCTATATACTTCAACTATATTATTATTAATTAAATGTTTCTTTTGTTATCATGATCGTTGTTCTTTGAGTATATGCTTTACCTTATGATATCTAATGACTGTTACGTGTGCTCTATATTTCTGTCATTCGATTAGTTAAGTTTGCGGCTCTCACTTTGTTTTATGTTTTCAAAAAAAAATTTACCCGTAATTTTCGCTAAGTATTTTAATGAAATGATGAGACTAAGGAATAATAGTCTAATGTTTAACCTAATGTATTCTAAAGAGTTGAGTTAAAGATTAGGGTGTTACAATGGACAAGATGGAGATGTGAAGGACATGTCTGCTGGCCTTTCCTACAGAGCCATGAGAGACAGTTTAGCATGGGTTCTTTGCCATCCCATGAACATCATGGAATCAAAGATAAACTATCAAAATAATTTCAGTATAATAGAAAAGGGAAGCTTGATTCAGAAACATAGAGAAGGAGTCGAAAAACACTAGAGTTTGAATTCAGGTAAGCTGCTGGAAATTGTTCACATTGTTTTCTTTCTTATCATTTTAAGTTCCTAACAACCCACGCCCCTCCACAAAGAAACAAACCAAGTATACTAACCAAAATATAGCCATACAGAAACATGAATCTTCTTCCAATAAACACAGCAGTAATATAATCAATAAGCCACATTTTCAAAAGGAGTCAATAAGGAACAACATAATAGAAGATGTAGCTAGAACCTGATATGAGGAAGAAGCCACTATCTCCTCCCCTCTTGCATCGCAGCCCCCTCATTACTACATTTTCAATTTCTATTGTCGTCGACAAGGAAAGAAGAGAGAGTTGTCTACTTTCAAGGCTCTATGAGGGACCAAAGCAAAACCATAGCGTTTTAGAGGTCAAGACACTAGGAGAAGTAAGCAATAAAAAACTCATTTCATCCTGTATTTTTGCGTCTTGTTTGCCATTTACTTTTAGCTAGCTTAACTCAGAAATCCATTCAAAATATAGTGACCTTCAAAACTGAAATTCCCCTATCCACAACCAAAATCATCAAACCCCAGCCAAAGGAAAAATAATTCTTGGGACTACCCTCAAACCATAGTCGAATAACTGACTATGCATGACCCATTATTTATGGACCAAAAACAGAAAAATCAATCCCACAAACTCCAATATAGAAGCCACAACCTAGTGTAAACAATGTAGTCGAAATTTTTCAAAATAAAAACCAAGGACAACAGTCCATATCCTAGCATTACACAAAACCAACACAACCATTTGCAAACCAAATCAAAACACTAGCCATATCCAATTTCAATCAAGATGCACCCCCAAGGACTCACACATACCATTCTACCCCACAAGTCATAAATTCAAAACCACTGCCAACAAAATGATACTCAACTCATACACCAAACCTTCAACCAAATTCAACAGAAATTTTTTAGCACAAACAAAATAAAATGCTAAATTCAAACTTCAGTTCTCAATTGCCAAAACAATAAAAATAGTAGAGCCTCAACAAGTGGCTTGGCTACAAATATTTTTTTAAAAAAATTTTGGCATACCTGTGCATAGGCCAGTAATACAGAGAATGGAAGAAGATTGCGACCCAACCTTGTGGCCTCCTTCCCCCACAGTAGCGTTCCCCTTCCTTCTCCCCCCGTATGACCCCACCTCTTTCCACCACCACCACCATCACCTAGATCAAAAAATCCATTCCACTGCACCAACATAAACAAACGACCAAAATCAAGCCAAGACCAGAGGAATAAAAAAAACAGACACAATATATATATATATAACAGAACCTAAAGCTTAAATATTGAGAAGATGAAGGAAATAAAAGTGGTTTCGGTTCCTTTCTCCTGCTCCCAGCCTTGGTAACAACTCCCTTCCCTGTTGAGCTCACCGCGCACCTGCCATGGAGGATTCCCTCCTTCCGCGCGCACCTGAAACAGCCACCCCTCGCTGAACCTGAAACCCCTATAGGCGTCCCTCTCCCTCTCGTGACCCTTTCTCCCTCGGCGTGTGTGTGTATCTGAATGTGTGAAAGAGTGCGTATGTGGTAATGAGTCCACCCCCAAATGAAAGAAAATTAAAACCTTTCCCCTGTTTATGTCTGACCCAGCGTTCCCACCCATGCTTCAAGAGCAGAATCCCCAATGTGGCACAAACCCATGCTCCCAATTCCCAAACGTGGCAAACCCCCTTTTCTTGCTTTATTGTTTTTCTTCTAGTATTTTATGTGTGCATTGTGGACAGCTTCACTCCCCTTTGTTGTTATTTTATGTATGTATGAGTGACTGTGTGTGTGGGTGAGAAGGGGGACTGCGTGAGTGTGTGCCTGGGCGAGAGAATGAGATAAAAACCGATGCTCCAAATGCAGCTGGCTCCATTTTTGTCTTCTACCTATTATTTTATGTGTTTCATAGCTTTGTTTCCTTTGCTTACCGAATGAGAAAAGAAAATTTATTTTGGTGCTTCAAGTATGTTCATGCAACGCGTGTAGGCAAGACAGTAAGAGTGCGTGTGTAGTGCAATTCCCCCTCCCAAAATGAAAGCAAAATAAAGTCCCTTAATCCCCTGTATGAGCCCGAGCTAGCACTCGGCTATAGTACTCTCTTTTGCCTTGTTTCTATTATTTTATGTACACGACTCTTTCATACTACCTTATTTTGCTTGTGTTAATTTATTATTTTGTGTGCGTCTTGAGCAACAGCTAGAAAAACTAAATAAGGAGGGAAAGTGTCTCTGGGTGCGCAAGGGACCAGTATGGGTGTAAGTATATATGAATCCTCCAAAAAAAAAAAAACCTATGTCCCTGTTGTCCCATCCTTTGCTTTTGAATTAGTTTCCTTTCCTTTTGTTTAGAGCCGTGATTAGAATTGTTAAAAAGGGAAAAGAAATAATAATAATAATATATGTTTTGCCATTGAGTGTTTTATTATTTTGGCTTAAATATACTCTGCACCAGAAGACAATGTTATGTGGCGAATTGTTTAATATTAAAGATTGTATGATTGAATATTATATATGCTATTCTTAGCTATGGTTATAATATTGCAATGCTGATACAAATTACTTTAATTAATTGCTTAACAAGTTGGTCAACAATTCAATATTCCTAGAAGAAATAAAATAAATCAACCAATGAATATTTTACAGAGAATGATGTGGCTTTGAGTTCCTCATTACACCAGGGGATACGTCGGCGTAGCTAACAACTATCAAGTCAAAATTAATTTTTCCTAAAAACCTTATTCTCCTATAGTATTATTATTCTATTCTTTTTGTTTTAATTTTATTCTTGTCTATAAAATGTTAAATCATGAGTTAATCGATTTCTTTCTATGTACCTTGACTGTTGAAATTATGAGTTATGATGATATGTGGCATGATATGATGATAAATGAATAACTGAAATACAATATTGATATGTTTTATGAGCACAAAATGTTAAATGTTAAGTCATGATAATAGCCATGATTATGTATGCTCATATGTGCATCTCTAAGTAGCCTGTTAAGATGAAAAGTGACATAAAGCCCGTGGGAATGAAGCTTTAAACTCTAGAAATTAATGGTTATGAGAGGCAATCCATAAAAGGAGATGACCCTATAGACTTCAGGAATTAATAGTTATGATAGGTGATCCTTAAGCCCCCTTACCCGTTCTCTGGGAGTCGGGAGTTAAACTTATCATAGGATAAGTAGCTTATCACAAGGTAAGCAGAAACTAGTGATGACTATTTTAAGGTATGAGCTCATAATCTAGAACTCTCAAGAGGAGAGAGTATTAGGATGGCCCCTTGAAAGAGAACAACAAAGTTAAGTCACTTAAGATAGTAAAGAAAAAAGATTAAGTTATAACAACTTGTATTCCTTCTACCATACTGAATTATTATGAATATTATGATGTGTTGCATATGATATTAATGCTTCATGATGAGGTATGATGCATCTATAACATTAAGAATCATGCTAAAAGACACGTACCTCGGCTAATGGCTTTTTAAACTTAATAAATGAACCTTATCATGTCCACCGTTTTCATAATGAAACTTAAGGTTGCTGAGGACGAAGATGATGATATATGTTTGGAGGCTGAAGCCCTCTTGAGATCCTTGTTCATGATTTTAATTTCCTCTCTTTTCTTTCCATTTCGTCTTCAGAGGGCGATGGCCACGTTCGTGATTTACATTGACGCTCCCACCTGGGAGATGCATTTCGATCATACCAACCAGTCTTATTATTTTGTGGGTTGATGTGCCGTCTGCTTGTTCGTTTTCTTAAACCGTCCTTTCACGCCTCCAGTCACCAGCTTTTGGTTCTCCACTGCTACTTCGTTCATTGATGATTTTGCTTTTGATCGTGCTTGTCTGCGTATGGAGTAGTTTCCTCGTGGCCACATTGCTACATTTGTCATCCGTGACTTCCCTATCTATACACCTCGTTCACCCTCTTAGCCTACTGAGCCTTGGTCGGACCCATTGGAGGAGTCTCCTTTCCAGCACTCTTCAGGCGGCTCCGCACCCACCGTTTTCAGGAATGTGGGGATCGACAGAAATAGAGAGGCCATAGTGACGCAACCTATGAGGGGACTCCAGCACCTTGGTAGATGAACCACTCTTCCACATCGTGGGGCTCACATTTATCCCGTCGGTCGTCTCGCCACTCGTACTGACATTACTTGTGGGTTTGGCCCCCAGTAGGAGTGGTAGTACAAGATGCTCCAGTAGGATTATGTTGGTTTCTATGTACATATTTCGTGTATTTCTTTGGATGATTGTGCTTGGCCTAACCCCTGCTAGTGGGCCTAATACTATCTTAACGGTGGATGTTAGTGTGAGATAGGGAACAATTAGTGTTTGAGTAAGACATGTTTGTGTTTGGATGATGGTGTGCTTATGTTCATAAGATCATTGTGTTTACATTCTGTATATGCCCATGAAGTTTATTTTGCTACAGGATTGATAGGTAACAGATGTGTCTTACTCATACACGCGGCTCACATATTGTTTTAAAGAAGTTCAAAAAGAAAACTTTACCCGTATTTCAACTAAAGTATTTCCAAGTCAAGAGATAAGGACTGAAACGAAAGAGTAATAACTAATAATTAACTTGAACGCGTCCTAGGCATGTTAGGTTAAATATTAGGGTGTTATATATATAGTTACGGATATGGATATCAAATGAATTATGATTGCTGCATGTATATTATTTATTGTATATTCTTAGTTATCTCATGTGGGTAATGGGTGAGAGCTCACTTACTAAGTCCATTGACTCACCCCTCTCCCTTCCTCTCATAGTTACATGTTCGAATATGATTCAGATGCCTGCTTCGTAGACCCAGTTATTCTCAGTGGTAAGTCTTACTTTGGAGTAAGGCTTAGTTTAGAGTTTTGTTAGAGTAGAGTGCTCCAATAGATGTGCAGGCAGGATCCAAGCCACATATTATTTTCAAACTATGTATTTAAATTTAGAGATTTAAACATTTATGTATATGTTCTTAGAGTCCAAGTACAAAATTGAAATGTAAATTATGGATAAAGATTTATGTAAATAGCTATAGATGAATTAATGGTTTAGTTTTCAAATACTAAACAGATTTTCAGAGACTGATTAAGAAAACTATAGAGCTTGTATACTAGAGTATTTCAATTTATTATTTCAGAAATTAGGATAGATATTTGAATAAAGATTTAAATGAAGCTACATTTTAAGAATGAATAATTTGATAAATTATGCATTTAGAGAGACACGTCACCCAGTAGGCTTACGTGAGGATGGAATTCCTCAAGTGTCGGTCATGTTCCCTAGTCGGATCGTGACATCTACCTACCCCAATAGTGGGTGTAACCTTCAGGAATACATGTTCTCCCATTGGAAATTCTAAAGGTTTTCTTCGATTGTCAGCATAGCTCTTTTGACAACTCTTTGCGGTGAGGATTTTTCTCTTGATATTCTGGATCCACTCTATTGTTTGATTAACAAGATCGGGTCCCAACAGTCCTGCTTCCCCTGAATTGTACCAACATAATGGGGATTGGCATTTTCTTCCATGTAGAGCTTCATATGGGGCCATACCAATACTAGCGTGATGGTTGTTATTATAAGCAAATTCAACCAATGGAAGCAACTTATCCCAACTTCCCTTTTGCTCGATCACACATGCCCTAAGCATATCTTCCAGGGTTTGTATAGCACGTTTGGTTTGCCCATCAGTTTGGGGGTGATAGGAAATACTTAAACAAAGTTCGGTCCCAAAGGCTTTTGGAAAGCTCCCCAAAATCTCGAAGTAAATCTTGGGTCTTTATTAGAAACTATTGAAGAAGGGATACCGTGTTGTCTCACTATTTCTTGGATGTACAGAGAAGCTAATTTATCTAAAGGGTAACTAGCTTTAATGGGTAAGAAATGAGCAGACTTGGTCAATCTATCTACTATAATCCATATAGCATCATAACCTGATGATGTCCTTGATAAACTTATTACGAAGTTCATGGAGGTACTTTTCCACTTCCATTTTGAGATTTCTAAGGGTTGTAGGGTTCCAACTGGTTTTTAATGTTCTATTTGAACTTTTTGGCAAGTTAAACACTTCCTGACACACTCTTCTATGTTCTTCTTCATTCTTGATCACCAGAACATTTTCTTGAGATCCGCATACATATTACTAGTCCCTAGGTGTATAGTGAGTTCACCCCTATGAGCTTCCTCTGAGATCTTTTTTCTGAGATTGCCACTTGCAGGTACACACACCCTATCCTTGTACCTCCATATACCTTGTTGATCTTGAGTGAGTCCTAGCAACTTCTTTGCATGAATTGATCTTCATATCTCCTAAAACTCTAGGTTTTCATGTTGTGCAGCCAAATTTTGCCCTTTAAACTCACTTGTTACTTTTATTTGGCCTAGCACAACACCTTGAGGGGTCACAGACATGTCTAAACTAAGCTTCTTGAAGCTTTCAACTAGTTCCGTCTCTTTAATCATCAGACATACTACACCTAGGGATTTCCTACTCAGTGTATTGGTAACAACATTTGCCTTGCCCGGATGGTAATTCAGACTAAACTCATAATCCTTGAGGAACTCCATCCATCTTCTTTTTCTTATATTCAACTTTTCTGATAAAAAAGATACTTTAAACTCTTATGATAAGAGAAAACATTGAACTGCACACCATACAAATGATGTCGCCAGATCTTTAGAGCAAAAACCGCAGTTGCAAGTTCAAAGTCATGAGTTGGATAGTTTACTTCATAGGGTTTCAATTGTCGAGAAGCATAGGTGACCATGTTACGATTTTGCATCAACACACATCCTAAACCCTTACTAGAAGAATCACAATAGACCTCAAAGGGTTCATGAGGATCAGGTAATACTAACACTAGAGCCATGGTCAACTTTTGCTTCAACTCTTAGAAACTATTTTCATATTTCGGTGTCCAATTGAATGGAGCATTCTTTCGAGTTACTTTCGTCAAAGGTAAGGCTATCTAAGAAAAACTCATGATGAAGCACCTATAGTATCCGACTAGCCCTAGGAAACTCCGAATCTTGGTCACCGTTGTTAGTCATTCCCAATGAAGTACTGATTCTACCTTTCCAGGATCTACAAAGATTTCCCTTCGTGGTACTACATGACCTAGGAATTTAACCTCTTCCATCCAGAATTCACATTTTGACAACTTAGCATACAAATTTCTCTCTCTTCGGATTTGTAACACAATCCTAAGATGCTCCATATGTTCTTCCTCAGTCCTTGAATATATAAGTATGTCATCTATGAAGACAACTACAAATTTATCCAAGTAAGGGTGGAAGATTCGGTTAATATAATCCATCAATACATCCGGAGCATTAGTTAGTCCAAAAGACATCACCCTATACTCATATTGTCCATATCAAGTTCTAAAACCAATCTTGGGTATATCCTCATTTTGAACTTGAATCTGATGATACCCGGATCTAAGATCAATATGTGAGAATACAGTTGCAGCTCGTAACTGATCCATGAGATCATTAATTCTTGGCAAATGGTACTTATTCTTGATTGTCACTTTATTCAATTGTCTATTGTAACACGCTACTAAGTTCTAATTCTTCCATCTTAATTTTTAATATTATAATGGTTAGCTACTAATTTGTAACTTGAAATTTGCAAGAAATTTTTTTTTACTACTATGATTATTTCTTATTCATAGTTATATACTAGAATAATGTGTATTAATTGTAAATCATGCATCTGGTAGATTCCCAGGAAAGAGAGGTGGGTCATAATAGCATGCTTAAATACCAAGTCTTTCCTTAGCCAGAATCTTTCCAAATTACATTCTCACAGTAATACACTTCCTTCCAGTAACCTAAAGGTAATTTTTTTAAAATAACAAAGAATGCTTCTTCTCTAACATAATATTAATATTTGTTAATTGTTATTTCCCACAGTTTAGACAACCATCATTTATAGAAAACATACTTCACTACCAACATCAATTCATAGGGTACAATACATATTATACATTCAAGATACATAAAGGAAAAATTTAATACAACAATACAACATAACCAAAGTCTGGTAATAGATAGTAAAGATTCTATCTAGCACACATAATAGAATCTGATTATTTAGAAATTAAGTCCAAAGCTACATCCATTTCACAGTTGATAACGATCCATGTTATCTGGAAACATCAAAGAAAAGGGGTGAGAAAAGTCTCCCAGTAGGGTGATGTTTCCAGGGGAGTCCCATTTCATCCCAAAAATATTAAGAATAATTCGGGAGTACAGCAAAATGCACAAATTATATTTTACTAGTGTTAAGCAAAATGGAAGTCCATAATATCAATCATTATAAAAATGCAGTAAAAGAAATGTAATAAATAATCGTGAATGTACTATAAACTCTCTTTTATAATATCTCGTTCCCTTATAATGGTTATAGTATGCAAGGTTTGTTTCATATTGGATCTGTGAGAGCTCTCATTGCTAGGGCATCCCCTAGTCAGATTAGTGAATGTCATGTCCTTGTCCGCTAGCATGGCAGAGCCCAAGGCATCACTGAAACATCCATCAAGTCTTTTTCTGCTACAAGGCGGGGCCTGAGGTGTCACTTATTTATTTATCCATTTTACATTGTGTACATAGTATGCATAAAGTATGAAAATTATAGAAAGTTTCCACAATTTCTTTCATATTCACATGTAGACCACAAGATTTTTCATATTTGCATGTAAAGCCTAAACAATATAAGATTCCTAAACAAAAACCATATTTCTTTATAATTATCATTGAAGCACCAAAACATACTATTATAATAAACTCATTTTCTTTATTATAAAATATGCTTAACTTTAGTTTTTAATCATATAATAATTCAATTTCAAGTATTCATATAATATTTTCTTTAGTAATCCCATAAGCCTAAATACACCCAAAATTATTTCAAATTTAGCTTTAGAAAATACGTACGTAAATTATCTTGACATGTTCAACATAGGGAAAAAAATATTTTTATGCATATAAGGATATAATTATAGATCAAATAAAAGAGCATGAAATCTTTCAAGAAATATAAAAAGAAACAGCCAAAAATATACCCAAGCTTTAGAAAATCACTTCAAGCAAGAAACTAGCTAGTTTACATGTTATGTTTTTAATGAGACCTTAAATTTAAATCTTTGTAAACAATATTTCTTAATATTAATAAATGGATAATCAAGTCAAATATTCATAGTCCAAGTTCCATAATTCAAGGTTCATAGTTCAAGTCCAAATATTATGAGCATAAATTGTCTCCATCAAGTTCAAGTGAGTCTTAAAGACTCATAATAGTCTAGATAATATCCATATATTTATAGGTCCATAGCAAAGGTCATGATTAATATAAATATATTGTAGTATCTTTTATATCTTATTAAGTCTTAATGGTCCCAGGAGAAATATAACACAAACCAAGCTAAATATTACATGCTCAAAGGTTTAGAATCCATTCATTATAGTGAATTAAATAAAGCACTTTTCTTGAATAATTTTTTTTTTCAATTAAGTACATATTGAGATCAAAACTATATCACCTTAAAACTTCATAACTTATGGACAAAGTTTTATCAAATAAAATATACATGGTTTAACATATTAAAACAACTTCATAAAATATTTAAATATTTGAAAAAGGCATAATCAAAATTCAAAATGATCTTAAATCACACTTTTCAACCATATAAGTAGACAAATAAATATTCGTCATATACACATAGATTTAGTGGTTTATGGCACCATCTTTAAATCATTCAAAGATATTAAAGACAATAAACATAAACTTTGAATATGTTATAGCACAAGATCATACAAAAATAAAATCATACATGAAGCTTAGAAGTGAAAGAAAACCCCTACTTGTTCTTGGAGCTTTAGAAACTTTGCTACACCAAGGCTAGACCAGCAACTTCTTCAATTTTTCTAAACCCTTTCTAAAGGCTAAAATTCATGTAAAAAGGATGGAAGCGTTGATGGTGGATGGTGATAAGAAGATATGATAATTTGGGGGTGTTTTGCTAAAATTTTGTAAGTATTTTTGGTATGAAAATGAAGTAAATGAAGAGAAATAATGGCTACACATTTTTTTTTATAGTTTTTGGGTAGAAGAATAAAGTGTGGAATTGTGTTTAGAGGTGTGCTATTTATAGAAAAAGTGTAGGATTAAAGTATTATTAATTTTATAATTTATTTGTCATATTTAGTTAGTTTCATTAGTAGAATATTAAAACTAATACTAAATAATTTAATAAATTCTCAATTATCACTTAAAGACATACTAAAATGTTAATGACATGATTTAAAGACATTTAGTAAATTTCAATATATTTACATATAATTTAATAATGAATTATTCAAAATAAGGCAAAATTTCTTAAACTAGTCAATCTTAATTAAGCTAATTAATTAGTAAATGACTTAATTTATTTTTAAATATCTTCTTCAGATTATTAGAGATATAATATAAGGATTCACAAAATTTATATAATTTTTTATAATTTTTTATATTTTATTTGGTATTTTACATTATTACTAGTGTTATAAGGAATTAATTAATTAATATTTTATTTAAATATTTCTAAATTATTCTTATCTTATCTTGGCAGCCTCTAAGTCTGAATCTTATCTCTATTAAAGTTGTAGTAGGTGGCAAGTTATCTTAAATGATTAATATATAAAAATGACAAATTTTGTATATTAAAATTTTATTTTAAAGTTACATATACTAGGTAATTAATTAAATAATCATATAAAAATTAGATTTCCTTAATCTACTATCAAAAACATGTTTATACCTTATTTATATGTTATCTATAACTTTTTCATTAATTTTCTATAATTTTTAGCAATTTTAATATATTTTTACCTTAATTAGGTATATTTTGAGTTAATTAAAATAATTAATTATCTATAAATAAAATATATATTTTTTTATAACAGCCCATGTGAATTTTGAGTTTTCCAACAAGATAGAGAGATAAGCTTACCATTGTTGAAATTTTTAGTCGAAGTTTGGTGGGTTTTTTGAAAAATTGTGATATGAAAGTTTGACAATTTAATTAAATTAAAATTAATTAATTAAATATAAAAAAATAATTTTTAACACTATTAATAGTCTAATGGAGAGACCTACTTTGTGGTTCTTCTTGTTCAATGCAATAACTTAGTTAAAAAAATTTAATGTGACCTAGAGTTATTTTCTAGGATTTTTCAGTATTTATTTTATACCCTAGGTTTGGTTATCTTTGTGTAATTATACTAAAATTATAAAAATTTACTTAATATTGATATTTATCATCAAAATTATGTTTAAATTGTATTTTTAATTTTTCATCATAATTTTTGACACTCTTTAAGCTTTTCCAAGATTTATGTAGGCTTTTTATGTTATAAGCTTATTTTCTATTATTTAATGGCATTTTATAATTTTAATAAAATCTAAGGGAATAATTAAATATTTTACATTTTGATGCTAAGTCTTGTATATTTTAATTTAGACATTTTTTTTAATGACTATCTCTAAATATTTCTTGCCTAAACAAAATCCTCATACTTTCTAAATTAAAAAAAAACTGTAATAAAGCAACACTATATTAAGAAAAATTAGGGATGTTACATCTGTAGTCTACGCAAAGCCTCATACCCCCATCCTTTTTCTTCACTAGAAGAATAGGTGCTCCCCATGGAGAGGCACTTGGTCTAATAAAATGCTTCCCTGATAGTTCTTCAATTTGGGACTTTAATTCTTTCAACTCTAAAGGGGACATCCTATAAGGAGCAATTGAGATAGGACCCATTCCTGGAACTAATTCAATGTAGAATTTGATCTCTCTTTCAGGAGGAAATTCTAGAATATCCTCTAGGAAGACATCGGGATACTCTCTCATCATTGGAGTCTTACTCAACTCGTGGTCACATTCAGTTTCACTACCAGAGAGGAGAACATATTCCTGATGATCTGTCTTACTAGGGTTATGTGTTACTAGGTTCAAGTAAAAAGAAAAAGGAACCATAGGAATGGAAGGTAAAATGGAAAGAAATATAGCAGCTCGATCTGGATAGTGTAAGAGGACATTGTTGGGCACCAACCAATCTATAACTTGAATTACATCTAGACTAGATAAAAGAAGACAAACTAAATTGGCAGTAAAGTCTCTAATACATATTTGAAGAGGAAGATTCATGCATGCATAGAGAGTTCTAATAGGACCAGCAATAGGAGTGGATACAAGGAGATCATAAGGTAATTCAGACATAGATAATTGCAACTTCTGTACACAGTCATGGGATTTGAAAGAATGAGTGGCATCTATATGATACAGTATCTAATGCATTACCATTTATTTTACACTTACCTTGGATCAGATCGGCAGATTGAGAAGTTTCTTTGGCACTTATAGTAAAAATGCACCCATGTTATTGTGGCCTAGAGACGGGCTGCGGACCCTTCTTGTTGGAGCATTCAAATATTTTGTGTCTTAGTTTCCCACAGCTGAAGCAAACAATTTGAGTTGTTCAACAAGGCTTATTATCGTGATATTTCCCACATTTAGGGCACTCTCGTCCTGTCTCTAGTCTTGGAGATTGAAGTTGCTTTCCTTTGTTGTTATTGGTGATGTTGTTAGTGGATATCTTCTCCTAGGCTGATTGACAAGATTGAATCGGGGGCCCTGGGGTGCTAATCCTCTCCTAGCATTACCTTGTGCATACTTGAAACTTGCTAGTTTCTTGTTAGACTCCTCTGCATGTCGGCATTTATTTACCAGGGTAGAATAGTCTCTGATCTCCAAGAGACTTACAACTGCTTCTATGTCTTCACGTAGACCTCTTTCGTATTTCATACACTTCCAGGATTTGTCGGGGTCATGTTGGTAAATCATAGAAAACTTACAAAGCTCTTCAAATTTGGCAGTATACACTGCCATACTCATAGGTCCTTGTTTAAGAGATATAAACTCTAACTCTTTTGCATTTCTCACAGAAGCAGGGAAATACTTCTGGTAGAAAGCCTCCTTGAAAATATCCCAAGTAACTGTAGTCTGGGATGCTTCAAACAATCCCCTAGTGCCAAACCACCAAAATTCCGCATCTGCTTCTAGCATGTAGGTGCCAAAAGCCACCTTTTGCGTCTTTATGCAGGGAAGGACTGAGAAAATCTTCTCCATGGCCTTGATCCACTCTTCTACTTTACAGGGATTGAAAGCTCCTCGAAATGGTGGGGGATTTGTTTTCCTAAACTTAGCAAATTTTTTATATTCCCCATCCACTTTGTTTCCTCCTGGGTTGTCAGTCGGGTTTTGTTCCTCATTGCAGTTCATCCTTTCCATCATTTGATTAGTAACCACAGCTTGTTCCCTCATTGCCACAGCCATCTCACAAAAAGTATCCATCAAGTCGGCCTCATTCCTAGCTCCTCTCCTAGTATGTCGATTCGAAGTCATTGATTCATATCGTACCAAACAAAAATAGTGAGTTGATCAGGCTCAATGCCAAGCTAAGTGTGGCAGTAACCCACAACATTCACAACTAGCAGTCATATATATATATGAAATCATAATGCATGACAATTACTACAGAAGCGTAGCCAGTCTAATTCTAAGATTCCATAATGTAACACCCTCCTAACTACCATATATTACTCGAATATTAATACAACAATTAGAAAAGTGTTACTTTCTTTTATACTTTATACTAGTAGAGAGAAATGAAGATATAATGAATTGAGCTCATGTGTTACAACAACTCATAAATATATGTACATCATAAACAAGTTAGCAATATGTACAGCACACTGAAACATAAACTGGTCAACTACTAAACTATTTAGGAACTCAGTACAAAAGAGGACATCTTCAGTGTCTAGTCTAACCTGCTCAAATATCAGAGCCCAACAAAATCGTATTTTAACAAAAATGGACCCCAAAAACATCTAACAAGGTCATTTTGTAGGCTAGTGGGTTCCTAGGTTCCTAATACTAAACTACAACTATGTACATATCATGAGTCCCTGAATGTCTCATACTCTCCTAGAGAAAATTGTTCACCATCAGTGGGATGGCGTTGCCCCAACAGGAGCATCAGGACTAGCAGGTGGATTGGAGTTCGAGGATGAGGACAAGAATGGATCATCTCCAAGAGGGGCACATGTGGTGCCGGTGGGGCTACAAATACAGCAGGGTGTGCCATGTGTAAGGGCACACCATCATAAGGGAATCCTTGGTCAAACTTAGTTGCAAAAATAGAGGTACTAAAAGAACGGCTGAAGAACACATAAGCTCGTATATGAGTATACGCTACTACATATAGTGAATCCAAGTCTAGATCGTAGTGCCACTGCCATTGGGGCGAGTCAAGGAAGAACATCACTAACGACATCTGTAAAGTCTAAGCACAATACAACATATACACAAATAGGGATGAAAATATTATATAATTGTCAGTACGGTAATCCTTCACATGTGAACAGAATATAACCAGTAATTTCATTCATATAGAAATCATCATGCTAAGTCATAGGTATAAATATTAATGTACATAATTCAGGTAAAGTCACATGTAAAATGGTAATAATCATAAGTTTTTCTCTTGTAATCCATGGATTTCAACTTGGTGCAGTTATTTCAGTTCATTAACATAAGGAAGGCTTAGTTTCACATCAAGTAGTATCTATAGTGGATAACTCCACTGAGTACCATAGATTGCTAAGGACATGAGCTCATTCCTATTCGTGATCATTGGAGTTCTTTTTTTTTTTTCCATTTTCGAATCATACATAGTTCTATTTCCTAGCCGATATGTCTACTGGCTCATAAAATTTCCAAAAAAGTTCTTATTTTTTCCTTCCCTCTTCATCCTACATAAGCCTTGTTTTTATTTTCCCCATATGTTACAACCTGTACCATTAAATTTCATATATTATCTTTTATCATATAACCACATCATGGACTTCTCCTTTTCACAGGCAGGCTTACACCACACATATAGGCATTCAGTTACATTGGAGTCTTATTTATACTTTATATGCAAATCTTTAAAACAACTAGCATACTTTCATATGTTTGGACTAAATGTCATTCTATTATCAATTTAAGACATTCTCATCATTCCAGTATCTTGGCAAATTTACTTATCAAATAGCCAATTCAAGGGCCACAAAAATTCTCTATGACACTTCAATGTGTCTAAAAGTCCCTGTGAAAATCTCATAGCAAGGAGACTTCTCTAACCATGTTAAATAAATTATACAAGTTTGGTGGTCAGAGACCACTTATCCACAGCTCAGACCAGAACTTTCATAATCTTTAACCCTAGCAAATGATGGAATCAGCTCAAAATAAAAATCAAGGTTACACTTCAAGAAGTTTCAACTCCCTATAAAAATTTCAAGTGATAATTCTATCATTTGCTATGGTAATAAAATTAGACAATTTCACAGCTTCAGTTTCAATAATCTAGGCAGTATAAGTATAATTTCGGTCTCTGATTTTTTTAAGGCATTATTCCTTAAAACCAGTGCTTAAGAAAGTTCATGTATTTATTTCAAAGTGTTGACTTCAACATAAATTTTTCCAGCTCCTTACCAGGACCACAAATATGTCTAAAAATGCATGAAATTTCACCATCTATAGCCAAACTGAAAACCTAGCAGCACAATCTAAAATCTCTTTTGACAAATATAATTTTTATCATCATCCAAACACACCATCAAAATTAATACATCAACAACCATATATCATCAACCAATTCAATAAAAAGTTTCGGATGAAACCTATTCAGAAATGTTTAACATAAATTTTGCAAGAAAAGACCGAAGAAAACCCTATTTTTGGAAGCTAGTGGTGTCTTTGTCTCTAGTTTGCTCCAAGATGATGCTCGTCACTTCAAAGCTCTCAAGACACACCCAAGCCCCTCTCAAAATAGTAAGGTAGAAGGTATCAATGTTGAGATTTTGTGATGGATTGAGATTCTAATCGGTTATATTTGTAGGTGTTGAGGTGTAGAACAACTTTAGTGAAGGAAGGTTTTAATTTTGGTAACTCTGGGCTTGTGTATATAGGATTGGAAACCAAGATGAAGCTCTTGGCTATGGAGGAGATGTAGTTGCCTTATTCTCTCTTTACTATTCACATTTTTTTTAGATCCATTGAGTTATTTCCATCATTTTCATGTCGATCAGAATTTTGAAATTCTCATTAATAAAGTCTTAATTAATTTCTGAATAAAATTTAGGGTGCTATATAAACACTGGATGAAACATGCACAATTTTAGGGCAATGCTAGCTGATAAGCTATAGTGCCTACCTTATCCAGAATCTCAAAAGGACTGATATAAGGAGGATTGAGCTTTCCCCGTTTTCCAAACCTTACCACCCTTTTTACTAGGGAAACTTGGAGAAAGACATGTTGCGCAAACTCACCTACCCAATACATAAATCCAATAGAGAAGCAATCATAAGAACCTTTATAGATTGACGATTGTACCCACAAACCAATACAGGTCTTTTCAGCATGCTTTACCACCCTTCCTAGGAAAACTTTCCAAGAGGTCACGTATTCCAAAATTTCTCCAAGCCAAGCATGCTTAATCGTGGAGTTCTTTATTGATAGGCTACTGAAAAGAAGATGTATCTCATTGGTATAGGTAATACTAATCAACTCATATAAGTCATCCTTAACTGTATAGTCCCATATCTATACAGTGCTTAAGATCCCTGATAAACACTCTTTTTGTAAATAATTTCCCTTATTCACATGGTGCTCTTGCAATCTTTTTGGATTTATAGAGGTGCAGATGATGATGGTGATGAGGAGGAGAAGATGCTGATGGTAGTTAAGGTGGTGTGGAGGTGGTGGTGGTATGTAGGGAAGAGAATGAGAGGAAGAAGAAAAGAGAGAAGAAAGAAAAAAGAATAAAAGAATGGAAAAATGCTGACGGGAGGGGAAAAAAAAAAAGAAGGGAAAGAAAGAAAGGGAAGGCTTAAAGTGGTCCACATCACTTAAGACCCAAGGTGGTCTTTCCCTTTTTTTGTTTTTTTTTTTGTTTTTCAGGTTATAGCATTATTCCCCCCTTAAGAAATTCGATCCCTAAATTTTTAAATGAATTCAAATGTAAAACACATACCTCAAGAATCAAACAAGTGGGGATATTTAGCTTGCATAGTCTTTTCATCTTCTTAAGGTGCTTCCTTTTCAGAATGGTTATTCCAGATGACCTTCACTGACACCAGTTCCTTCAATTATAGTTTTTTCACCTAGTGGTCCACCAAAACCAAGTTAGATCACTCGATGAGAGATTACATGAGACAGATTGGGAACATGCTTTCAAAGTATAGAGACATGAAATGCTAGATAAACCATGGACAATTCTAAGGGCAATGCTAGTTGATAAGCTATAGCGCCTACCCTATCCAAAATCTCAAAGGAACTGATATAACAAGGATTGAGCTTTTCCCGTTTTCCAAACTTAACCACCCCTTTTACTGGGGAGACTTGGAGAAAGACATGCTATGCAAACTCACCTACCCAACACATAAATCCAATGCAAAAGCAATCATAAGAACCTTTATGGATTGAAGATTGTCCCTACAAACTAACACAAGCCTTTTTAGCATAATTTTCCCTCACTTACATGCTTCCTGGGAAAAATTCCCAAGAGGTCACTCATCCCAACATTTCTCCAAGTTAAGCAACCTTAACTGTGTAATTATTTAGTGATGGACTACCGAAAAGAAGATGCATCTTGTTGGTATAGGTAGTACTAATCAACTTATTTAAGCCATTCTTAACTGTATTGTCCCATATCTACACATTTCTCATAATATCCCTTTTATTCTGATGTTTAATTGGTTCATTCATATACCCCTCTGCTTAGAAGCCTACCAAGAGCCGCTCTTTATCTGTGCTTTCTTGCACCAGTGATCACTTCCCACCCTTATTAGCCTCGGGCGTTACAGTCTAGGATATAATGTTTAAGAAAATTACTCAAGAATGAAAATTTCACGAACCAAAACAAGTTTATGCAAATGTGTCTACAAATGATTCTTAATATCCTTTATTTTCAATTAATTTCTTGCTATGTTTTGAAAAACTCATCCTAATGTGTTTCCAAGTGCTTTAAATAAAAAGTAATGATATGCAACAACAAATTTGCACAATATTTTTACACTGTAGAGTATAAAGGAAGAAAAGGACAAAAAGGGTATAGGAAGGGATAAGAGGGCACATGGTGAAGAAATGAAGAGCTAAACCATGTTAGAAGCCTTTTTGACTCAAAACTGTCACGACCCGACTTGGTAACATGACCGGCACGTGAGGAATCTCATCTCCATGTAAGCCTCGTGACCTCTAAGTCTCTCTAAATGCTTAATTTATCATAATATAATACTTAAAATATGATCTCTTCAAAATATTAACATTCTCTTTGGTTAATATTTAATTTAATAAACTAAAACTTTAATAATTCAAGCTCTGAAAACATCTTAACCAAATCCCCTGATCTAGAAATCATAACTATTTCAGCACATAGAGTTATTTAAACATGAAAATCTTGACATAGTTTACATTTCAATTACATACTTAATCTCTGAAAATATTGTAATTTATCAAAATACAAGCGTGAATAAGATCCTACCTGCACATCTTCTGCAGGACTCTACTCTAACATAATCTTACTCAAGGCCTTATTGCAAAGTAAGACTCACCACTGAAACAATTGCGTCTACTAAATTGGAGTCTAAACTACCTCTGTACCTGTAACTATAAGAAGAAGGGAGAGGGGTAAGTCAACGGACTCAGTGAGTAAGTTTTCACCCATCACTCATACGGGCTAACCAAGGAGTATACAATATATAATATATATGCAACAATAACAAACCATTTGATATTCATATGCATAACTATATAGAAAATATATCTCTATATTTATAAAGTCATAGAAAAGCATCTCTAAATTCTTACTATAACGAGAAATCACTTTCCATATATATATATATATATATATATATATATATATATATACATATAATAACTCTAAATTCTCTAGCTATGCATGTCAACCACGACATAGCAAATTTTCTTATCTGTAGGGATCCAAATCTAACTAGGTTCCATTCTACTCTATGAGATTGCCTCTGAAGACAACTTGGTACCAAGGTTACCGATCATTTTCCCTAACCATTAACTCATTGTTTGTTTCCTTACAGCTACCGTCTAGGTTCTAAATTATAAAAACTAATTATTTCTCTAAAACTTTATTCTAGGCTCTTCTCTGGGTTTAAAAACTCTATCATATAATTACTCTACTATTGAAATAACAAAATCTCTAGATATATATATATAAAATCATTTAAATATGAAAACTCTTGAAACTCTGAAAGCTCTAGACTTATACAACTCTGACAATCTGACTTTCACATGACTATGACTATGAAATCATGCCCAATGGATTACCCACTTATAGGCATTCCGATTTCAAGCCCACATAATATGTATCTAGTAGTTGCTACGAATTGTACTAGAATTTCATACTTATGAGTATCATAAAAACTGGATTTCAAAAATCTCATTTCTCAAACTAACATCTCAGTTCATGAAACTAAGCCATACTATGTTTGACATTCTTGCCAAAATATCTTAACTGATACTCTAAACTCATATTTTGAAATCTCAAGTCTTGAGTGTAAAGATATCATAAACTCTTAAAATATGTTTAATAAAATAACAACTTATTAAACTGTATATTCTTGCAATAAATCTCTTAGAGTTGCACATAAAACATTTCCATAACATACAATCTAATAATCATAATCCCATGGTTTTCTAAATTTCATTTTCACGTTATATTCATCATCATTATATTTACCATAGCTTGCAAAATCATATATATTCATACTTTTATCTCTAATATCATATTTAAAAATCATCATGCATAAAACATACTTATAATGATTGAAAATAGGGTCATGAGTTTGAACCTACTCATCATTTGGTGTCGGGAGTCTGTGGGCACCACTAAATTGGCCTTGAGAGCTTGGAATGACACTAAAAACTACCATAGAGCAACATAGACTCATGATTAAACTCTAATCACCTCTAGATAACTATAAAACAACTCTAAAAACATTTCAGGAGCACCCCCACTTGACACCACTAGGAGAAAACAACAACCTAAATCATAGAGCATGAAAGGAAGAAGATAAAGGATGCATAAACCAACAACCAAACTCACCTTGAAGCTTGGAGAAAGTGGATTTGATGGAGGATAAAAGTGGATGGGAGGAAGAAGGAGAAGAGATAATGTTTAGGGTAGGGTTTAAATAGGGGTAGGGGGATCACTTAAGTGAAACAATATCATTTGGCATTGTTTCTGCCTCACTGACACCGCTATAGCCGTCAAGTCTCACTCGATCCCTGAGCCCATTACTTACGACTACTATAGAGGTTTTGGATCGCTATAGCAATCTTCAAACCATAAAATGCATAATGTGACCGCTATAGTGGTCCATGACTACTATAGCGGTGACAGTAAACTTTAGTTCAATACCTTTGGGTCATTCTGGTACATAAGTTGTCTCAATACATAATTTTACTCATTTATTTTGATCTCCATTAACTTTAAAACAAAAATATAAAAAAGAAAATACCCCCCATTTGGATTCAAATAAAATATAAAAAAAAGATCAAAATCTTAAATAATCAAAATTCAAATTTTGAGTTTTCGTTCAAATCCAGGAATCTTCAAGATTTTCTACACTTGTGGTCATAAAATTCATTAAAAATTGTTATTTAACTTATTTCCCTTTGGGAAACAATTACCAGGACTTTTGATCCCAAGAATGTGTTCTATCATATCGCTCTTCAATTACGTGTAGGATCTATACTTAGTAAAATTCAGGACCTAGCAACATGGGTTGGTCTTGGGGATCCTAGGTTGTATGAAAAAAAAAATCTACTAAGACGTATACCTCGGGCATCACAAAAACCCTCATTTCTTTACGAAGGAAACACCAAAAGGAAATAACAAACACAACTTCTTTTGCTTTCATTCTCATTCTTACTCTCGAAGGGTTAAGAACTCAGCAACCCAATCCCATTACTATTGCAAGCATCTACCATTTCCTCTGCTAGTCCCCTTCTGTCATGAATCCTCATAACCACAAACCCACCATGAGCTCTACCTAGTCCTTGCCACCATGTCGCCTCTTCTTTGTTGCTTGTTGAAGCTTACTCGATCATCTTGGACTAGCACTAGCCACGTAGCTAAGTTGCTTAAGGTCTGCAAACCAATGCTCAAGTGCTGTTCATGCTCCTCCTCGCTCTTAGAATACACTAAAATATCATTAATGAAGACAATCACAAAGTGATCTAAGTACAGTCTGAAAATCCTATTCATCAGGTCCATGAAAGCCACAGGGGCGTTGGTCAACCTAAAGGATATCACTAAGAACTCATTGTGTCCATAGCATGTCCTAAAGGTGGTCTTAGGCAAATCCTCATCCTTAATCTTCAATTGATGAGAGTCCGACCGAAGATCAACCTTAGAGAGACACCTAGCCGCTTGGAGTTGATCAAACAAGTCATTTATTTGTGGCAATAAGTACTGGTTCTTGACTATCACCTTATTCAACTACTGGTAATCTATGTATATCTTCATAAACCTATCATTCTTCTTTACAAACAAGACCGGAGCACCCCAAGTGAGGTACTCAACTAGATGAATGCCTTGTCAAGCAAATCTTGCTACTGTTCCTTTATCTCTTTCAACTTAGCAGGAGTCATCTGATATAGGAGTATAGAGATGAGCCCAACTTTGGGCTCAAGCTTTATCCTAAACTCCACCTCTCTATCTGGTGGCATACTCGGTAACTCTTTTGGAAACACATATGGGAACTCACATATGACTAGAACTGACTCCAAGCTCGGCACCTCCATATCTACATCTCTGATTGAGGCTAGAAACCTATAAATGCCCTTATCCATAAACCACATGGTGCTCATAGCTAAAATCAAACTGGCAAGAACCAAACAGCTAGAACCTTTGTATTCTTGGAGCTCACCTCCGTGAACCTCGAACTTCACTGACTTGCTGTAACAATCCACCATGGCATCAAAGTTAGACATGTACAACACATGAAAGTCTACTAGTGTCTCTATGTCTCCAACCTTGACCTCATACTCCTTATAAACTGACTGGATATACAGGGGCTCCCCAAAAGGTACATTAACATAGAAAGGCTTCTTTAAGCTGATAGGGGACCTCCTAAACTGTACAGCAGATAATGTAGACACATAAGAATATGTGGACCCCTGGTCAATCAAACACAAGGCCTCGAAGGAAGAAACTATCATCATACCTACTATAACTGCATTGGATCTAGCCGCATCCTGACAGGTCATGGCAAAAAGATGGGGCTGCCCTTACTGCTCTAACCTCTACCGCCTAACCGTCTGCCTTCCTGGCCTCTGCCCATACGGCCTCTGCCTCTAGCTCTTTGGCCTGCTAAAGCAACGAAACCCTCCCGGCTAGCCGACTAATATGATGGTGCTGGAGTAATGGGCTTTGCTAACCTCTGGCTTGAAGCTCTATCTGCCAGAAGGCAATCTCTCCTAAAGTGACCTTGTTGGCCATAAACAAAGCACGTTGTCAAAAACCCTCATACAATGGCCTAGGTGCCTTTTCTTATACATTTGACAATCTGCATAGGTGTGGATAAAACCCTGCCAACTAGGATAACTACCTCATATACTCTAATTGTGAGAGGCAGTAGGCTGAGTCAGTGTAGACTCTGGAAAGGCTACTTTGCTCTACTGTGCTTTACTAGACCCAACCCCACCCAAAAAAAAGCCATGAGTCTTAGCCCTCTTTGCTTTAGCTGTGGCTCTCCTCTTAGCCAAACCACCCTCAAGCCCAATGGTTACCATCACCTGAGCATAATCCATAGTCTCCACATGCAATTGCAAATTAAGGAACATGTCCTTAAGCAGTCCCTGTACGAACCGCCTTACCTTGTCGGTCTTTTACAGGATTAAGCCTGATGCTACCTAACCTAGGTAGGTAAATCTCTCGTCATACTCCACCATGGTCATGCCAAGAGTCATCTGAAGCCTCAGGAACTCTTCTAGCATCTGTGCTCGCAAGCTCTTAGACAAGAACCTCCTTAGAAAATCTGCACAAAACTCCTCCCAAGTTGGTGGCTTTGAGTTGTAACGTCCTTGGAGGAACTCCTCATACTATACCCCACCTGGCCTCCTAGCTGGAAGCTAACCAACTTTGCTGCTCTCTCGAATGAATAGTGGATGACTCAGGTGATCTTCTCGACCTCTCGGAGGAACTCCTGCGGATCCACCATTGTCAAGCGCCCATGAAAAGTGGGCGGGACATCCTCATGAACCGCTCAAGTGCTAAGTCATTAGAATCTCTAGCTGGTGTCTGAAAATTTAGGCTGGCTATGTCCCTACCTTAGCCTATCTAGCCAACACTCTAGTAAAGGTGGCCAAAGTCTGCTCCAAAACTCTAAAATGGGCATGAGCTAGAAGAGTCGTTGCTACGATGGCGACATAAAGAAGGGTGACAGAGAGGAGGCATACTGAATCCTCATAAACATAGACAACCTGGATAAGATGCCGATCATGAATGGAAAGATAAAACTTTCCCTTTAAAACTAGACATAGCTAATCATCTTAAAGGCCTTAAGTAACACTTCGTTAATGCAAATCGGTGCGCTTCCATTTACATAAATGCCATGCTACTTGTGGACACTCGCTCCAGTGACATGCAAGGAAACCTATAGCTTTGATACCACTTTGTCATAACCCGACTTAGATCGTGAACGGCATGTGAGGAATTTTGTCCCCATATAAGCCTCGTGATCACTTAATCATACTATATGCATATTTTATTCATAAAATCAAATTCAAATCATAAATAAGTTCCATATTTAACTCGTAATAAATCAGAATAACAATTTTTCCATAAATAAAATATGAAATTGTAGCTATAACATAAATCAATCTAAGTTGCTCATTTACAAAAAGAACCATGAATGATATATCGTTTAAATACCAAATAAATCATGGTATACAAAATGCAAAACATGAATATACGTATGTATGTGGTCTGGGACCTTGCCTGCAACACCACTAGAGCACTCTATAAAAAAATAAAACACTTCATGATGACGTGAAGCTCACAAAAAAAAAAAAGCTACTGTTGCTGTGGAGGAAGAGGTGGAGGGTTTGAAGTGGGTACTAAATCTATGAGAAAAAGAGGGATGAGATTTATTATAAAACTCGGTGAGTAAATCCCCACCGATAACCATACATAGGACAAAAAGAAAATACACAAAATAGTAATGCAACAACCATAAAAGCACTTAATTTAAATTGCAGAATAGCTATAAAATCATAAATTTTCCGAAAACATGAAATCCATCTTTATTTTCATAAGAATTATTAAATGAATAGACTATCCATAAACTGAAGGCTGGGTACTCAGTACCTAGCAAACAAGAGCCCCTAACTGAGATTTTAATTATCCCTTATGAATTGCGTCCCTCATGAACTGATCTAACATATGGATAAAGTGCCCTTCATGGGCTTTGGTACCAAGGTTAACAAATTAATTGTCATTAACTTACAACTTTGTTCCTCTCAGTAACTCTCTAACTACATAATACTGGGATCTAAAGAGGGATTTTAAATCTTCTATGTTTAACCATTCCAATTTCTCATAACATAAAACATAACATTTCCCTTTTAACCTAATCTGATTGCTCCTCATAATAATTTAAGTTCAACTAGAGTTTAAATCATGTGATACCAATTACATATCAAGCATGGTCCTATGCATTTTCTAAAACCATAGATTTTCATGCTAAACTTCAAAACATATTCTCTAATCCTTGCAAAAATACATATAATTCTTAGTTCATGTCAAAACTCTAGTATAACTTCTCTAAACAATTCATAATGATAGAAATTAATTATAGGATGACCAAAATAAAGTCATGAGATCAAACCTACTCACTTGGAGGAGTGAAATATGGAGGATCGACTTCGGGAGAGCTTCGGGGGAGAAAGAATGGCACCAATGTCTACCATAACAACCATGAAACTCATCAATGATCTATGGGTACTCACATATTATCCTAAATTTTTTTTAACAATATTAGAGGAGCACCCTCACTTGACAACAATAAGAGAAACAGCAAAGTCCATACTCTATGATATAAGATGGAAAAGAAGGAGACAATAGAAACCCATAATTCTCTTACCTTAGATCCTTGGAGAATGAAAAATTTGGGTTGGATTGTGTGGAAAAGAGTGGGAAGGGGTTTGGGGAAGAAAGGTTTCAATTTTTAGGTAGGGGAGCCCAAAATGGGCGTTTAAAAGGGGTTAAGGAGCTCATTAATTGAAACGGCATCGTTTGATACTGTTTCTATCCCACTGACACCGCTATGATCTCTATAGTGGTCTTGGACCGCTATAGCAGTCTATAGAGCACCAAAACTCCCTTTTTCCATATTTGTGACTGCTATAGTGATCTTGAACCACTATAGTGATGACAATTCACCTGTTCTGTACATAAAAAGGTCTTTATGCTTTTGGCCCTCTCTCGGCAACATGGGTGGGTCTTAGGGGACCCTAGGGCCGAACTAAACTTGTTTATGGACACGTGTATACCAGGTATTATAGGCATCCACTTTTGGGATATTACAGTGCCACCATTCCTTTGTAAGGGCTTTCTTACTTCTCTCCCAATTCAATTTCTTCGCTTCCTGGAATGGATAACAAAGATTTAGGTTGATTTTAGTAAAGAAAATAGCAAAAAGAATCTTTCTAGAAAGTGAACAAAGAAGCCAACAGATTAGAGGTGCTATCACTAATAGATTGATTTTGATATAGAGAAACTTGTATGCTTCTATATACACATTTGTGCTCAAAACAAATGGACACCTACGTATTTCTTATGATAAAATTAGGATAATGATTGGGTTTGGTTCTGATATGAATAAGGGAAACTTCTAACTGTTATGGAGACAATTGATAGTAAGTAAATGTTACTAGTAGCTCTTCCTCTTATTTTGAGGCATTGAAAAAAAAAAAATTTGTTCTGTTTTGTAATCTCTTATGTATCTTCTAGATAATCATTGTGCATAAGTTTTACTTAGATTATCTAAGCTTTACATTGTATTTGTACAAATTGTCTAGTCATTGGAACTGGTATGCTAAAGTGTTTGTTTTGAAATGTCTACTTTGTGAATTTTCATGATAAGTCAACTAAAGTGGGAAACTAGTAATGAAAACCGTACATGCAATATGATAATGCTGTATTTACTTTTATCTAAATATCACTACACACTTATTCCTTATGATGATCACTACATATTTACTTCATGTGAATGTATAAAAGTATATATGCTAACCAATTACCTTTGTTCCAATATTTTGTCATACATGTTTTTTTTATCTTATATGGCATGCCAGTCTAATAATTTGTGATAGTCTGGATCCTTAAGAATTCCAAATAGGAGTTTTAGTGTGCAATTTAATATGACTGAATATTACTTGGTAGTTTTAATAGGAGGCTCAACTTTGGAATGAAAACTATTTTTAATTTATTTAATGTTTATATGATATACTTATAGCTTGTACTTTAGAGATTTTTCATGACCATGAACTTTTTCATCATTTCACATTATTTTATATTTGCTGAATAATACTATAATTCTGTTACAATTTCATTCACTATTTTCAAGGTTTTATAAGGTCATTGTTAGACTAAATGCTACTCTCGATTCATATGTATAAAATGTAGAGACCGTTACAAATTTGTTCTTTGTGTTTGTGGGACAATTTGAACTATATACTTTGATTTCATTTAACAATGTTCATTTTGAAAATAAGCTGAGTTTATGAAATTGGTCTTACATGGTACAAAACTCAATTCCTGGCCATCTATTTTGTCATGTTTTTTTCTTGTTTATTTTCTTTTGATTATTTTGCTTATTCTTTCCACTTTTTTTGGTCTTTCATTTTACGAGATTTTTTGTATATTTTCTTTTCAGATTGCGTACTTGGAATCATCGATGTGGCAATGCTGACAAGACCCATTTTCTACTAGCCATGACCTTGGACATGGTGGACAATCAAACACTTAGCTTTTTCTTAATGGCCTTTGTTTCAGTTCAATCTTAGGACTATGGAACTTGAATTTCTTTGTTATTGCAAAAATTATCAAGACTTGCACATTTTGTAATCTTCTTTATTATGGATTTCCCATTTAAAATTTATTTTATCTACTATGATGGTTTTTATCTTTTATTTCTAATTGATATTAAATAGGACTATGGATCTTGTGTTTACAAAGTGTAGGATGATGAACTGCTACATAATAAAAGCATTGTTCCAACAAATTCATAAATGTTGATAACTAATTCACATATGTTGGGTGGACTATAAATTTAAATTTAATTGACTTGTCAATTTACAAAATAAGTGCACAGGATAGAAAAGCGAAATTTACGTGTCAAAGGAAGCAAGAGCTATTTGGTGTATGCTTTAGTTTTAAATTGAAAATCAAGATTATACAAACTCTTTTTATTGAACCTGTGTGACCTTAGATAACTCTAACAAATTAGTAAACTCTCGATTCTACTACTAAGTTTAAGAGTTTGACCTTGTGTACTTGTGTATCTGTGCCAGCTAGAGGCAAAGTAACATGTCTAAGGTTATTTCACACAATATACAACTATGAAAAAATAGCAGTTAAGAATACTTATTTAGCATATAACAGTAAATCCAGAACCCTTCAAAAAGTACTCAGAAAGTATGAAGCTTAAAAGGTTTTGAATGACAACAAAGCCAATTTAGAGAAAATGTTTTGAAGAACAACTAATGGCAACCTTGAGTTTCTTGACAAAGTTTAATAGGTAGATCTGGTCTAAATTACACGAACCTAAGCAAGATTTATATTTCACTCTGCATGTGCAAGCATGTTATGTATCGTGCGAAGAGATTAAATTAATCAAAAAGTGAATATGAAGTCGAGCGAAGTAAGTGTATACAGATTAAGGCATGATACGAACTCAACGCAAGAATAATGTTTCACTATACATGCGCAAGCATGATATATATCTCATAGGAAGAAAATAAAATAATTAAAAAGTGAATGTTATTTCAAGCAAAGAATGTATTCATGTTCACGGAGCAAAGGCATTGAAACAGACTTGAATGGGGAATAATTTCACCACACATGAGAAATCATGTTTATCTCATGAGAGGAGATCAAGCTTAAAAGGTGAATATTATCTGGAAGATAGAAAGCATAAATGCTGGAGGACTGAAGCTAATCAAATAAAAAATCAAGAAACCGAGGAAAGGATCTTCAAAAAGTAGCACGATACATTAGAAAGAACACTCATGATGAAGAAATCAATTCATGTCTAAGAGCAACGTGTTACTCAGCCATCAATCACTACAATTGTAGAGAAATCAGCATCAAGTAATCAAGATTGAAGACTTGAATATCAGAGAAAAATCAATATGATTAATTACAACGTCAGAAAGCTCACTAAAAAGTGGAGCAAAAAATGCTGAGGAAAAATGGAGGAAATTTCAAATTTCAAATTTCAAATCTCAAATTAGATCCAGTGTTATAACTGGTACATCATCTCTTCTACCTAAGTGAGTCAAGATCCTAGGAGGTGGAGTTCAGAAAGCATGGGCCAAAAGTAAAATGAAAAAATGAAGACTTCAGAAACCTCTATATTACAATGGCTTCTGCAATGATGGGACAAGTTGTCACCTTACCTCTCAAGACTAACGTTCCAAGGAACATCTAACGAAATATATATGTCACTTGGAGATTAGATCAAAGACGCAACAATCATAAAGATAGACCTGGATAAATGGAGATGCCAAGCTTGAAAGACGATGAGAGAATTGAAAGCATTAGTGTAGAATCTCTGGAAAAATCTCTCCATACTTCCTGTGCTATTCATAAATTTATGTAATCAATCACTAAGTGTAAAAATCTTCTTTCTCGGTTCTAAAATGTATTTGTATTTGTATACTCTTCATGTGAAGAGATAGGAGAAAGAAGTCACTCTAAGTTTCCCAGGTCTATATTAGCTAGCATCTTTAAGGAAACTTGAGTGTAGGTTATTTTGAGTGGCAACCCCAACACATATACTTTGTAACCTTGATCCATTCATGATCAGTGTGAGACATAGCTTGGAGAGGCTAAGGTAAAACTACTTGCAATGTGTTAGCAAAGGTATTTGCTTATCACAGTTCAGCTTGGAGAGGTTGTTTGAAAGACTACTTATAACGTGAATGCAAAGGTATTTGTTCTTCACGGTTCAGCTTGGAAAGGCTGGTACAAAACTACTCAGTTAAGTCACAGTAGGGGTTAGCCACTATGCAAGTTAGAGTTTGGGAAGGCTATTGTAAAGACTATCCATTTTACTTTCTCAGGCTGAGAAAGTTGTTGGTAGTGAAATCTCAACATCTGTTGAGTATTGGATGTAGCCATGTTGGCTGAACCAGTATAAAAACTCTTGTGTTCATTATTCTCTTCCCTAAACTTTTATTCCTATTATTACGCACTTTAGATAATGCACTGATTATTTTAATGAACCAAGAATGATTTAAACATGCATCTAAAACTTACTTTCTGAAACTACTAACCATCTTTCCGCTGCACTTCAAGCCTAGGGCTTGATAGATTTATTTATTCAAAATGGTTTCAGGTTAGAAAGAAGATTTCAGAAAGCACAATTCAACCCCCCTTTTCGTGCACTCTTTTACCAACAAGTGGTATCAAAGCCAAGCTTCTAGGGGTTGAGCATTCTGACGATTGCAAAGGTCAAAGATCAAAGAACAAAATGAAGATAAAATTTGCATTCTCTTAAAGTGCATAACATGAGGATCATGAAAATCAAAATGAAGGAACTTAACTACAAGTCACAGTGATCTGGGAAATTCAAATACTACGAAAAAGGTATTTTTAAATCTTTATATTAATAGTAGTATTGATCCTATTTAAAATAATCATATACGGCATTATAAAATTTTGTTTCTCTGCTACCTTCCTTGATGATACTAGTACCATTAGCTCTATTTGCGAAAAATATCTAGCACTAAATGTTTTACATCTGCATAAACATTCTTGCATAATACGTTCTTGGGTTCTTCCTCTCCTCAGACTCTCCAAATGGAAATCTCATTTAGTCACAAGGACATTAGCCAATCAGTCTACTAGATCAAAAGTCAATGGTATATCGAAAATCAATCAGAAAAATCTGGAGATCAGAAAATGGATAAAGACAAATCTCATATACAGGGTCAGAAAGGAAAGTTAGAAGGTCTAAAAGAAAACTCCTTCAGAAAGTCTCCCAAAAGTCTGAAACCTCTTTCTAAAAGGACAAGATCTTTAAATAACTTGTTTGTTTACCTTCTCTCTCCCATGTTGTTTTACCTCCTGTTAGCTATGTCACATCTCATAAATAACCTTTTCTTTTTTCAAAACTTATCTGTTTCCCTTTATCTTCCCTCACACACTTCCTCTATTCGTTCATATCTCTCTCAAACTGCCAGTAACTCTCTCAAAACCCTCATTCAGCATCATTGGCTTCATTTACTCTTTATCGTCTCAATCATCCTTTCAAAGAAATTCAAAAAACATGGTTGATGGAAAGATGTTTGATGGTAATGTCACCAATCTAGGTGTTCGTCAAATGTATGATGAGTCCTATCATCACCAATTCTATGCTGATAGTTTCGCATCTCGCCCCATTGCTCCTGGAAGAAGACTCTCACAAGAACTGATGAATGTCTTCGTATCTTTTCTTGAAATCATCACCTTCCAAGGTTGAGAAGATTTTTTCAACATCTCAGATAGAGTATTCACCAAGATAGTAATTGCCTTTTATTCACAATTGTTATAGGTAACTGACTCTATACTTACCTCTTACATTAGAGGTGTAGATCTAGAACTTAGCATCAATAATCTCTCCCATATCCTTCATGCGCCCAATGAAGGAATCAAATATCTTGATGACAAAAACTGGTTTACACCTCTTGGAGCATCAGCTGAAAAGGTTTCATATTGCCTTACAAACTCTCAAGAACATCATCCCAGCAAAATACCGGTTGCTATGCTAAGCTCAAGAGCCAGATAGGTTGACACCCTTATTCAGTGCTCTCTTCTTCCTAGAACTGAAACCATAACCTCACTCACTGGGTTAGACTGCATGTTGCTTTTCTGTTTGCTAACAATGAAAAAGGTCAAGTGCCTAGATTTATCTTTGACTATATAATTGATGTCTCTTCCACAAAAAAGGAAAACACAAAATCTACGTCAGTTCCGTATGGGATGCTCCTAACCAAAGTGTTTGAACACCTAAACTATCCTTTATCAAACGAATGGTTTGTATACATGATTGAATCTGACTATACCATATCCTCCTTCAGAGCCAAAAGGAAGTCCATTGGTGCTCCTACAGAACATTTCAAGAAAATGAGAGAAGCTATCAGCAATTTTGAACGTTCTAAAGAAAAGACATTACTAATCAACCTAGATACTAGCTCAGAAGATTCTGCAAAACCTTTAACCGACAACTGTGGTGAAGACATAAACGATCCAATATCAAAACCCATAGAATCAGGAACTGATCAAGGAAGTAAAATCGGAGAGAACAGAGAAAAACCTTCATCATCCACAAAAAGGAAGTCATCTGATGATAACACAGGAAGCATGGTTCCTGAAATTGATTTTACTCTAGCAAATGATACTGCTCCTGCTCATATCAAGGAATCGTCAATGCCTGCTCCATCATATATCCCTATAACTGCTCAAGAAAAAAACCTGTCATCCACCTGTCATCCTCCACCTAAAGCTCCTCGTATACGGATGTTACTTGAAAATCAATAGCTGATTGCTAACAAGCTAGATGAGTTGGAAAAACGATCTCAGAACCATGAAAATCTTCTGTTTCAAATCCTTGAAACCAATCAACAAATCTTACAAGAACTGAGACGTCGAGACTAAGGAAAATAAGTTTGCCTTTTTTTATGATGACAAAATGGGGAGAAGAAGAGTTGAAGAAAATCAGTGCCAAACTCAGGGGGAGTTGTGTTGAGAGGGAGCCCAAAATATTTTCCTTTGCATACTGCATAATTTTCTTCTGAACACTATCATTAAGGCAGTACTCTTCATCCATTTATGTTTATATTTATGAATGGTTTACATTTTCATACTCTGATAACATAGATAATTATTCTCTATTCTGATATAATATTTATCAATCCTTTATTCATCATGCTTATGCTATGCTTGCTTGTTTACACAATCATTCTCAACACTAAACGATATCTGCTTAAGCCATAGTATATAATCAATGCCCATATATCATTATGCTTAGCTAATCATATAGAATGATTGAAAAAGTGTGGCTCAATTGCGCATTATCTGTCTTGCTAAATCATTAACTCGTAAATACAGTTAGTTCACACACATATCTTTGATTAGTTAAAGCTTGAATTTATCTAAGTGTCATTGTTATGTATGAAAAAGCTTAATATGGTATCAACATATCATTATCCACTACTCACTTGAGATGTGCATAAAAAGACTCTCCTTAACTTGGTCAATATTGGTTATGTATATCATGTTTCTGACGGTCTTCAGAAACCTTTTCTTACCATGTCCCAACATAACTAAGGTCAGTTAGGAAGAATTAAAATTCCTCTCAAGTGTGTTACGCTTACCTGCAAATGATGTGTGACAGTATGATCAAAATTGAATCAGTAAGCAAGCTAACATAGAAAGCATGACAAATATGCTATATTCTGAATGAATATGTATCTGTTGAATAAATCATGCTTTGAAAAAAAATTTCAAAAGTCATTTCGTCAATCATGCTCAAATTTTTTTTTTTTCCATATATGTCATTGAGCATTATTTTCATTGATTATCAAAAGGGGAGCAAAGAAAAAGAAAGTGCTGAATAAGATTTCTTTAATCAAAATACAATAATGCAAGTATTACTTGTTTTCTTTATTAAGCACATTAAGGCTCAGTAATTTCCTTTTGAATATAAATAAGGCTGTTTGCAAACAAATGCTTTAATGATCATATATACTTAAGTATCATTATGATACTTAACAAGAGGATTCTGACATAGCTCAGAAAATTTCATGATAAATCAATCAGCCTAGATTTAATTCACTTAAGGCCATAAAAAGTTTTAATCATCAATATCATGCCTTAAGAAAAGAACTTATTGAAACTTATCATATATGATGTTTGAAAGATTATTTTATTATGTCTTTATTTCATTCATATTTCTTTCAACATCTCTTCAAAAGATTTTCTTCAAATTGGTTTGTCATCATCAAAAAGAGGGAGAATGTAAACTCTAGAACCCTTCAAAAAGTACACAAAAAGTACGAATCTTAAAAGGTTTTGAATGACAACAAAGCCAATTTAGAGAAAATGTTTTGAAGAATGACTAATGGCTACCTTGAGTTTCTTGACAAAGTTTAACAGGTAGATCCAATTTGTATTACATGAACCTAAGCAATATTAATGTTTCACTCTGCATGTGCAAGCATGTTATATCTCGTGGGAAGAGATTAAATTACTCAGAAAGTGAATATGAAGTCGAGAGAAGTAAGTGTATACAAATTAAGGCATGATACGGACTCAATGCAAGAATAATGTTTCACTATGCATGCGCAAGCATGATATATATCTCATGGGAAGAGAATAAAATAATCAGAAAATGAATGTTATTGCAAGCAAAGAATGTATTCATGTTCACGAACCAAAGGCGTTGAAGTAGACTTGAATCAGGAATAATTTCACTACACATGAGAAATCATGTTTATCTCATGAGAAGAGATCAAATTTTAAAAGGTGAATATTATCTCGAAGATAGAAAGCATAAATGCTGGAGGACTGAAGCTGATCAAGTTAGAAATCAAGAAACCAAGGAAAAGATATTCAGAAAGTAGCACGGGATATTAGAAAGAACACTCATGATGAAGAAATCAATTCATGTCCAAGAGCAACGTGTTACTCATTCATCAATCACTACAATTGTAGAGAAATCAACATCAAGCAATCAAGATTGAAGACTGGCAGATCAAAGAAAAATCAATGTGATTGATTACAATGTCAGAAAGCTCACTGAAGAGTGGAGCAAAGAACGCAGAGGAAAAATGGAGGGAATTTTGAAATTCAAGTTTCAAATCTCAAATCAGATCCAGTATTATAACTGGTACATCATCTCTTCTGCCTAAGTGAGTCAAGATCCTAGGAGGTGGAGTTCAGAAAGTAAGGGCCCAAAAGTAAAAGGAAAAAAATAAGGACTTCAGAAACCTCTATATTATAGTGGCTTTTGCAACGATGGGACAATTTATCAGCCTAGCTCTCTAGACTAACATTCCAAGGCACATCTAACGAAATACACATGTCACTTGGAGATCAAATCAAAGAGGCAACGGTTATAAAGATAAACTTGTATAAATGGAGATGCCAAGCTTGAAAGCTGATGAGTGAATTTAAAACATTAGTGCAGAATCTCTAGAAAAATCTCTCCGCACTTCCTGTGTTGTTCATCAATTTATGTAATCAATCACAAAGTGTAAAAATCTTCTTTCTCAATTCTAAAATGTATTTGTATTTGTATACTCTTCAAGTGAAGAGAAAGGAGAAAGAAGTCACTCTAAGTTTCCCAAGTCTGTATTAGCTAGCATCTTTAAGGAAACTTGAGTGTAGGTTAGTTTGAGTGGCAACCCAAATACATAACCTTTGTAACCTTGATCCATTAGTGATCAATGTGAGACATAACTTGGAGAGGCTAAGGTATAACCACTTGCAACGTGTTAGCAAAGGTATTTCCTTATCACAATTAAGCTTGGAGAGGTTGTTTGAAAGACTACTTACAACTTGAGTGCAAAGGTATTTGTTCTTCACGGTTTAACTTGGAGAGGCTATTTGAAAGACTACTTACAATGTGGCAGTAGAAGATGTCTACAATTCACGGTTTAGCTTGGAGAGGCTGGTACAGAACTACTCAATTAAGTCACAGTTGGGGTTGTCCACTGTGCAAGTTCAGCTTGGAGAGGCTAGTACAGAACTACTCGGTTAAGTCACAGTTAGGGTTGGCCACTGTACAAGTTAAATCTTGGGAAGGCTATTGTAAAGACTATTCATTTACTTTCTCAGGTTGAGAAAGTTGTTGTTAGTAAAAACTCAACATGTGTTGTGTACTAGATGTAGGCATGTTGGCCAAACCAGTATAAAACCTCTTGTGTTCATTCTTCTCTTCCTTAAACTTTTATTCCTATTGTCTAGCACTTTAGATAATGCACTAATTATTTTAATGAACCAAGAATGATTTTGTAAATTCCAGAACCCTTCAGAAAGTATGAAGCTTAAAAGGTTTTGAATGACAATAAAGCCAATTTAGAGACAATGTTTGAAGAACGACGATTGCTACCTTGAGTTTCTTGACTAAGTTCAAACAGGTAGGTCCGGTCTATATTACATGAACCTAACTAAGATTAATATTTCACCCTACATGTGTAAGCATGTTATATCTCGTGGAAAGAGATTGAATTAACCAGAAAGTGAATATGAAGTCGAGCAAAGTATGTGTATACAGATTAAGGCATGATACAGACTCAATGCCGGAATAATGTTTCACTGCGGCATGATATATATCTCATGGGAAGAGATTAAAATAATCAGAAAGTGAATGTTATTTCAAGCAAAGAACGTATTCATGTTTACAGACCAAAGGCATTGAAGCAAATTTGAATCGAGAATAAGTTCACAACACATGAGAAATCATGTTTATCTCAAGAGAGTATATCAAGCTTAAAAGGTGAATATTATATCGAGGATATAAAGCATAAATACTGGAGGACTGAAGCTGATCAAGTCAGAAATCAAGAAACCAAGGAAAGGATCTTCAGAAAGTAGCACAGGACATTAGAAATAACACTCATGATGAAGAAATCAATTCATGTCCAAGAGCAATGTGTTACTCAGTCATCAATCACTACAATCGCAGAGAAATCATCGTCAAGCAATCAAGATTGAAGACTAGAAGATTAGAGAAAAATCAACGTGATTGATTACAATGTCAGAAAGCTCACTAAAAAGTGGAGCAAAGAACGTTAAGGAAAAATGGAGGGAGTTTCAAAATTCAAATTTCAAATCTCAAATCAGATCCAGTGTTATAACTGGTACGTTATTTCTCCTACCTATAAGATTCAAGATCCTATAAAGTGGAGTTCAGAAACCACGGGGTAAAAGTAAAAGGAAAAATGAGGACTTCAGAGACCTCTACATTACAACGGATTCTGCAACGATGAGATAAGTTGTCAGTCTACCACTTTAGACTAACATTCCAAGGCACATCTAACGAAATATATGTAACGCCCCGATTTTCTGTTAGAGTGAAAATGACCAAAATGCCCCTGAGGTCATTTTTGAGTCGAGAAAGCAGCGCGGCAGTACTCGAAGGGCAAACTCAATGTTGGAAGGGGATTAGAAAACTTATGAACCTTCCCGGGATCGAAAATCTCGTTTTTCGAGTTTTCAGGTCAAAATGACCAAAACGCCCCTGTGGTGTTTTACCCGTTTACAAGTCTTAGGATGAACCAAAACTTCTCCAGATGGTTATAAAAGGCGTTTTTATGTATTCTATGACCTCAGTTTTAATTTTTGAAGTCCCGGGCAAAATTAGTGCAAAATTACGGTTTTGCCCCTAGTTTCGTACTTTTACGCTTAATCACACGATTAAGCAAACCTAAGCAATATTAGGCTCTAATCGAAGGTTAATTAATTTCTTTAATTAATCTAGAGTCAAAATAATTTATTAAAGTTGTTTAGAACCAAAAAGTACTTAATTACAACCTAAAATCATATTTTAATTTTATGACACCTAGTCATGGAATCTTGAATAGTGTTTTCTCTTTCCAATTCCTTAAATCATGGAATTGTGTTACACATTGTTTATTCATAAATGAGTTTAAAATTCTTTAATGATGTATGAGCACTCCTAAACTTGCCATAAACTCCCTAAATCACATTCTTAGTTACCTAAACTTAAGCTTAATTATTCCTAACCTTGTACCTAAGCTAATACACATCTAAACCTACCATTAACACACAATTAAATGGTCAAACTCACCTCCTCCCTTGCTGTCCCAAGCTGGCCGTGAACCCTCTCCCCATTATGCATCACATGTTCAATTTTCAACACTCCAAGGCCATACCTCAAGTCACATACACTATACCTTGTCATAACTTTCAATCAAGCTTGAATTTCCACATGAATAAATAATTAAAACAACCCATTTTCCCCATTTATTTGTGGCTGGAAAAGTTCCAGCCATGTTAAGGTTCTAGAAGCCTAATTTCATAAAAATGTGATAAGGAATTAACTCACATCAAGCCATACTTTGTAGCATAGCTTCCATACTTCAACCATGCTTGAATGACCTTGTGTAAGAGATATTTTCTCTTCCTTTTCCCTCCAAACCACACGGCCAAAGCCCTCCCCATTCACTCCTCCATGGTTTTGATTTTCTATAAATAGGATGCTTGTGTTAGCCTTGTTACACTTTGAAGCATTTGCAAAGTTTAGAGTTTTAGAGTTGTCTTGCTAGTTTTCCTTTTTCTCTCAAAGTTCCAAGAGTGTTCTTCCTTTCTTTTCATCTTTATCTTCTTCATCTCTTCATCTCATCATCACCTCTCAACCATCAAACACCACCCCAAAACCTTGAACCATCATCAAACCTCTCAAACACCACACCTCAAACACAACTCCACTTGAAACACATTCTCTTTCTTTTCTCTCATCAAGGCCGAATCATCATCACCATCCTAGGAGGTGTTGCACATCTCATTTCCATCTTCAAGTTCAAGCTTTTATCTTCATCAAAAGGTAGGGATTTGTTTTCAAACTTTATTTTGCTCAAGAAAGTGTTTTTCTCTAGTTTTCTCTTGGATTCTTTTGAGCTTTCCTTTGTCTTTCCTTTCCTTTTCATTTTTCGGCCATGAGGCCTTGATTTGAGCATGATAGCTTGATGATGAGAGTTTCTAGATGATGACATTGTGTTCATCTCAAAGAAACCTCTAAAGCTTGAGTTTTCCTTTTCTTACAACTTCATCTATATGTTATCTAGCTCACATGGTTTTCCAACTTAAGAAAATTAATCTAAGGATTTCTAAAAGCCCAAGCCTACCCTTGTCAACCTTAAAGTTGGCCGGCACGTTCTAGAGACTTGTCTCTAGATAGGGTTTTGGGTACTTAATAAAGAACTTGATGTAGTTTCACCTTATTTCTCTTTTATATGATTTTCGATTCTTGTGTTGTGATCTTTGAGATATGGTATAGGGTTATTATCTTGTTAAAGTCTTATATGAGCTCTAGTTAACTATAAAATGAATCTTGCATCATGTTTATTTTATGCTATGCATATCATGTTTACTTCCTTGCTATCACTAAATCCCAAGATAATGAATGAACTTGCATTATCATGTTTATGTTTCAAGCTTTGCATCATCATATTTATATTTCAAGTCCTCACCTAAATATCTAAGATAATAATATGTTGCACCACATATTTATTTTATGCTCTCACTTTACTTTCTAGCAATAACTAAAACAAGTGCATGAGCATGTTTATTTTTATGTCATCACTTTAATGATTCTAGAGCTCAAAGACTTGCCCAAGGATATCTCAAACAAAGGTCTAAAACATTTATCTTCTATGGATCATATTTTGCCCTATGAGGCCTTAATGTTTTCAAGTATTGAAAACTATGTTTTATAATTTTTCTAAACTTATATGAGTATAAGGAATGTGTAGAACTAAGTATTATGAATTTAGGACCTCTTGAGATGAAAATAGCATAGCCACTGCCCTATTAAGTATTTTCATGAGTTTAGATGATAAAAGTGTTCATAAAATAGTTTTGAAGGTTTTAATAAGGTTCCAAGAGAAACTAGTATTTTATGTGCTTTAGAAACTATGATTCAATGCCTTTAAATGGAGTTTCTGTTTAGGTTCTGCCTTGCTATGTTTGGCCACTGCATGAGCTGTGTTAATGATGTTAATATGCTTATGTTTGGGTAATAATTATGTTAAGACTCATATGTGAAAGATAGGATAAGTTAGGAACTAGAAAAGAATTAATTTGAGAGTTCTAGATCCCTTAAAGATTTATTTTCTGGATTCTGTCCAGCAAGGTTTAGATTCAATAATCATGGTTTTAAATTAGTTTATATGTGTAGGAATGACTCATAATTGGTTTAGGACTTAATCTTGAAACCTTAGGAGCAAACCGAACTTAGAAAGGGTCAATATTGTGACTTCTAGGTACCCGTAAAGTTAGTATTTTGATTTCTGCACTCTTGAGGTTTAGAGATGTTCTTGACCATAGGGTAAGGTGAGAAATACTTAGTTATAACCTTATAGGTTCCCAAGAGACTAGGTGTTGATGATCAATAACTTAGAATGTGAGATAAAGATCTAAACCGTAATTTCTAGAACTCCGTAATCACATAAACATAAAGCTGTCCAAATTCTGCTTAGTGCTATTTGGATTAGTTCTTAAGCATAAAATTTATATAACTCATTAATTGTCAAACTATGGGTGTATAAAGAAGTTAAGAATAATTAATTTGCAAGTTTAAGACTCATAATAATCGAAGTTTAAAGCACTATGAGATATAACATAACATGTTTATGAGCCTCTGGATGATTGTTAAATATGACTATGTGATGATGTTTGTGTGAAAGTTTTATGTGACGAATGTTATGAGAAAGTTTCATGTGATGATATATATGTTATGAAAAAGATACATGAGAATGCATGATAAAAATGAATATGATAAATGATGAGGTAATTATGATGTAATACTTATGAAGATATAAATGTGACACAACAACGAGGCAGCTTCTCTGGGTGACACCCGGTTGACCGAGCACCCCCAGGAGGAGACAAATCCGTGAGGGTATGTGTAGATGCAGCCTGCCAAAGCGGACAAATTGCGAGGCCCACGTGGCTAGCAAAGCGTTTCAAGAGGAAATGATCCTAGAAAGGAGATCCTTAATTTGCCCCCTAACCCGTACTTTAAGTCGGGATTATGTTCACGCTTATCATAGGATAAGTAAGAGCTAGTGACGACTAGTTAAGGTATGAGCTCATAACCTAGAGAAGTTTTAGGCGGCCCCATGAGATGAAAGTTAAAGTTGACAATGTCACATAAACTTTACTTATGCCAATGTTATAATGTTTCCTAGTGATTCTATTGTTTGGTTTACCTTATGATGCATTCATATCATTAGTATATTTACCTTAAGTTATAAAGGCGCATTATAAAATATGATGGACCTTGGATAAAATACCTCTTTGGGAAACCCACTTAAAAGGAACTTATATGCATGCACACCTTTTAGAAATAAACCCAAGGTGCCTGAGGATGTGGCGATGACACCTAGGTAGGGATAACCCTCTTGAGAATTCTTTTAGAAAGATTCTCATTCCCTCTCTCTTTTCTTCCGTCATATCTTGAGATGGCGGCGTTAGTACTCTTAAATCGACACCCGGTATGGGAGCTGCACCATGACCCGGCACTCGGGTCATACCATTTGGTCATTGCCTTTGTCGGAGTATACATGTTCATGGGGCGACCCTTCGCGTGCCGTCCCGAGCTACCGCTTCACCCGGCGCTCCTTACCGTCATAACGGGATTTTTGGCGGCGAGACCACGCGATGAGCAGATCCTCCGCATGGAGCCGAGACATCAGGTGTGCGAGTACCAGAGTATGTACCGCGTCCCGGTGCTCGGAGACGGACCCATCCGAGGACCCGCCATCCCACATGTGCGGTTGGAGCTCGGTCCACTCCTCCACCGATGAGGGTGGGAGTGAGAGGCAGTGGTCGGCCGAGGTTGGCTCGACTGGCCATCTATGCGCCCTCGCCGCGGTGGACATGCCCAGATGATGCACTCGACCACTCCGCCGAGATTCGCCCGGTGGATCGACTTCGACCCCATGCTCGGACCGAGGAGTAGTCATAGGAGGGGTAGTAGTTAGTGCACACACACGCCACATAGTAGAGGACAAACCTTCTTTTGTATATGAGGTTGTCTCCTTTAGGTGCACATGGGTATGGGGGTAGTTTCTCTTGTATTCGCTTTGTATGATTTCCTTGTATTGCATTCCAGTTGTATTTTGCTTCATGATGTATCAAATAGTCACGCCTCTTTGGGTAGGCACGTTATATATATATAACTATGTTTCAGATTGATGCTTCCATGACATGATGTGTTTCTTATGCTTTGCTTATATGTTTAGCTATGTTGCCCCTTAAAGTTTAGCGTGGCTCTCACTTTGATTTTAAAAAGAAAAATTTTACCCGTATTTCCGCTAAGTATTTTCCAAAGGATGAGACCAAGAGGTAATATTCTAAAAATTAACCTAAGGACATACTAGTAGTCTTGGGTTAAGATTTAGGGTGTTACATTATGGTATCAGAGCAGTTCGATTCTCATGGAGCCTGAGGATTGGGCTGACTATGCTTTGTAAGCATAATACGATAGTTATGTCATGTATAGTGCTTGATAGAGATAAGCTATAGGACTAGAAATGCATGACTTCTGTTGGTTGCAAGTGCCATGGTGACTAGCTCATTTTGCATGGATATTGAGCCTGATCAACTTGATGTTCATTGTTTCATGTGTATAGGGACCAATGGCACCGCGACGACGGCCTAGGACTACACCGATGTTGAACAAGATGATACAGCTGCTGCTTTGTCCGTCGCATGGCGCAAGCCATGGAGCGGATGTTCGACCGAATGGATCAACAAGCGAATCTTGCTCTGTTCCCCCTCCTCCCCTGCTGCAGAGATGGTGGAACAAGTCCGCTTGGCCCGAGTTCATAAAGCGAACCCGCCCGGTGTTCCGAGGGGTAATGGACCCCAGCAAGGCGATGAGTGGATCAAAGACATGGAGAAGATCTACTCTGTTGTTACTGCTCGGAGGAGCGAAGGTCACATTCTTGCTTTCATCTTTGAAGTCCGACGAAGTTACGGTGGAGCGGCACGAGGCATCTACTAGAAGCCTCTGGAACTCCCATTGGTAGGGCTGTTCAAGACTTACTTCTATGAGAAGTACTTTCCGAGTCCGTAAGGAGCGAAGGGCGTTGAGTTCATGCGATTAACCCAAGGAGGGTCTCTTGTAGCTCAATACAACTGCGAAGTTTGAGGAGCTAATCAAGTTCTCTCGGGTGTTCCAAGGAACCCCGATGAAGTTTGGAAGTGTGTGAAGTATGAGGCGGTCTGGCGAGAGATGAACTCTGGCTGTGGCCCATATGGAGATCGAGACTTCCCGACCCTGGTCAACAAGTGCCGGATACTTGAAGAAGGACAGAGAAAAATTCAAATCACAAGAGGCGGAGCGAGCTAAGGGCTCGGACCTCAAGCCCAGTTCAAACCGCTTGGTACCCATCGAGGAATCACTACAACCCCTACCAATCCAACCAATTCCGACAACAACAACAACAACCGCCAAGAGCTCCTGCTCACCAACAATCAAACAACACCAAAGGCCGCCATTTCAACATCAAGGCCGAGGAATTTCAATAATCAACCCCGTGGACCGGTGGACCCGAAACCACAATGGAGGACCAAGTGGAGCTAAGAACAAGGCACCACAAACCCCTGCTGCGTGCCGAGACAGCATTTGCGGATGTTTGCCCACAATGCGGAAAGAACCACGGGAATCGCCCATGCTTAGCCGGTCGAATCGTGCTTCAAGTGTGGCAAGCCTGGTCACTACGCAAAGGACTGCCAGGACAAGGGACATCGAACCAAAACCCCGAGCCACAATACCGAGGAAGGGTCTTTACCCTTAACGAAGGCGCCAAGAAGTCCAAAGATCTCATCGGTATGTGCGAAGTAAGCGGTAAAGCCTTAAGCTGTACTATATGACTCTGGTGCTACTCATTCTTTCATTTCACTTGCTAGTGTCGAGTCCTTAAATCTAAAAGTCTCCAAACTCCCCTTTGATCTCATTGTTTCTACTCCTACAAATCGCCCTGTTAATACTTGCCGTTGTTGTTTAAATTGTCACCTTGTTGTAGAAAATAGGTCTTTTATCATAGATTTAATTTGTTTACCCTTGAAAGACATAGGCATTATCTTAGGCATGAACTGGCTTCACCCCAATCGTGTGATGTTAGATTGTGGAACCCAAACCGTAGTTTTCCCTTCTCCTCCCGAAAACATCACTCAACCCATTAGGCTGTACCTAAATTCCGTAGAGGTCTTACGTAGTGGGAAGAAAACTAAGGGATATGTTCTCCTAACCTTTGTGATGTAGACTTGGAGCAAAACCTAGGTGAGATACACGTGGTGAGAGACTATCCCGAGGTGTTTCGGAAGAAATACCGAGTTCCCTCCCGAAAGAGAAGTGGAGTTCTCCATAGAGTTGGTTCTGGGACAGGACCAATCTCTATAGCCCGTATAGGATGTCACCCTCGGAGTTAGCGAGTTGAAAACCCAGTTAGAGGAGTTGTTAGAAAAGAGTTTTATAAGGCCGAGTGCTTCACCTTGGGGCGCTCAGGTCTTATTTGTGAAGAAAAAGGGCGGAAGCATGAGGATGTGTATAGACTATAGGCTGTTGAACCAAGTAACCATAAAGAATAAATACCCATTGCCTAGGATAGATGATCTTATGGACCAATTGAAAGGAGCATTAGTGTTTTCTAAGATTGATTTAAGGTCCAGGTTACCATCAGTTAGGGTGAGAGATTCGGATATTCCTAAAACCGCCTTCGAACTCGGTATGGACACTTTGAGTTCAATGTAATGTCGTTTGGTTTGTGAATGCTCCCATGATTTTTATGGATTACATGAATAGGATCTTTAGACCCTATTTAGATCAATTCGTGGTTGTGTTCATAGATGATATTCTCATCTATTCGAAAACCCACGAGGAGCATGAGCGTCATTTAAGGATGGTTTTAGAGGTATTAAAGGAGAAGAAGTTATACGCTAAGTTGTCTAAGTGTGAATTTTGGTTAGAAGAGGTAAAGTTCTTAGCACATGTTGTGTCAAAAGGTGGCATAGTGTCGACCCAAGTAAGATAGAGTGTGATGAATTGGGATAGACCAACCTCATGGCGAGATTAGAAGCTTTTTGGGTTTAGCTGGATATTACCGTAGGTTCATTAAAGGATTTTCCCAGTTAGCCCTACCCTTAACCAAGCTCACTAGGAAGAATGCCCCGTTTGAGTGGAGCCCGCAGTGTGAAAAGAGTTTCCTAGAGCTTAAGGAAAAGCTCACCTCAACCCAGGTTTAGTTTTACGACCCCAATGTACCCTTGAGGTATATTGCGATGCTTGGCAAGGGTTTAGGTTGTGTGTTGATGCAAAATAGGCAAGTGGTAGCCTATGCGTCCGGACAACTCAAGCCTCATGAGGTAACCTACCCCACACATGACCTAGAACTAGCGACCATCGTGTTAGCCCTAAAGATGTGGAGACACCATTTGTATGGTGTGAGGTTTGAAGTTTTCTCCGATCATAAGAGTCTCAAGCATCTCTTTGATCAAAAGGAGTTGAATATGAGGCAAAGGAGATGGATGGAATTCCTCAAGGACTACGATTTTGGTTTAAGTTACCACCGGCAAGGCTAATGTAGTAGCCCAAGCGCCTTGAGCGAAACTTCGTTACGTGCATCCAAGTATGATGGTTAATGAAGTTGGGTTAATAGAGCAATTTAGGAATATGAATCTTGGAATGTCTATAACGGAGAATGGCATCGTGATGAGTCATCTCCACGGTGACGAGTGGAGTTTAAGCAAAGGATTATGCTTGCCCAAAGAGAAAATGAGGACTTTATGGAGACAATCGAGGCGATAAAGGCTGGAAAGTTGAAAGGTTTTGTCACGAGGCCCCAGGGGTTATGGAGGTTCGAGGCGAATCTGTGTGCCACAAGATGGTGACCTCCGAGAGAAGATCTTGGAGGAGGCTCACAAGAGCCATTTGCCATCCATCCTGGTACTACGAAGATGTATCGGGACTTAAAAGGATGTTTTGGTGGCGGATTAAAGAAGGATGTGGTCGCTGGGTGAGTAAGTGTTTGGTCTGCCAAAGGTCAAGATCGAACACCAAAACCTTCCGGCATGCTGCAACCCTGTCGATCCCCAGTGGAAGTGGGAAGGTATATCAATGGACTTCGTGACGGGATTGCCAAAGACCCAAGGCCCACGATGCCGTATGGGTAATCGTGGATCGGTGACTAAGTCGGCTCACTTTCTACCTATTAGTCACGTGCTCGTTGGATAAGTTGGCCCGACTTTACATCCAAGAAATAGTAAGGTTGCATGGAGTACCATCGGCGATAATCTCGGATCGAGATCCGCGGTTTACGATCACGTTTTTGGGGAGCCTTTCAAAGGCGTTTGGTTCCAAGTTGTGCTTAAGCCTTTGCTTACCACCCACAAGCGGATGGTCGATCAGAAGGACAATCCAAACCCTGGAAGATATCTTTGAGAGCACGTGTCTTAGACCAAGGAAGTTGGGATAAGTACATGCCTTTGATCGAGTTTGCGTATAACAACGGTTATCACGCAAGCATCGATATGGCACCCGTCACGAGGCATTATACGGAAGGAAGTGCCAATCACCCTTGTGTTGGTGCGAGCCGGAGAAACAAAGTGTCTTAGGACCTGAGGTAGTGAGGAAGCGGCGGAACAAATCAAGAAGATCAAGGATAGAATCTTAACCGCTCAAAGTCGACGAGAAAAGCTACAGCGGACAAAGGCGCAAGCCCTTGGAGTTCAAGAGGGAGAACATGTATTTCTAAGAATCACCCCCACTACGAGGAATAGGGAGAGCCATGAAAGTTAAAAAGTTGAGTCCCGATTTCTCGGTCCTTTTGAAATTCTTCAAAGAGTCGGATCAGTAGCTTACAAAATAGCCTTACCACCCAATCTGTCAAACCTTCATGATGTCTTTCCGTCTCCCGATTACGTAAATATGAGTCAGGCCCTAGTCATGTCCTAGAACCAGAGCATGTGCAGTTAAGGGAGGACCTCACTTTCAATGTACCGCCCTACGGGAATAGTGGATCACGGTGTCAAGCAGTAAAGGAACAAGGCTGTTCCTTTGGTAAAAGTGGCGTTGGGACAAGGCAAATCGGTAGAATACACGTGGGAACTAGAGTCGAGATGAAGTCCAAATATCCGAGCTTTTCTAAGGTGCAATTTCGAGGCGAAATTCTTTTAAGGAGGAGTAATGTAACGCCCAGATTTTACATTAGAGTGAAAATGACCAAAATGCCCCTGAGGTCATTTTCATTGGAGGAAAGCGGTCTTGGCGGTACTCGAAGGGCAAACTCAATGTTGGAAGGGATTAGAAAACTTATGAACCTTCAGGGATCGAAAATCTCGTTTTGAAGTTTTAGTCAAAATGACCAAAACGCCCGTGGTGTTTTACCCGATTTGCAAGTCTTAGGATGAACCCGAAACTTCTCCGGATGGTTTTAAAAGGCGTTTTTATGTATTCTATGACCTCAGTTTTAATTTTTGAAGTCCGGGCAAAATTAGTGCAAAATTACGGTTTGCCCCTAGTTTCGTACTTTTACGCTTAATCACGATTAAGCAAACCTAAGCAATATTAGGCTCTAATCGAAGGTTAATTAATTTCTTTAATTAATCTAGAGTCAAAATAATTTATTAAAGTTGTTTAGAACCAAAAAGTACTTAATTACAACCTAAAATCATATTTTAATTTTATGACACCTAGTCATGGAATATTGAATAGTGTTTTCTCTTTCCAATTCCTTAAATCATGGAATTGTGTTACACATTGTTTATTCATAAATGAGTTTAAAATTCTTTAATGATGTATGAGCACTCCTAAACTTGCCATAAACTCCCTAAATCACATTCTTAGTTACCTAAACTTAAGCTTAATTATTCCTAACCTTGTACCTAAGCTAATACACATCTAAACCTACCATTAACACACAATTAAATGGTCAAACTCACCTCCTCCCTTGCTGTCCCAAGCTGGCCGTGAACCCTCTCCCCATTATGCATCACATGTTCAATTTTTCAACACTCCAAGGCCATACCTCAAGTCACATACACTATACCTTGTCATAACTTTCAATCAAGCTTGAATTTCCACATGAATAAATAATTAAAACAACCCATTTTCCCCATTTATTTGTGGCTGGAAAAGTTCCAGCCATGTTAAGGTTCTAGAAGCCTAATTTCATAAAAATGTGATAAGGAATTAACTCACATCAAGCCATACTTTGTAGCATAGCTTCCATACTTCAACCATGCTTGAATGACCTTGTGTAAGAGATATTTTCTCTTCCTTTTCCCTCCAAACCACACGGCCAAAGCCCTCCCCATTCACTCCTCCATGGTTTTGATTTTCTATAAATAGGATGCTTGTGTTAGCCTTGTTACACTTTGAAGCATTTGCAAAGTTTAGAGTTTTAGAGTTGTCTTGCTAGTTTTTCCTTTTTCTCTCAAAGTTCCAAGAGTGTTCTTCCTTTCTTTTCATCTTTATCTTCTTCATCTCTTCATCTCATCATCACCTCTCAACCATCAAACACCACCCCAAAACCTTGAACCATCATCAAACCTCTCAAACACCACACCTCAAACACAACTCCACTTGAAACACATTCTCTTTCTTTTCTCTCATCAAGGCCGAATCATCATCACCATCCTAGGAGGTGTTGCTCATCTCATTTCCATCTTCAAGTTCAAGCTTTTATCTTCATCAAAAGGTAGGGATTTGTTTTCAAACTTTATTTTGCTCAAGAAAGTGTTTTTCTCTAGTTTTCTCTTGGATTCTTTTTGAGCTTTCCTTTGTCTTTCCTTTCCTTTTCATTTTTCGGCCATGAGGCCTTGATTTGAGCATGATAGCTTGATGATGAGAGTTTCTAGATGATGACATTGTGTTCATCTCAAAGAAACCTCTAAAGCTTGAGTTTTCCTTTTCTTACAACTTCATCTATATGTTATCTAGCTCACATGGTTTTCCAACTTAAGAAAATTAATCTAAGGATTTCTAAAAGCCCAAGCCTACCCTTGTCAACCTTAAAGTTGGCGGTACGTTCTAGAGACTTGTCTCTAGATAGGGAGTTTGGGTACTTAATAAAGAACTTGATGTAGTTTCACCTTATTTCTCTTTTATATGATTTTCGATTCTTGTGTTGTGATCTTTGAGATATGGTATAGGGTTATTATCTTGTTAAAGTCTTATATGAGCTCTAGTTAACTATAAAATGAATCTTGCATCATGTTTATTTTATGCTATGCATATCATGTTTACTTCCTTGCTATCACTAAATCCCAAGATAATGAATGAACTTGCATTATCATGTTTATGTTTCAAGCTTTGCATCATCATATTTATATTTCAAGTCCTCACCTAAATATCTAAGATAATAATATGTTGCACCACATATTTATTTTATGCTCTCACTTTACTTTCTAGCAATAACTAAAACAAGTGCATGAGCATGTTTATTTTTATGTCATCACTTTAATGATTCTAGAGCTCAAAGACTTGCCCAAGGATATCTCAAACAAAGGTCTAAAACATTTATCTTCTATGGATCATATTTCGGCCCTATGAGGCCTTAATGTTTTCAAGTATTGAAAACTATGTTTTATAATTTTTCTAAACTTATATGAGTATAAGGAATGTGTAGAACTAAGTATTATGAATTTAGGACCTCTTGAGATGAAAATAGCATAGCCACTGCCCTATTAAGTATTTTCATGAGTTTAGATGATAAAAGTGTTCATAAAATAGTTTTGAAGGTTTTAATAAGGTTCCAAGAGAAACTAGTATTTTATGTGCTTTAGAAACTATGATTCAATGCCTTTAAATGGAGTTTCTGTTTCGGTTCTGCCTTGCTATGTTTGGCCACTGCATGAGCTGTGTTAATGATGTTAATATGCTTATGTTTGGGTAATAATTATGTTAAGACTCATATGTGAAAGATAGGATAAGTTAGGAACTAGAAAAGAATTAATTTGAGAGTTCTAGATCCCTTAAAGATTTATTTTTCTGGATTCTGTCCAGCAAGGTTTAGATTCAATAATCATGGTTTTAAATTAGTTTATATGTGTAGGAATGACTCATAATTGGTTTAGGACTTAATCTTGAAACCTTAGGAGCAAACCGAACTTAGAAAGGGTCAATATTGTGACTTCTAGGTACCGTAAAGTTAGTATTTTGATTTCTGCACTCTTGAGGTTTAGAGATGTTCTTGACCATAGGGTAAGGTGAGAAATACTTAGTTATAACCTTATAGGTTCCCAAGAGACTAGGTGTTGATGATCAATAACTTAGAATGTGAGATAAAGATCTAAACCGTAATTTCTAGAACTCCGTAATCACATAAACATAAAGCTGTCCAAATTCTGCTTAGTGCTATTTGGATTAGTTCTTAAGCATAAAATTTATATAACTCATTAATTGTCAAACTATGGGTGTATAAAGAAGTTAAGAATAATTAATTTGCAAGTTTAAGACTCATAATAATCGAAGTTTAAAGCACTATGAGATATAACATAACATGTTTATGAGCCTCTGGATGATTGTTAAATATGACTATGTGATGATGTTTGTGTGAAAGTTTTATGTGACGAATGTTATGAGAAAGTTTCATGTGATGATATATATGTTATGAAAAAGATACATGAGAATGCATGATAAAAATGAATATGATAAATGATGAGGTAATTATGATGTAATACTTATGAAGATATAAATGTGACACAACAACGAGGCGCTTCTCTGGGTGACAGGTTAGCAGAGCACCCCCAGGAGGAGACAAATCCGTGAGGGTATGTGTAGATGCAGCCTGCCAAAGCGGACAAATTGCGAGGCCCACGTGGCTAGCAAAGCGTTTCAAAGAGGAAATGATCCTAGAAAGGAGATCCTTAATTTGCCCCCTAACCCGTACTTTAAGTCGGGATTATGTTACGCTTATCATAGGATAAGTAAGAGCTAGTGACGACTAGTTAAGGTATGAGCTCATAACCTAGAGAAGTTTTAGGCGGCCCCATGAGATGAAAGTTAAAGTTGACAATGTCACATAAACTTTACTTATGCCAATGTTATAATGTTTCCTAGTGATTCTATTGTTTGGTTTACCTTATGATGCATTCATATCATTAGTATATTTCTGCTTAAGTTATAAAGGCATTATAAAATATGATGGACCTTGGATAAAATACCTCTTTGGGAAACCCACTTAAAAGGAACTTATATGCATGCACACCTTTTAGAAATAAACCCAAGGTTCTGAGGATGTGGCGATGACACCTAGGTAGGGATAACCCTCGAGAATTCTTTTAGAAAGATTCTCATTCCCTCTCTCTTTTCTTCCGTCATATCTTGAGATGGCGGCGTTCGTACTCTTCGTCGACACCCGGTATGGGAGCTGCACCATGACCCGGACTCGGGTCATACCATTTTGAGGGTCGCTGCCTTTGTCGGAGTATACATGTTCATGGGGCGACCCTTCGGCGCAGTCGAGCTACCGCTTCACCCCGATCGCTCCTCACCGTCATAGCGGGATTTTTGAGCGGCGAGACCACGCGATGAGCGGATCCTCCGCATGGAGCCGAGACATCAGGTATGCGAGTACCAGAGTATGTACCGCGTCCCGATTACTGAGGCGGACCCATCCGAGGACCCGCCATCCCACATGTACGGTTGGAGCTCGGTCCACTCCTCCACCGATGAGGTGGGAGTGAGAGGCGGTGGTCAGCCGAGGTTGGCTCGGCGGCCATCTATGCGCCCTCGCGCGGTGGACATGCCCGATGATGCACTCGACCACTCCGCCGAGATTCGCCGATGGATCGACTCGACCCGCATGCTCGGACCGAGGAGTAGTCATAGGAGGGGTAGTAGTTAGTGCACACACACGCCACATAGTAGAGGACAAACCTTCTTTTGTATATGAGGTTGTCTCCTTTAGGTGCACATGGGTATGGGGGTAGTTTCTCTTGTATTCGCTTTTTATGATTTCCTTGTATTGCATTCCAGTTGTATTTTGCTTCATGATGTATCAAATAGTCCTGCCTCTTTGGGTAGGCACGTTATATATATATAACTATGTTTCAGTTGATGCTTCCATGACATGATGTGTTTCTTATGCTTTGCTTATATGTTTCGCTATGTTGCCCCTTAAAGTTTTAGCGTGGCTCTCACTTTGATTTTAAAAAGAAAAATTTTACCCGTATTTCCGCTAAGTATTTTCCAAAGGATGAGACCAAGAGGTAATATTCTAAAAATTAACCTAAGGACATACTAGTAGTCTTGGGTTAAGATTTAGGGTGTTACAATATACATGTCACTTGGAGATCTGATCAAAAAGGCAATGATCATAAAGATAGGCCTATATAAATGGAGATGCGAAGCTTGAAAGCTGACGAGAGAATTGAAAGCTTTAGTGCAGAATCTCTGGAAAAATCTCTCCACACTTCCTATGTTATTCATCAGTTTATGTAATCAATCACAAAGTGTAAAAATCTTCTTTCTCAATTTTAAAATGTATTTGTACTTGTATGCTCTTCATGTGAAGAGATAAGAGAAATGAGTCACTCTACGTTTTCCAGTTTGTATTAGTTAGCATCTTTAAGGAAACTTGAGCGTAGGTTAGTTTGAGAAGCAACCCAAACACATAACTTTTGTAACCTTGATCTATTAGTGATCAGTGTGAGACATAGGTTGGAAAGGTTAAGGTAAAACTACTTGCAACATGTGAGCAAAGGTATTTGCTTATCGCGATTCATCTTGGAGAGGCTGTTGGAAAAACTACTTACAATGTGAGTGCAAAGGCATTTGTACTTCACGATTCAGCTTGGAGAAGGTGGTTGAAAAACTACTTACAATATGGTAGTAGAAGGTGTCTGCAGGTCATGGTTTAGCTTGGCGAGGCTGGTTCAAGACTACTCGATTAAGTTGCAGTTAGGGTTGTCCATTATGCAAGTTCAGCTTGGAAAGGCTTGTTCAAGACTATTCGGTTAAGTCGCAGTTGGGGTTGTCCACTGTGCAAGTTCAGCTTGGAGAGGCTGATACAGAACTAATCGGTTAAGTTGCAGTTAGGTTTAGCCACTGTGCAAGTTAGAGCTTGGGAAAGCTATTGTAAAGACTAGTCGTTTTACTTTCTCAGGTTGAGAAAGTTGTTGTTAGTGAAATCTCAACATTTGTTGAGTACTGGATGTAGGCGGGTTGGCCGAACCAGTATAAAAACCCTTGTGTTCAATTCTCTCTTCCTTGAACTTTTATTTTTACATTATCATTCTATATTCCTTACTGATTAAGTACTCAATAAATTAATATCCGTGTTGTTATGCTTTAAAGATTTACTTTCTGAACTAACTAATAACTTCTCCACTGTACTTCAAGCTTCAGCTTGATAGAACTCTATTTCAACAAGTTCAGAAAGTGAAAAGAATCTGAGAGAAAATTGTAGCACGATTCAACCCCCCTTCTCATGCATTCTTTTACTAACAAGTGGTATCAGAGCCAGGCCTCTAGGGGTTGAGCAGTCTAACGATTGCAGAGGTCACAGATCAAAGGGACAAAAAATGAAGCAGGGGTCTCTTAGTTTTCAAATAATCTAGTTTGCCAACAAAAAGTATTCAAGAACTACTTTGCTAAAAGGAATATCAAAAAGACTCTTGAGCAGCAAAAAGGAATGGAAGATGCATCCCAGAAAGTAAACTTCAGAAATCATCACTTCATAAAGCATGCTAAGGAACTTCAATGAAGATAAGAAAAACACTTCTAAGCAAAAAGCTAACGCAATCAGAAAATTCTGGAAATTTAGGCTTCCATCTTCACTTATAAAGATAATTCGTAAAATAGGCCCTGATCAATCAAGTTTAGGTGAAGACCTCTTTGCAAACAGTAATCTGAACTGAATGATGCAAAGCTTGAGTACTTGAAAATCAAACGAAATCTTTTGGGAACTGAGAATCTCCAAAGTGTCTAGAAGATTTAGAGTCTTCTGACTATGCAGAAAAGAATAAGCAGACAATGGAAGTTTGAAGCAATCAAGCACCCAGATGCTACGAATAAGGAGCCAGACAAATCATCAGATTGAAAGGTATGTCTAGAACCCTTCAATAATAATGGTATTTGATTCTGGTTAGAAAAGTCTCTTCCAGCATTGAAAATCTATATTTCACTCTCTTGATGATAAGTATATCTCTTTGTTTTTAAAATTTTCTTTTTGCCTTTCAAATGTTTTGCATAAAGTATAAATACACATTTCTTTTTTACCATTCTCCTCCTCATTTCTTTGTCTGAAATTTTCCATAAAGTTATCTAGAAGATTCTTCACTTTGGGAGAAATTTGTCATTTAAGCTCATCCTTCTTTTTGCAGCTCTCTAAGGAACCTTTGGCTCGAAATGAAGATCTGTAAATGGGATCCTTTAGAAAGTAAAGCAAGGTTGATAAATCGCTTATCTATAGTATATGTCAAAAAAAGTGGAAAAACCTTCCTCAATATCTCATCATTTTCTCTCTCCCACATATTTTCAACTTCTATTCATCGTGTCTAGTCACTTAATAAATGATCTCTCCCTTCTTAGTTTTTCTCTCTTTTTATCTTCTTCTACACGCATCTTAAAGATCTTTTTTTATCACCTTCTTATCAAAGTTTTTTTTCCTTCCTCCCTAGTGATCATCTCTTTATAAAAACTTCATCTGTGCCCCTCTCAATCTTTTCTTCCTTTGTATCTAAAAATGGCTGAAGGAAAATATCATTCAATTAGTCAGGGAACTCTTCACATGTTTAACGAATCTATTCGTTAGCAACATTATGCTAAAAACTTTGCACGTCGTCCAGTATCTCCTGGAAAAACCTTGACAAAGGAGGTGATGATGCAAGTCTTCATCCTTTGGGAAGTTGTCTCTTTTCAGGGATGGGAAGGTTTTGTTAATCTAACCGACAAAGCCTACTCTGGGATGGTAACCACCTTCTACTCTCATTTAGCACAAATGTCAAATTCCTGTTTAATCTCCTATATCAGAAATACAAACTTGGAGCTCAATCTATCTAATCTTTCTATCATCACTCAAGCCCTAGACGAAGGACTCAGATGCTCTTCTGAGAGGAACTAGTTCATGACTCTTGGGATTCTGGTTAGAAGACGTGTCAAGATGTCTCACAGACTCTCCCAAACACACCATCCAAACGATATAACTATTCAGGTGCTGAATTCAAAAGCTAGTCAAACTCTTAGTCTCATCCAATCCACTATTCTGTCTAGGCTTGAGAATACACACAAGCTAATAGGGATAGACTGCATGCTTCTTTTTTGTCTGCTAACCAAAAGAAAGGTAAGTTTGCCTAGACTCATCTTTGATCACATGCTTCAGGCCATTTCACCTGAATCAAGAAATCACGTTTATATTCCCTATGGCATTCTTCTCACAAAGATTTTTCAATTTCTAAAATATCCTTTGGAAACTGAGTGGTATGAATATACTGAAAGCACCGTTTTCTTTCTCAACTCGTTTCGAACCCTTAGAAAGCCAACAGGTGCTGCCACAATGGGAGCTACAAGTAGAAGTCAAATGATAAGGGAAACGACTTTGAAAAGGGTGGCTAAGTTATATGAAGGAAGAGAAAGGAAGAGAAGAATCATCGTGCTTGAGGATAGGTCTGATGAAAGCAAAAATCCTGAAGTCATCCTTAAATATAAGGGCTCATCAGGAAAAGTAGGCATGAGTTCTGAGTTTGAAGAAGAAACAAACTCTGATTCTCTCTCTTCTGAATCTGCATCCATGTTTGCTCATAAAGACATCCCTAATATTAACCAGCCTGCTCTGCCATCTCGTCTCCAAACTCCAACCTTAGATGCTTCGAATCCTGCTATCACTCTTGATCCACAATAGTCGACTGCACTACAAAAGAAAATCCTTGAATGACTGGATACTTTAGAAGCTCATTCTAGAAGGAATGAAGCTCTACTGATGGAGATTCTCCAAGAAATGAAGTGCCAAGGTTAAGAATGTGCCTCCTTCTTCCCATACAAAATTTTTTTTTTAATGACGTCAAAAGGGGGAGAAGAAGAAAAGTTGAAGAAAATCTTGTGTAAACATTCAGGGGGAGTCATGCTGAAGGGGAGTCCAGAATCGTTTGTTTTCATTTCTATCTATATTCCTAAAACACAGTATTTATTAATGTTTAGTCGTTATATATATTCTGATCTAACTTTTATAAATGCTTTATTCATCATGCTTATGGTATGCTTGCTTGTTGGCACAATCATTCTTAACGCTGAATGATATCTGTTTAAACCATATATAATCAATGCCTATATATCATTATGCTTAGCTAATCATATAGAATAATTGAAAAAGTGTGGCTCAATTGTGCATTCTCTGTCTTGCAAAATTATCTACATGCAAATACAAGTTAGTTTACACACATATCCTTGATTAGTTAAAGCTTGAACTTATCTGAGTCTCATTGATATGTATGAAAAGCTTATTTGGTATCATCATGTCATGATCCTCTACTCACTTGAGATATGCTTAAAATGACTCTAGTTAACTTGATCGATATTGCTTATGTATATCATGTTTCTGACATTTTTAGAAACCTTTTCTTACCATATTCCAACATAACTAAGGTCAGTTAGGAAGAATTAAAATTTCTTCTCAAGTGTGTTGCGCTTATCTACAAATTATGTGTGTCAATATGATCAAATTGACTCAGTAAGCGTGCTAACATAGAAAGCATGAAAAATATGTTCTGAATGTTTTTGTATCTATTAATTAAATCATGCTTTGAAAAAGTTTTTCAAAAGTCATTTCATCAATCATGCTCAAAAAGTTTTTTTATGTCATTGAGTGTAACGTCCCGATTTTCTGTTAGAGTGAAAATGACCAAAATGCCCCTCAGGTCATTTTCAGCCCGGAATTCGAGGAAAGCCGATTCGGCAGTACTCTAAGGGCAAACTCAATGTTAGAAGGGGATTAGTTGACTTGTGTGCCTTTCCAGGATCGAAAATCTCGTTTTTCGAGTTCTCGGGTCAAAATGACCAAAATACCCCTGTGGTGTTTGACCCATTTGCAAGTGTCAGATGAACCCGAAACTTCTCCAGATGGTTTTAAAAGATGTTTTTATGTATTCCGTGACTTTAGATTTGGTCTCGGAGGTCCCGGGCAAAAGTAGTGTAAAATTATGATTTTGCCCCTAGTTTTGTGTTTTTAGGCTTAATCGTGCGATTAAGCTAACCTAAGCAATATTATGCTCTAATCAAAGATTAATTAATTTCCATAATTAATCTTGAGTCAAAATAATTTATTAAAGTTGATTAGAACTTAATAATGCTTAATTTCAACTCAAATCTTATTTTAAATTCAAGATTTTCTAGTCATAGAATCTTGAATAGTAAATTCTCTCTTCAATTTCTTAAATCATGGAATTGTGTTTTCAATTGTTTATTCACAAATGAATTTTAAATTCTCTAATGATGTATGAGCACTCCTAATCTTGTCATAAATATTCCTAAACCTCATTCTTAGTTACCTAAACTTATGCTTATCAATTTCTAACCTTGTACCTAAGCTAATCTACACTTAAACCTATCATTAACACATAATTACATGGAAGATTTTTCCTCCCTCCTTGCTGTCTAGGTCTGGCCAAAACATACCCTCTCAATTTCCATCACATGCTCAAATTTGTACACTCAAAGAACCATGCTTCCACCTCACCATAAACCATACTTTGTCATACAAACACCATGCCTTCATCCATGCTTCATATGACCACCTCTAGAAGACTTTTTCTCTCATTTTTGTGGCTCAAATTCAGCCAACCCTCTTTGCCTTCTAGAAGGATTATTTTAATTCCAAACAAAGGGAAATTACCATACTTGAAGCCATGTTTTGCATCATAACTTCCATACCTCAAACCATGCTTGAATGACAAGTTGTAAGAGATATTTTTCTCTCCCCTTGCCTCCCAAAACCTCACGGCCATGACCTCCTTTGAGTGAGCCTTCATTGTTTCATTTTCTATAAATAGGTGCCTAGGAAGAACTTGTGATACTTTTGTTTCATTTGGTAAGTTTGAGTGTTTTTAGCCTTTGTGAGTTTCTTTTCTTTTTCTCTCAAAGTCTCAAGAGAGTTTCCTTTCCTCTTCATCTTCATCTTCTTCATTCTCTCATCACATCATCATCTCATAACCTCTAAACACCACCTCACAACCTTGAATCATCATCAAATCTCTCAAACACTTGACCTCAAACACCAAGAACACATCTCCTTTCTTTTCTTTCTCTCAAGGCCAAAGCTACCTCACCTCTCTAGGAGGAGTTGATCTTCTCATTTCCACCCTCAAGATCAAGCCTTTGTCTTCACATTAAGGAGTTGCTTTCAAAACTTTATTTTGCTTAAAAATGAGTTTTCTCTAGTTTTCTCTTGGTTTCTTTTTTAAGCTTTCCTTTGTCTTCCTTTCCTTTTTTCATTTCGGCCTCTTGGCCTTATTTATGACCATGATAGCTTGATGATGAGAGTTTCTAGATGATGACCTTGTGTTCATCTCAAAGAAACCTCTAAAGCTTGAGTCTTGTTCTTTATTTGGTGAAGTTTTGATTTTTCCTTTCTTTTCCCTTTTCCTAAGCATTTCGGCCTCCATAGTTCTCTTTAAAGGTTTTGTTAAAAAATTTAAAGTGTCTCTATTTCTATTTTATGTCATAAAAGAATGTGTTTTGGGTTCTTATTTCTTTCTCTTAAAGTTTTGCTTTCTTTTAAAAAGCTTGTTCTTTGAGCTTGATGATGATGTTCAAGAACCACCTAGTTCCTTTGAGAACTTGGTTCAAGAACTCTAAAGCTCTCTTTGTGATGAGATAAGTGTTGGGTTGAGGTTTGTAGTTCTCTTTAAAAGTCTCATGTGAGCTCTAAGTTAAGATAAAAGACTTTGCATCCATGTCTACTTTTATGTCATCATTAAATGCTCAAGATTAAAGAATGAAATTGCATCTCCATATTTATGTTTATACTTTCACTAAATCTCTAAGATAATAATGAGTTGCATAGTATATTTATTTTATGTCCTCACCTCTAAATAAAGACTAAAATAAAGTACATTGCATATTTACTTTTATGTTACAACTTAAGAGATTTAGAGCTCATAAACTTACCCTTTATTATCTCAAACAAAGGTTTGAAAGTTTTATGTTTCTTAGTTCCTTGATTTCGGCCTTAGAAGGTTTGATTTGTTACAAATACTACAATCTATGTTTCATAAATTTCCTAAGCTCATATGAGTTCAAAAGATGTTTAGAACAAAATTTTATGAATTTAAAACCTCTTGAGTTTAGTTTAAAATAGTCACTACCTTTAAAAGTATTTTGATGATTTTAGATGATAAAAATGTGTACAAATGAGTTTTGAAAGTTTTAAAAAGGTTCCAAGAGAAACTAGTAGTTTATGTGCTTTGGAAATCAAGTTTTATGCCTTTATATGGAGATTGGATTTCGATTCCGCCTTGCCATTATATGACCACTGTTTGTGCTGTTTGATGATGATAATATGAGTATGTTTGAGCATAAATAATGTTGAAATTCATATGTGAAAGATTAGAGGAGATAGTAACTAGAAAAGAATTAATTTGAGAGTTTTAGATCCCTTAGTAAATGATTTTTCTGGATCCTGTCCAGCACGGTTTAGAAGTGATAATCATGGTTTTAAATTAGCTTAAATGTGTAGGAATGACTCATAATTGGTTTAGGACTTGATCTTGATGCCGTAGGAGCAAACTGAACTTAGAAAGGGTCATTGTTATGACTCCTAGGTACCCGTAAAGTTAGAATTTTAGATTATGCATTCTTGAGGTTTAGAGGAGTTTGTGATCATAGTATTAAGTGAGGAATACTCAGATATGAGCTTATAGGTACCCGAGAGTTTAGGATATGATGATTCATAACTTAGATTGTGAGTTAAGGACCTTAAGGGTCAATGCATAAGACATTAAGAGATTTTATCGCTTTTAGTTTGGTAATGCAAGTATGATATGTTGATATGCATGATGTGATGATATATGAGGTGTGATGTGTGATACACGAGCATTATCTATATGAGTTATGATGATCTAATCTTTTATGATGATGCTATGATGATGTAGAAATTGATTATGAATTGTGGAATTAAATGTGTAAGTACAGGCATTGTGAGTTGGTGTGGCATGTTATGATGAATTGTATGAATTGTTGAGATGTTATGTCTATCATGTTTATGAGAATTGAATAAGAGAAAGTATGTAGCCCTTCTTTTGCCCTCTTAAAAGTCTAGTGAAAACTAGTTAGGTTTGAGCTCATTAGGCAATATGGGTGTTTATGGTTGGATTTGGGTGTATTTGGTTGGACTTGATAATGAGAATAATTTGGTGATGAGTATAAATATAGTTGAACTCATTCCTAGGCGATAGGGTGTGTTTGGTTGGATTTGGTGATGAGTATAAATATCGCTGGGCACTGGTGTTTATGGTTGGATTTGGTGATGAGAAAAGAAGGTGGTCTTTGAGAAAAAGAACTCAAGAGTTCAGACATGAGAAAAGAAATGTGATGTCTCTTTTCAAGTCACATAGCCACGAGTAAAGAAAGAACTAATCCTAAGTTACCCCTTCTTTTGCCCTCTTAGAAATCTAGTGATGACTAGTTAGGTTTGAGCTCATTTGGTTGAGCTCAATCCTAGGCGATAGGGTGTTTTTGGTTGATTTTGGTGATGCGTATAAATATCGCCGGGCACTAGTGTTTATGGTTGGATTTGGTGATGAGAAAAGAAGGTGGTTCTTAAGGAAAAGAACTTAAGAGTTCAAGTATGAGAAAGGTTTTGTACTTTTTATGCCACTTATCTGTTACTTGATGTTATGATTTATTGAATTGCTTGCATAATGTATTGCCATGCATTCATCCAATATCTGCAGAATTCATATCATTAAGACCCATACTAAAAGACACCCACTTCAGATAAATAGCTTTGGAAAGTTTAAAACCAAACCTTACGCATGAACACCTCTTTCATAATTAAAACCGAAGTGGCTGGGGACGATGATGATGATACGTGTGTTGGAGTCGGAATTCCCTACTGAGAATCTTGAATAAGTTTCTCATCCCTCTCTCTCTTTTCTTCCGTGTCGTCTCCAGACGAAGATGACGAAGTATCTCGTGACGCGGTTCGTGATTTCTACTAGAGCATGGGCATGGAGCATACACTATGAGTCGGATTGGTGGGATGCAATGGACACGAGCAGATACCGCTTTAGTTTTATAAATTATAGAAATGTATTTCTGTTGAAGTGATAATAGGACTATGATAGTCGTAAATTATGTACCTATGATAATATGATCTTGTTGTGATGTAATGAACAACCTTTGTGTTTTGTGACCATGAATGATATGAGATCTCTTTTCTATATGTTAGTCATTGTTACGTCATATGCGGCTCTCACTTTTATTCATATTTTCAAAAAAACAATTTACCCGTATTTCTACTAAGTATTTTCATAAAAGAATGAGACTAAGGAGTAATAACCTAATGATTAACCTAATGTGTTCTAGAGTATTGGGTTAAAAATTAGGGTGTTACATTGAGCATTATTTTCATTGATTATCAAAAGGGGAGCATTGAAAAAGAAAGTGCTGAATAAGATTTATTTAATCAGTATACAATACTGCAAGTATTACTTGTTTTCTTTATTAAAGCACATTAAGGTTCAGAAAGTTCTTTTTGAACGTAAATTAGGCTATTTGTAAACAAATGCTTTAACGATCATATCTACTTAAGTATCAATTATGATGCTTAACAAAAGGATTCTGACCTAGTTCAGAAAATTTCATGATAAATCAATCAGCCTTGATTTAAGTCACTTAAGGCCATAAAAAGTTTTAATCATCAAAATCTTGCCTTAAGAAAAGAACTTACTAAAACTTATCATATATGATGTTTGAAAAATTATTTTATTATGTCTTTATTTCATTCATATTTCTTTCAACATCTCTTCAAATTAGTTGTCACGACCCATCTACAGAGCGTGATCGGCGCATGAGGAATTGGATCCCCACGGAAGCCTCTTATCACATGACTAACTAATATGCATAAATAAATTGAATATATATTAAAAATATTTCAATTTTAAATAGATTTCATCAATCTGAAAATGTTTTCGAAACATAAATTCTGAACATAAAATCCATAATCTGAGCCACTGCCAAACATAATTAAACAAATAACAGAAATTCTGAAAATAATCAAAACAATATAATGCATGTCCGGGATCCTGCCTACACAATTATTGGAGCACTACTAAATTGACATAATTGACAATAAGCTCCACTCCAAAGCGAAGCTCACCAAGAAAGTTGTAGCACTACTGCGGAGGATCCTGTTGTACAACTGAACTCAGAATCAGATTCTGTATGAGAAGGAAAAGAGAGGGGTGAGTTCATCAAAACTCAGTGAGTGAGCCTCCACTCACAACCCACATGGGACATCAATAAAATACATAACATATACATGCAAATTATGTGAAACATATTATATATAATTACAAATGACAGTACTACAATAATAAATTAACTGAATCTATGGCAATAACTAGTAGAGAAAGCAGGCATAAATATAAATTTGAATAGATAATCTGAGCCAATGGCTAATCTGATGGGAACTTAACTAGTTCCCATAAATGGACATCTCACTAGGTTCCTTACTGTGGGTGAGCTGATCCTCTAGCGGACCACTTGGTACTAAGGTTAACGATCAATCCTGTGGCATTAACTCACTGATCTGTTTCTCACTATTTATTGGCTAAACACTAATAGTAATAATTTCATACAAAACCGAGATTCATAATATTTTCTAACTGATAATTAAATTTAAATCATACATACAACAAGTATGGTCCCATGAGTTTTCTAAAATGACATGATAACTATAAAAGTAGTAATATCTCTAAAATAGACATAATTCATAGTAGCATATTCTCTTGACATAAAATATTCTAAAATTTCATAAATAATTTATATAATCTAGGAAAATATTAATAATGACCAAAAGTATGGTCATGAGCTTAAACCCACTCACCTTGGTAGCAAGGAGTATACTAACAACTTGTCCTTTGGGTAGTAACGATGGCACCAATAACTGCATCTATATTCTTTCTTCGTCCTCTTACACTCTCTATCTCCATTTTTTTTTCTTTTTCCTTAATTCTCTGTCTCTCTCCCCGTACACTCACATTCTTTCTCTATCTCTCTCACTTTCACTTACACTCTGCTCTTTGATGCACACACAGACACACACCTACTATATATATATATATATAAATAATAATAAAACATATCTCGTGTTTCGCATGTCGTTATTTTATATATATAATAACAAATGCATACATCCCTCGTTTGATATTATAATAATAATATAAAATAAAAAAATGTATGCGTGGAACATGCATGCTACTATATATAAAATAATAATATATATAATAATCCTAATCATGCTACCGTGCATGTTACTATATATATATTAATATAATATTGATAACATCAATAATAATAATACTGCATGTAATAAGTACTAATAATACTAATAGTAATAATAAAAATAATAGTAATATTAGTAGTAGATATAAGTAATAATAATGATAATTCATATACTAATAAATTCTATATTTGGGGTATTACATACTACCCCCCTTAAAAGAGATTTGGTCCCCAAATTTAAAAGACGTACCCTAAAGTGGAAAAAGATGGGGGTATTTGATCTTCATAGCTTCTTCAGCTTCCCAAGTCGCTTCCTCGCCTGAATGGTTTCTCCAGATAACTTTTACTAAGGCTATTTCCTTTGAACGAAGTTTCTTGATCTGTCTATCTACGATGGCAACTGGTTTCTCTTCATATGACAAGCTCTCATCAATTTGAACCATTTGTGGAGTGAGCATGTGAGATGGGTCAGAAATATATTTCCTGAGCATACTAACATGAAACACTGGGTGTATGGCTGATAAACTGGGAGACAGTGCCAACCTATAGGCCACTTTTCCAACTCTCTCTAAAATCTCAAACGGACCGATAAAACGAGGGCTTAACTTTCCTCGCTTACCGAATCTCATTATGCCTTTCATAGGGGATATTCTCAGAAACACATGATCCCCAATCTCAAACTCTAAGTCACGTCGACGGTTATCTGCATACGACTTCTGCCTAGATTGTGCTGTTAAGAGACGCTTTCTAATCAATTGGACCTTTTCTAAGGTTTCCTGAACTAGGTCCGGGCCTAAGGATTTAGGTTCCCCAAGCTCAAACCACCCGATGGGGGACCTGCAACGTCTCTCATACAATGCTTCAAATGGAGCCATCTGGATACTTGCCTGATAACTGTTATTGTATGAAAATTCAATCAAGGGTAGATGATCACACCAGCTCCCTCCGAAATCTAGTATGCAGGCTCTAAGCATATCTTCTAAGGTTTGTATTGTCCTTTCTGACTGACCATCTGTTTGGGGATGAAAAGCTGTGGTCAAATCCATACGTGTCCCAAGAGCCTCCTGAAATGACCTCCAGAATCGCGAAGTGAACTGGGACCCTCTGTCAGATATGATGGATACTGGGACACCATGAAGTCGGACTATCTCGTTGATGTACAGTTGAGCATATTGTATAGCACTGAAAATAGTCTTTACTGGTAAAAAGTGTGCTGACTTGGTCATCCTGTCCACTATTACCCATATGGAGTCAAATCCTTTGGTGGTTCGAGGCAACCCAACTACGAAGTCCATGGTTATCCTCTCCCACTTCCATTCTGGAATGTCTATATGCTGAAGTAACCCTGCTGGCCTCTGATGCTCAGCCTTGACTTGTTGGCACACTAAGCACCTAGCTACAAAGTCACCGATATCTCTCTTCATACCATCCCACCAAAACAATTGTTTTAGATCCTGATACATCTTAGCTGATCCTGGATGTATTGAGTATGCCGTACCATGGGCTTCTTCCATTACTCTTCTCTTCAGCTCACCTATTGCAGGTACACATAATCTGTTCCCAAGGTATAATACACCTTCAGTATCAACTGAGAATTCTGTATTCTCACCCTTACGAACATTCTCAACCAACTTAGTTAGCTTTGGATCTTCTCCTTGCTGTGCTTTGATCTGTCCCACCAAGGTTGACTGAGCCTTGATGTATGCTAAGAAAGCCCCTATATCACTAAGACCGAACTGAACTCCCTTAGCTTCTAACTTGTGGATATCTTCCACTAACGGTTGCCTCACTAGCGCTATGTGGGCCAAACTGCCCGCCGACTTCCTGCTTAAAGCATCTGCCACTACATTCGCCTTCCCTGGGTGGTACGAGATTGTACAGTCATAATCCTTTAATAGTTCAAGCCATCTGCGTTGCCTTAAGTTCAGATCCTTCTGTTGAAAGATGTACTTCAAGCTCTTATAATCTGTGAAAATCTCACAAGTCTCTTCGTATAGGTAATGTCTCCAAATCTTCAAGGCAAAAATCACTGCCGCCATTTCCAAATCATGCGTAGGGTAATTCTGCTCATGCTTCTTAAGTTGTCGTGAGGCATACGCTATAACCCGGCCATGTTGCATCAGGACACAACCAAGTCCAACTCTAGAAGCATCACAAAATACCGAAAAACCACCTATTCCTGAAGGTAGTACTAAAACTGGCGCCGTGGTCAAGCATGTTTTGAGCCTCTGAAAACTTTCTTCACATTCTTTTGTCCACTGAAACTTGACATTTTTCTGTGTCAACTTGGTCATGGGTGCTGCAATCCTTCAGAAATCCTGAACGAACCTCCTGTAATATCCTGCTAAGCCTAAGAAGCTACAAACTTTTGAAACAGTGGTAGGTCTAGGCCATTGCTGCACTGCTTCCACCTTATTTGGATCTACCATAATGCCATCCTTCGACACTACGTGTCCAAGGAATGCCACTTGATCTAACCAAAATTCACACTTGGAGAACTTGGCATACAACTGATTTTCTCTCAAAGTCTGTAAAACTATTCTCAGGTGTTGCTCATGTTCCTCCTTACTTTTGGAATATACTAAGATGTCATCGATGAAGATAATCACAAAGTGATCCAGAAACGGTCTAAACACCCTATTCATTAAATCCATGAAGGCTGCTGGGGCATTAGTCAACCCAAAGGACATTACTAAGAACTCATAATGTCCATAGCGAGTTCTGAAAGCCGTCTTAGATATATCTTCATCCTTAATCTTTAGCTGATGATAACCAGATCGAAGGTCAATCTTGGAAAAACATGTTGCCCCTTGAAGCTGATCAAAAAGATCATCTATGCGGGGTAAAGGGTATCGGTTCTTAATCGTCACCTTGTTTAGCTGCCTATAGTCTATACACATCCTCATCGAACCGTCTTTTTTCTTAACGAACAACACTGGAGCACCCCATGGAGAGGTACTTGGCCGTATGAATCCTTTGTCCAACAACTCCTGTAATTGCTCTTTCAATTCTTTTAACTCTGCTAGAGCCATGCGATACGGGGGTATAGAGATGGGCCTAACTTCTGGTTCAAGCTCTATCCCAAACTCTATTTCTCTCTCTGGGGGCATACCCGGCAAATCATCTGGAAACACATCCGGAAACTCATTAGCCACCGAAACCATGTTCAAACTTGGTATCTCTACCTCTACATCCCTGACTGTAGCTAAAAACCCATAATTACCTCTATCCATCAACCGTAACGCATTCATAGCTGATATTAAGCTCGTTGGTGTTGAGCATCTTGTGCCAAGAAACTCTCTTGGCTCATCACCTAGGACCTCGAATCTCACTACCTTTCTATAATAATCTATCAAGGCATGACATAGGGATAACCAATCTATGCCCAAAATAACGTCAAAGTCAGACATGTCCAACACTTTCAAATCTGCTAGCGCTTCCATGTTACCAACTTTGACTTCGCATGATCTATATACTGTTTGAATAAGGATGGGCTTTCCCGAAGGTACCCCAACTAAAAATGGCTCATCAAGATTCTCAGGGGATCTTCCAAACCGTATAGCAAAGAAAGGGGACACGTAAGAATGGGTGGACCCCGAGTCAAATAACGTCATAGCATCGAAGGAACATACTGTCGTCATACCTGTTACCACTTCATTTGAAGCCTGCGCATCCTGACGTGTTATCGCGAACAGACGGGGTTGTCCTCCATTACCTTGGCTTCTACCACCTGCTCCTCTTCCGCCTGCACCTCTACCAACAGGGCCTCTACCCCCGGCCCCACGGCCTGCCGATGCGATGACACCGCCTTGGGTTGTCGACTGAAGAGACTGAATTGATGTGGAGGGGTTAGTTGACCCCTGGCTAGGAGCTCTTTGAAACATCGGGCATTCTGCGCGCTTATGACCTGGCTGGCCACATCCATAACATACCGAAGAGCCAAACCAACATTGACCCTGATGTCTCTTCTCGCAAGTTGGGCATACTGGATATGATTGCCACGAACCACATCCCATTGTACTGACTACCTCCTCTATTTAGAGTCTGTGATACAGTTGAACGTGTCAGGATGGGCTCTGAGAAGATGGCCCTACCCGACTGACCCCGCTGTTGTCCCTGCTGATGGTGACCCTTGCTCGAACCAGCTCCGCTCGAGAAAGAGGTATGAATCTTGGCCTTCTTGTTGGCCTCTGACATTGCCTTACGTTCTGCTAGACCATTCTCAAGACCAATTGCTGTGTCTACCACCTGAGCATAGTCCATGGTTCCGACGTGAGGCTGTAAGCTGAGAAATAGGTCTCTTGGCAGACCCTGAATGAAACGTCTCACCCTAGCTGTCTCTGTCGGTATCATGCTAGAGGCTGCCTGCGCCAGATAAGTGAAACGCTCATCGTACTCTGTAACTGTCATGCCTGGAGTTAAACGAAGCTTCAAAAATTCTTCAATCATCTGTGCTTGGCGGCTCTCTGATATAAATCTTCGCATGAAAGCTTCCTTGAATTGTTCCCAAGAGGGAGAATTAGCAGTTCCATACCTCTGTCGGAATTCCTGATACCATAACTCTGCTTGGCCTCCTAACTGGAAGCCAGCTAACTCCACCGCTCTTTCCGAAGAACAATGGATGACACCAACTATCTTCTCCACCTGCCTAAGGAATTCTTGGGGATCCTCAGTCGTTAGACGCCCGTTGAAAGTAGGTGGGTCCATCCTTTTGAAACGCTCTAAGGCTGAGTCATCTGTATCTCTAACTGGAGGCGGCTGCGTAGTTGCTTCTAGCTGCCTGGCCATCACATCTGTCAAGTTGGCTACCATCTGTTCAAAAGCTCTAAGACGAGCATTGTCACCGGATGCATTGCTTCTACGGCGACGGTGAAGACGTGAAGAGTGTATAGGTGGCATTGTTACACTGTGAAAGGGAGGGCATATAACAAGAGTATGAGTGCCAAGAAAGACAAGCTCTTATAGAACCTAAACAAGACTGACCATTTCCTAAAGGCCTCAAATAGCACCACATCAATGCAAATGGGCGCGCTTCCATTTACATAAATGTCATGTTATCTGTGGACACTTGCTCCAATAATATGTAGGGAAACCTATTGCTCTGATACCACTTTGTCACGACCCATCTACAGAGCGTGATCGGCACATGAGGAATTGGATCCCCACGGAAGCCTCTTATCACATGACTAACTAATATGCATAAATAAATTGAATATATATTAAAAATATTTCAATTTTAAATAGATTTCATCAATTTGAAAATGTTCTCAAAACATAAATTCTGAACATAAAATCCATAATCTGAGCCACCGCCAAACATAATTAAACAAATAACAGAAATTCTGAAAATAATCAAAACAATATAATGCATGTCCGGGATCCTGCCTACACAATTATTGGAGCACTACTAAATTGACATAATTGACAATAAGCTCTACTCCAAAGCGAAGCTCACCAAGGAAGTTGTAGCACTACTGTGGAGGATCCTGTGGTACAATCAACATGTAATCAGATGTCTGTATGAGAAGGAAAAGAGAGGGGTGAGTTCATCAAAACTCAGTGAGTGGGCCTCCACTCACAACCCACATGGGACATCAATAAAATACATAACATATACATGCAAATTATGTGAAACATATTATATATAATTACAAATGACAGTACTACAATAATAAATTAACTGAATCTATGGCAATAACTAGTAGAGAAACAGGCATAAATATCTGAGCTGAATAGATAATCTGAGCCAATGGCTAATCTGATGGGCACTTAACTAGTTCCCATAAATGGACACCTCACTAGGTTCCTTACTGTGGGTGAGCTGATCCTCTAGCGGACCACTTGGTACCAAGGTTAACGATCAATCCTGCAGCCGTTAACTCACTGATCTGTTTCTCACTATTTATTGGCTAAACACTAATAGTAATAATTTCATACAAAACCGAGATTCAAAATATTTTCTAATTGATAATTAAATTTAAATCATACATACAACAAGTATGGTCCCATGAGTTTTCTAAAATGACATGATAACTATAAAAGTAGTAATATCTCTAAAATAGACATAATTCATAGTAGCATATTCTCTTGACATAAAATATTCTAAAATTTCATAAATAATTTATATAATCTAGGAAAATATTAATAATGACCAAAAGTATGGTCATGAGCTTAAACCCACTCACCTTGGTAGCAAGGAGTATACTAACAACTTGTCCTTTGGGTAGTAACGATGGCACCAATAACTACATCTATATTCTTTCTTCGTCCTCTTACACTCTCTATCTCCATTTTTTTTTCTTTTTTTTTCTTTTTCCTTAATTCTCTGTCTCTCTCCTTGTACACTCACATTCTTTCTCTATCTCTCTCACTTTCACTTACACTCTGCTCTTTGATGCACACACAGACACACACTTACTATATATGTATATATATATATAAATAATAATAATAAAACATATCTCGTGTTTCACATGTCGTTATTTTATATATATAATAACAAATGCATACATCCCTCGTTTGATATTATAATAATAATATAAAATAAAAAACATGTATGCGTGGAACATGCACCCTACTATATATAAAATAATAATATATATAATAATCCTAATCATGCTACCGTGCATGTTACTATATATATATTAATATAATATTGATAACATCAATAATAATAATACTGCATGTAATAAGTACTAATAATACTAATAGTAATAATAAAAATAATAGTAATATTAGTAGTAGATATAAGTAATAATAATGATAATTCATATACTAATAAATTCCATATTTGGGGTATTACATTGGTTTGTCATCATCAAAAAGAGGAGAATGTAAATTCCAGAACCCTTCAAAAAGTGCTCAAAAAGTACGAAGCTTAAAAGGTTTTGAATGACAATAAAGTCAATTTAGAGAAAATGTTTTGAAGAATGACTAATGGCTACCTTGAGTTTCTTGACTAAGTTTAAATAGGTAGATTCGGTTTGTATTACATGAACCTAAGCAAGATTAATATTTCACTCTGCATGTGTAAGCATGTTATATCTTGTGGAGAGAGATTGAATTAATCAAAAAATGAATATGAAGTCGAGTGAAGTAAGTGTATACAGATTAAGGCATGATACGGACTCAATGCAAGAATAATGTTTCACTATGCATGTGCAAGCATGATATATATCTCATGGGAAGAGATTAAATAATCAGAAAGTGAATTTTATTTCAAGCAAATGACGTATTCATGTTTATGGACCAAAGGCATTGAAGCAAACTTGAATCGGGAATAAGTTCACAACACATGAGAAATCATGTTTATCTTAAGAGAAGAGATCAAGCTTAAAAGGTGAATATTATCTCGAGGATAGAAAGCATAAATGTTGGAGGACTGAAGCTGACAAAGTCATAAATCAAGAAACCAAGGAAAGGATCTTTAGAAAGTAGCACAAGACATCAGAAAGAACACTCATGATGAAGAAATCAATTCATCTCCAAGAACAACGTGTTACTCAGTCATCAATCACTATAATCGCAGAGAAATCATCATCAAGCAATCAAAATTAAAGACTAGAAGATCAGAGAAAAATCAATGTGATTGATTACAACGTCATAAACTGAAGGGTGGAGCAAAGAACGCAGAGGGAAAATGGAGGGAGTTTCGAAATTTAAATTTTAAATCTCAAATCAGATCCAGTGTTATAACTGGTACGTCATCTCTCCTACCTAAATGATTCAAGATCCTAGAAGGTGGAGTTCAGAAACCACAGGCTAAAAGTAAAAGGAAAGATGAGGACTTCAGAAACCTCTACATTACAACGACTTATGCAACGATAGGACAAGTTGTCAGCCTACCTCTCTAGAATAATGTTCCAAGGCACATCTAACGAAATACACATGTTACTTGGAGATCTGATCAAAGAGGCAATGGTTATAAAGATAGACTTGTATAAATGGAGATGTGAAGCTTGAAAGCCAACAAGAGAATTGAAAGCTTTAGTGCATAATCTCTAGAAAAATCTCTCCACACTTCCTGTGTTATTCATCAGTTTATGTAATCAATCATGAAGTGTAAAAATCCTATTTCTCAATTTTAAAATGTATTTGTACTTGTATGCTCGTCATGTGAAGAGATAGGAGAAAGGAGTCACTCTAAGTTTTTTAGTTTGTATTAGCTAGCATCTTTAAGGAAACTTAAGTGTAGGTTAGTTTGAGTGGCAACCCAAACACATAACCTTTGTAACCTTGATCCATTAGTGATCAGTTTGAGACATAGCTTGGAGAGGCTAAGGTAAAATTACTTGCAACGTGTGAGCAAAGGTATTTGCTTATCACAGTTCAGCTTGGAAAGGTTGTTGGAAATACTACTTACAACGTGAATGCAAAGGTATTTGTACTTCACAGTTCAGGTTGGAGATGCTAGTTGAAATACTACTTACAACATGTTAGTAGAAGGTGTCTACAGGTCATGGTTCAGCTTGGAGAGACTGGTTCAAGACTACTCGGTTAAGTCACAGCTAGGGTTGTCCATTGTGCAAGTTCAGCTTGGAGAGGTTGGTTCAAGACTCCTCGATTAAGTCGCAGTTGGGGTTGTCCACTGTGCAAGTTCAGCTTGAAGAGGCCGGTACAGAACTACTCGGTTAAGTCACAGTTGGGGTTGGGTACTGTGCAAGTTAGATCTTGGGAAGGCTAATGTAAAGACTATCCATTTTACTTTCTCAAGTTGAGAAAGTTGTTGTTAGTGAAATCTCAACATGTGTTGAGTACTGGATATAGGCGGATTGGCCGAACCAATATAAAAACCCTTGTGTTCAATTCTCTCTTCCCTAAACTTTTATTTTTATGTTATCATTCTATATTCCTTACCAATTAAGTACTCATTAAATTAATATTTGTGTTGTTATGCTTGAAAGATTTACTTTCTGAACTAACTAATAACGTTTTTGCTGCACTTCAAGCTTCAACTTGATAGAATTCTGTTTGAACAGGTTCAGAAAGTGAAAAGAATCTGGGAGAAGATTGTAGCACGATTCAACCCCCTTTCTCGTGTACTCTTTTACCAACAGATTTAAACATGCATCTGAAACTTACTTTCTGAAACTATTAACCATCTTTCTGTTGCACTTCAAGCCTCGGGCTTGATAGATTTATTTGTAACACCCTAAATCTTAACCTAAGACTACTAGTATGTACTTAGGTTAATCTTTAGAAAATTACCTCTTGGTCTCATCTTTTACTTAGAAAATACTTAGCGGAAATATGGGTAAATTTTTTTCTTTTTAAAATCAAGGTGAGAGCCACGCACGAATCTTTAAAAGGAAGTATAACGAAACATATATACAGAGCGTAAAGGAACACATCATATCATGGAACATCAACTGAAACATATATATATATATATAATGTGCCCACCCAAAGGGCAGGACTATTCGATACATCGGGAAACAGAATACAACTGAAGAACAAATACAAGGAAAACAAACACAGGGAAATCATAAAACAACACCCAGGCCCGAGTGCACCTAGAGTAGGCAACCTCATACACAAAAGAAGGTTTGCCCTCAAACATGTGTGATGGCGGGTCCTCGGATGGGTCCGTCTCTGAGTACTGGGTGCGAGGCACGTATTCCGAGTAGTCACGTACCGCTGATGCCTCAGGCTGCATGCGGAGGATCTACTCGTCCCGTGATCTAGCTCGCTCAAAAATATTGTTGTGATGGTAGGGGGCAGTCGGGGTAAATCGGTAACTTCGTACTGGGTGTGCGAAGGGTCGTCCCATGAACATGAAGACTCTAACAGTGCAGCGACCCTCAAAATGGTATGACCCGAGTGCCGGGTCATGGTGCAGCTCCCATACCAAGGTGTCGATGAAGAGTATGAATGTCGCCATCTGAAGATATGACGGAAGAAAAGAGAGAGGGAATGAGAATCTTCTAAAAGAATTCTCAGTAGGGTAATCCTTACCTAGGTGACATCATCACATCCTCAGAAACCTTGGGTTTTATTTCTAAAAAGGTGTGCATGCATATAAACTCCTTTTAAGTTAGTTTTCTAAAGTATTATTTATCCAAGGCCCATCATATTTTATAATGCGTCTTATGACTAAGCATGGAATATACTAATGACACGAATGCATCATAAAGGTAAGCCAATCAATAGAATAACTAAGAAACATTATAACATTGACATAAGGGGATAAGTATAGCACATGTGACATTTTAAACTTTAACTTTCATCTCATGGCGCCACCCTAAAACATCTCTAGGTTATGAGCTCATACCTTAACTAGTCATCACTAGCTCTTACTTATCCTATGATAAGCGTAACATAATCCCGACTTAAAGTACGGGCTAGGGGGCAATTAAGGATCACCTCTTAGGGTCATTTCCTCTTTGAAACGCTCTACTAGCAACTAGTGCATCGTAGTATTGTCCGCTTTGGCAAGCTCTATGTCAATACCCTCACGGATTTGTTTTCTTGGGGGTGCTCGGCTAAACCGGTGTCACCCAAGAAAGCGTCTCAGTGTTGTGTCACATTTAAGTTCTCATAAAGTGTTAATTCATAGATACATCATTATTCATCATATAAATCTTTCCCATAGTATGCATATAATCATATATAAAACTATAACCTATTTTCACATAAAACTTTTTCATAGCATATACATCATCACATGAAACTTCTTCATAGCGTGTACATAAAACTTCTTCATAGCATATACATAAAACTTCTTCATAGCATATACATCATCACATAATCACACCTTAGACAATTATTCATACAAACTCACAAGCTTATTATGTTATAAACCCATAGTGTTTTATGCTTTGGTTCTTTTGAGTTTTAAACTTGTAAACTAATTGTTCTAGTATTATCCTTAACCTCTTACACACCTAGAGGTTCACAACTAATAAGTTTTACTAATTTTTATGCTCAATGACCTATCCAAACAGCACTATGCAGATTTCAACAGCTTTATATTTGCGTGATTACGGGGTTCTAGAAATTACAGTTTAGACCCTTAAAGTCCTTAACTCACATTCTAAGTTATCGATCATCAAAACCTAGTCTCTTGGGAACTTATGAGGTTATAACTAAGTATTTCTCACCTCACACTATAGTCAAGAACATCTCTAAACCTCAAAGATGCAGAATTTGAAATCCTAAGTTTACGGGTACCTAGAAGTCACAACAATGACCCTTTCTAAGTTCGATTTGCTCCTAAGGCTTTAAGATTAAGTCCTAAACCAATTATGAGTCATTCCTACACATTCAAAATAATTAAAAACCATGATTATTAAATCTAAACCTTGCTGGACAGAATCCAGAAAATTACATAATTAAATGATCTAGAACTCTCAAATTAATTCTTTTCTAGTTCCTAACATATCCTATCTTTCACATATGAATCTTAACATTATTTTTTACTCAAACATAGGCACATTATCATCATTAAAACAGCACATACAGTGGCAGTAAAGAGCAAGGAAGAACCGAAAATATTCTTCTCCATAAAAGGCATAGAACACAATTTCTAAGGCACATAAACTACTAGTTTCTCTTGGAACTATTTTAGAACTTTCAAAACTTGTTTATAAACACCTTCATCCTTTAAAATCATAAGAATACTTAAGAGGGCAGTGGCTAAATTATTTTTATCTCAAGAGGTCCTAAATTCGTAAAACTTAATTCTACATATTCCTTATACTCACATAAGCTTAGATAAATTATAAAACATAGTTTTTAACACTTAGAAACACCAAAGCCCCTTAGGGCCGAAATGGGAACCACAAGAATTAAATATTTTTAGACCTTTGTTGAGACAACAATGGGCAAGTCTTTGAGCTCTAGGTTCATTAAAGTGATGACATAAAAATAAACATGCTCATGCACTTGTTTTAGGTTCCATTAGAAAGTAAAGTGATAGCACGAAGTAAATATGAATGCAACTCATTATTATCTTGATATTAAGTGAGAACTTGAAATATAAATATGATAATGCATAGCTTGAAATATAAACATGATAATGCAAGGTTCACTTATTATCTTGATACTTGGTGGTAGCAAGGAAAGTAGACATGATGTGCATATCATAAAGGTAAACATGATGCAAGGTTCATTTTATGGTTAGCTATAGCTAATTCAAGACTTTAACAAGATAACAACCCAATATAATATCTCAAAGATCAAAATACCAAAACCGAAAGTCTTACAAAAGAAAAAGAAAGTGAAACTAAGTCAAGTTCTTTATTAAATACCCAAAACCCCTATCTAGAGAAAAATCGCTAGAACGTGCCGGCCAACTTTAAGGTTGACAAGGGTAGGCTTGGGCTTTTAGAAATCCTTAGATTAATTTTCTTAAGTTGAAAAACCATGTGAGCTAGATATCATATAGATGAAGTCATAAGGAAAGGAAAACTCAAGCTTTAGAGGTTTCTTTGAGATGAATACAATGTCATCATCTAGAAACTCTCATCATCAAGCTATCATGCTCATAACAAGGCCTAGAGGCCGAAATAAAAAAAAAAAGAAAAACAAAGGAAAGTTCAAAAAGAATCCAAGAGGAAACTAGAGAAAAACACTTTCTTGAGCAAAACAAAGTTTGAAAACAAATCCCTACCTAGTGATGAAGGTAAAAGCTTGGACTTGAAGATGGAAATGAGATGAGCAACACCTCCTAGGATGGTGGTGATGATTCAGCCAAAGAGGAAGGAAAAGAAAGGAAATGTGTTTTGGGTGAAGTTGTGTTTGAGGTTGAGTATTTGAGAGCTTAGAGAATGATTTAAGGTTATGAGGTGGTAGATTGAGACTATGAGGTGATTATGTGAGAGAAGGATGAGAAAGATGAAGATGAAGAGAAAGAACTCTTGGAACTTTGAGAGAAAAGAAAAACTTAGCAAGACAACTCTAAAACTCTAAACTTAGCAAATGCTTTAAGGTGCAACAAGACTATCACAAGCATCCTATTTATAGAAAAACAAAACCATGGAGGAGTGAGGGGAGGGGGCTGGCCATAGCATTTGGAGGGAGAGGGGAAGAGAAAAATATCTCTTACATGGTGTCATTCAAGCATGGTTTGAGATATGGAGTTCAAGACACAAAGCATGGGTTTTTGAGTAAGCTTTTATTTTAATTTTGCAATAAATCACCCTTCTAGAAACTCAACATGGTTGGAACATTTTCAGCCACAAATAAATGGAGGAAATAATTTATTTTGCTTGGTTATTTCATTGGAAAATCAAGTGTGATGGAAAATATGATAAGGTATGGTGTATGTGACTTGAGGTATGACTTTGGAGTGTTAGAAAATTGAACATGTGATGCATATGGAGGGGGTGAGGCTTCGGCCAGACCTGGCAGCAGAGTGGGGAGGATGATTTGATCATGTAATTGGGTGTTAATGGTGGGTTTAAGTGTAGGTTAGCTTAGGTACAAGGTTAGGAGTAATTAAGCTTAAGTTTAGGTAACTAAGAATGAGTAATTAGGATTTTATGACAAGGTTAGGGGTGCTTATACATCATTAGAGAATTTTAAACTTATTTATGAATAAACAATGTGTAACACAATTCCATGATTTAAGAAATTGGAGAGAGGAAACACTATTCAAGATTCCATGACTAGGAATCTTGAAATTAAAATATGATTTTAAGTTGTAATTAAGCACTTTTAGGTTCTAATCAACTTTAATAAATTATTTTGACCCTAGATTAATTAAGGAAATTAATTAACCTTCGATTAGAGCCTAATATTGCTTAGGTTTGCTTAATCACGCGATTAAGCGTAAAAACATGAAACTAGGGGCAAAATCATAATTTTGCACTAATTTCGCTCGGGACCTCCGGGATCAAAACTAAAGTCACAGTCTACATAAAAATGCCTTTTAAAATCATCTGGAGAAGTTTTGGGTTCATCCGGCACTTGCAAACGGGTAAAACACCTTGAGGCGTTTTGGTCATTTTGACCCGAAAACTCGAAAAACGATATTTTCGATCCCGGGAAGGTACGCAAGTCATCTAATCCCCTTCCAATATTGAGTTTGCCCTTCGAGTACTGCCGAACCGGCTTTCCTCGAATTCCGGGCTGAAAATGACCTCAGGGGCATTTTGGTCATTCTCACTCTAATAGAAAAATCGGGGCGTTACATTATTTATTCAAAATTGTTTCAAGTTAGAAAGAAGATTTCAGAAAGCATGATTCAACCCCCCTTTCTTGTGCACTCTTTTACCAATAATAAGTCTTTCAATTTTAGCTTATAAGTTTTGGTCAAAGCTTACAATTTTGCTGCATCTTAGCTAAGAGCTACTAAATCATGTGATTGGACAAGTACTATTAGCTATTGTTGTTCATTATTAAATTTCTAAAAACTGCAAAATAACCGGCAAGGTGACTTAGTTATGTGCATTTATAACTAATCAACATATTTGATATTCTTACTTGCATGGGAAAAACATGGGTATGGTATTAGTTTCTTATGTATTTAGTATATCTACAATATTCATGCTAATATTTGATTTAGTTTGTGCTAGGTTACTATTTTGGATGCATTTTTCCTTGGTTTTTTGTATTATCCTCATAGTTGATGGCTATAGAAAGTATAGAGGATGATAATTGTTCAAATTGACTGAATAGTTTTCATTTTCATGTTGTACTTAGTTTTGTGGCTCTTCTCAAGTTGAGAATTTGGGCCTTTTATTCCTATAAGAGAGAGAGAGAGAGAGAAGGGAAGAGAAGAGAAGTTGTCTCATTTGTGGCTAAATTTGTGTACATTTTACCTAACTGATGCCACATAAAAGAAATATATATTGGGATTACAAAGGTTATTCACTCAAACGAAAAATAATAACCAGTCAATACATCCACCATAACACAAATAAATCCAAATTCGGTAGTTAAGTGATTCATTTGGTTGATTCCTAAAGACCAACCATAACAATGGGTTAATATTATTATGTTCAATCCAATATCCTCAAAAATATTAATTTGGACTTCCTTTGTTAATGGCATGATCCAATCACCATACAAGTCAGCAACCAAGCTTGGAATTATTTTGTACATTGGCTAAGCTTGATGCTCCTTTGCATTTATAGCCACTTCTTGCCCATAAGTTTTTGCCTTCATCTCTATTCACCTTTTGATTGCCTCTTCAAGTTTAGCATATTTTAGCATATCCATTAACTTATCCTTTCATTTGTAAGTATCTGATCTTTAAGAACATGGTCTCAAGTCTTTCACATTCTATCGCATAGTGGATTAAAACCTACAAATAAAATTTATAAATTAGTGACAAACCAAAAGGAAGTTAATGAATTGCAATTACGACATCATAATACCATAATTCTCAACTGCAATGATAACCCATAATCTCAAGATCCTTATCCACCAATTGAATAAGGAAATTAACAAAAATCACAAAGCATGCCCATTAGTCAAAATTTAAGACATTATAAAACTAAAAAACAAGGACCTTTACAAGTAACAACCAATGAAAAAAAAGAATATCAAGAAAGAATACAAAAGAATAAAAAGTGCACATTAGTTGAAATTTCAAACATGACATAAATCTAAATAGTAAGATTGGTAATAAACAATGAAATGAAACCAAAAAGAAAGAAAAATTGAAAATTTCAAAAGAACTAAGATATCCCAAGAAGCTAATTAACCTGAACCTCTTTGGCTTTCACATAGGGTGTCACTAATGAGAACATTATGGTGATGATACTTTTTACTTTTTTTTGTAGGAGGAGGATATGGGCACTATTGATAAGTAGAAGAGTCATGAAGATGGAGGAATCTAGAATTAGGAAACCAGAAATCTTAGGAAAAAAAATCAAAACTCAACCAAATCAAATATGGAAAAAATAAAGAAAATGCAACAAAAGAAAAAGAAGAAGTAGTAAAAGGATCGAATAGGGATGAAAGCATAGAGGAAGCATAGTGGTAGAGCAGACAAGGTATAGTGATGGAGGAGTAGAGGAAGTGGGGTGGTGGCAGCAACGAGAAGGGACATGAGGGGGCTATAGAGTCAAGAGTAGTGAGCATGAACCAGAAAGAGGGGGAGTGAGATTTAATTTTGAGAAAAATGCTATAGTAGTCTCTTTTTTTTTCCTCCGTCAATGGAACCATTCCTTTTCTCTCCTAAGTACCATACTCTTTGTTTGTTGGCCTCATACTCTATAGTGTGGGTACATTGTGCAAATTTGTTGTGCAAGTAGCATTTCTCCACAAAATACATATTGTTGAGCCCAAAATCCACTTAGGCATGATGTAAGAATGTTTTAGTTTAAAAAAGAATAATGTTAGGTGTACAACTAAATTGACCAACCAATACACACCACTTAGCTTGTTACCATTGGATTTGATGAATGAGTGGGATGGATGGGAATCACACATCACATCCAATGGTGATAAAGAGTGTGATGTGCATTTGTTGTGCAATTTAGTTGTACTCCAAATATTACTCTTTAAAAAATGTTCCGTTTACAATAAAATATGACAAGTTTACATCGTCATTAGTTATCTTCCCTATTTTAATATTATAATTATAATTTGTTGTGTTGTGCCCACTTCCTTTATTTTGTCTTTGTCTACATCTATATCTATGGTGTAAATTTGTTGTCATATTATGTTCTACTCGAAACATCTCTCATTGAGTTTTGATAATTTTCTTTTGTGTGTACTGTTTAGTTTTCTTACATACCTTTTCTTTTGTATTTAGGATAGAGATTTTCAGCTTGTTTGGTTACCCACTTTTTCTCCGTTGCGGTGGAAAAAAGTGGTGTGACAAAAGGTAAATATGTTTTTGTGGTTTTTTTATTCCAGTAGAAGTGTATCACTAAAAGTGATTATAATGGAAGTAAAAAAATATTAACTTATATGTTTCTATCTCACATCAATTTTCTAAACTCACTTTTTTACTATCATTCCCAAACATAAATCAATTATTTTAAAATCAATTTTTTCAACATCAATTATTTCAAAAGTAATTCTACCAAAATCTAAACTAAATGGACTCTTTAATGTTTAACCTTGCAAGTCCACTTCTATTTATGCTTTTAAATTTTATGTGAGAAAAATTAATTTAAGTGGGTTTGAAACTCATTTATAGTAGAATTACTAATGAAAGCCATTTCATTACCCTGAATATGTTCTCCGGAGACAAAAAGAAACAAAATCCAAATAAAATCTCCTAAATAAAGTGTACTCACTAATGCATTAAAGATACAAGTTGACACAAGCTAGATCATAGACAGTTAGAAAAAGCAAAAAAAAAAAAAAATCTTAGATTCGATCTCTCCTTCACCAATTACCAACTAAATTATGACTAATATTCTCAACTTCACTTTATGTGAACAAAACACGAGAGAGAAAACCAATGAATTATATAAATAATTTAACTGACACTGCCTCTAATCTTTGTGATGTGAGAGTTATTGACTATTTTTCAAGAGTTGGATCTCCATTACTCAATTCTCTTTTCTGTTTCCCTTGTTCCTAGTAAAAGTTTCTTAGAACCCAACTAAAAGAATTAAAATAAAATACAAACAGAAGAGAAAAAGATGTATTGTGTTCTGTTGAGATTGTTGCACCAACCTTATCTAACCCCATGCGTCCACTTGGATAACCATAACTTTCACCCTTTTAACATTTCCCATGTAAAGGTCGCAATTCGCAGCAAGAGAATAAAAATTTGAAGGCTGATATGGAATTGCAAATCCCCACCAATCGCTCCGCAAGCATATATCTATATCTATATATATAGGCTTTTGTTTTTCTTTTACATTATTTACATTCATGATTCATACAATCATCAACATTCTTTTTGACTCTTGCTCTTTCAATTTTTTTCCCTCAACACCGTTGATCCGCTAGAAAAGCGCATGTGATAAATGTAACAAAAAGTTAAAGGAAAACATAATATTATTCTTCCAAAATGCAGTGAAACTAGCTAAAACCAAAAGACTTGAAGTATTCACTATTTTAGTCATCTAACTTATTAAATTTTAGTTATTATTGAACGAATTTCTTGTTGATTAAACATGTTCCGTCATCGTACAGTGTAATTGTTTTTATTTATTTTGTAAATTAATTTTAGAATATATATATATATATATAATAGCAAATGAAAAAAATAGATAACCAGTAGCTAATATAAAAACTAAAATAATCGAAAGAATAACTTTCAATTATTTAGGGTTCATTTGGTATGCCAAATATGATAAGATTTGATAGGATAAGACATGATAATATAAAATATATTAAGATTTTAATACTGTGTAATATTTGGTATGATATTGAACAAGATGTTCCTATGTATGATATACTATTATTCTCTTACTATTACAATTAGTTCTAATATTAAGCAAACAATTAACAAAATATAATATTATAATAAAAATTTCTTAAATATTTATTTAAAATTTTAAAATAAATATTATTATTTGAATATTTATTTATATTTATATTTATTATAAATAATTATTAATTATTATTATAATTTACATTAAAAATAATTTATTATTCAAGTCAACTTTTTAATAATTATTATTAATTTTATAATATATAAAAATTGGAAAATTGTATAATACTCTGTTTGTTTTATATATTTTAGTATTTTTTATAGTATTTTATCATATACTATATAAAATGCTATATTAAAATAATTAATTTTCATAGTTATTGAAATTTAAGTTTAAAATCAAATAGTACAATGAAATATCATTTCAATTGTAATTATTTTTATTTTATTGTTATTATATATATGTATATTTAAATTTGTATTAACTATATACTATTTTTAAAAGTATTTATTTATCATCAAATAGTTCTATTAAAAAATATTTTATTGATATAATTTTATTTTATTTTATTTATTTATGAAATTATTTTACTTTAACAAAATAGAAAAAGTTATATTAAGAGTTAATCAAGCCTAAGTTGGCCTACTCAAGCGTGATTATATTATATGGTATTTGGTGTATAATGCGTATGATAGATAAGTTTATGCTATATATTATCTGCATCAAATAACAAAAAAGAATAATTTATAATATTAATTAATTCATGTTATTATACCTTATTCGACATGTTAGTATTAGCGAGAACCAATCCACAATATCAAAGTATCATAAAGCATTGATCTTTTTGTTTCTTTATAGAGAGAAAAGAAACACAAAGTTCTTAGAAAGAGGGGAGCAAAATAAGATATACGTGACTAACATACACAACCACAAAATAGCAAAACAGTTAAAACACAATAATAAAAAAAAAAAGAGAAAACACCATTAAAAACAAGCACTAGGCCTAACAGGTTAACACAGTTAATATTAACTAGTTAATTAGATTTCTTAAGTATCTAATTAAATGTTTAATTTTTGATAGTATATATGAAAATAGTCTTATCCACTTAGGAAAAGGTCCTGTACTATGCAACCACTCAAAGCTCTAAATTAAAGGACTCAACAACCTAATTTGGTTAGTTTTAGTTAGACTTTCTCCTGCTCCTTCTTCTAGATAGTTTACTTGATCTCTCGTGCATCTTCCTTCGCTTTCAAAGCTTGAGGCAAAGATTTAATCACCGTATCCTCATTCTCATTGTATAACCCAAAACTCTTTTAGTTTCCACATGTTTCTCACTTCATTAAAAAAAAAAAAGAAAACAGAAATCCTGATTACAGATTTAACGATGATAGATTTGATTCTTAGTATCCTCATCGTCAATCATTGAACTTTTTGAAAGTTGTTACAACTGAATTGAGGATTAAGATGTTGATCTCCTCTCAATGCTCCTTAATGAGCGCTAAGCGTTGTTTGGTTGGAGGCCATGTGAGTGAGTGACTGTGCATGCCATCCGGTGGGTGTTTGTTTGGTACATAATTCATTTTCTGTTGCCTGTGGCCCCAAAACTTTTTCATAAAGTTTTTCAAAATTGTATCAGCTGTCTTGCATTGCATGGAGTTTCCCCATTTTTTGGTTGGTCAGAAAGTGCAGGAATGTCTTGAGAGAGAAAAGCGATGATGATTGAGTTTTGAGACAATCTGTAAACAGCAACTTGACAAATGAATACGTTACTTACTCCAATCACATTTGCGATGCTTAATTTGAAACACTGAATTGATTTCTTTCTAAATATGCTTTTGATTGTTGAAAATATAATGAATTTTAGTTTTTAATTTTTATATGAAAAAAAGCTTTGTTTAAATATGATTGTAGTCCTGTAAAAATAGGTAGTTTAGGTTTTATACCTATGAAATTTTTGCCGCTATTTTGGTTCCACTTTTTTCTTTTCTTTACTTTTGGTCCTTATCGTTCCCAACAAATATTTTAAAATATGTTTTTTGTTATTATAAATATTGAAAATGTTATTTTTTTCCCTTAAATATTTTAAGAATCCTTTTTGGTCCATATAATTATCATCATTTCATATCAAATTTTTGTGAAAGGGACCAAAAAACTTGACAATAGAAAAATGAAGGACCAAAATCAAAACAAAAATTTTAGAGGAACCAAAACTAAAATGCCATATATGAGAATTAAAAACATATTTAAGCTATCCAAATATTTTAAAGAATGTTTTTTATTTTTTTAATTTTGATCCCTCTAAATCTTTAAGAATAATTAACTATTTAATATTTATAAATATTGAAAACTTTAGATTCACTTCCTATCAGGATTTTAAAATATATTTTTATTCTTATTATCAGCACTCAATTTTTAATTGAGTTGAGAAAATTATTTTTTCTTGGATTATAGATGTAACATCTTTTCAATTTTTTTTCTCTCTCCATATTAATTTAGCTTTCTAGAAGTGTAACTAACCTAATCCAATTCTCCAAAATTTAATTTTCAATCTGAACCAAATCTTTCCTATTCCTAAAAGTTTGTAACAAGTCAATATTTTAGTTCTAATTTGCTAATATTTAGCTACGAAGATCTCTCTCATTATTCTTCTATAAATACTCCACTATTAAACACAAGTGTTCCCCGCCGCCCCGGAGGGGAGGGGGTAGGTGTGGATGAATACAAAGCCATTCTGTCCCATGCAATGAGAAAAAAGGAGAAAAAGAAGAAGCTAGATTCTAACCTTTTATTTTTAATACTTTCTTCTTCAGTTTGACACTGTAGGTTATTTTCTTCTTTGGAGGGGAAATTTGTCATGACCCAAAAATTGTGATTGGTACATAAGGGATATTGTCCCTTATAAAAGCCTTCTAAAATTAATTTCATGCAATCATGTATAGTAAATTACTAAATAAACACTCATAATAAATCATAAAATAAATAAATTCCTTAAAACTTCTTGAAAACTTTTTTAATAAAATACTTAATTCCTCCAAATCGTTCCAATACCCACAACTGAAATAGTCAATCTTAAGTCATGTTCTTGGAAGAAAAGTACATAACATATCATTATGATAAAATAACATAACTTTAAAATAATCATATATGCTAAATGATGTCCAAGGACTCTGCCTGCACACTGTTGGAGCATGTTATTCTAACATGATCATAACTTAAACTTCACTATAAAGTGAAGCTCGCCATAAAATAGCTGCAAAGCTGTCGAGTCTGGGTCTAAATAATAACTAGATCTGCAACTGTAACTATAAGGGGGAAAAAAAAGGAGGGATGAGTTCATCAAAACTCAGTGAGTGTGTCTCCACTCACAACCCACATGGGACAACAACAAAATACATAATATATACATGTAGCTGATATAAAATATTTTTATATTTAAATACATATAACTATACTGAAATAACCATTTAACTGAAATCATGGCAATAACTAGTGGAGAAATAGGAGATGTTTTGTACATAAATATCTAAGCTGATAGTTGAATATGAGTCAATGGCTAATTTGATGGACACCTAACTAGATCTTATAAATGGACACTATACTGGGTTCTTTACTGTGAGTGAGTTAATCTTCTAGCCAACCACTTGATACCAAGGTTAATAATCAACCTTGCAGCCGTAACTCGCTATTGTGTTTGTCAATAATTACTAAAAAAAAATAATAACTTGCAATTAAATTGGTTAAATATGAAAGCTCTAAATTCATATAATTCTAACAATCTGACTATAGCATAACTGAGATTCTAAAATCATGCCCAAGGGATCACCAACTTATAGACATAGTGATTTTAGAAGCCAATAGAGTATGTACCTAACAATTGTTATGAATTATACTTTGTTCAACACTTTCAGTAAATCATAGCTGATGTTCTAAAATATTAATAAAAAATCCATAGTATGAAAATATGGTAATCAATATTGCTACTGTAAACATTAAACTAAGGTCTCATAATTTCACAAACTAGAACAAAGATATTCTATAATATGCAAGATATCAAATATGGTCCCATAAGCTTTCTAAAATAAGATTTTTATGATAACTGTGAAAAACAATAATTTTTTTTTGAAAATTGGTATAATCCATGAAAGCATGTATTTGGCATAAGTCATTCTAGAATTTTATAAACAATTTATATAATAGGAGAAAAATAATAATAATGACAAAAAAAAATATGGTCATGAGCTTAAACCCACTCACTATTTATTGCCGTGAGTGTCCGACCACTGCCTATATGATACTGGAGATTTGGAATGACACTCTTAACTGTCACAAAATTATAGACAAGAATTAGGAATGACTTGGAATTGAATGAGAAGAGAAAACCATACCGTAATAATCTAAAGTTTGCTAAACTTATAACCATATAAGGATAGGGGTAAGAGTGTAAGCTTTAGAACCCTTCAAAAAGCATTAGGGCTATATGTTTTGCATGACAATAAAACCAATTTAAAGAAAATATTTTGAAGAATGACTAATATTTGCCTTGAGTTTCTTGACATAGCACACAGGAAGTTCCAAATTTCATAATACGAACTTAAAATGAGAATAATTTCAATTTACATATGCAAACATGATTTATTTCATGTTAAGAGATTGAACCTAATAGAAGTGAACACTATATCGTGCAAAGTTTGTATATATGCGTTAAGGATTGAAGTAAATCAAGTCAAGAACAAGAAACCAAGGCATGAGTCTTCAGAAAGTAGCACTAGACATCAGAAAGTACACTCAGAATGAAGATATCAACCAAACTCTAATAACAAAGTGTTACACAACCTTCAATCATCATGATTGCTATACTTTCAACATCAATAAAGCTTTGATTGAAGACTAGAAGACCAAAGAATCACCAAGAAACTGATACCGTACATCAAAAAGCTCACTTCACTGTGGAGCATTGAACCTTACTAGAAAATGAGGGAACTTTGAATTTTTGAAATTCCAATTTCAAGTTAGACCTAGTTTAAAACTGACATGTCATCTCTTTTACCTATTTGGTCAACCAACCCGACTTTTAAAAGGAATAGTTCAAAAACCATGTTTAGAAAGCAAAAAAGTAGTTTCTAAAAGGACATCAGAAACCTAAACCTTTCAACAGCTTCTGCAAAAAGGTCTGACACCTGACAAGCTACTCTTCTAAATTACGTTTCTAAGACACAAACACGTGATCAACATGTGTCACTTGGAGAACTGATCAAGGGCAACAGTCATAAAGGAAGATCTCTATAAAAAGAGATGTTATGCCCAAAAGAAATTAGGATTGACAACATAAGAGTGGAAACTTTATGAAAATATCTCCTCATATCTTGTAAGGTTCATTACCTCATGTAATCAGTTTCCTTAAAAGAAAAAAATCTTCTTTCTATGTTCCTAAACAATTTATATATTCTCCCCTGGAAGAGCTATTTGAAAGAAGTCATTGAAGTTATCCCAGATTATTCATTATATATTTGTAAGGAAACTTGAGTGTAGGTTAGTTTGAGTGGTAACCCAAACACTTAACCTTTGTATCCTCGATCCAACAGTGATCAGTGTGAGGCAGCTTGGAGAGGCTGGTGAAAAACTACTTGCAACATGATAGTAGGGGTTGTCCACTTATCACAGTTTATCTTGAAGAGACTGGTGAATAACTACTTGCAATGTGATAGTAGGGGCTGTCTACTTATCACAGTTCAACTTGGAAAAGCTAGTGAATAACTACTTATAACATGATAATAGGGGTTGTCTACTTATCACGGTTCAGCTTAGAAAGGCTGGTCAAAGACTACTCAATTCAGCTTGGAGAAGTTGGTGAATAACTACTTGGTTTGTGACAGTATGGGTTATTTATTGGTCAGATGTTAGAACTTGGGAAAGCTGCTATAAAGACTATCCAATTTTTCTTTCTCAGGTTGAGAAAGCTTTTAGTGAATCTCAATGGATGTTGAGTACTAAATGTAGGCAAATTTAGTCAAACCAGTATAAAATCATCTGTGCCATATATTCTTCTCCTTCATCTTTTTTTATTTTCATTGATTTGCGTTATCTTTCAATATTTTCTAAATGTTTCGTTTTAATCTATTTCTAACATTGTGCTTCAGAAAGTTACTTTCTAAAATATATAACCTGTTTTCACTGCACTTCAAGCTTAATACTTGATAGTATATTGTTAAACATTCCAATTTTTTTAAAAAAAATATAAGAGAAGCAAAACACGATTCAACCCCCCTTTTTTCATGCACTTTTTACCAACAAGTGGTATTAGAGCCAGGCCTATAAGGGGTTGAGCAATCCAACTATTGCAGAGGACAAAGACCAAAAGCACAAGTGGCACAGATATCCACATAGCAGAAAGATACAACAACAGGCTGTTATTTCTGAATGAGATTCTTGGAATCAATAATGCATCTTCAATCTCAAAAGAAGTCCTTCATAGCAGGCAATCAGAGTAACTTGAAGCCAAATTAAGGTGATCTCTAAAGTAAAGGAGATATGGGACAAATGGCATATGCTATATAAAGGTATTGATTAGGATAAAGAAATTAGGGTCAGTATGCTAGTCCATCAATATGAGATGTTTAAAATGTCAGATCAAGAAAATGTTGATGAAATGACCATAAGATTCATGCACAACATAAATTAGTGAAAGGGACTAGGCAAGAAATACTCTTACTCTAAAATGGTTAGAAAAATCTTAAGAAGTCTCCCTGTCAAATGACTACCTAAGGTCCCAGTCATTATCAAGGATAAAGACCTTAAAATTCTCGATCTGGATGAACTCATTGGATATATTAAAACTCATGAGGTAGTGCTCTTTGAAACAAATGATGAATCCATCAAGAAGAGCAAATCCATGGCCTTGAAGCTGTCTCATCAAAAGCTGAATAAGGCTAAGGTAATGAATGTTGCTAAAACCTTTGATGAGGAAGAAGAAGAAAAAGAAGGATCAAAAGATCAGGAGAAGCTAGATTTTATAAACCTATGCTTCATGACAATCTGCTCTTCAGAAAGTAAACTTGAATACAAGCCACAAATGAATAGTAGTTCCTTTAGAAACATGTCTGGATCTAGAAGTTAGTTTAGGAATATGTGGCCCAAGTAAGGAACTCATGAAGGTCTTTTGCTAATTATCTTGAAAAGATGGAAGAAAGTCTTAAGAAAATAAGCCTCAAGGAAACTTCTGAAAGCAAGAAAACAAACGCTAGACTCCCAAAAAGTAGACTCCAGAACTCAGATACTTCAGAAAGCATGCTCATAACCCAAAAGCAATAAAAAGAAAATAACATTTTTGAACACAGAGAAAAGCAATCTGAAGATGGAAAAAAAGATAAAGATTCTCAAGGTACATAAACTACAAAGGCTTTTCTTGTTTAAGGCAGTTTCTCAAAATAGAGTTCTTTGAGATATTTTAAAGGGAGTGAAAACCAGATCATCCCTTAAACTGTGCTTTCATCTCCACCACTAAACTTGAATGTATTGAAGAAGCTTTGAGTAATCAAAGTTGGGTGGATGCTATGTAAAAAAGATTTGAACCAGATTGAGAAAAGCAAAGTCTGGATGCTTGACCAAAAGAAAGATCATCATCAATACAAAGTGGGTGTTCAAGAATAAGCTAGATAGAGCTGAGAAAAAATTATCAGTGGATGTTGCGATCTTGTTAAAAAACTTAAGCACCTGACTGTGCAAAGAATATAATACCTTTGTACTCTTGGCTATCTAAGCTAAATATGAAGATTGTGTAAGCTCCAAAACCCTTCAGAAAGCACTAGAGCTATATGTTTTGAATGACTACAAAACCAATTTAAAGAAAATACTTTGAAGAACGACTAATGTCTACCTTAAGTTTCTTGGCAAAGCATAACAGGTATTTCTGAATTACATAACACGGACTTAAATGAGAATAATTGCACTTTACATGTGCAAACATGATTTATCCCGTGTTAAGAGATTGAGCTTAATAAAAGTGAATATTGAATAGTGTAAAGTACATATACATGCCTTACGGACTAAAGAAAATTAAATCAAGAACAAGAAACCAAGGCACGGGTTTTCAGAAAGTAGCATGGCACATCAGAAAATGCGCTGAGAATAAAGATATCATGCAAAATCTGAGTACAACATGTTACACATTATTCAATCATTATAATCTCAATTTATTCATCATAATAAAGATCAGATTGAAGATTAGAAGACCAAATTTACATCAAGGAACTGATAACGCTCAGAAAGCTCACTTCATTGTGGAGTGTGAACGCTACAGGAAAAAAAGAGAAATTTAAATTTTAAATTTCAAATCTCAAGTTAAACCCAATTTCAAAACTAGTATGCCATCTCTTTTGCCTATTTTGTCAACCACCCTAGCTTCTAAAAGGAGGAGTTCAAAAACCATGATCATAAAGTAAAAAAGTAGTTTATGAATAAACATCATAAACCTCAACTATACAATAGCTTTTGCAACCTATGTGATAGACTGTCAACCTACTCTTCTAGACTAACTTTCCAAGACACAAACAGATGATCTACACATGTCACTCGGAGAACTGATAAAAGGCAATGATCATAAAGGAAGAACTCTATAAATGGAGATGTTGTGCTCAAAAGCTAATGAGATGATTGAATAGATAAGAGTGGAAACTTTGTGAAAATCCCTCCACACTTCCTGCAAGGTTCATCATATCATGTAATCAAATTACTTGAATTGTAAAAATCTTCTTTCTATGTTTCTCAATGATTTATATACTCTTCCCTAGAAGATATGTTAGAAAGGAGTCACTCAAGTTATCCCAGGTCTATTCATTGTAGATTTGTAAGGAAACTTGAGTGTAGGTTAGTTTGAGTGGCAACCCAAACACAAAATCTCTGTATCCTTGATCTAGTAGTGATCGGTGTGACATAGCTTGGAGAGACTAAGGTAAAACTACTTGCAACATGATGGTAGAAGCGTTCTACTTATCACGGCTCAGCTTGGAGAGGCTGGGAAGAACTACTTGCAATGTAGGGGTTGTCTACTAGTCATGGTTCAGCTTGGAGAGGCTGGGAAGAACTACTCAGTTTATGACAGTAAGGGTTGTCTGCTGTTCACAAGTTAGAGCTTGGGAATGCTACTATAAAGACTATCAAATTTTTCTTTCTTGGATTGAGAAAGAGGTTAATGAATCTCAACAGAAGTTGAGTACTAGATGTAGGTAAGTTTGGCCAAACCAATATAAAAACATTTGTGTCATAATCTCCTTATCCTTAATCTCTTTTATTTTTAGTACTCTGCTTTATTATTCAATATGTCCTGAAATTAATCATTATCTACCTAGTTATTGACATTATACTTCAAAAACCTTCTTTCTGAAACACCTAACTTTGTCTCCGCTACATTTCAAACAAAATGCTTGATAATATATTGTTTAAAATTTCAACTAAACACAAAGGAGCAGAAGTAAAGTCAAGTACGATTCAACCCCCCTTTTTCATGCACTTTTCTACCTACAGATTGTTGCAAACTACTGCACCCGTATGCTGTGTAATATCCTCCCAAGTATAATCTCATCCTTGAGTCATGACATTGAACTTGGGAGTTGTTCCTTATAAATCTACGGACCTTTCTTAAGTATCTATAACAAGAATAAGTTGAATTGTGTAGTAATTAATTTGTGATTCTATCAAAGTATATAGCAAAGAAACAAAGTATTTATTTACTATAAAGTCAAAATACAAAAGGAAGCTCTTCTGAGAGCTTTATAGTGCATTTGTTATCCTTTATATTTACAGACATATGCATACACCTAAGTACAATAAACACAGGTTTCTGCCACTAACTATTGTAGATTCCAATTTATTCTTTCCTTTAGCAGCCTTACAGTCTTTTGGATCAACCTGGAGACGACATGGGAAACAAACACATAGGGGTGAGAATCCAAAAATTCTTGATAGGGTATCCCCAAAACATATGCTAAAATTCATGTCATCATCATCATCTCAGCCACTTCGATTTATTAAGAAAATGTGAGCATACAACATATATTAAAGGTTCATTTTAAAATTCAAAGAGCATTTTTTCAAAGCTAGTCTCTTTTATTATTCAATCACTTAATATACACATGTCATACTACTTAATGTCATAGAAGCTCATTCTCAGCTTTACGTGCCCTCAGTATATCAAATGAGATCTCATATATATCATCCCTATCTTTCTGTTCCCTTGACATAATAAGGGGGATCTTTTCCGTGTTCTTAATATACTAAAGGGGATATTTCCGTGGCCTCAACATACTAAATGTAATGCCCCGATTTTTCCTGCTTAACAAAAATGATCAAAATACCCCTAGGTCATTTTTGTGAGAGAATTAAGGCCGGCGAAACCCAACCACCCCCAAAAGAGTATTTTAATATTAGGAATAGGTTACATAAGGTTTAGAGAGCAATATGTGCAAAAATCGCGATCTGCGATTTTTCCCACGTAAAAATGACCAAAATTTCCCTGAAGTCATTTTTACCTGGAATTCAAGAATAGCTGACCCGAACCATCCTCGAGGGATTAGTTTGATGATTGAAGGGGATTAGATGCCTTGGATGTAATAGCAGAGGTGAAAATCTCGTTTTTAGAACTTTCAGCACAAAATGATGAAAATGCCCCATGTGTCATCTTTGCACGAAATTTAGTGCCGACTGAGCCGGAAAAAGTTCATGGGAGTTTGAAATATCATTTTTATGTCATGCATGATATTTGTTTACATCTGGGTGGTCCAGGGTAGTGTTTTATAAAATTACCATTTTACCCCTGAAATGATGTTTTATGGGCCTAATGATGTGATTAAGGGAACCTAAGCAATATTAGGCTCTAATAGAAGATTAATTAATTTCAATAATTAATCTAGAGTCAAAATAATTTATTGAGGTTAATTAAAACCTAAGATTGCTTAGATAAACTTAAAACTCTTTCTTCATGTCATGGAATCTTGAATAGTATTTTCTCTTTCCAATTCCTTAAATCAAGGAATTGTGTTTGTGAATGATTTTATTATAAAATGAGTTTTTATTTCACTAATGAAGCAAGACCACTCCTTAATTGTGTCTTGACATCTTTAATTACCCATTACTTTACCTAAACACTTATTTACAAACTCCTAATAAAAAATCTAATCAAAGACACACCTAAACACACCTCTAATCCACCTTTAGGAGGAACATTTCCTCCCCATAGCTGCACATTATGACTAGCCATGCCTCCCTCAAATTCATCACATGTTGATTTATTTTACAAACAAGAACCATGCTTACACCATGCCTTGAACCATGCCTTAAGCCATGCTTTGAATCATGCCTAGCCATACCTCCAACCTTACCTTTGAATGACATTTTGAGGAGATATTTTCCCTCCCAAAGAACCAAGGCAGTTGCTGCCTCCCCCCAAAAGTCACCATAATTATACATTTTTCAACCCAAAAATCTCATTCTTTACCATTTGCTTTTTTGGCCAAGACTTGGTGTCAAAAAAGAACTCTTACAATTCTCTCAACTCAAGTTTTCTTTTCTTCTCCTCCACCTTAAAGAAAGTTTCTTCCTCCACCACAAAACAACCTTAAACCACCACACTACCACCTCAACCCACCTCCTAAATGCACAATCTTTCCCCCTCTAAGCTCAAAGTCTCAAGAAAACTCATCCTTTCTTTTTTCTTCTCTCAAGGCCAAAACCACATAGCCACATAGAGGAGATTTTATCTTCTTATTTCAACTCCAAGAACCAAGCTTTCTTCCTCCTTGATCAAGACTACACTTTGGTAAAGGTTTTTGTTTTCAAAAGCTTTATCTTTTACTTCAAGTTTTAATATGAAAATTTCTAATTTCTCTTGGTTTAAGCTCTTTTCCTTTCTTTTTATTTTTGTCATGAAGCTTGGTTTTGAAAAGGAAATTTTAGCTTGATAATGAGGATTCAAAATAATGATCTTATGGTTATCATTTGAGAAACCTCTAAAACTTGAAACTTGGTCTTGATCCTAGAAATATTTTGGATTTTCCTTTCCTTTTCCTTTGTCTTGATTTCGGTTTCCTTTTCTTTTTCCTTTGTCTTGACTTTGGTTCTCAAAGAAATGTTGTTAGTTGATTTTTATCTTGATCCATTTCCTTGAGCTTGATGATGATGTTTAAACCATAAGGTTTCTTTGAAACCTTGCTACAAAGAACTCTAAAGCTCACTTTGTCTTGCTAAGATAAGTTAGGGGTTAAGGTATATGTTCCTTTAAAGTCTTGAATGAGCTCTAGAAAAGATAAAAATGACCTTGCACTCATGTTTACTTTCCATGTCAACACTAACTCTCAAGAATAAAGAAATGAACTTGCATTCTTATGTTTATGTTTCTAGTCATCACCTAAACTCTAAAGATGATAATGAACTTGCATCTCATATTTACTTTAAAGCTCTCACTTTACTTTTATAATGAAGAATAAAATAAAGTGCACAGCATGTTTAAGTTTTTGTCATCACCTAAAGATCCTAGAGCTCAAATACTTGCCCTGTTGTCTCAAGTAAAGTTTGGAAAATGGAAGTATTCTATGGATGCTATATTCGGTCTTGTGATAATGATGGACTTAGTATGAGTTTCATCTAGTCACACAAGCCAACAAACTATGTCTTGTGATTTTCTTAAGTATAGAAAAGCTCAAAGAACACTTTGAGTATGATTTTTGGAATTAAAACTCATTTAATAATGATCTAAAATAGCTACTACCCTATTAGTGTATTTTTATGATTTTAATAAAATAAATTGGTTTTCAAAGAGTTTTAGAAATTCCAAAATGATTCCAAGAGAAACTAGCAACTTATATGTATTGAAAACGTGATTTTATGTGTTATCTTGAGATGAACATTTTGGTTACTGCCTTGTTATGATGGCTGCTGTATGATGCTGTTTTAACATGTTAGAATGTGCAAAAATTATGTTTGGGTGAAGCAAAAATCATTTTATGAGTGTCATATAAAAACTAGTAACTAGAAAGGATCAACAATATGAGTTTTAGAACCCTTAGAAGTCAAAATTATAGCTACTATTTTAGGATGATTAAATTAGAGATATAATTGTTTTAGAATTATTTAGAAGTGTAGGATTGATTCCTAAAGGTAGCAATAATTAAAGGTAGCAATAATAAATTTTAGTATCTTAGGAAAAGTCGAAACTTAGAAAGGGTCAAAGACATAATTTCTAGAACCCCGTAATTGAATTTTAATAATTCTGTCCAAACTGCATAATGCTGTTTGATACTGTTTAAAAGCATAAAAATTAGCGAGAATTGTTTGTTGTGATCCCTTAGGTGAATAAAAGATGTATATCGGATGTTAGATTAGTCGGATCATAAGTTTAAGACGCGTAAGGATCAAAAGCATAGGACACTGTAAGATAGAGGAGATAATGAGAGTTAGAATTTCATTTGAGTGAATGTTTATTTGTGAATTGTTGAGAGCATAGCATATGCATTAGCTGAGTCCGGTCCCTGATTCCGGCATATTGGGTAGGAGCATGTTTACCTTTCAATAGAAATGATGATGATTTGTGCTGATGGATGCATGAAAGTCAGAGATGATTATGTGATCTATTATGGCATGCTATGATTATGATTGAGTTATTCATATGCATGATTGATGTTGTAACGCCCCGATTTTTCTGTTAGAGTGAAAATGACCAAAATGCCCCTAAGGTCATTTTCAGCCCGGAATTCGAGGAAAGCCAGTGCGGCAGTACTCGAAGGGCAAACTCAATGTTGGAAGGGGAGTAGAAAACTTATGTACCTTCCCGGGATCGAAAATCTCGTTTTTCGAGTTTTCGGGTCAAAATGACCAAAACGCCCCTGTGGTGTTTTACCCGTTTGCAAGTGCCGGATGAACCCGAAACTTCTCCAGATAGTTTTAAAAGGCGTTTTTATGTATTCTATGACCTCAGTTTTAATTTTAGAAGTCCCGGGCAAAATTAGTGCAAAATTACGGTTTTGCCCCTAGTTTCGTATTTTTATGCTTAATCGCATGATTAAGCAAACCTAAGCAATATTAGGCTCTAATCGAAGGTTAATTAATTTCCTTAATTAATCTTGAGTCAAAATAATTTATTAAAGTTGATTAAAACCAAAAAGTACTTAATTACAACCTAAAATCATATTTTAATTTTATGACACCTAGTCATAGAATCTTGAATAGTGTTTTCTCTTTCCAATTCCTTAAATCATGGAATTGTGTTACACATTGTTTATTCATAAATGAGTTTTAAATTCTTTAATGATGTATGAGCACTCCTAAACTTGTCATAAACTCTCTAAATCACATTCTTAGTTACCTAAACTTAAGCTTAATCATTCCTAACCTTGTACCTAAGCTAATACACATCTAAACCTACCATTAACACACAATTAAATGGTCAAATCATCCTCCCATTCTGCTGTCCCAAGCTGGCCGAAGCCTCACCTCCTCCATATGCATCACATGTTCAATTTTTCAACACTCCAAGGCCATACCTCAAGTCACATACACTATACCTTGTCATAACTTTCAATCAAGCTTGAATTTCCACATGAATAAATAATTAAAACAACCCATTTTTTCCCATTTAATTGTGGTTGGAAAAGTTCCAGCCATGCATTGTTTCTAGAAAACTAAATTCATAAAAATGTGATAGGAAATTAACTCACATCAAGCCATGCTTTGTAGCATAGCTTCCATACTTCAAACCATGCTTGAATGACCTTGTGTAAGAGATATTTTCTCTTCCTTCCTCCCTCAAAGGCTACGGCCAAGCCCTCCCCATTCACTCCTCCATGGTTTTGTTTTTCTATAAATAGGATGCTTGTGTTAGCCTTGTTGCACTTTGAAGCATTTGCAAAGTTTAGAGTTTTAGAGTTGTCTTGCTAGTCTTTCCTTTTTCTCTCAAAGTTCCAAGAGTGTTATTCCTTTCTTTTCATCTTTATCTTCTTCATCTCTTCATCTCATCATCACCTCTCAACCATCAAACACCACCCCAAAACCTTGAACCATCATCAAACCTCTCAAACACCACACCTCAAACACAACTTCACTCAAAACACATCTCCTTTCCTTTTTCCTTTCCTTAGCCGAAATCATCACCACCATTCTAGGGGGTGTTGCTCATCTCATTTCCATCTTCAAGATCAAGCTTTTATCTTCATCAAAAGGTAGGGATTTGTTTTCAAACTTTATTTTGCTCAAGAAAGTGTTTTTCTCTAGTTTTCTCTTGGATTCCTTTTGAACTTTCCTTTGTCTTTCCTATTCCTTTCATTTTCGGCCATGAGGCCTTGATTTGAGCATGATAGCTTGATGATGAGAGTTTCTAGATGATGACATTGTGTTCATCTCAAAGAAACCTCTAAAGCTTGAGTTTTCCTTTTCTTACAACTTCATCTATATGTTATCTAGCTTACATGGTTTTCCAACTTAAGAAAATTAATCTAAGGATTTCTAAAAGCCCAAGCCTACCCTTGTCAACCTTAAAGTTGGCCGGCGCGTTCTAGAGATTTGTCTCTAGATATGGGTTTTGGGTACTTAATAAAGAACTTGATGTAGCTTCACTTTCTTTCTCTTTTATATGATTTTCGATTCTTGTGTTGTGATCTTTGAGATGTTGTATGGGGTTATTATCTTGTTAAAGTCTTAAATGAGCTCTAGTTAAACATAAAAATGAAACTTACATCATGTTTACTTTAAGCTTTGCATATCATGTTTATTTCCTTGCTATCACTAAATCCCAAGATAATGAATGAACTTGCATTATCATGTTTATGTTTCAAGCTTTGCATTATCATATTTATATTTCAAGTCCTCACCTAAATATCAAAGATAATAATATATTGCACCACATATTTATTTTATGCTCTCACTTTACTTTCTAGCAATAACTAAAATAAGTGCATGAGCATGTTTATTTTTATGTCATCACTTTAATGATTCTAGAGCTCAAAGACTTGCCCAATGATATCTCAAACAAAGGTCTAAAACATTTATTTCCTATGGTTCATATTTCGGCCCTATGAGGCCTTAATGTTTTCAAGTATTGAAAACTATGTTTTATAATTTTTCTAAACTTATATGAGTATAAGGAATGCGTAGAACTAAGCGTTATGAATTTAGGACCTCTTGAGATGAAAATAATGTAGCCACTGCCCTATTAAGTATTTTCATGAGTTTAGATGATAAAAGTGTTCATGAAAGAGTTTTGAAGGTTTTAATAAGGTTCAAAGAGAAACTAGTATTTTATGTGCTTTAGAAACTATGATTCAATGCCTTTAAATGGAGTTTCTGTTCCGGTTCTGCCTTGCTATGTTTGGCCACTGTATGAGCTGTGTTAATGATGTTAATATGCTTATGTTTGGGTAATAATTATGTTAAGACTCATATGTGAAAGATAGGATAAGTTAGGAACTAGAAAAGAATTAATTTGAGAGTTCTAGATCCCTTAAAGATTTATTTTTCTAGATTCTGTCCAGCAAGGTTTAGATTCAATAATCATGGTTTTAAATTAGTTTATATGTGTAGGAATGACTCATAATTGGTTTAGGACTTAATCTTGAAGCCTTAGGAGCAAACCGAACTTAGAAAGGGTCATTATTGTGACTTCTAGGTACCCGTAAAGTTAGTATTTTGATTTCTGCACTCTTGAGGTTTAGAGATGTTCTTGACCATAGGGTGAGGTGAGAAATACTTAGTTATAACCTTATAGGTTCCCAAGAGACTAGGTGTTGATGATCAATAACTTAGAATGTGAGATAGAGATCTAAACCGTAATTTGTAGAACTCCGTAATCACATAAACATAAAGCTGTCCAAATTCTGCTTAGTGCTATTTGGATTAGTTCTCGAGCATAAAATTTGTATAACTCATTAATTGTCAAACTATAGGTGTATAAAGAAGTTAAGGATAATGTTAGAACAATTAATTTGCAAGTTTAAGACTCATAAGAATCGAAGTTTAAAACACTATGAGTTATAACGTATCATGTCTATGAGCTTATGGGGATGATTGTTAGATATGACTATGTGATGATGTTTGTGTGAAAGTTTTATGTGAGGAATGTTATGAGAAAGTTTCATGTGATGATATATATGTTATGAAAAAACCATATGAGAATGCATGATAAAAATGAATATGATAAATGATGAGGTAATTGTGATTTAATACTTATGAGAATATAAATGTGACACAACACTGAGACGCGCTTCTCCTGGGTGACACCGTTAGCCGAGCACCCCAGGAGGAGACAAATCCGTGAGGGTATGTGTAGATGCAGCCTGCCAAAGCGGACAAATTGCGAGGCCCACGTGGCTAGCAAAGCGTTTCAAAGAGGAAATGATCCTAGAAAGGAGATCCTTAATTTGCCCCCTAGCCCGTACTTTAAGTCGGGATTATGTTACGCTTATCATAGGATAAGTAAGAACTAGTGACGACTAGTTAAGGTATGAGCTCATAACCTAGAGAAGTTTTAGGGCGGCCCCATGAGATGAAAGTTAAAGTTAACAATGTCACATAAACTATACTTATGCCAATGTTATAATGTTTCCTAGTTATTCTATTGTTTGGTTTACCTTATGATGCATTCATATCATTAGTATATTTCTGCTTAAGTTATAAAGACGCATTATAAAATATGACGGACCTTGGATAAAATACCTCTTTGGAAAACCAACTTAAAAGGAATTTATATGCATGCACACCTTTTAGAAATAAACCCAAGGTTCTTGAGGATGTGACGATGTCACCTAAGTAGGGATAACCCTACTGAGAATTCTTTTAGAAAGATTCTCATTCCCTCTCTCTTTTCTTCCGTCATATCAACAGATGGCGACATTCGTACACTTCAACGGCACACCGGTATGGGAGCTGCACCATGACCCGGCACTGGTCATACCATTTTGAGGGTCGCTGCACGGTCGAGTATTCATGTTCATGGGACGACCCTTCACAAGACCCCCGTCCCGAGCTACCGCTTCACCCCGACTGCTCCCTACCGTCATAACGGGATTTTTGAGCGAACGAGACCACGCGATGAGCAGATCCTCCGCATGGAGCCCGAGACATCAGTGGTACGCGAGTACCCCGAGTATGTGCCGCGTCCCCGACTTCCGGAGACGGACCCATCCGAGGACCCGCCATCCCACATGTACAGCTGAGCTCCAGTCCCGCTCCTCCACCGATGAGGGCTGGGAGTGAGGAAACGGTGGTCCAGCCGAGGTTGGCTCGACGGCTATCTATGCGCCCTCGCCACGGTGGACATGCCCCGATGATGCGCTCGACCACTCCCGCCGAGATTCGTCAGTGGATCGACTCGACCCCACAAAGATTCGGACCAGGAGTAGTCATAGGAGGGGTAGTAGTTAGTGCACACACACGCCACATAGTAGAGGACAAACCTTCTTTTGTATATGAGGTTGTCTCCTTTAGGTGCACATGGGTATGGGTGTAGTTTCTCTTGTATTTGCTTTTTATGATTTCTTTGTATTGCATTTCAGTTGTATTTTGTTTCATGATGTATCAAATAGTCCCGCCTCTTTGGTTAGGCACGTTATATATATATATATCTATGATTCAGTTGATGTTCCCATGACATGATGTGTTTCTTATGCTTTGCTTATATGTTTCTCTATGCTTCTCTTATGGATTCGTGCGTGGCTCTCACTTTGATTTTAAATTCCAAAAAGAAAAATTTTACCCATATTTCCGCTAAGTATTTTCTAAGTAAAAGATGAGACCAAGAGGTAATATTCTAAAGATTAACCTAAGTACATACTAGTAGTCTTGGGTTAAGATTTAGGGTGTTACAGATGTGTTTGTTGACAGGTAGCAAATTTGGGGAAACTCTGTTTTTAGCCGTTATGCTGCTAGATTTCTGCCAAATTTGTGAACTTAAGAAAATCTATGGAATTTATAAGCATGAAGTGTTATATGAGAAGTCATGATGATATTTACAATGTTATGTTCATGCATACATCTCAAATTATATGACATAAGATACATGGAGATGATCCTTTGGACTCCCCGAATTAAAGGTTATGAAAGGTGATCCAAAAGAAGTTGCACACTCATAATAAGAAAGAAAGGAAGTGATGTGTTACCCTCTATTACCCCATATTAAATCTAGCGACGACTAGTTTGGTTGAGCTCATCCTAGGCGATCGATGAGGTGGAGTTTTGGTGGCTATTATAAAATCACCGAGGAAGGTGAGATGGTTGGCTTAGGATGGTTACTTAAGAGGGTGGTCATTATGAAAAAAACTTAAGAGTTCAGTTATGAGAAAGTAAAGCAAAGATGCACATGCATTTTTTATCTCATTCTCCCACCAGTGCATTTAATCATGTGATATGTGCTAAGTGACTCTAGTCCTATAACTTTCCTTCTACTTATATACTTAGCATTATGATTAGTTATAAATTTGTATGCTTGTGATACTTATGCTCGTAAGGTATTGTCATGTATACATGAGATAATTGCTGCATTCATGACATTAAGACCCATGTTAAAAGACACCCAATTCAGATAAATAGATTTGAGAAGTTTTAAAACTGAACCTTATGCATATACACCCCTTTCATAATGAAAAGCGAAGTGGCTGGGGACGATGACGATGACACTTGTGTTAGAGTTGGGAAACCGTATTGAGAATCTTGAATAAGTTTCTCATCCTTATCTCTTCTTTTATGTCATCTCCAGACGAGGGTAATGGCGTTGCTCATGATCTTCCATGAGGCATGGCTGTGGGAAATACGCTACGAACAGGATCAGAGGGTCACAGTGGAAGAAGCATGGAGATAGTTTTTCTTTGTCATCCTCTTATACTTTTGCGTAGCCTAGTCCCTCAGTGGACCTGTAGCTAAGACTAGGCTAGTTTGGTGGATTTAATGTCTTTGGATGTCCTTTATGTATATAGGACATCACTATTATGCTATAGATATGATATAATAATTTGGTATGCGATTGGTTATGCTATGGCTTTTATATATATCATGATGAGGTTTATATGATTTGCTATTATTACACAAGTATTGATCGATATCTATACACACATGTGGCTCGCAGTTTGGGTTTTAAAGTTAAAAAAAAAAAATAGTCATATTTTTTATTACTCGTATTTTAAAGAAGAATAAGTCAATTTCTTAAACAAAGGCGTAGCAACTAACAATTAACCGAAAATGCGACTCGAGCATATTAGGTTAAGAGTTATAGTGTTACAATAAAGGGTATATTTCCGTGCCTTAACATAATAAAGGGGATTTCATTCTTCACATAGCATATACATCATCCTCAAACTCATATATATAGGCATCACACTACTATATGCATTAGAATACATTTTCTGAATTTCATAATGCTTCAAATATACATATAATTCATGTATCACCTCTATTTTTACCAATGTATGCTCCAAGTACATTATAAATATTCATTCACAGTATAATTCTCATTCATTTCTCATAAATCACTCTTTAAAGTACATGGCATGCATTTATACACATCTTACTTAGAATCAAAAGTCATTATATCATCAATTCAAGGCATTATCACAATTCCAACACATTGGCAGATTTCACACTATTGTAGCACAAATTTATTTGAACATCAACCAACTAATTCAAAGCCAAAAATATTATCCATGACAACTTAATGTGTCCATAAGGTCCTGTAAAAATTTCAAAGCAAAAAAAGTTCTCTAGCTATGCTAACAAAATTCTTCAAATTTGGTAGTAAGAGGCCACCTAATCTCAACTCTAAGCTAGAATTCCATAATTTTTAACCATAGCAAATGACTGGTTCAATTCAAAATAAACATCATGTTGGAACCTTGAGATGTTTCCAAAACCCTTTAAAAATTTCAAGAAAAAAATCAATCATTTTCTATGGTAACAAAATTAGCAAAATTCACAGCTTCAAGTCCAGCAATTCAGGAAGCACAGGCATAGTTTCATTTCATGATTTTTTTTTAAGGTAGTTAGAGTCTTTATCATGCACCACAAAAATTCTTAGAGTTGCCTTGGAATGTTAGCTTCAACATATAATTTTTATAGCTGATAAAAATACCTACAAATATATAAGAAAAATTGTGACAATTCCCTACCTATGACAAAATCGAAATTCCAGCAAACTAGTCAATACTTCTTTTGACAAAAATGATTTTCTAACCTCATCCAAATACTCCACCAATTTAAACACATCAATACATATCTATCATCAACCTAACCAGAATTTCCAACCAAACCAATAAGAAAAATTAAAAACAAATTTTGAAAGAAAAGAGAACAAATAAAAGCCCTACTTTGCAAACTTTAAAGTTTTATAACTCCAAGGATGTTCCAAGTAGTTTCTCTTCATCTCAAGACCACCAAATCAGCCCCAAACCTTCCTTAGGCAGTGAGGTAATGAGGTATCAAGGTGAGGATTGATGAGAAATTAAGATTTCAATCGGTTAGATTTGTAGGTATTGATGTGTGGAACAAGTTTAGTGAATGAAGTTTACGATTTTAACAAGTCTGAGCTATGAGTTTTGAGCTTTGAATCAATATTTTCATGGTTTTTGTGAAATGAAAATGGAGATTCTGCATTCTCTCTTGCTGGCCGAGTTTTAGGAGAAGAATTATTGAAGTTAGGTGGCTTATATTTATCTTATACCAAGTTGAATTCATTATTTTAACATAAAATCTAATTTCTTTATAAAATGAAACTAATATGCATGGCTAGGATTTGATCTTGTTATTCTTGATTGAATCTTAGTAATTCATTTTATTTAAATGGATAAGCTTCTTCATTTTGCAGAGATTAAACAAATTTTTGATGTTAGAAATCGCACACCAAAATTTTACTGAACGGTAAAACACCGTACTCAGGTAATCAAACATTGCCTGAAAATTAATTTCAGGTATAAAATCTTCATTTCTAACTATTTCTAACCTTATCCCTATGTTTTTCTCAATTTCGGGCATCTCCAGGTTTTGGATATAGGGTTTCAACTGTCCCGACAAGCCCGTAGGGCCTGCAAGTCACTATTCACTTTTTTTTTTACACATCCCTTGGTTCGTCCTCATCATTACTAAATCTGTCTGATTTTTGAAATTATGAATAGTAAAGCTCAAATAAATTTTTAAATAATTTTTAGGGTGGTACATTACATGTAAAACCTAGGAATGAAGGCAGGGAGTGAGTGCCGGTGAAAGAAGGCACGTACAAGGAGCTGCTCCGGGATAAGGAACATGGGTTGTTAATCCATAAAGCAGCATGGGTTGTTACATGCTATGGATAAGGAACCAGCTAAAAAATAATCATTTGAGGTATTCGAAAATGATGTTACTAGCTCAATGTGAAGGCAACATGTCCAGTTTGTGGATGCTCTGGGATTTAAGCTATCGGCACTACCTGATTGTACAACACGTTGAGATTGTGCTGTCAATGTCACTTGTGGATTTTGGATTTAGGTCCTCATTCCTATGAATATTGTAATAAATGCAATTTTTTTTATATGGCCATAATCTACCATATGTTTAAAGTATTGTATTATGTTTTGTTAGTATGTTTTAACTATATCATGGATGCTAAAGGCACATTTGCCTTTCACTAAGTTGTATGACTCACCCCTCATGGTTTCCCTTTCTTTTGAGACACATGTGTGGATCCTAATACTGCTCCTTCATAAGCTTTATAGCTTTTCGCAGTTCTTTTCTTATGGTAAGCCCAATGCTTATTATTGGGCCTTTGTTAAGGAACCAACTGTTGGTCTTTGTGTGCTTTTCATGTTAATAGAGGCTCCATATTCCATAAGCAGGGTCCATCTATGTAATTTATTTTATTATTTTATGAATCTATTTGGACTTAATTATATGTAATCATTTTTTCTGTGTATGGGAGATTGTCGTTTGTATATATTTAAATATGTTAAATATTTTGAATTGTTTTGGATTTAGAAAGGATGTAACTTGATTCCAAAACTTATATTTTAAGATATATATTTACATAGTACTTTGGTTGTGATTAAGGTTGTTGCCATATATGTAAAGACTATCATGTTTTGTATTTTGGAAAAGGTTTAATAAATAAGGGAGACTCTATCATATTCTCCTCTTGAATTCAATTAGGGTTGCTAAGGAGTGTTTCACTCCCTAAGAATTAGTCATGGTCTTAAGGTGAGTCGTGACAATTTGAACATTTTTTAAATTAATTTTTGTATTCTTTATGATTATAAAATAATTTGACCATTTTAATTATTTTCAATTTCTAATTATAATAATTTATGTTAAATTATATAAATGTCCAGTAATAAAAAAGTAATATTAGTATCTAATAATAATAAAATTAATTAATTAAACAAAAAAGGTTATTTAAAATTATTTTTCAATAATTTAAATATTAATTTATTAAGTAAATATTTTAAATTATTTTCAATATAATTTTCATGGGTAAATATGGTTATTTTATTAATTAATTCCATAATAATACTAAGAGATGAATCTATAGATGTTATTTACAATGTGTGCTGATATTACTTTTCAGAAATATGAAAGCGTTAATAAATTGCCCAAATATTTATATTAATGATGTTTTGTTGGTATGTTACTAGCAAAGTCAAATATCCGTCGATAATTATTAATTATTATTGACGCGTGTCTCCTTGAAGGACTTGTTCCACTGATCTTTTTGTCAATAGTATTGAAAAATCTAATACCAAATTTGATAGTAAATCCATCAATAATCTGCAAGTTTCTTGTAGTATATATCTACAAAATCATAAAACATAGGGAAAACTACACCTAGTTCCCTTGAGTTACTTTAATATAACGTTTGGACCCTTCTCTTTTAAATTGACATTCGATTCCCTCAATTTATTTAAAAATATTACACTAACCTCCCTTATCCTTCTTTTAGATTTAATGAGTATTTTGCACTTAGACTCATTTGTATTTCTATTGAATAGCATTCTACACCTCTCCCTACCCATACCCAAAAACCACCGATCCTCCCCATCTCCTACCAATTCCCAAGCACAACAACGTAATGAAATCCTCACTACCACCCAAGGGGTAATGAAAACACACACAATGCAAGACACAACCTCCGCCACCACCAACACAAATAAATGTATTGTCCCCGCGCCGTCAAAACATAGCAAACGTGCATAGCGATCAATGTTCTCATAGACGCGGTGAGTGACTTTGTACACACCATTGGTTGATCAACTCAGTGCAAGAAGCAACAGTGGTAGGAGAAGCTGATTGGCAATTTTTAATTTTTTTTTATTTTTGCCTCTTAATTACATGGCAATATATGATTGGTGGATTGGGGAACGAGATATGGTTTGGGAACATAAGATTTCCGTTCTCTAATATATAGTCCCAAGTAGATTCTTTATGTACAACGACTAAAATGAGAGAAATTAAGTGAAAGAACATTTTCAGCCATGTAAGCCAAACATGAAAGGAGTACCCAATTAGTGTTCACATGCTTGGTCGAATATAGCTGCCAAAATGGACCATGTAATCTCTTATTCTAAAACCATATGCCTCTAATAATCTTCTCTACGTGTCCGTACTGAACCACAAACCAATATATATCACCCGAAAATATATCCAAACTTTAGCCAAGTTGAATATGATTGGTGATCCATGCCAACTGAAAAAAAGGTTCCACTTGAAACTCATTGGTTCCTCCCATGTGCTCCATTTGGGCTTGATGGGGAACATCAAGGGTCAACTCTCAATAATATGTATATATGTTGCCCACTGCACTTTTTGATTTTTCTGCATCTTAAATGCTCCAATATACGTAGAGAAAACTAGTCACTTCTTGTCGATCGGTTCTATCAATCATTTTTATATAATAATTACTGTATAATGACATAACTAAAACTTTGATCTTATAAAAAAAAATTTAAATATATTAATATTGTAAAAATTTTACTTTTTAATTTGTAAGACTTTTAAAATAGTTGGTGGTTAAGTCAAATATTTTTCTTGATATAAAATCTGTGTAAAATTTTTTACATTTACAATACATATAATTAAATTCTTATAAAAGGATAGTTAAAGTGAGATAATTTTAAACTCACTAAAATGGAAATAAGTTCAAAGTTTCAAATGAATCTTGTCAAGAAATTATATAGCCTTGTGCATCCCCAATTCAGTGAAATAAATATACTTAAATGAACTAAACTTTTACAAATACTTTGTGGTCTTACAAAAAAAAAATGTTATATTTCTTTTTTTTTTTGTTGACAAAATACACTTCGTGGTCCTCTAATTTATTTTTGTTTTTTATTTTAGTCCATTAATTAATTTTCTATTTTTTTTGTCCTCTCACTTATTTTTATTTTTCATTTCAGTCCCCCTAACTAATTTTCTATTCTTTTTTACCCCCAACTTAATTTTGGTTTTTTTACTTTGGTCCACTAATTAATTTTTAGATTTATTATATTTTTTAAAAATAAAATTGAACAAGACAGTTACCTTTTTTAATTGTAAAATATATCAAACTAGAAATTAAATAAAATATAAAAAATTAAATAAAATTAAATGAATAAAAGAAAATAACAAGAACCTAAATGACGTAAACCAAAGAAAAGTAAATTAAAAAGACATAATTATGGAGATATAAGACAAAGTAATTGAAAATATAAAATAAACAAAGTAACTTTACTTTTTATTTTTATAAAAATAAAATAAAAATTAAATAAAACAGAAAAGAAATAAAATTAAATAAAATAGAATCTCGTGGCCAGGGAAATAAAAAAGAACAAAAATAAGTTATACACGAATAAGTTAAAGGACCAAAAAAGAACAAATTATATAACCTTGTGCATCCCCAATTCAATGAAATAAATATACTTAAATGAACTAAACTTTTACAAATATTTTGTGGTCTTACAAAAAAATGTTATATTTCTTTTTTTGACAAAACACACTTCCTGATCCTCTAATTTGTTTTTGTTTTTCATTTTGGTCTATTAATTAATTTTCTATTCTTTTTCCTCTCACTTATTTTTTATTTTTCATTTCAGTCCCCCTAATTAATTTTCTATTCTTTTTTACCCCAACTTAATTTTGTTTTTAACTTTGGTCCACTAATTAATTTTTATTTTGTTATATTTTTAAAAATAAAATTGAACAAGACCTTTACCCTTTTTTAATTGTAAAATATATCAAACTAGAAATTAAATAAAATATTAAAAATAAACTAAAAATTAAATGAATATAAGAAAATAACAAGAACCTAAATGATGTAAACCAAAGAAAAGTAAATTAAAAAGACATAATTATGGAAATATAAGACAAAGTAATTGAAAATATAAAAATAAACAAAGTAACTTTACTTTTCATTTTTATAAAAATAAAATAAAAAATAAAATAAAACAGAAAAGAATTAAAATTAAATAAAATAGAATCTCGTGGCCAGGGAAAGGGTGTATGGAGGAAAGAGTCTCATTGCTAAAGGTTTATCTCTTTAGGAGAGCTTCCGCCTCGAAGAGATTAGTCACTGCTGTCAGTAATGGATATCCTACAAAAAGAAACCAATAAATAAGAATATGAAACACCATAAATTGAAACATAGAAAATAAAATAAATCCAAAAAGAACAATAAAATTAGTTAGAGGACCAAAATGAAAAACAAAAATAACTTAGGAGACCAAAAAGAATAAAAAATTAGTTTGGGGACTAAAATGAAAAATAAAAATAAGTTAAAGAACCAGAAGAACAAATTAAAAAATTAGTTAGAAGTCAAAATGAAAAACATAAATAATCTAGAGGACCCAAAAATGTATTTTTCCTTTTTTGTGGCAATTAAATACGTAATATGAACATATTAAAATCGAAATAATAATTACTTAATTTACTTGGGCTGCCCAAGATATTGAAAAAGTAAAATAACAAAAAATCTTGACAACTGAATCGTGGTCAATATAATGTAAATAATTCAGTTCCGAAACAAAAATGTAATGTAAATAATAGGATCAATTATATAGAGAAAGATTGATGCAGATTGCCACAAAATAAATTGATAAGAAACAAGATTAACAATATATAAAAAAATAGAAGAAACAAGACTAACAAACACTTAACATCAACCCATATTTCAAAATTCAAATGTTTCTTTTTCCAAATTGACTTAATCTTTTATTCTAGATAGAACCCCTAAACTGGTCATCTAAAGTTTTGTATAGATCAGGGGGAAAAAACAAAGAAATTCCTATCAATTTAAAATATTGAATAAATTGATCACTCTTAGAAAAGGGTATAAATTAATCTCTCAAAAATTATGAGGAAAAGGTCAAATTGATTCTAGTACAGGGGAAACTATTTGTTCTTTAGAGGGACTCATTTATTTGACGTAAAATTTAAGAAGAATCAATTTGAGAATTTTATTTTTATTCTATCCCTCTTTAGCGACACATGTGCTTCGTAATTAACTCTTCATTTTATGTAATTAGAATTGAACTAATTGTGAGAGATTTAGGTAGTATATAAACCACGAGGTGCGGCGTGGTGGCAACTCACCTTGTTCCTTAACCATGTGGTCAGGGGTTCGATTCCTGACTCATGGGAATGGAGCGCATCTCATGGCCAGCCATTTGCCCCTTCGGGGAGCTCGCGCAGCGAGGGGGATTAGTCACTGCTGCTGGCGGTGGATACCCTGATTTCTATTAAAAAAAAAAAAGATTTAAGTAGTATATATGCTTGAGATTATATGTTTAAATTTGATTGTATTTAAAATTTTAATGTACAAAATACTTCTTCATCTTTTAAATTTTAAATTCAAATTTATTTTTTATTTTCTTTTCAATTTTAACTATTTTCCTCATTCAATATTGTTTTTGTATTCTATTTAAATTACATATGTATATCTTTCTTGAAATTTTAAATTGTTTTTCGCTTTTTGTTTTCCCTTTTAACTTGTATCCTTCAAAACATTTTAAAATTTTATGTGAATTTTTAAAATATATTTAAAGCAAAGGAATAAAGAAGTTTTTTTATTTTTTGGCTGCATTTTCAGCAATCAGTGTTGAGAAGAGTATGCTCTGTATAGTAATTATAATTTACACATCTTGAGACATAAATTATTCATTAAGTGTTGATTACTTCTTTCAAAAGCATTGCAAAGAACAAATTATGAATTACTAGTAACATTATAATTACGATCATCCTAGGTTTAAGGCTAAGTAATCGACAAAATATAGTAATCTCTTGGGGCATGGACGTTGCGGGTAATGATCAACCTTCTCTTCTTTTATGCATGTAAAAACAATCTTTGTTTACACTCCATTACATTCAAAAGACAAAAAAAAAAAAAAGAAGTTAATTTGTAACCATCAATTTGGTCGTTATGCACGAATATTGTTTTTAAGAGGGGTAGGGGGAGATAGTTGGCAAAGTAATCGCAGAAGTTTGTTCAATATTTGGAAATATAATGTGATACCTGCTGCATTTACTCATATTCATTGCTGCTCCTATTAACTAGAGGTGATAACAAAATTGATAGCGACCATGGCAGTAACAAGGATACAAATCCTAAATGACGTAATTGGAACAATAAGCACGGCAGCACCGATGTTGATCCTAATATTATTTTGTTTGCTTTTGATTTATCTTTGTGACAGGCTAATTATAAGTCGGATTTCTTATATTTGGGTTTATCAAGAACTTCTATTGTTAATAATTGAATGATTACTATTTTTGTTAGATAACTGAATCCAACGATCAATAAATAAGTGGTTCATAATTGATCCAAATATAAGAGATTCATCACCCTTTCTGATGTTTTATTCTTAAGTTCCATTTTAGGCATTTATTTTTTTTTCTTTTAAAAAATAGGGACATCAAATCAAACATATAACTTCGACTTGAGTTAGGTTTAGTTTAATTGTGCACTATTTGAAGATGCCCTCTATTTTATGAAAACTATAAGTTTTTTCTTTTATACAAAAAATTAAATGATTTTGTTTTAAACCTTTTTTTTCATAATTGCAAAACAGCTGCCCTCCAAAACACCGATGGGGGTATGCAACATAAGAGATAGAAGATCACGAGATCATAGCTACTGCCCTTATAGTCACAAAACAGCAGTTCAGCAGCCACAATAAACATCGAATGTCCTGTACACCATTACAAAATCCCGTCTAACATAGTGATAGCTAACTCAAGCATCTTAATGGAACCAAAGTAATAGCTCCAGTTCCCCAAAACAGTAATCACCAGTAAAAAGCATCAGCAGGCAGATAAATTTTCACACCGAATTCTCATCAAATTAAATAATCAACAGTAATATTTGCATTATTAGACTCTTTTGTACTTAGTTGACTTTGAAAAGTCAAGTGAGGCTTGATTTGTTAATACTGTTATTATTTCAAAGTTTATGAGCTTTCTAGATTGTTTAAAAGTTGCTCTTAAAAAGTTGTAGTAGTACTATTTTATAAAATTGTGTAAAAAATTGCTTTCAACAATGAGAACCAACAATAGTAATCTTTGATAAAATCTATTATAAAATTACTGATAATAGATTTAAATATTAAAAAAACAATTTCTACAAATGAGAACCTCTTAATTAATGGAAGGTTAAATTAGTACTTTAAACTTTAGACAGCATAAGCAAGTTCTAAACAGCATTATGCGCTCTCAAGAGGACCCCTAACATTTTAAAACCAAAGGCCAAATCCTCTCTATTTTGTTTATCAAATTGAAAAAAATTGACTTATACATAAGTAAGAGTACTCTGTCAAAGAGTACTATCCAACAAAGACTCAAGAGCTTTAGCAAGATGGTTATGTGAGCTGACTTAAACTCTCTGAGGGCCTGTTTGGTATGCTTAATAGGATAATGACTTATAGTATAATTTTTTATTGTATAAGACTTGATAGTATAACACTGGATAAACTTTTAGTATTATATAATGTTTGGTGTACTACTATGTAAGATATTATATTTTATATTCTATAATGTTATAATTTATTTACAAATAATTATAATGTTATAAGTAAATATTAAATAAAATAAATAATAATAAAATAAGGAACTTTTACTTGTTATTTAAATATATTTTTCAAATATTATATTTGTGTAAATTTTTATTAATTAGAATTTAATTTACATTAAATGTTAGTATTTGTTTCAATATTTTATTTATTATTTATCAATTATAATTATTTTTATTTTTATTATCTATAACTAAATTGATTTCACATTTTTTTAATGGTCTTTATTTATTATAGAATAATTTTATTAAGAATTATTTTTATTTGTATAATTTCAACTTATTATTATTTATTTAAGAATTATTTTATTTTAATAAAGTATTGAAAAAAGATGATTTTATACGTTAATCAAACCTAATTTGACCTCCTCATGTTGAATTAAGTTATACAACATTATGATATATAAAAGAGTTATGATTGATAAGCTTATATAATATGTTAGTTGCATCACATACAACGGATACAAATATAACATATATTATTAGCTTATCTTATCATGCCTAATAATACAACATACCAAACACACCCTCCTAAAGTTTAAAAGTCTATTATAACTTTACCTTAAATAAGGGTTCTAATTTAAAAAAAAAACCTCTATTTAAGATTTATATTCATGATAGTCATCTATTTAATATTTATTTACTCTATTTTATTGCAACTTTATAGTATATTTATCAAATATTAATCTTTAGACTTTTCACGTTAAAACCAACTTTTAGGTTGTATTTAGATGAAATAATTTTAGAGGGTACTGTATTTCTTTAGAGGATTCCAAATGACTTGGTATGATATTATTTCTTTGGATGTTAACACAAGGAAGTTTCAAGTATTTTTATGAGATATTCTCAAAACTTGAAAAGAATGGATTTCAAATTCCCTCCCCATGGGAGATTTCTAAAATTCCCTAACTTCTTTGTCTCATATATATCTCTTACTATTGATTGACTGATTTGCTACCATTTGGCTTTGCCTGCCGATTGTTGATCACCTTTGTTGGCATCAGCCACCTGCTGATCACTGCCCCTAGCTCTCGCCACTTTAGGAATTGGTCTAGTAGCCGACGGTCCCCCTAGTTGTCGAGGACAGCCCTTAGCTTGCCACTAACTAGTCATCCTCCATCGCTGGTTGCTAGTTGCCACCTAACCGTCCTCGATTGCCGCTGGTCTCTAGTTGTAGTTTGCCTGTTGTTGATCATTGAATGGCCACCGCTCACTTTTCACCAGCCACCATTGGTTGTCGTTTGCCATTGTTGGCATCCTATTGCCCATTGCCGCTTTTCCGCTAATCATCCACCATCACTCGCCTGTCATTGCATATAATCCAGGTTCCTCACTATCAATTCTTACCCAAAGAGAAGGTGAAATTATGCAAACAAAGTATTTTGCAAATGGAGTCATATAATCACCTTATCCAAACAAAATAATTTTAAAAAGTAGAAAATTCAATTGAAGCAATTGCAATTTATTGCATTTTAAATTCCATGGAATTTAAGAATTCTTCATCTAAACACAACGTTAGAAACTTGAAAAGCTCAATAGTTCTATAAAATCCATTTCAATACTAAACCAAGCCTTAGAGGGCTATTTTAACCACTCTATTATGTTTAAGTCGCAACATATTTCATTGATATATATTTTGAAAGTTTTCATTTTTTGGAAGGATCCATTGTCACAAATTTGAATTTATAATAGTTTGAGAGAACCACCATTTTAGCCCCTAAAAAAAATCATATCACTAGCAAAATAGCTCCTAAAAGAAACTATATTCACCCATGATCCTCTAAAGATCCATCCCATTTGACAAACATCCAAACATCAATCAGTCTCTGTTTCCTTTAACGAAAGTAATTCTTTTAAGGGTTAAATTGTCTAAGATATCTTCTTTTGGGAGCTAAAGTTTATCTTTTTACAATGTTAACTAAGCATAAAATGAGCTATTTTTTCAAAGATATGATATTTTGAGTCTAAAATAATGGTTCTATAGTGCGAACTTTCATAAAACAAAAAATATAATGAGTTTTGTTAACAAAAATGGAAGTATGTTAACCTTTGGGTGAATTTGTCAAACAAGGTGAATCTCTTAAGCGCTATTAGGAAATGTAGTTTCTTTTGATGGTTATTTTGTTAGTGACATAGTCTTTTGAGGCCAAAATAGTAGTTGTCCTATAAAAATCATTTAAAGTTTCAATCTACTTCAATCACTAAGCCTATGTACATCAGTAATTTAAAGTGGGTTATTAGAGATATAATTTAAGTCTTGAACCAAAAATTAATAAAATGCATTATTGATTTGGCACTAGCAAGTCTACCATGTCATATAAGTGATAGAGTGAAAAAGAGTATCGTTCCACAAGGACTATGTAACCAATTACCAGTTCACAAATCCAAATACTTTCTAGAGTAACAAACACAAGATTTCAAGAATTCAAATTATAAATAAAAATAAAACTACGCTAATCTGATTCTAAGGAAATCAAGGAATCAATAAACAATAAGAGAATTCAAAGAAAATTAAGATGCTAAAGATCTTATTTCACCAAGTTGTTCCTATGTTAAATTCCTAACCTAATGATGTTCAATCAAGTCAGTGATGGAGGATTTCCTAATTTAATTAATACCCAATTCTTTGACATACCAACCCTCTTGGAAAACTAAAGTTCACTTAATTCCTTAACATAAATCCTAGATCCAGAGGCATTATTGTGTTCCCTAAAATCCTAATCATAAGTCCTACACAATTATTGATCTTTTCCCCCAAGCAATTAACAATTATAGTTTCTGCCCTCGATCTAAGTTATGAACCAATTTTCCAATTGCCTACATAACTCACAACGTCAATTCATGGATGATGAAGCTATGAAAACATTAAGAACAAAGATAGAAACTCAATTGAAAGAAGGAACATGAATTAGATTAAAAGGAATTCAACAACACATAATCCCAACATAGGTTACATTATCACCCTTGTTGTGAAAGAGTTTAGCCACTAAACATTGTCACAACATCTACATTCAAAGAGATAATGAACATTAATAATATCAAATCACAAGATCAAGGAGAAGAAGAACAACATGTGTAGCATAAGCCTTTGCCTCTTGAGGTTGTCTCCAAACCCTAGTAGAGCTCCCCTAAATATCCACTTGCCACAATTGATTCCAAGTGTAAAAGATATCATATGCCACTGGTGAGTGAATTTTGTTCACTTATTTTGTTTTCTTTTTTATGCTTATTTGTAGCCTTAATCTTGCAAATATATGCTTTTATTTTTTTATTTGTGTTTTCTAGGAAAATAAAGCTAAAGATGAGTTTTGATCCAAATTGGATGATTCCAGAGCCAAAAGTGAAGCCTAAGGTGTTAACTTCCTAACAGTTTTCATTGCTGTTAGAGAATTATAACTACCAATTTGTACTAAATGAATGTGGAAACTATCTCTTAAAGAAAATGTGAACTTTGTAGCTAGTTTAATAGGGAGTTATACTTGGACCAATGGCAATTTTGAAGGTTGAATGTTACATTCTCAAAAGTAGGCAGTAATATAACAAATTGGGCAGCTTATCATCACCCTTCTACTTTTTTTTGAGAAAAAATTTATGTAACGAAAAGAGAGGGAGGAACTATCCACTTGTTCCTAGAAACCTTCAGCATAGAATTAGAGTTTAAGGATTGACAGTTTCGTGAAGCTTACTTTCATCTATTCATTATACCTATTCTCATTTCTTTAGCTCTGTCAATGCTGATTCCAATTTGTGTTATGATTTTCTTAAATATATTAGGCTGAGTTTTATCTATGGTTATGGGTGAAATTTGAACCCTAAATTATCATGTAATTAATTTGATTTCAGACCCTAGTTTCCAAAAATAGTTTACCATATTCTCCAGCAAATTTCATGTTTATGGCTACATTGTGATTTGTTTAGGTTGGCCACTTTTATATTTCATATTATAGCTGATTGCTAGATTTCAAATTGTGATGTTCATTAATCCTTATTCGTAGGTGGTAACTTGTGTATAATCATAATGGTCAAGTTTTGATTGCATTCAAGGGAGAAGACACATTGGGGCCTAATTCGGTATCCATCATGGATTTGCTCTTTCCCCTTCTCAAGGGGAAGATGCATTTTCCCCTTGATAGTAGGGAAGAGCAAATCCGTGAGGGATGCTCGATTAGGCCCCAAAGCAGATAATATCTTCATCCGATATTGATGTGCTAGCTAGTAAGGATGCTGGGTCCCTACTAGGAGGGGTGGAACTAGTCCTACATTTGTTGGGCAGGGGAACGAAGCTTGCTTTATAAGGGTGTAGATACCTCCACCATATGCATATGTATTTTCCTCTTTAGAGAGGGGGAAGAGTAAATCTATGAGGGGCACCGAGTTAGGCCCCAAAGTAGACAATATCTGCATGTTGGTGTTACTGTCACACTAGGGATGGCAATACGTAGTGCACCCAAATGTGACATATGTTATAGATGGTATCAAAGCTGGTCTCGAGATTGATGTACCAGCCATCAAGGATGCTGGGCCCCACATCGGTTGAGGAGGGGAATAGACCTTGCTTTATAAGGGTATAGATAACTCCCTTATATGCAGACGTGTTTTCACTTTTAGAGAGGGGAAAAACAAATTTGTGAGGGATGCCTAGTTAGGCCCCAAAGCAGACAATGCCTGCATGTTGGGTTTTATTGTTACATTGGTGACAATGATACGTAGTACACCCAAATGTCACAGATGTTATAGGTGGTATCAGAGCTGGGCCCGGATCGATGTGCCAACTAGCATAGATGCTGGACCCCTACTATGAGGGGTGGAACTAATCCCACATCAGTTAGGGAGGGGAACAGAGCTTGCTTTATAGGGGTGTAGATAACTCCCTTATATGCAGATGCATTTTCCTTTTTAGAGATAAAAAAGACCAAATTCGTGAAGGGCGCCTAGTTAACCCCCAAACCAAACAATGCTTGCATGTTGCGTGTTATTGTCACATTGGTGACGGTGATACGTAGTGTGCCCAGATGTCACAGATTTTATAGATGGTATCAGAGCTAGTCCCGAGATTGATGTGCTAGCCAATAGGGATGCTGGAACCATACTTTGAGGGGTGGAACTATTCCTACATCGGTTGGGAAGGGGAATGAAGCTTGCCTTATAATGGTGTGGATACCCCTCCCCCGCCCCGCCCCGCCCCACTCCCGTGCGTGCAAACATGTTTTCCCCTTTAGAGAGAAAAAAGAGCAAATTCGTGAGGGGCTCCCAGTTACACTCCAAAGTGGACAATATCTGCATGCCAGGTGTTACTGTCACACTAAGGATGGCGATACGTAGTGCGCCTAAATGTGACAGATGTTACAGATGGAATCAGAGCTAGTCTAGGGATTGATGTACCAGCCAGCGAAGATGTTGGGCCCCACTAGAAAGGGTGGAACTAGTCTTATATCGATTAGGGAGAGGGACAAAACATGTCTTATAAGGGTATGGATATCTCGTCAATACAAATGCGTTTTCCCTTTTAGAGAAAAAGGAAGAGCAAATTTATGAGGGGTGCCTAGCTAGGCCCCAAAGTGGATAATATTTACATACCGGGTGTTAAATTCACACTGGGGATGGCTGTACATAGCGTGCCCAGATGTGACATATGTTACAGATATTATCAGAGTCAGTCTCGGGATCGATGTGTCAGCCAGTGAGGATGCTGGGTCCCCACTAGGAGGGGTGGAACTAGTCCCACATTGGTTGGGGAGGGGAATGAAGCATGCCTTATAAGGGTATGGTACCTTCCCTATGCAGACACATTTTCCCTTTTAGAGAGGGGAAAGAGCAAATTCGTAAGGGAGGCATAATTAGCCCCCAAGAGGACAATATCTGCACACCGAGTGTTACTATCACACTAGCAATGGTGATATGTAGCACGCCCAGATGTGACAGATGTTACAATAGTGTTGCAAAAGATTGGCTCTATTACTTGCCTCTAGGTTCAATTGGGCCTTGGGTTGAATTGAAGATGATTTTTCTTGAATGATAGTTCCTTACATCAAAGGCAACAAACATAAGGAAGCAAATTTGTGGCATTAGAAAGAACCATGGGCAGAGCTTGTATGAATATTAGGAGAGATTTAAATGCCTTTGTGCTAGTTGTCCATATCATCAAGTTAGTGAGCATATCTTCATTCAATACTTTTATGAAGTACTCACACCAATGGATAGGAGCATGATTTATGTAGCTAGTGGTTGAACGTTGATGAATAAGACTCCTCATGATGCAAGAGATTTGATTATCAACATGGCAACAATACTCAACAATTTGGCACTCAACAAGATACAAGGAGGGTCAATGAAGTGTCAACATCTCCTTTTGGAATAACAAATTTCTACCAACACTCAATAGAATTCCAATTTAGCATCTATAATGCAACAATTCATGGTAGGAAATGTGCAACAAGTGAAGGCTTGTGGGAAATTCAAAATTCAAATTTCAAATCTTGAGTTAAACCCAGTTTTATAACTGATATATAATCTCTTCTGCCTGATTGGTCAACTATGCTAGCTTCTAGAAGGAGGAGTTCAAAAAGCACGATCATAAAGTAAAAAGAAATAGGGACATTAGAAACTTCTACAATATAACGACTTCTGCAATCGATGTGACAAGTTTGTCAGCCTACATCTTTAGATTAACGTTCCAAGATACAATAGATGATCTACACGAGTCACTTGAAGATCTAATTAAGGGCAACAGTCATGAAGAAGGATCGGTATAAATGGAGATGCTATGCTTGATTGTCGATGAGATAGTTGAAGACATATGAGTGAAAACTCTAGAAAATATCTCCACACTTCTTGTGATGCTCATCATAATATGTGATCAATTTCATTGAAATGTAAAATCTTCTTCTATATATGTTTTGTAATGATTTGTATAATCTGCTTAGGACAAGATGTTAGAAAGAATTCGCTCATGTTTCCCAAGTCTATTTTATTGAATATTTGTAAGGAAACATATGTGTAGGTTAGTTTGAGTGGCAACCCAAACACAAAACCTTTCTAACCTTGATCCAGTAGTGATCAAAGTAAGATATAGCTTGAAGAGGCTAAAGGTAAAACTACTTGCAACTTGATGACAGAGGCGTTCTACTCATCGTGGTTCAACTTGAAAAGGCTGTGAGAGAACTACTCGCAACGTGATGATGGAGGCATTGTAGTCATCATGGTTCAAGTTGGAGAGGTTAGTTCAAGACTACTCGATTCAACTTGGAGAGGCTAGTTCAAGACTACTTAGGTCAACTTGGAGAGGCTTGTACAGAACTACTAGGTTTGTGATGGTAGGGGTTGTCTATTATTCACTGTGAAAGCTTAGGAAAGCTAATGTAAAGACTATACAGTTTACTTTATCATGTTGAGAAAGTTGTGGTTAGTGGAATCTCAACATGTATTGAGTACTAGATGTAGGCAGGTTGGCCAAACTAGTATAAAAATATTTGTGTCATTTTTTCTTCTCCCTGATTTCTTACTTTATGCTATGTGTTTTAATTAATAACCATTGTAACACTGTTAAAGTTCCATCATTAATTAACACACTTCAAAGATCTACTTTCTGAAACAACTAACCATTGTTCCACTGCACTTCAAGATCAATGCTTGATAGTATTTTTTGTTAAATGTTTCTAATTTGAAGAAAGAATAAAGGCATGACTCAACCCCCCTTCTTGTACACTCTTTTACCTACAAGTGGTATTAGAACCAGGCCTCTAAGGGGTTGAGTAATCCAATGATTGCAGAGGATAAAGATTGAAGGGAAAAAATGAAGCAGAAGATCACTCTGTTAACTAACCATCTTTTCTCTGATGATACTCCTAGATCTGATTATACTCTCTCAAAAAATTTAAGGAATCTCAAAGGAGAAAATCTTTGGCTCTAAAATTCATCACATAAAAAATAGCAAAAAGCTAAGGCAATAGATATTGCTGATACTTTTGGTGAAGAAGAATAAGATTGAAATTGGAGATGGGATCTCCTTGCTCATGGCGAAAATGTAAAAAGCCTGATGAGGCTAAGCCAAGAATGGTCAAAGCATTCCATCTCAAGAGGAAGACAAGGAGCAAAGAAAATCCTAAAAAGAGCAACTCTGAAGATGAAGGGAATGGGTCAGTCAGTCAAGATAAGGTTGAACGTGCAAGATTTCTATATTTCATGATAAGAATGCAATTTTACAGAAGAATACAAGATAAAAATACTCAAAACTCATTCCTTTATTTTCCTTGAAATCATATGATGAGCTACAATATAATATGCATACTTCCTCTTCAAAACACCTCAGATAGAATAAGCCTAAGTTTGATAAAGAAACTCATAAAGAAAATATATATATTATGTTTTCAAACTCTAGGCCTTACAAACTAAAGTCTCAGAATTTAAATTAGAAACATCTCATCAAGTTATTTCTGAATTTGAGAACTCTTTATGGCTTCTAAAAATCCAAACTGGACAAATGGAAAAAGGTCCTAAAATCTTAAACTTATGGTTGAAAATCAAAGGCCATTATTTTAGAAAATAAGTTTGAGGAAATGAAGAGGAAATAAGAAGTAAAAAGAAATACAACCTTATCTAAAAATCATTATCATAGTCTCTTTTGCTATCCATCACAAGAAGTAAAACTTATCTGACAAATGATTCTCAAACAAGAAATCTACTAGGAAAGATGGGAAACTCCTCCCTGAACAACTAGCCAAGGTGGACTCAAGAAAGTTGAGTACCAGAATCAAAGTTCTTTTATTACAGGACATCTGAACATTACAACTATAAAAGGTTCCTTGGAGCTTAAAAGACAGTAACTATCTCAAACATATTCTCTAGCCTAGAAAGAAAGTCAAGAGCAGGAGACTCAAGATCTCAAAATGGTTTAAACTCATTGATGAAAAGTAATCAAGAAAAACCTTGCGAGCTATCTGTAATACCCGGTGTACACATGTCAGTAAACAAGTTCTGTACGACCTCAAGGTCCCTTGGACCTACCCATGTTGCTGGGTCTGGGATTTTGCTAAGTTTAAGAGACTACACCTCCTTGGAGGGCTATATGATAGAACCATATTTTTGAGATCAAAAGTCTCGATAATTAATTTCCAAAGGAAAACAAGTTAAAGAGTAATTTTTAATGAATTTTAGGAAACCTCTAGATGTTTCGATTTTAGGCCACAAGTTTAAAAAAATCATAAGAATTCCCAAATTTGAACCAGAACTCAAAATTTGGATTTTGATTTGTTAGGGTTTTTATTTATTTTTTATATTTTATTTGAATACAAGTGGGGGGTATTTCCTTATTTACAATAATGTTGTTGGTGCTGTTGTAACACCCTAATTTTTAACCCAACTTTCTAGAATACATTAGGTTAAATATTAGGTTATTACCTTTTAGTCTCATTATTTTAATAAAATACTTAGTGGAAATTACAGGTGAATTTTTTTTTTTGAAAACATAAATCATAGTGAGAGCCGCGAACTCAACCAGTCGAACGACAGAAATATACAGCACGCATAACAATCATTAGAAATATGAAGTAAAGCATATAACCAAAGAACAACAATCATGATAACAAAGGGAACATTTCATTAATAACTTAATTAGAGTACATAAGTAGTCATACCCTCATGGAGACGGGCAGAGCTTGTAATACAGCGGAAATAAAATATAACAAAAACAAGAAAATACAAGGCACATGGTACGACAAGAAGATAAATCCAAAATGCTACCCTCCTACTGATCTATGAGTACAAACTACAACCCTCCCAAAAGGTACTGCCGAAGGGAAGATCCCCATAAAAGCTCGGGTACTCGCAAAGCTCTCCATCGGAGTCTAGTGACGACGGGGGTCCTCGGATAATGGAGGCAAGTAACCGGGGAACCGCTCTATCTCCTCCTGAGTGGGCCAGTGGAGTGTGAAGGGAACTCGTGGCGGCTGAATGTGAGCTCCTCGATGTGGGCGCATCTCGGCTCTCCTCGCTCCCTTCGCACTGGAACTGGGGAAAGGGAGCAGAGCCCTCCGAAAGGACATGCATCGGCGAATCCTCGGATGGATCAGTCTCGGACCTCCTCGAACGAGGCACGTACTCCGGGTAGTCACGGACAACTGAGGCAGAGGTGCGGGCGTGACGTAGCTACTCATCACGTGGGCGAGTATGCTCGAAGATCATGTCGTCACCACCAAAAGGTGCAGTAGGAGTGAACTGGTAGCTAGAAATCGGATAAGCGAAGGGTCGTCCCATGTACACAAAAACACAGACGGCACAACGACCCTCAAAATGATACGAACGGTGGTCCGGGTCGTAGTGCACCTCCCAAACTAGCATGTCAATGAAAACCACAAACGTCGCCATCGGTCTCTGAAGATGTGACGGAAGAAAGAAGAGAGAGGAGTGAGAATTCTTGCTAAAGAATCTCAGTAGGAGTCTCCTATCCTAGGGTTACATCGTTCACATTCTCAGGAACCTTGGGTTTAATTATAAAACAGTGATCGTGCATATAAGATTCAATTTAGTGTTTTCCAAAACTAATTATCCAAGGTCCATTCCTTTTAGCATGCATCTTCATGTTAGGAATGCAACATGTTATATCATGGGTGCATGTCAATCCTCGAGCATATACAACAACACATCAAAGCATATAAACATAAACTGTGGCATAAGGGCATATAACTTTCAAGTAGATCATTCCTCAAATTTGTGACATCAATCATGGTACTTTAGCATAATAAGGCCACCCTAAAATAACTAGGTTATGAGCTCATACCTCAACTAGTCATCACTAGCTCTTGCTTATTATCTGAATAAGCGAAACATAATAAATAATCCCAACTATGCAAGTACGGGTAGGGGGCAGGGATCACCTCTCTTAGGATATACCCTCTTTGAAACGCTTTGCGGGCATTAAGCCACAGCAATTTCTCCACTTTGGTAGGTTGCATCTACTCATACCCTCACGGATTTGTCTCTCCTGGGGGTGCTCGGCCGAACCAATGTCACCCAGGAAAGCGCGTCTCAGTGCTTTGTCACATAAAAATCTCATGGGGGTGCTCGGCCGAACCAGTGTCACCCAGGGTTTTCTACTCATGTGGTACTTTAAAACATTTCTTTAACCCTTTAAGGTTTGACGGAAATTCGGCAGCATAACAGCTGTTAAACCGAATTTCCTCCAAACTGCCACAAGCTAATTCACACAACATGTTCTCATGAAATCTCATGCTATGATAAACTCATATCTAAACTAATCCATTCCTCATGCATAATAAACATCTCAACATATCATTGCAAAAATTAAGCATCATAGCATTAACACATTTCTTACTGTCTTATGCATTGACCGTTAAGGTCCTTAACTCACATTCTAAGTTATGAATCATCAAAGCCTAGTCTCCTGGGTACCTATAAGGTTATAACTATTTATTTCTCACCTCACACTATGGTCAAGAGCATCTTTAAACCTCAAGGATGCAGAATTCATAATCCTAACTTTACGGGTACCTAGGAGTCACAACAATGACCCTTTCTAAGTCCAGTTTATTCCTAAGGCATCATGACTAAGTCCTAAACCAATTATGAGTCATTCCTACACATTTAGACTAATTTCAAACCATGATTAGAATTACTAAACCTTGCTGGACAGAATCCAGAAAATTCTATCATTAAAGGATCTAGAACTCTCAAATCAATTCTTTTCTTGTTACTAACTTCTCTTATCTTTCCCACATGAGTTTTAACATTAATTATACTCAAACATAAATATAATATCATCATTAACATAGCACATACAGTGGCCAAACATAGCAAGGCAGAACCGAAACATTTATCTCCATATAAGGCATCAAACTCAATTTCTAAAGCACATAAAATACTAGTTTCTCTTGAAACCTTTTTCAAACTTTCAAAACTCATTTATAAACAATTTTAACATCTAAAAACATAAAAATATTAAGAGGGCAGTAGCTAAATCAACTTTGTCTCAAGAGGTCCTAAATTCATAAAACTTGGTTCTATATATTCCTTTAACTCATATAAGCTTAGAAAAATTATGAAACATAGTTTTCAATACTTCTAAACAAATAAGCTCTTAAGGGCCGAAATCTCAAGCTAGAGGAATAAACATTTTCAAACCTTTATTTGAGACAACAATGGGCAAGTCTTTGAGCTCTAGGTTTATTTAAGTGATGACATAAAGTAAACATGCTTATGCACTTGTTTTATCTTTCATTGGAAAGTAAAGTGAGAGCTTAAAATAAATATGAGATGCAATATATTATTATCTCTGATATTTAAGTGAGGACTTGAAATATAAACATGATAATGCATAGCTTGAAATAAAAATATGATAATGCAAGTTCCTTTATTATCTTAGTACTTAGTGAGGAGAAGAAAAATAAATATGATGTGCAAAGCATAAAAGTAAACATGAATGCAAGGTTCATTTTATGATAGTCTAGAGCTCTTACAAGACTTTAGCAAATAGCAACCCAACACTTATCTCATCACAAGTGCTCAAAATAAATAAACTTTCAAAGAGCACAAAACCTCAAAGGAAAGGAAACCAAAACCAAAATATTTAGAGGAAAGGAAGCAAGGAAACCGAAATGAAAAACAAGTAAAAGTAAAGGTGTTCTTGAGCTAAAATCATTTTGGGTTAGTAAATCAAGATGAAGCTTAGAGAAAATAAAAACTCAAGCTCTAGAGGTTCCTTTGAGATGAACACATAGTCATCATCTAGGAGCTCTCATCATTGAGCTATCATGTGCTCCTCAAGGCCAAGAGGCCGAATACTCAAAGAAAAAGGAAACAAGAAAGTTCCAAAAAGAAAAACCAAGAGAAAACTAGAAAGAACTCATTTTCATGAAAACAAAGTTTAGAAACCACTCCTACCTAGAGTGAAGTTAAAAGCTTTGATCTTTGAAAAGCAAAACAAGATGAAGAACTTCTCCTTGGGGCAAGATGGCTTCGGCCTTGGAGAGGGAGAAGGAAAGGAGATGTGTTTCAAGTGAGGTTGTGTTTGAGGTGAGGTGTTTAAGAGGTTAGGAGGTGATTCAAGGTTTTGGGGTGGTGTTTGAAGGTTAAGAGATAATGATAAGATGAAGAGATGATGATAAGATGAAGAGAGGATGAAGATGAAGATGAAGAACAAGAGAGAACTTTCTTGAAACTTAGAGAGAAAAAGAGAGAACTTTGAGAAAGCTAAGAAATCTAAAAGTATGCAAATGAGCTAAAGTATTTCCATGTGTTTCTAGGCAAGGTATTTATAATGAAGTCTCATTGAGGGGGAGAAGGAGCCGTGTGGTTTTGGAGGCAAGGAAGAGAAAAATATCTCTTTTAAGGTGTCATACAAGCATGGTTTGAGGTATGGAGTGTATGATACAAAGCATGGCTTCAAGCATGGGTTTTTGAGTGAGCTTTTCTTTTAATTTTGAATGAATTAAGCCTTCTAGAAACTAGACATGGCTGGAAGTTTTTCAGCCACAAGTAAATGAGGGAATTGGTTTATTTCAATTAGTTATTCATTTGGAAAATCAAGCTTGATTGAAAGTATGACAAGGTATGGTGATTTGAGGTGATTTTCCATCAAATTTGAAATGAAATAATTCATTAAAATGGGGGAGAGGGCTAGCGGTTTCAGACCAGAAAAATGGGGAAGGAAAAAGTCTTCTAGATGTTGTCCTTGGAAGCATAGATGAAAGCATGGTTTGTATGACTCAAAGTATGGTTCATGTAAGGTCAAAGCATGGTTCTTTGTGTGTGAAAAATTTGCACATGTGATGCATATGGAGGGGGAAAGCTTCGGCCAGACCAGGGGCATGAGAGAGGAAGAAAAATCTCTCATGTAATTGGGTGTTAATGATAGGATTAAGTGTAGGTTAGCTTAGGTACAAGGTTAGGAATAATTAAGCTTAAGTTTAGGTAACTAAGAATGAGGTTTAAGGATTTTTATGACAAGATTATGAGTGCTCATACATCATTAGGAGATTTAAATTCATTTTTATGAGTAAACAATTGGAAACACAATTCCATGATTTAAGGAATTGGAAAGAGAAAACACTATTTAAGATTCCATGACAAGGAATCTTGAATTTAAAATAGGATTTCAAGTTATAATTAAGCACTTTTAGGTTCTAATAAACTTTAATAAATTATTTTGACTCAAGATTAATTATGGAAATCAATTAACCTTCGATTAGAGCCTAATATTGTTTAAGTTTGCTTAATCACGCGATTAAGCGTAAAAACATGAAACTAGGGGCAAAATCATAATTTTGCACTAATTTCGCCCGGGACCTCCGGGACCAAAATTGAGGTCACAGAATACATAAAAACGCCTTTTAAAACCATCTGGAGAAGTTTCAGGTTCATCCGGCACTTGCAAACGGGTAAAACACTGTAGGGGCATTTTGGTTATTTTGACCCGAAAACTCAAAAAACGAGATTTTCAATCCCGGAAAGGTACACAAGTCATCTAATCCCCTTCCAACATTGAGTTTGCCCTTCGAGTACTGCCAGACTGGCTTTCCTCGAATTTTGGGCCGAAAATGACCTCAGGGGCATTTTGGTCATTTTCACTCTAACAGAAAATCGGGGCGTTACAGTTGTTGCTACACAATTCTCCAGAATAGTCTTGCTGCAGCGAGTTATGTTCGCCGTAGCACATTATTGTTTCTCCAGGTTTGTTACAGTGAGTGTTACTCTCTACAATGAGCGTGTCTGAAGTTAACACAATGCAAAATGACACAGTTTTGATAAATGAGCTACCCACCCTTTATAAAACCCTTCCCCCAAACGCTCATTTTCTCTTTTTCTCTCATCCCACTCCAATCTTCATCATCCAAGCTTCAAAGATATGTGATGTTGTTAGATTTTGTTCCTATTCTCTTTATTCTTTCATGATCTTGAGTTGGGTTTTGTTATTTCTCTCATTATTGTCAAGTGGGGGTGTTCCCCTAATGTTGTTAAAGTTTTGTTAGAGTAATCTAAAGATAACTATAGAGAATTCGTGAGTTTACTAGTTGAAATGGTAGACATTGGTGCCATCCCTCCTCCCTGGAGCATTACCGAAGTGATTCCTTCTTGTTCTCCCTTTCCAAGTGAGTTGGTTCAATCCTTTGACCTTTATTTTTGGTCATTAGAGTTATTTTCCGCATATTGTGGCATAACCTATAATGTTATAACATATCTCAAAGAGATTTTAGATAGATGCTAATTATGTCAAGTTTATGAAATCATGGTTTTTGATATCATGAAATGTATAATTTAAAGCTACTGTAGGAAGGATTAGAGATTGGTGATGAGATTGTGGTTTTCAAAGAGTATGAACCTATATTTTCATAAACTCATGGCGACCATTGTTAAAAAAAAATGATTTTCTTTATAAGTAGCCAAAGTAGGCTTATGATTATATATGTTAGAGATATTGTGACTTTCGTTATGATTTTAAGAGTAGGATAATTATATGATAGAGTATAAATCAGATAAGAGCCTAGCCCATAGTATTTAGAGAAAATAAATATATAGAGTACGCATGATTTAGTCTTTGAATAAATATGCTACTCCGCTTCAAAGTTATTATGTTTATGATTTCGAATTCCAATGTTTTGAGCTACGATTTTAGATTTATCATGTATATAAAGATTTATATTAGCTTGAGACTTAAATTGAGAACTTCAGTTTTATGGTACCAAGAGGTATGGAATTCAGTATGATTCATAGCAACTGTCAGATATATATTCTATAGGCTTGAAATTAGTTTTATCCTTTGGGCACGATTTTCACAGTCACAGTTATGCTAAAGTCTAATTGTTAGATTTGTATGAATTCAGAACTCTTAGAGTACTAAGAATTTAGGGGCTCACATTCACGAGGGACGGAGCACCCACTCTTTAGTTATGAAATTTTAGTATTGTTGATTTTATTTATTTCATTTGAGTTATGTATGATGAGATTTATTATAATGGCCATGGAGGCAATAGTGTTAAACAGCCATGGAGGTAATAGTGTTAAACGACCATGGAGGCAATAGTATTAAATAGCCATGGAGGCAATAGTGTTAAACAACCATGGAGGCAATAGCATTAAATGGCCATGAAGAAAATAGTATTAAATGGCCACGGAGGTAGTAGAAATAAACAGTCATGGAAGCAAACCCCTTATTAACGATCATGGAGGTAGAGCTTCTAGAGAACATAGAAAATCGGGACCTAGTGAGGTGCCCATAGAGAATAGAGATATTTACAAAAAGTTATTATTATTATTATTATTATGCGTGTTTATCAAGTTCATAGTATCACTGACGGTGACTCAGAGGAGTTTAGAGCTTTGTTTTGTATTTTTATATATGGGATTAGTTGAAATAGTTTTAGAATTTGTTTTATTATTAGTATTATTACTATTTTTATGCATCTTGGTTGTTTTCCTATGAAAGGGGTTACAGGTGAGAATTCACTCACTGAGTTTTAGATGAAATTCACCCCTCTCCCTTTTTCTATTACAAATACTTTAGCTACTATAGATCCCTCTTAGCCGCCTCCCCCCCAGTGGTAGAAGTTTCCAATTGGTGAGCTTCACTATAGAGTGAAGTACCTTTTGCTTTTTGGGTTAGAGATAGAGTGCTCTAGTTTATATTGCGAGTAGGGTCCCTAACCATAGAGATAGATTTGCATTGATTTATCATGATTATTTTGTATTTACATGATTATAGCCTTCATGGATATTTTGTATAGAAAGCAACTCATATATTTTGTATTACAGAGGTAGATTTAGAGTTTAATTATAATGTTATTGATGATGAGATTGATTTCAAAAGAGTTAAAGATTTATTAGAGATGAAATGATGTTTTATAAATGGATTTATTGTTATTATATGCATATATAGAGGACTCAGAGGTCACAAGGCTTACGTAGGGATGAGATTTCTCACGTGCTAGTTACGTTCCCAAATCGGGTCGTGACACTGTCATTAAGGACTGGAAAAAAATCTTAAGAAAATGAGTCTAAAGAAAACTTCTGATAGCAAATAGATGGAAGATAAACCTTTAGAAAGAAAAATCCAGAACTCAGATACTTTAGAAAGTATACTAACAACTCCAATGAAAGTCTTAGAAACATATCTAAGCAAAAAGAAAAGCAATCTGAAAGTTCTAGGAAACATGTCATTCCCAAGACATATGTCAAACTGTGCTTCCATCTGCACCATTGTGCCCGAATATGTTGAAAAAGCCTTGAGTAATCAAAGTTAGGTGGTAATTTCTAAGCCTTGAGTAATTAAATTGCTAGTTAATTAAGTATCAACACCAATGGCTCCCATGGTTTCTGGCATTTGCACCTCTACTGAGCACTACACAGATATGTGCTCTACACTACATGATGAGTCATTAGCAGAAGTTTCAAAAACTAACTCCTTTCCAAGCCAACCTCAATTAAAGAAAAATCCAACATGCCAATTCCCATTCGAGAATACATATAATCCAAGATAGAGGAATCACCCCAATCTTAAGTAGGAAAATAACTCTCAACAGCAAGGCCAATCATCACAGCAAAAATATCAGGCCCTTTACCAAATGCAAGAAGCCATTCCTGTATCATCTAGCTCAGATCCCACAGTGACTGAGATAATGAAAATGATGATGAAGCAAATATAAGAGATAAGGAAGGAAAATGCCCAATTGAGAGAAGAAGTGACCTAATTGAAAAATAATTAGAGTCAACAAATCATGGCCTCCTAATTTCCCTCTCAAAACTATTCCAAATCCAAAGGGAAATGTAAGTGCAATTACCCTAAGATATGGTATGGAAATTCCAGAGGTAAAAGGGGCTGAAGGACATGAAGAATAGAAGAAGAAGGACCCAAGGAGGATGTTGTTGACTGCTGTAGTGCTTAATCAACATTGTAGCATTTACCCAAGGCCAATGTTGTATTAAATGATGAAATTCTTGGAAAGAACCACACTGTTGAGTGCTGCAGTGCTTAACTAGTGCTGCAGCGCTTCATCGAAGCTGCCAACTACTAGAATCCCACTCCTCCATTGCCTTTTCCATAGAGAATGAAGCCTAACAAGGTAGCTATAGTAGAACTTGATCTAGAGCTGCTAGAAACCTTCAAAAAAGTATAGCAGAACATTCCTCTTCTAGATGCAATCAAGCAAATTCTAGGATATGCTAAATTTCTGAAGGATTTATGCATTAACAAGTGCCATTTGAAAGGCAATGAGAGCATGGATTTGGGGTTGAACATATCCTGGGTCTTCACACCCGGTTTACCAAAGAAATTCAAGGACCTAGGATCATTCACCATCCCATGTGTTATTGGGAATTCAGAGTTCAAGGATGCTTTAGCTGATTTGGGTGTAGCCATCAATGTGATGCCTAAGTTAGTTTACGAGGCACTTCACATTGGTGAGCTCTAGCCCACATGATTGATTATGCAACTGGCTAATAGAACCATCCAAAGGCCAAAAGGATTGCTGGAAGATGTGCTAGTTAAGGTAAATGATTTAATTTTTCTAGCAGACTTTTATGTTTTAGAAATGGCAAATGACACACAAGTGAACCACCACACATTCACTCTTGGTAGACCCTTTTTGAAAATTGATAAAACCAAGATCGATATGTATGCTGGCACACTTATATTAGAGTGTGCTAATATGAAGGTAGCATTTAATCTTGTTGATGCCATTAAATACCTCCCGAGAATCAAACTGTCTTTGCCATTGAGGTTTTGGATCATATTTGTGATGAATATTTTGATTCAGCTTGTAATGTATTGCATAAGTCATTAAACTATGAAGATGAGTACCCAAATTGTGAAGGGAAGGATAGTTTGCAAGAAGTGTTCTGAGATGTATGCTCTATTAATTAATGATGAAAATTTTGGAACCGCATCCACCAACATATCCCATACACCTACTATTCCTCCTTTATTTTGCACTTTCCACTGAATATGATGAACTTGTTCTTGCAGAGAATGTTGAAATTGGAGGGTTGGAAAACACTGTTGACGATTGTAGGGCTCCTCAACCAGCGCTGTAGCGCTTGCCCGAAGCCTATCAAAGTGCAAATCACCATTTTGATGACTGTTGCAGTGCTCTACCAGTGCTGCAGCACTCATCTAAGGCTCTAAAGGAAGAATTGAAGTCCTTTCTTGCTCATCTTAAATATGCATTCTCAGGGAAAGGTATTGAACTACGTGTTATCATTGCTAGTGACCTCTCTCAAGAGGATGAAAGCAAGGCTTTACATGTTTTGAGAAGTCACAAAAAGGTAATTGGGTGGACCCTAGCAGACATCATTGGCATAAGTCCTTCTATTTACGAGCATCGCATATTCTTGGAAAAGGGTGCAAGGCCAATAAGACAACCCCAAAGACGGCTAAACCCCTTAATCATGGATGCAGTTAAAAAGGAGATGGTAAAGTTGTTGGCTGTAGGAATCATCTACCTAATTTATGACAGTCAGTAGGTTAGTCTAGTCCAAGTTATCCCTAAGAAATCTGGGATGACTATGGTGTGAAATGAGCAAAATGAGTTGGTACCCACAAGAGTCCAAAATAGTTTGAGAGTATGTATTGACTACCGCAGGCTGAACCAAGCCACTAAGAAAGACCACTTCCCATTACCATTCATCGATCAGATGTTGGAAAGGCTTCTAAGACAGTCACATTACTACTTCTTAGATGGATACTTTGGGCACTTCCAAATCCCTATTGCTCTAGAAGACTAAGAGAAGACCACTTTCACTTGCCTTTTCGGCACATATGCTTATAGATGCATGCCATTTGGGTTGTGCAATGCACTGAGTACTTTTCAAAGGTGTATGGTAACTATTTTCTCTAATTTTATTGATGATTGCATGGAAGTATTTATGGATGACTTTACAGTGTTTGGTCTCTCTTTTGATGTTTGCCTTAATAGTTTGGAAAAAGGTTTTGAGTAGATGTATCTCCACTAACTTGGTTCTAAATTTTGAAAAATGCCATTTCATGGTAAAAGAAGGTGTGGTGTTGGGGCATGTTATCTCTAGAGAGATCATAGCTGTAGATAAAGCTATGATAGATGTGATTACTTCTTTGCCTTACCCTGCATGTGTACAGGATATGCATTCTTTTCTTGGCCATATAGGGTTCTACATGCATTTTATCAAGGATTTTAGTAAGCTAGCACAACCCATGCCCATGCTCTTGCAGAAAGAGATGGAGTTCATCTTTGATAGGGACTGCAAGAAGGTATTTGACAGTTTAAAGGAGAACTTGACAATTGAGCGGTCCCTCACATTTGAGCTGATGTATGATTCTTCTAACCATGCGGTAGGGGCAGTTTTGGGGCAAACACTTCGTAAGCAGTCTCATGTCATTTATTATGCTTCCTGGATCTTAGATGCTCCATTGTCAAATTACACCACCATGAAAAAGGAGGTTTTGGAAATTGTTTTCACTTTGGATAAATTCATATAATATTTGCTTGGTTCCAAGGAGGTAGTATATTTTGATCACGCAACTCTGAGATACCTATTGAAAAACTCTGAGGCTAAACCACAACTAATTAGGTGGGTGTTGCTCTTGCAAGAATTTGATTTGGAAATTAAAGATATGAGTGGTTCTCAAAATCTAGTGGCTGACCATTTGAGTAGACTAGAGCACCTCTCACATAAGCAACACCCCTTGAATGACACTTTTCCTGATGATCTACTTTTGAGAGTTGATGTGGTGCCATAGTATGCAGATATTGTCAATTACTTGGTTGCAACGGCTACTCCTACACAGTTTTCTAAGGGACAAGTTGCCAAATTGAAAAGCAATTCCAAATACCATGTGTGGGATAATCTTTACTTTTGGAATTTTGCAGTGACCAAATAATTTGTCGGTGTGTGCATCAACCTGAATCATAGTCCATCTTGTGCTTTTGTCACTCTGAGGTGAGTGGAGGCTATTTTGGGCCCTAATGCACAGCTAGGAAGGTTTTGGACTGTGGATTTTACTGGCCAACATGATTTAGAGATGCCTTCGAGTTTTGCAAAGCATGTGAGCAATGCCAGAGAGCAGGATCAATTTCCTGGAAAAATGAAATACCACAGTAACCCCTGTTGTTCTGTTAAATTTTTTATGTATGGGGCATTGACTTTATGGGTCCCTTTCCTGTCTCGCATGGCTATGTTTACATACTTCTGGTAGTTGATTATGTTTCCGAGTGGGTGGAGGCTATAGCCACCAAGACTAATGACTCTACTATAGTTTTTGCTTTTGTTAGACGAAATATTTTTTTGCAGGTTTGGCACTCCAAGAGCTTTCATAAGTGACCGAGGTTCGCACTTTTGCAATAGGAGTATGGAAGCCTTGCTTCATAGGAATAGGATACTTCACCCCCAAACTAACAGGCAAGTTGAAATCTCTAACAGAGAAAAAAAGATGATTCTTGAAAAGGTTTTGAGACCCAACAGGAAATATTGGAGTAAGAGGTTGGATGATGCCCTTTGGGCAAATAGGACAGCTTATAAAGCTTCTATTGGGATGAGTCCTTTAAGGATGATCTTCGAAAAGTCCTGTCATTTGCCAATGGAGTTAGAACATTGAGCCTATTGGGCTGTAAAGCAATGCAATTTAAGATAGTAAAACGGGCCTATTGGGCTTCAAGCACTGCAATGAAAAACAGAGAAGGAAGGCCATGTATCTTTTCAAATAAAAAAAGGGCCTTAGTAAAATGCACCATTTCATTTAAAAGCGCTGCAGCACTCAACTGCGTGAAGTTTTTTTAAAAAAAATCAACACCCAGCATACACACACATACATGCTATACACCTTCTTCCTTTTCCCTTCTCTGTAACTCTTCTCTCCCTCTCCGATTCTCTTCCTTCCTTACACTCTTCTATATTAGCATACACGCACATACTACTATCTCCCTCATCCCTCACCCAACACCAATTGATCCCAACCACATTTTCTTTCACTTAGCACACAAGCATACACTCATTCTTTTCCCCCCTCAAGTTCCTATGCTGTTTCTTTTCTCCCTACACCTCACTCCACATCCATCCAAGAATGGCCTCTAGCTCCTCTGCCGGCTCCAGCAAGTGCCGTGCTCTTCTTCTCCCCTACCGAAGGCAATTATTCTAGCCCTTACACCACTACTGCTTCCACTAGCAACAAGGCACTAAGAACCTTAGCCCAATGATCCTCATCGCTTCCATGACACACAAGCTGAACATTAGCACGTCACCAAGAATAGGGGCACCCCATCATCTATGAGCACTCCATTGATCTATCCGAGGACAATGTTCAGCTTATTGTTGAGATCATTATTCAAAATAGGTGGGGTTTCCTTTTAGATAAGTCGGTAGAGCCCAATTTCTCCATTATTCAGGAGTTCCATGTGAACTTCTCAAGGGTTGGGTACCATGAGGTATTTGTGTGAGGCAGATAGGTCTTTGTGACTATGGAGGCTATCCGAGTAACCATTGGCATTCCAAAGCCCCCAAAGGATGGCCTTTCCTGATGACCACCAACAGTTCCTTGAGTGGCTCCCCACTCTTGATATAGATGTGCTCAAGGATGCTATTTCCTTTCCTGGATCCATTTGGACTCTAAAGAGGCAATGACACCCTCGCACTTTGGATAGCTAGTGGCTCACTTTTCCAGCACGGATATGGATGTGACTACTATTCTCCTATATTGTGCCATCTTCTCATGTCCATAACATCACCATGGATCAGGTTTTTATGATCTACTACTTTGCTACTGAGCAGCAAGTGTACATTCCTCGCCTCATCTATTGGATTATGGAGTCAATGCATCATGATAAGAGGGCTAACAGAATTCTTTTTCCCTCCTTGATCACTCAGATGGCCCTTGCTACTAGAGTCCCTGTTATGCCAACTGATGAGTGACCTCCGCGTAACAGGCAGAAGACTCTTATTTCGGGACCCACCTTGCAACGTGTTGAAAAACTGCAAGGAACATAGCTAGGGATGGCTCTATACCTTGTCCTAGTTACCAACTGGCTATCAGCTCTAGCTTTCATTAGGATTTCAGCTCCGCCAATCCAAAGTTACAGCGACCTCTCACAGATTAGATCCAATGGTCTGAGAGTGGGTGCAAGCCCAAGTTCGAGCCTCTAAGACTCGTGTTGTGAGGCACTTGAGGAGACTTGAGTTGAGGGTGTAGGGCATTGACCTAACTCAAAGACGGAGACTAACAACCTAGAGGTTGACTTAAGAGATGATTCTAAGGATAAGGGTCCTAATGTTGTGTTATCTAAGGAGGAGTGTAACACCCTAAAAATTATTTAAAAATTAATTTGAGCTTTACTAGTCATAATTTTAAAAATTTGATAGATGTAGCAATGATGAGGACAATTCAAGGGATCTGTAAAAAAAAAGAAGTACATAGTAACTTATGGGTCCTGTAGGCCTATCGGAATAGCTGAAACCCTATAATTAGGGCCTGGAGATATCTGAAACTAAGAAATTATAAGATTAAGGTTAGAAATGGGTATGAATAAAGATTTTATACCTAGAATTAATTTTTGAGCAATGTTTGATTACCCGGGCACACTATTTTACCCATTTGGTAGAATTTTGGTGTACAGATTTTAATACTAAAAGATAGTTTAATCTTTATAAAAGGATAATGCATATCCATTTTGACCTAGTGAAAGGCTAAGATTTAATTTTGAGTTACAAGATTAAATCCTACCCATCCATTTGTTTCTCTTTTCTTTAAGGAATTATACATTTATATTATATAATAATTAAACTTCAATACAAGATAACAACAAAAGCAAGCTTCTCCATCAAGCCTCATATTTCAGCTAGCAAGCAAAGAGAGAGCGGCCACCATTGTTGTCTCTCTAAGAGCTCAAAGTTGTAATTTTAATTCACCAAAATACTTGCCAAAAGTTGCTAAAACCACAAACTCCTTTCACAAAACTCACTCTACTTATCACCACCTACAAAACTAACTTATTAAAATTTGAATCCATCAACCTTTTCTACTTTGAGAGCTCACAATATACAGTAAAAGGATAGGTTTAGTGTGGGTTGGAAAGCTTTGAAGTGAAGGGAATCCATCTTGGAGCATCTTAGAGCCAAGGATACACTAGTTTCCAATAGTAAGGTTTATTTATTCCCTTCTCTTTCAAAATTTGTTTTTAATTTTTTTGATTGCTTTGGCTTGAAATTCTAGTTATATTGTTTGATGATAGATATATATTGATGTGTTTAAATTGGTGGAGTGTTTGGATGAGGTTAGAAATTCATTTTTGTCAACAGAAGTTTTGACTAGTTTGCTCGAATTTCGGTTTTGTCCCAGGCAGCAGAAAATCATGATTTTTCTTACATATTTGTGGGTATTTTTATCAGGTAGTAAAATTATATGTTGAAGCTAACATCTGAAACTAGTTCTATGAATTTTCTTGAGCTTGTGTTGGACTTATACTACTTGAAAAAAATTATGAGCCGGAATTATACCTATGTTGCTTGAATTGTTGGAATTGAAGCTATGAATTTTTCTAAGTTTTTTACCATAGCAAATGATTGATTTTTCCTTTGAAATTTTTATAGGGTGTTGGAAACATCTTAGGATTCAACCATGATTTTTATCTTGAATTCGTTCAATCATTTGCTGGGGTTCAAAATTATGAGATTCTAGTTTTGAGCTGAGATTAGGTGGTCTCTGACCACTAAATTTGTAGAATTTTGCTAGTGTAGTTAGAGAATACCTTTTTCTCTGAAATTTTTGCAGAACCTTGTGGACACATTGAGGTGTCATAATAATTTTTGTAGCCCTTGAATTGGTTGTTTGATATGCAAATTAAATTGCACTACCAAGGCGTAAAATCTGTTAATGTGCTGTATTTGTGCTAATGCAATATATTGGTGACATAATGACATTTTGTTTAAGTCCTTTGTATATGAAAGCAGGATAATAACATTAAGGATTGGTTTGAGGCATAACTTAATTCACATTATGAATGAATGTTGATAAATGCACTGAATTAAGCCATAAGTTAGAAAATGAGATCCTCATGACTTGTCAAGGGCGAATAAAGAAAACTGAGATCCTTTTTGACTTGTTGAGGGCAAATAAATAAACATGAGATCCTTTTCGACTTGTTGAGGGCATATAAAGAGAGATAAGATCTTCTTCGACTTGTCAATGGCATATAAAGAAAGATAAGATCCTCTTCAACTTGAGAAAGAGAGATAGGATCCTCTTCGACTTGTCGAGGGCATATAACGAGAGATGATATCCTCTTCGATTGTCAATGGCAATTAAAGATAATTTCACTACAATGGGCATATGTATATTTATAACGTATCGAATCATTTTGTTTAACATTATTTACTATGATTATGAGCTTATGGTGAATGTGCACTAAGTGATTGATTTCCTTTAAAAGCAACCCACTTCGAAAGTATGATTTGGAACTTTAAAAATGAACTATCATTATTTAATGCATGATCACTTTTTTCTTAATAAACCAAAGTGGCTAGGGCAATGATGATGGCATTATGAGTGCGTATTTGGGGAAATGCCCTACTAAGAATTTTATAATTCCCACCTCTATGTGTTTTTGTTTCCGTGTCATCTCCAGGTTGAATCCAGAGAACAATGAAGCTACTACAAGAAAGACTAAATTGGAATTTCTATAGTTTAGTTGTGGATACTCCTATTTATTGTAAATGTAGTAAAGAATAGATGTGTACTAAAACTCATAGAAGAGCTTCCTTTTGTAGTTAACTTGTATTAAATAAATGCTTTGTTTCTCTGCTATATATTTTGATAAAACCACGGGTTAGTTAGTACACAATTCGATTGATTCTTATTATAGATAATTAAGAAAGGTCTGCCAATATATAAGTAATAACTCTGGAGTATGATGCCATGACTTAAGGATGAGGTCGTACTTAGGAGTATGTTACAAGGAGGATGTTTTTGAGGAGGACAACTGAGATTTTGATCACTACCACCTTCACTAGTTCTTTTAGCTTGGAGTTGAGGGCAGTGCCAATTTTGTAAGTATGGGGGGTACTTCTTTTATTTTTTTTATTTCAGTCATTTTATTTTCTTTTATTTTGCTTTTTAAGAGTTACATTTTTTTTAGGTAACTTTTATTTTGCATGATTCAAAGGCGAGTGATAATTGAACACTATTTAAGTGAACCATATTATTTTGCAACTTTTCTGACACTAATTGTGATGAATGATTGACAAATTTCACTAGATCTATAGACTTTGAGCATGATTGATTGACTGAATTTACCATGTGAGACTTAAGCTTGAATTGTGATTTCAATAAATTAGTCACTACATTTATTTTGGTGTGTTTGCATTTATTATGGTCTAATATAGAACTTGCCTAATCCTTTGTTAAAACTTTCTGTCTACACAATGCTTAACTTGCACATGATAAAGGCATTTCATTTCTTAATTCTAACCACTTAGCCATAAAGCCAACCCATACATGTATTTGTTAACCCATTTTGAGTCATAATTAAACTTTTCCTTGTCATCAACACACTAAAAGCCTAGCCCAAGAAAACAATGTAAAGAATTCCAAACTTAGGGCCATGGAAAGAGTAGTTAAACCAAGTGTGCTTGAGATTTAAGTGTGGGGGAACACATTTGTCAAAACTAAGGTGGGAAAGGGAATTGGCATAAGTAGGGTGGATTAGTGGCAACCAAAAACTATTTTTACCAATCCACTTTTGTAAATAAAATTATGGAATGGAGATGAAAGGAGCTCAAAGAAGGAGAATGAGTATTTTAGAAGATGTATGATGAAGGATTCCCCCATAGCTTACAAGTTTGAGGTACACACTTCTACTTTCCCATGACCTAAGTTTATCAAAAAGCTTAACCAGAAAGACCCAAAACCTTAATCCTCGACCTCATTACAACCAATAAAAGACCTGTTGATGCATGTTGTTCAATTGTCAGACCTGTGGAGACTTAGGAGAAAGGCAAGCCTATGGAGGCAACCATCAATGAATTACTTAAGAGTTTATTGACACTATACACATGAGTTAAGAGTGAAACACATCTCAATGAGTTAGTTTAATCATCGATGTTCAGAGTTACAATTCCTATGATTTGATTGATTAATGAAAAAGTACCATGAAGCTACTCTTTGGATTTTTTTTTAGTCACTGCTTACACTATCATTTGCTAATCATTTTTGCCTTTAGGATTAGTTGCAATCTGTACATTCCATAATAATGTTGCACCCATGCCTTTGATCTGGTTTATTTTTACATGAGGACATGTGAAAGCTTAAGTGTGGGGGAATTTTATAGGAGGCATTTATGCCACTTCCTTTAGTTCTAAACCTTAACTTTTTACATGAGTTTTTGATGAGTTATTGATGAAAACAATAATAATTGTTGACTGATTCCTCATTGTACAATTTTATGAAATCATTGACTATTGCACTATTTTTTTAGAACAATTAGGAATTTAAAGCTTGTTGCATTTAACCCTTATCTTTGAGTATGGTTTTTGTATACATGAGCAATGGATTGAGCGCAAACTGTTAAGAAAAAAGCTGGGACTCTCTAGAAGGAGCTGGGAATTGAAAGGAAGAAAACTGTAGAAGCTCACTATTATGGTGAGTGCTCGGTAAAGAGACACTGTTAAATATTCCGGACAACTCTCTCTGGTGAGCATTGCAGCGCATCGTGTGATGACAACTTATCAATTTTACTGATATGTTTTTGGGCCCACTTTTACCCATTTTTAGAGAGCAGTATATATAGGAATAAGTTAGAGTTGTAACCTAGTTTTTGGATAGATAGTTTAGTTGCTATTATTCTCTCTCTATCTCTCTCTATCTTTTTCTTCTCTATATTCTCTCTCTTAAGGATTCCATAGGTGAATTGCTTTATTCTTGTGGATGATAGCAAAGATTGTTGCTATTATTTCTAGGTAATCTTTCAATTTCATTGATTGTAATCTTCCAGAGATGGAGGAGTTGATCTTTTTACTAGTGTAGGGATTTCTGAATAGATTGGGATGACTTTTGAGATCCTTTGTTTATATTGAATGCATTAATTTTCTCATTATTCTTCAGTTTCTATTCTTATAATCATTGTGGTGATTGCTATAATTTTTATTGGAATAACCAAATTGGCTATTGTTGTTTGGGGAAACCCTTTGCGTATAAATTGATAGATATATTAGTTTATGTTTCACGAAGAACAATAAAATTAACTTTCCAATTAGCGGTTAGGCTATAGCAATTGATACCTTAAATCATTGTAATTTCCAATTAAATTGAGATCTCATTTATTGGTTATTTTCTTTGGTTAGATTCTATAGATCGATTGATCACTAGTAGAATTGCTAGTAATTAATTACTAATAGCCATTAATGGATACAATATTTGGTCAATTATAATTAATTCCAATCCTAGGAATACCCTGCACTAGTGCCTTCTTCATTATTGCTATTATCTTTTAATTTTTGATTATTTTAAATTTCATTCTTTAAAACCCTTAACTTTCCTAACTAAGTGTTGAAGCCTCCTTGAGAGACAACCTAGGTTGTGCCCTTTACTAAATCTTTAGTACAACTTAGCATTAAAATAAGTTTCTAATTTGAGAAGGTAGGTGACAGCCTCCATTCAATCGCCCTAGGATAATATGGTAAGAACTGTGGTAGTCTATTACAAGATATTGTAGGTCGATTGTCTTAGATAAGGGGTCCATGACAAACATGGTCCTCAGCCAAATGTAGCCAAGAATATTGACTCTGTTTTTGGTGATCCGGCAAGGTCTCCATTGTATGGGAGTAGTGAGTTTTCAGAAAGCTACATCTTCTTGAAGGTAGGGTAAAACAGGTTTTCTGCTAAGCTCCCCTGGTTTACCAAGACATTCCTGATGGGGAAACTGCTAACAACAATGGAAATTACCACAGGGTAAGGTAAATTTTAATCAATTCCTTTAAAATCAGAATCTAAAAATGATATTCTCTGGTTCTTGGTTTTCAGCTTTGAAAGGCATGATGATCCTTCAAGTGACATGATGGCTCGAAGTGATCTTTATTTGGCTAAGGTTGTCTCTGCTCCTCCAGCAAATCCATCTATGATGTGGTCGCTAACTCCACGGATCTTGATTTCCATTGATCATTCTTGCATCTCAGATTTGTGATGCCAAGGTGGGGCATCACTATCAGAATTGGATAAGGATCTGCAGTATTTTTCTTATCTATCTACACTTCGCCCTCTCTTTTTTTGTATGAACTGTTTCGGGTGACCATTGAGGATGAGGCATTGGCATCCTTTAGCCATTAACATTCTTCGGTTGTGTGCCCGAAGGTATTGTAGAACTCACACTTTTTGCGCTTGTCTATTCTTTTGGGTGTTGAATATGGCCGTCAAGGGTTTTGAGGAGTCCGGCTGCATAGACTTCTTTTAAAATAACGTCTGTCCAAGCATTGAGTGGAGTGTAGGTGTGGAATCTTGGCTCGTTGAGCCTATCATCCTTCCCTCTTTGATTTTTGACTTGTCTTTTTTCTTAGAGTTGTTTTGTTGGGATTGCTTTTAGAGGTTCTTCTCGGCTGCTCAAAGATCCTCAGCATTAATATAGCCAAGAATTCTCTTGCGAAGTTCATGCACTATATGATGTCTATTGATAGCTAGGTTTTCTTTGAACAGCCTAGAGCATAGGCTAATTCTGATATGGTGTAGTTTGATTGCAGGGTTAAGGTCTAGAATCTGGGATGCTTCTTCTTGAAATCTAGTGAGGTAATCGAAGGAATCCTTGTCTGATGTGCTCAAAGGAATCGAAGGTCTTAATGTAGATCTTGGAATATATGAACTCGTTGGCAAAGGCCTCAGCGAGCTCATCGAATTTGTGGATGGAGTTCAGGAAGAGAGAGGAGAGCTAGAGCAGCGTCAATTTTTCAATAAAGGATGAAAAGTTTCAGTAGAGGTTCCTGTCAATTGCGCCATTGATCAGCATCATGGATCTAAACATTGTAATGAATGATTAGAGGTCTCCAGTCCCATCAGAAGTGCAGAGTAATGTTGGGAGTTTGAAGTTGATGGGCAGGTTGGCTACTATGAGTTTGTCTAAGAATGGGCCACAATGTATTAGTTTTGGCTCGTCTACAGATTCAGCATGCTAAGTGGTATATCAAGAGTATGAGGCTTTACTATTACCAAAGCCATGGTTGGCTGGCATGTTTAGTGTTCCCATCGCCAACGCTAGTGCTTCTTGTTTAGAAAGGTTGCGGTGGTCGGTCTTTAGGCATTGGTTTCCCTTATGGAGTTTGCAGATTTGGTCAGCCATTCGCCGGTTATCCTCTTGCAGGTTGTTGAGGTTAGGAGAAGATTTGTAGTCGGGGCGGTGTTTTGGCTTGAAACATCAACCATGGGTAGAAGTGTTTGAGATTGTGAGGAGGCTTGTTTATCGGGCCCCACGGTGGGTGCCAATGCTCTTACCTAGAAATGTGGCAAGGGTGCAAGTAGCTCTAACATCCATAGGAATGGGGGGTTGAGGGGCCTATGAAGACACTCTGATGCTTAAGTCAATGGGTGAATAAGGTAGGGAGTAGTAGAATATATCAGCATAATGAGAGTTGTGTCATACCTAGAGGGTGCTAGCCCCCTTATATAGTGCGAGGTTACCCTGTTCTGAATCTAGAGGTAATCTTCCTTAAATAAGAGAGATATTCCTACAATTTAGTTAGTGCCAGATATATTTTGTATCAACAAGATATATGATCCAATATAAAATATACAAAGAGATAATAATAGATATAGCAAGATATTGTGAGGAATTTAGCATATATCCCTTACTAAATCTAGGGGTGGATCTACAAAAAGCCTGGGCACTACTTGGAGAGCCTCTGGGGCCCTTGTCCGAGTTATAGTGGTCATGGCTGAGGTGTTCAGCCCATATTTCTAGTCAAATACAAATGCATTGTAGGCTTATAGAACAACATATATGTCATAACCTGATTTGGGAATATGACATGTACGTGAAGAGTCACATCCCCATCCAAGCCTCATGATCGTTAAGTCATACTATATGCATAATTTAATTATAAAACCTATTTTCAGATATAAATCATCTTACACTTTCAAAATAAAATAAGATTACATAATCATTTCCATATATCAAATCTGAATCCGTAACAAATATGAAACATAAACTAGAGTTGCTCATTAACACAAAAGAATCATGAAACTATGAATTCATAATTATTATACAAATCATTATGCAAAAATAATGCGTGATCTAGGACACTGCCTGTGCAACATTGGAGCACTCTATTCAAAAAGCCAAACACTCCATTGTTAAGTGAAGCTCACCCAAGTTAAATATGCTACTGTTGGGGGGGAATATGAGATAGATTTGAGGTAGCAACAAGATCTATAAGGGAATGGAAAAGAAAGGTGAGTTTTATCTTAAAACTCAGTAAGTGAGTTCTCACCCACAACCATACATGGGACAATAAGAAGAGTATATAAATAATAGCGCAACCATGAAAAATCATTCTTAGTCATAATACATAATGACCAAAATACAAATAATGACCAAAATAAGGTCATAGGTTCAAATCCACTAACTTGGAGGGGTGGAATGTGAAATACCAACACTTAGAGAGCTCTAGGTAGCTGGGATGACATTAATGTCTGTCATAACAACAACAAATTCCATGAATAACCTCTAATAATCTCTAGACAACTCTAAACCAACTCTAAGAGCAGTGGGGGAGTACCTGCGCTTCACAATAATGAGAAAACAACAATACCCAAAACATTGAGAAAGAAGGAGGGAGAGGAATCTAACATAAACCATAGACAATTCCTTACCTTAAAGCTTGCAGGAGGTAGGATTGAGCATGGTTGAGAATGAGAAAGGTGGAAGAGAGTTTCGAGACTATAGGTTTCAATTTCTTTTGGGGTGAGAAAATGAGTGGGGAGGGTATTTATAGCATTAAGGTGTCATAAACCAAAACTATGTCACTTTCATACTATTTCGGGTTCAAATGGTACTGCTATATGACCGCTATACTAGTTAACATGCGGGAAACTCCTATATTGGTAAACACATCATCACTATAGTTGTCTAGGGTTTAGGACCATTATAGTGGTTGGCAGAAATTCCAAAAATGGGCAAGCCTGCATTTGACCATTATAACAGTGTCAGAAATACCAGACTTGCATATTGGTGGTCTTTCGTGCATCTAGGGCCTTCCCGATAACATGAGTAGATCCTAGAGGACCCAAAGGCCATCCTAGACTTGTCTAGCGACACGTGGACCAGAGGTATTGTATAGCCCCCCTCTTAAAAGAGATTTGGCCCCTAAATCTACGTGACATACCTTGAGGAGGGAAAAGATGTGGGTACTTGGTCTTTATGGCTTCTTCAGCTTCCCAAGTGACTTCCTCTCTGGAGTGGTTCCTCCAATGACCTTCACTGAGGTCATTTCTTTGAGTAAAGCTTCTCAATCTACCTATCCATGATGGTTATCAGTTCTTCTTCGTATGAAAAACTCTCATCAACTCAAACTGCTTGTAGTGTGACTACGTTAGATTGGTTGGGCATGTGCTTCCTGAGCATGTTAACATGGAAGACTAGGTGAACAATTGATAGGCTAGGAGGCAGTGCCATTTTGTAAGCCACTGCTCCAACTCTCTTTAGCATCTCGAGCGGGTCGATATAGCACAAATTCAACTTTCTCGATTTACCAAACCTCACTACTCCCTTCATGGGAAGATACCAACAAAAACACATAGCCACCAACTGGAAACTCCAAGTCTCAACATCGATTATTAGCATAGGATCTCTATCTAGACTAAGCTGTTAATAACCATTCTCTGATTAAGTAGACCTTCTTTAGAGTCTCTTGAGCCAAATCTGGGCCTTCCCCAAACTCAAACCATCCAATAGGAAATCTATAGCATCTCCTATGCAAGTCCTCAAATGATGCCATCTAGATGCTTTCCTGATAACTATTATTGTACAAGAACTCCATCAGTGGCAAGTGGCCACACCAACTCTCACAGAAATCCAAAATGTAAGCGCTGAGCATGTTCTTTAAAGTTTGGAATTTGCCATCAGTCTGCGAGTGAAAAGCTATAGTCAGGTCCATACTTATCCCAAGAGCTTCTTGAAATGCTTTCCAGAATTGCAAAGTGAACTAGGACCCTCTATCTGGTATGATGGGCACTGGCATATCATGGAGTCTAATAATCTTATCAATACAAAGCTAGGCATACTAAACTGCACTAAAGGTCATCTTCATTGGCTGAAAGTGGGCTGACTTAATCATTCTATGCACAATCACACATATGGAATCAAAGTCCCTACTGGTCTAAGGTAACTAACTACAAAGTCCATGGTTATCTTCTCCCACTTCCACTATGGGATATCTATCTGTTGAAGCAACCTTACAGGCCTTTGGTGCTGAGTCTTGACTTGCTGACACATTAAACACCGTGCCACAAAGTTACCAACATCTCTCTTCATGCCTTCCCACTAGTATAGTTGTCTAAGATCTTGATACATCTTAACTAAACTTGGATGAACAGAGAATGCCACGCTATAAGACTCTTCCATCACCTTTCTCTTCAACTCATCCATATTGGGTATGCATAAATGATTGCCAAAGCATAACACACCCTCTACATCAACTGAAAACTAGTGATTCTCTCCCCTGTGCACATCCACCATAAGCTCACCCAATTTGGAATCGTCCCCTTACTATGCCTTGATCTAGTTGATTAGGGTTGACTGGGCCCTAATGTGAGCAAGAAAAGCTCTTGAATCATCAACATTGAACTAGATTTCCTCTACCTCTAACTTGTGGATATCATCTAACAACGGCTACCTTATGGTTGCAAAATAGGCCAAACTGCCTAAAAACTTTCTTCTTAATGCGTCTGCAACAAGTCTGCCTTGTGTGGGTAACATGAAATCATGCAATCATAGTCCTTGAGCAACTCTAACCATCAACATTGCCTGAGATTCAAATCCTTTTACTAGAAGATGTGCCTCATGTTCTTGTGATCCATGAAGATCTCGCAAGTGCCTCTATACAAGTAATGCCTCCAAATCTTCAAGTTCTGCTCATGGCTCTTCAGCTATCTAGATGCATAAAGACACAACCAAGTCTAACTCTCGAGGCATCACAGAACACCTAAAAGCCACCTATGCTTGAAGGCAACACCAACACTAAGGCTATGGTCAAACAGGTCTTAAGCTTTTGAAAACTCTCTTCGTATGCTTCTAACCACTAGAACTTGATATTTTCTGAGATAATTTGGTCAGCAATGCTAACCAAGAGAAGTCCTTGACAAATATCCTATGGTAACCCACCAAGCCTAGGAACCTATCGATCTCTGAAATGGTAAAGGGCCTTAGCCACTACTAAACCATTTCTGAAATATTTCAGCTTCCTTTAGGTCCACTAAGATACCATCCTTAGACACTATATGTCCAAGGAATGCCTCTTGATCAAGCCAAAACTCACACTTGGAGAATTCAGAATACAACTGATTCTCTTTTAAGGTCTGTAAGACAATCCTAAGGTGATGCTCATGCTCGTCTTCACTCCTGGAGTACACCAGGATGTCATCAATGAAGACAATCACAAAGTGACTTCAAAACGGCCTAAACGCCCTATTCATTAGGTCCATGAAAGCTACAAGGGCATTAGTCAACCTGAAAGATATCACTAAGAACTCATAGTGTCCATAGCATGTCCTAAAGGCTATCTTAGGCAAATCATCACCTTTAATCTTCAACTGATGATAGCCTGATCAAAGGTTGATCTTGGAGAAAAATCTAGCCGTTGGTAGCTGATCAAACAGATCATTAATACAAGGCAAAGGATATTGGTTCTTAATTGTCACTTTATTCAACTGCTGGTAGTGTAAGCTCTAGAACCCTTTAAAAAGTATGAGCTATATTGTTTTGAATGACAACAAAACCTATTTAGAGAAAATATTTGAAGAACGACTAATGTCAACCTTGAGTTTCTTGACTAAGCTTAACATGTATTTCCAAAGTGCATAACATGGACTTGAGCGAGAATAATTTCACTATACATGTGCAAATATATTTTATCTTATGTTCAGAGACCAAGCTTAAATGAGGTGAATATTATATCATGTAAAGTATGCCTATATGTATCAAGGAATAAAGGAAATCAAATCAAGAATAAGAAACAACGGAAAGAGTCTTTAGAAAGTAGCACGGGACATCAGAAAGTATGCTGAGAAAGAAGAAATCATAAAAAATCTGAAAGCAACGTGTTACTCAATCTTCAATCATCATATTCTCAAATCGTTCATCATCATAAAAACCCAGTTGATGATCAGAAGACCAAAGAACAGCAAGGAACTGATAAAGCATATCAGAAAGCTCATTTCAATGTGGAGCATTGAATGCTACAAGAAAAAGAAGGAAATTTGAATTTCAAATTTTAAATCTCAAGTCAAACACAGTTTCAAAACTGGTATGTCATCTCTTCTGCCTATTTGGTCAACCATCCTAGCTTCTAAAAGGAGAAGTTTAGAAACCATGATCAAAAAGTGAAACAGAAGTTTCTAAAGGACATCAAAAACCTCTATTATACAATAGCTTCTACAACCGGTGTAACAGATTGTCAGCCTACTCTTCTTGTCTAACTTTCCAAGACAAATGGATGATCTACACATGTCACTTTGAGATTTGATAAAAGGCAACTGTCATAAAGGAATATTGCTATAAATGGAAATGTTGTGCTCAAAGTGGATGAGAAGATTAAAGACATAAGAGTGGAAACTCTAGGAAAATCTCTACATACTTCTTGTGAGATTCAACTTATCATATAAATAAGTTTCCTTGAAGTGTAAAAATCTTCTTTCTAGTTCTTTAATATTTGTATACTCTTCTCTGGAACAGATGTTAAGAAGGAGTCACTCTAGTGTCTCGGGTCTGTTTAATTGAATATTTGTAAGGAAACTTGAGTGTAGATTAGTTTGAGTGACAACCTAAACACATAACCTTTGTACTCTTGATCCAGTAGTGGTCAATGAGACATAGCTTGGAGAAGCTAAGTTAAAACTACTTGCAACGTGATGATAGAGGAGTTTTACTCATCACGATTCAGCTTGGAGAGGCTGGGAAGAACTACTTGCAACATGGTGATAGAGGCATTTTACTCATCATGGTTCAATTTGCAAAGGCTAGGAAAAACTACTCAGTTTGAAGCAATAGGGGTTGTCCACTGTTCACTAATAAGAACTTGGGAAGACTATTGTAAAAACTATCCCATTTTGTTTCTCAGGTTGAGAAAGATGTTTAGCGGAATCTCAATGTGTATTAAGTACTGGATGTAGGCAAGTTTAGCTGAATCAGTCTAAAAATACTTGTGTCATATCTTTGTCTCCCTAATCTCTTTTATTTTTACTGCATCGCTTTATTATTTCTCATATGTTGAAAACGCAATTAATCTAGTTGTTTATAATGTTATACTTCAAAAATTTACTTTATGAGACAACCAACAATAGTTTCGCTGGACTTCAAGCAAAATACTTGATAGTATTTTTGTTTAACATTTCATATTGAAGAAAGAATCAAAGCACAATTCAACCTTCTTTCTAGTGCAAATTCATACCTATTAGTAGTCTATGCTTATCCTTATAAACTTACTTTTCTTCTTTACAAACAAAACCGAAGCACCCCAAGGCGAGGTACTCGGTTAGATAGCCCCCTTATCAAGAAACTTTTACAATTGCTCCTTTAACTCTTTCAACTCCACAACAGCCATCCAATATAAGGTACAGAGATGGGCCTAACTCTCGGCTCAAGCTCTATCCTAAAATCAACTTCCCTCTTCGGCGTCATCCCCAATAGTTCCTCTGGAAACACATCCAGGAACTTGCAAACTATTGGAATTAAGTCCAAACTGAACACATATGCATCTATGTCTCTAACTGAAGCTAGGAATTTGTAACTTCCTTTATCCATAAGCCGAAAAGTGCTCATAGCAAAGATCAGACTAGTTGGAACCGAACAACTGGTGGCTTAAAACTTTAGTAACCCGTTTGCAGGAACATTGAATCTCCCTATCTTGCTATAACAGTCCACTATCTCATGGCATGAAGCTAGGCAGTCCATGCCTAAGATGACACTAAAGTTAGACCTATCCAACACATGAAAGTTTGCTAGTGTCTCCATCTCACCAACCTTGATTTTGTACTCTCTATAAACTGACTAGACGTAAAAGGGCTCTCTAGAATATACCCTAACAAAGAACGGTTTCTCTAAACTGGAAGGGGATCTCTCAAACAATATAGCAAAGAACAGAGACGTATAAGAATGTGAGGACCCCAAGTTGATCAAACACAAAGCCTTAAAGTAGGAAACTGCCATGATACCTGATACAATTACATCGGATGCCGCCACGTCCTGACGTGTCAAAGAGTATAAATGGGGGTTGCCCACTGCCATCCTAGCCTCTACCTCTAGAGCCTCTGTCCCTGGATCCCCTACTTGTAAAGGCAAAAAATCCCTCACAGGTAGCTAACTGATATGATAATGCTAGTATGATAGGTTTACCGACACCTGTCTAGAAGCTCTCCCTAATATTGGGCAATTTCTCCTCATATGTTCTTGCCAACTACAATTGAAGCATGTTGATGATCCTTTCATACAGTGGTCTAAATGCTTCTTCCTACACGCCTGACAGTCCTAGTAGGAATGAACAGAACTCTACTGACTGCCTCCTTTACTGTGACTTAGGGAGCTAGGTACTAAAACTAGCTTTGCCTCCCCCACTTCTCGGCTTCAACTATCACTTTCTTCTCAGCTAAACTATCCCTAAGCGTGATAGCAGTATCCACTACCTGAGCATAAGCCATAGTCCCTACATGAGACTACAAGGTAAGGAACATGCCATTAGGCAGTCCCTAAACAAATCACCTCACCTACTCACTCTTATATTGAAGTAGACCTGACGCTGCCTAAGCTAAGTGGGTGAATCTCTCATCATAGTCAGCCCTGGACATGCCAGGGTCATTTGGAGCCTTAAGAACTCCTATATCAGCTAGGCTCTCTGACCTCTAATAGGAACTTCCTTAATAAAGCCTCCTAAAACACTTTCAAAGAGGGTGGCTCTGAGTCGCCACCCCCTAGAAGAACCCTTCGTACCATATAACTGTCTGGCCTCCCAGCTGGAAGCCAGCTAACTCTATTACTCTCTCAAATAAGCAGTGGATGACTTGGGTGACCTTTTCTATCTCCTTTAGAAACTCCTATGGATCCTCTAGGTGGGCGGATCCATCCTCCGGAAGTATTCCAAGGAATCCTTAGGATCTCTAACTAGTACGTGGACTATAGGCTAGGCTGGCTACATCCTTACTTTAGCTTGTTTGGCCAGCACTCCAGATAAGGTAGCCAATGCTCGTACTAGAACTTTGAAGTGGGCACTAGTACTGGACAACCTGCTACTATGGCAGTGGCATGAATAAGAGTGGCATAGGGGAAACATGTTGAATCCTGGGGAACACAAACATGTTGGATGAGATATTGATCATGAAAGAAAGATAAGACTTTCCCTCTAAACCTAGGCATGACTAACCATTCGTAAAAGCCTCAAGTAATGCTTCATTAATGCAAATGGATGTGTTTCCATTCATATAAATGCCATGCTACTTATGGACACTTACTCCAGTGACATGTAGGGAAAACCTATGACTTTGATAACACTTTGTCATTACTTAATTTAGGAACATGACTGACATGTGAGGACTCTCACCCCTACATAAGCCTCATGATTGTTGAGTCATACTATATGCAAATTTAATTATAAGACTCATTTTCATATATAAATCATCTTGCACTTTCAAAATAAAATAAGCTTGTATAATCAATTTCATATATTAAATTTGAATCCATAACAAATATGAAACATAAATTGAGTTTCTCATTACACAAAAGAATCATGAAACTATGAATTCATAATTACAATACAAATCATGATGCAAAAAGAATGTGTGTGATCTAGGACTATGTCTGCATAGCACTGGAGCACTATATATAAAAAGCCAAATTCTCCACTACTAAGTGAAACTCACTTAAGCAGAAAGCATACTACTACTAGGGACGAATCTAAGATAGATATGAGGCAGCACTAGGATCTCTAAAGGAAGGGGAAAATGGGCTAAGCTTTATCTTAAAACTCAGTGAGTGAGTTCTCACTCACAACCATACATGGGACAACACGGAGAGTACATAAATAATAGTGCAGCCATGAAAAATCATTCTTATTCATAATACATAATAATACAACATTGGTCTATATTGAGCATAAAAACATAATTATTTTTCCAAGGAATTAATAGAGAGACAGAATGCTAACTTTATGTTTGGAGGTGCTCGATCCCTCATGAACAAGAGCATCTAACTAAGATTTAATGGTCCCTGGCGAATTGCATCCCTTGTGGACTAAAATGAACATATATAATTGCCCCTCATGGGTAATCTTGGTTGACTATGATTAACAAATTGACTATCATTAACTCATAGTTCTGTTTCTTTCACTAATTCCTTACTGTAAAATCATGCTATAGTCAAGAAATGGGATTTTGTAAATCTAAGTTCAATAACTCTTTAACAGACATGTATCAATCTATTTCCCAATTTTAGTCCATAATGCTAAATCTTATCATCATAAATCAAATTCAAAATCATGAGCTAAATCATAATTATACATTTAGTAATCAAGAATGGTCCCCATGCATTTTGGAAAACCAATGATTTTCATGACCAAATTCACCTTCCAATTCTTGTAAAACACATATATAGTCCATATCATCATAACACTTAAGATTCAGGTTTTTCTAAACACTTCATGATGCTAAAAATATATATATAATGACCAAAACAAAGCCATAGGATCAAACCTGCTCACCTGGAAGGATGGAATATGTAATATGAACACCTAGAGAGCACTATGGAGTGGGGATGGCACGAATGTCCACCATAACAACAAATTCCATGAATAATCTCTAATAATCTCTAGACAACTCTAAGAACATTGGTAGAGTACCTTCACTTGGTAATAATGAGAAAACAACAACACCCATAATAGTGGGGGAAGAAGGGAGAGGAGTCTAACATAAACAATAGACAAATCCTTACCTTAAAGCTTGGAGGAGGTAGAATTAAGTGTGGTTGAGAATGAACAGGGTAGAAAAGAGTTTTGGGGCTAGGGGTTTCAATTTTTTTGGGTAAGAAAGTGAGTGGAGAGGGTATTTATATGGTTATGGTGTAATAAAATGAAATTACATCATTTTGGTATTGTTCCGGGTTCAAATGGTACTGCTATAATCTATGACCATTATAGAGGTCAACATGTGTGAAACTCCTATGTTGGCAAACACATGACCGCTATAGTGGTTGCAAAAGATTCCAAAAATGGCCATCCATGCATATACAGTCCTGGACTGCTATAGCAATGTCAAGAGCACTAGACTTGGATATTGGAGGTCTTTCATGTATCAACGGCCTTCCTGACAGCACGGGTAGGTCACGAGGGACCCTAAGGCCATACTAGACTTGTAGAACGACATATGGACCAGAGCTCTTTACAATATAAGACAATGTTAAGAATGTCTCCATACAAGATAGCTTATGGAAAACCTTGTCATTTACCTATGGAGCTTGAATGTAGAGCTTATTTGTAACGCCCCGATTTTTCCTACTTAGCAAAAATAACCAAAATATCCCTAGGTCATTTTTTGTGTGAAAATCAAGGTCGAACAACCCCGGCCACCCCCAAAAGGATATTTTAATATTAGGAATAGGTTACATAAGGATTAGATAGCAATCTGTATGAAAATCGCAATCCGTGATTTTTCCAATGTGAAAATGACCAAAATGCCCCTAAGGTCATTTTTACCTGGAAATTGAGGACAGCCGACCCAGGCTATTCTCGAGGGCTAGATTTGATGTTTGAAGGGAATTGGATGTGTTAGAAATAATAATGGAGACGAAAATCTCAATTTCTGAACTTTCTATGCAAAATAACCAAAATACCCCTGTAGTAATTTAACGCGTGACTAAGTAAAGAGCAAACATGATCATTACCTGGAGGTTAGAAATATTTATTATAAGGGTTGAGTGATATCTGGAAAGGTTCAGGTGGTCTCGAGGAGTTTTCGTGTAAAATTACTATTTTGCCCCTAGTTAGTGCAAAACGAGCTTAATTAAGTAATTAAGGAAATATGGATAATATTAGGCTCTAATTAAAGATAATTTAATTTTAATTATTAATCTTGAGTCAAAATAATTAATTGAGGTTAATTAAAGCCTAAGATTGCTTAGGGAAATTCATAATCTCATTCTTAATCAAAGAACTTTTAAGACATAAAGAAAGTAAAAAAATAAATAGTATTTTCTCTCTCCATTTCCTTAAATTTAGGAGTTGTGTTGCCATTTCAATTTCAAATTAATCATACTTAATTTAAACTAAATGAGCAAGACAACTCTCTAATTATGTCTTGAATTCCTAAACACGTGCTTTCTAACTCAAACGCTTAATTACCAATTCCTAAACATTTGCTTAATCAAACTTACCTTTAATACATACCCTAACCCACATGAAATGAAACATTTTCCCCCCAAAACAATCCTAAGGGCAGAAGTTGTCCCTCCCCATTACACTCTCATATTTTAATTTTTCTAACACACTAACACTCACAATACTCTCATTTTTACCATATACTTTTTTGGCAAAAGTTTGGTGTAAAAAAAGTGCTCTTAGAATTCTCTCAACCTAAGTTTTCTTTTCTCCTCCTCCACCTTCAAGAAACCTTCCTCCTCGACCTCTTCTCCACCTCAAATGATCACACCAACACAACAAACCGCCTCCTAGACACAAAACCTTTCCATTCCCAAGCTCAACAACATAAGAAAAATCCTTCCTCTTATTTCCTTTCTCTTGGCCGAACCTACATCTAATTTCAAGAGAAGATTTTTCTTTTCACTTCCTTTACAAGAAACCAAGCTTCCTCCTTTTCTTTAAGAAGATAGCTTTGGTAGGGATTTTGTTTTGAGTTTTATTTCTTTTCTTTTGCTTGTTTTGGTTTTGTGGATGGTTGAATGGACAAGATCTCCTCTTTTTCTTTCCTTTCCATTTTCGATTTTTGATGATGAAAGAATAGCTAAGTTCATGCTCTTTTCTTTCTATCTATTTTGGTTTTGATGAGAAAAAAAATAGTTGAGGTTGTTCTCTTTATCTCCTTTATTTTATGTTTTGGAATTGGTTTTGTTTCACTTTTCGGTTTTGACGTTCTTGGATGGTTAAAAAACCATGGCTTGATGATGAGGGATCTTGATGAAGGTTTTGATACCACCATGTATTTGACCTCTAAAGCCTAATGTTTGGTTCTTTTGTTCTCAGTTCTCAAAGAATATGAGAAATGGAATATTTGTTGGTTTTTCCTTAGTTACCTTTTCTTTGATGTTCAAGACCATAGCTTAATGGTGATGTTTCTTGATGGTGGTTGTGAACCACCATGTATTAGGCCTTTAGAGCTCAAGGTCTAATTTTGGTTTCTAGAGAGCATGAAAAATCAAATGTTTGTTGTTTTCTTTCATTTGTTTCTTTTTAAGCTTGATAGTGAGTCCAAGAAATGAGGTTCTTAGAACCATGGTTACTAGGGACACTAAAGCTCATTTTCATTTTGTTTAAGATTAATGGGATTGAGAGTTGTACCTTGTAAAGTCTTGAGCTTAAGTTAATAAGAGAATAAATGGACTTGCACTCATGTTTAAGTTTCAAGCTCTTGCATCTCATGTTTATGTTTCAATGCCTTGCATATCATGTTTATTTTCAAGCCATTACCTTAAATCTTGAAGACTAAAGAAATGCACTTACATTCGCATATTTAAATTGCAGGTCTTGCATTCTATGTTTATATTTCAAGCCATCACCTAATCTTAAAGACTTAAAAATGAGCTTGCATCTCATATTTATATTTCAAGTCTTGCACATCATATTTATATTTTAAAGTCATCACCTTATAATGTTAAGATTAAAACTAAGATTGTATAGCATGTTTATTTTTTTAGACATCACCTAAATCTCTAAAGCTCAAGACTTGCCCTTGTATCTTAAATGAAAATTTTGAATCATGGCCACATTCTTGTATATACATTCGGCCATATAATGATGTTCGACTTGGAATGGATTTTATTTTGTTTTAAGGTTCAAAACTTGTGTCTTTATTGTGTAAAGGAATTTTTGAAAGTATTGGAAACTCTCAAGGTAGTAAAAATGTGATTATTATGTATAAAACCTCCTTGATGATATTTTGATTTTTGCTATTGTTTTAAGGGTTATTATTTATGGGTTCAAGGGGATAAAATGGTTCCAATTGTTTCCAATGCCTTAGACTAATTTTTGGGAGAAACTAGTAACTAGAAATGTCTAAAAATATAATTCTTGAAAGCCTTCCAAAATTAAAATTTTGGCTACTATTTTGTTCTATTTAAATCTAAAATATGTTGTTTGGGACTACTTAATTGTGTATAAATTACAAAGAAATTAATGTAACAATTATTTTTAGCATTCTAGGAAAAACTAGTATCAAGAAAAGATTAAAAATGGGGTTTCTAATGCATCTAGAAATTAAAATTGTAGCTACTATTTTAATAATATAAAATATGTAAGTTGCTGTTTGGAATGACTTATATGTGTACAAATTACTATTAATTGGTATAAAAATTATTTCTAGCATCTTAGGAAAAAACTTGAAACTAGAAAGGACAAAAAATGTGGTTTTCAAGACTTCTAGGAATTGAGAATTATAGCTACTGTTGTAACACACTATTTTCTAAAATAATTCTCTTTGAGACTGAATTTGTGTGTAAAAGTTTCTATTAGTTGTTGTAACACTCTAAAAATTATATAAAAATTAATTTGAGCTTTACTAGTCATAATTTCAAAAATCTGACAGACATAGCAATGATCAGGACAATCCAACAAATCTATAAAACAGAAGAAAAAAAAGAATAGTGTCTTGCGGGTCCCGCAGGCCCGTCGGGACAGCCGAAAGCCTAGAATTGGAGCCCGGAGATGCCCGAAATTGAGAAATTATAGGATTAAGATTAGAAATGGATAAAAATAAATATTTTATACCTAGAATTAATTTTTAGGCAATAGTTGATTACCCGGGTACACTATTTTACCTGTTCGGTTAAATTACAGTGTGTAGTTTTTATACCATATAAAGCTACCAGTACAAGCTTGCCACCTAAGGTGACAAGTGTGTGGCTTGAGATATGCCATACCATTGTACCTTTATGGCTAACCAATAGAAATTGCACAAAATTAAAATATTTATCTTCAAAGAAAACATTTTCATAAGTAATTAAAGTGTACATTATCTTAACATAAATAAAATAAAAAACTTTATCATTTTATCATCTTCAAGTTCGGTCATGTCCTCCCAAAATAGCCATCATCACTTCTTCTATTCCTAAACCTCATGAAATTTGCGCAAAACTCCATTCTACAACACCAAACATCCAAGACTTAAGCACAAATCACATACTAGTTCTTGATATCCCCAAATTAACCCTTTATAAACAATTCTTATCTCACCATATTATCAAGTTTGCTGCTGCCTTTGCTTTGTTACCAGAGGATTTAAGAGAGTTTGATCAATAATTGAGTGTACGAGTCCTTGAGGAAAACCAAGAACAAGAGCAAGGACACATAAGTGATATGTAGGGCTTTATTCATCCACTTTTCTTTAAAATTTTACTCTAAAAGTTTCTAATTGATTGAGTCCAAAATTATTGAATTTATTGGTTGATTGTACATGAATATTGATGTATTAATTTTGGTAGAGTGTTTGGATGATGTTAGGAAACCCATTTTGTCAAAACAAGTTTTGAATCATGTGCTGGAATTCTCGGATTTGTATTGATAGGTTATAATTCATGAATTTTCTGAAGGGCTTCCAGATGGATTCTTGATCTAAAATTTTTATATGATGAAGCTAACATATGGAAGAGTTTCCACTAATTTTCTTGGCACATCTTAAGCACTTTTTTTAATTTTAAAAAATGGAAAACCGAATAGGTTAGGGTTTCTTCCCAGCCAGTCCAGTTTATAGCACTGAAATTGTCTAATTTTATTACCCTAGCAAATAAATGAATTTTCAGCTGAAATTTGTACAGGAGGTTAAAGACATCTTGGATTTGAACCCTAAATTTTTGTATGAAGTTTTGAGCTCATTTGATAGGGTAGTAAATTTGAGACTTCTAGCTATTGGCTAAAACTGAGCAATTCTGACCTCCGAATTTGTGAAATTTTATAAATATAGTTAGAGACTTTATCAGGCTTTGAAAATTTTATAGGAGCTCATTGATACATTGAATTGTCTCTTTATTTTACTCTATTTTAAAGATTTTTACTAATTTAATCGTAATTTTCTTAATGACTGAAATTCTGGTAGCATGCTGAATTAACAAAAGGGATGATATGAAATTGATGACATGATCTCATTCATGTTATGTGAACTCATTGATAAAATAATGGCACTTGGTACTAGTTTGACATGAGTATATGAATATGAACAATTGAGCATGTGAGCTTGTTGATGAGGTTAGGCACAAATAGATATGAAAATGTTTCTTATAATTGTCTATATGCGAAAGAAAAGCATAAGATTGTATTTCTTGGGCTGGAGAAAGTAAATCCAGTCTGTCAGGGAAAGTAAACATGACCACCAAGAAAAGCATGAGTTTATCCATCTTGGGCTAGAGAAAGTAAATCCGGTCTATCGGGAAAAGTAAACCTGACTACCCTTGAATTGAGTCGGGGAAAGTAAACCTGGCTAGAAATAGGTATGTGTGAGAATTGGAGAAAGTAAATCCGATTGTCATGTATAGGAATGAGCTCAATCCTGAAAAGCAATCTATTACCCATTCTTGCCATGCCAGGGATGGCGATACGTAATGCCCAGACGTGACAAGATTAGTCAAGGGCCAAGGTGAGTTGACATAGCAAATGTTATAAATAGTCCTTTATCTTTTGTATCAAGTGAAGAATTTTAGTACCGCCATTGAGACCGATAGTGGTGCTGTAGCAGTATATGGTTCACATGATGTTGAGTAGTATGATATATGTATATTAAGTGATTGGATAATAAAAGAGACCTACTTCGGAAGAATAGTTTTTGAACTTTAATATATGTTGCATGCTCACATTTTCTTAATAAACCAAAGTGGCTGGGATGATAACGATGACATTATAAATTGTGTATTTGGAGAAAATGCCCTACTGAGAATTTTAGAATTCTCACCCCCTATGTGTTTGTTTCCATGTCGTCTCCAGGTCGATTCCAAAGATCAATAAAGCGGCTACAAGAAAGACTAAACTGAAATTTCTATAGTTTAGTAATGGAAACTTGTATCTGTTGTACTTAGCTAAATATCTGTGCCTGTAAATATAGAGAATAACATATGTGTACTACAGCTCATAGAAGAGCTTCCTTTTGTACTTAACTTGTATTAAATAAATACTGTGTTTCTTTTATATATTTTTTTTATATAACCACGAGTTAATCAGTATACGATTCTATCGACCCTTGTTCTAGATATTTAAGAGAGGTCCACTATTTTATTAGTAACAACTCTCGAGTATGCTATCATGACTTAAGGATTAGGTTGTACTTAGGAGGGTGTTACAGTTGTGGTGATAATTAATTTTGACACCTTAGGAAAAATCGGTAACTAGAAAGGGTCAAAAACATAACTTCTAGAACTCTGAAATTGTGTATTTTCAGAATTGTCCAAAACTGTCCAGCATTGTTTGAAACTATTCATAAGGTTTATAATTAGTTGGAATCATGGTAATTGGTCTCTTAGATCCCCAAAAGATCAATTACGAGTATTAGGTTAAGCTGAGTTCAATTTTGACCCGTTTAGGGCTAAAGAAGTAATTACTGACAACTTGAGGATAATAATGTGAATGGTAATTGTGGTGATCTTTAGTATTCTATATATGTGTATATATATTCTGTTGAGTATAGCATATGCATTAGCTGAATCCGGTCCTTAATTCCAACATATTGGGTAGAAGCATGTTTACCCTGCAATGAAATGTTGATGATCGCATGCTTATGTGAACAATTGCATGATGAATTGTAATTATGATTGATATATTTGAGATGTATGATTGGTGTATTTATTGGCATCTAACAAATTTGGGAAAACTTCGTTCCTAGCCATTATGCTTCAGGATTTCTGCCAAATTTGTGAACTCATGAAAAATTATGAAATTTATGAGCATGAAATGTTATGTGATAAGTGATGATGATATTTAAAATTATATGCTCATGTTTGCATATCTAATTAACATACTAAGATTAAGGTGACATAAGACACATGGAAATAATCCTTTAGACTCTAGGAATTAATGATTGTGAAAGGTGATCCAAAGGAGTTGCATGCTCATGACAAGAAAGTTAAGTTAAAATAAAGAAGTGATATGTTTCCCCATCTATTACCCCATATTAAATCTAGAGACGGCTAGTTAAGTTGAGCCCATCCTAGGTGATCGGTGAGGTGAAGTTTTGGTGTTTATTGTAAAATCACCGGGGAAGGTGAGATGGTTGGTTTAGGATGGTTATGAGAGAGGGTGGTCATTAATAAAAGAACTTGAAAGTCAATTATGAGGAAGTCAAGGCACACATTATGTTATTGCTCTATTGGTTTGCTTCAATATGTGTTTTATGTAGTAGGTGTCTTTAGTTCTTTGGCTTATCTCATACTTTAGGCTTATCTTGGGAACTTGATTTGAATGCTATAAACTCATGTTGTAATCATGATTATGTTATTTGCATTTGTTACATGTGCATTTAAGGCATTACCATGCATACATTAAGCATCTGTTACATTTATGACATTAAGACCCATGCTAAAAGACATCCACTTCAGATAAATAGATTTGAGAAGTTTAAAACTGAACCTTATGTATGTACATCTCTTTCATAGTGAAAACCAAAGTGGCTGGGGTTGATGATGATGACACTTGTGTTAAAGTCAGAAAGCCCTACTGAGAATCTTGAATGAGTTTCTCATCCCTCTTTTGTTTCGTGTCATCTCAAGACTAGGATAATGACATTGTTCGTGGTTTTTCCTGAGACATGGATGTGGGAGATATGCTACGAACCATATCAAAGGGCCGTATCGGAGGCATGGAGATAGCTTTCCCTTAGGCATTAGCTTTAGGGTCATCATATCCCATATGCTTTTGCGTAGCCTAGTCCTTCAATAGATATGTAGCTGGAGCTAGCCTAATTTTACTATAAACATGTTTAGCTTTGGTCTATTGTATGTGCAACGCTTATTGGCGGGCTTAGGATCTTTGGACGTCCTTTATGAATATGGAACGTCGCTATTATATTATGGTTATTGTAACGCCCCGATTTTCTGTTAGAGTGAAAATGACCAAAATGCCCCTGAGGTCATTTTTCACCGAGGAAAGCCGGCGGCGGTACTCGAAGGAAAACTCAATGTTGGAAGGGGATTAGAAAACTTATGTACCTTCCCGGGATCGAAAATCTCGTTTTTCGAGTTTTCGGGTCAAAATGACCAAAACGCCCCTGTGGTGTTTTACCCGTTTGCAAGTACCAGATGAACCCGAAACTTCTCCAGATGGTTTTAAAAGGCGTTTTTATGTATTCTATGACCTCAATTTTAATTTTTGAAGTCCCGGGCAAAATTAGTGCAAAATTACGGTTTTGCCCCTAGTTTCGTACTTTTACGCTTAATCACACGATTAAGCAAACCTAAGCAATATTAGGCTCTAATCGAAGGTTAATTAATTTCCTTAATTAATCTAGAGTCAAAATAATTTATTAAAGTTGATTAGAACCAAATAGTACTTAATTACAACCTAAAATCATATTTTAATTTTATGACACCTAGTCATAGAATCTTGAATAGTGTTTTCTCTTTCCAATTCCTTAAATCATGGAATTGTGTTACACATTGTTTATTCATAAATGAGTTTTAAATTCTTTAATGATGTATGAGCACTCCTAAATTTGTCATAAACTCCCTAAATCACATTCTTAGTTACCTAAACTTAAGCTTAATCATTCCTAACCTTGTACCTAAGCTAATACACATCTAAACCTACCATTAACACACAATTAAATGGTCAAATCATCCTCCCATTCTGCTGTCCCAAGCTGGCCGTGAACCTCCTCCTCCATATGCATCACATGTTCAATTTTTCAACACTCCAAGGCCATACCTCAAGTCACATACACTATACCTTGTCATAACTTTCAATCAAGCTTGAATTTCCACATGAATAAATAATTAAAACAACCCATTTCTCCCATTTAATTGTGGCTGGAAAAGTTCCAGCCATGCATTATTTCTAGAAGCCTAAATTCATAAAAATGTGATAGGAAATTAACTCACATCAAGCCATACTTTGTAGCATAGCTTCCATACTTCAAACCATGCTTGAATGACCTTGTGTAAGAGATATTTTCTCTTCCTTTTCCCTCCAAACCACACGGCCACTCCCTCCATTTGCAAGCTCCATGGTTTTGTTTTTCTATAAATAGGATGCTTGTGTTAGCCTTGTTGCACCTTGAAGCATTTGCAAAGTTTAGAGTTTTAGAGTTGTCTTGCTAGCCTTTCCTTTTTCTCTCAAAGTTCCAAGAGTGTTCTTCCTTTCTTTTCATCTTTATCTTCTTCATCTCTTCATCTCATCATCACCTCTCAACCATCAAACACCAACCCAAAACCTTGAACCATCATCAAACCTCTCAAACACCACACCTCAAACACAACTCCACTTGAAACACATTTTCTTTCTTTTTCTCTCATCAAGGCCGAATCATCATCACCATCCTAGGAGGTGTTGCTCATCTCATTTCCATCTTCAAGATCAAGCTTTTATCTTCATCACTAGGTAGGGATTTGTTTTCAAACTTTATTTTGCTCAAGAAAGTGTTTTTCTCTAGTTTTCTCTTGGATTCTTTTTGAACTTTCCCTTGTCTTTCCTTTCCTTTCATTTTCGGCCATGAGGCCTTGATTTGAGCATGATAGCTTGATGATGAGAGTTTCTAGATGATGACATTGTGTTCATCTCAAAGAAACCTCTAAAGCTTGAGTTTTCCTTTTCTTACAACTTCATCTATATGTTATCTAGCTCACATGGTTTTCCAACTTAAGAAAATTAATCTAAGGATTTCTAAAAGCCCAAGCCTACCCTTGTCAACCTTAAAGTTGGCCGGCACGTTCTAGAGACTTGTCTCTAGATAGGGGTTTTGGGTACTTAATAAAGAACTTGATGTAGTTTCACTTTATTTCTCTTTTATATGATTTTCGATTCTTGTGTTGTGATCTTTGAGATATGGTATAGGGTTATTATCTTGTTAAAGTCTTAAATGAGCTCTAGTTAAACATAAAAATGAAACTTGCATCATGTTTACTTTAAGCTATGCATATCATGTTTATTTCTTTGCTATCACTAAATCCCAAGATAATGAATGAACTTGCATTATCATGTTTATGTTTCAAGCTTTGCATTATCATATTTATATTTCAAGTCCTCACCTAAATATCAAAGATAATAATATATTGCACCACATATTTATTTTATGCTCTCACTTTACTTTCTAGCAATAACTAAAATAAGTGCATGAGCATGTTTATTTTTATGTCATCACTTTAATGATTCTAGAGCTCAAAGACTTGCCCAATGATATCTCAAACAAAGGTCTAAAACATTTATTTCCTATGGTCCATATTTCGGCCCTATGAGGCCTTAATGTTTTCAAGTATTGAAAACTATGTTTTATACTTTTTCTAAACTTATATGAGTATAAGGAATGTGTAGAACTAAGTATTATGAATTTAGGACCTCTTGAGATGAAAATAATATAGCCACTGCCCTATTAAGTATTTTCATGAGTTTAGATGATAAAAGTGTTCATAAAAGAGTTTTGAAGGTTTTAATAAGGTTCCAAGAGAAACTAGTATTTTATGTGCTTTAGAAACTATGATTCAATGCCTTTAAATGGAGTTTCTGTTTGTTCTGCCTTGCTATGTTTGGCCACTGCATGAGCTGTGTTAATGATGTTAATATGCTTATGTTTGGGTAATAATTATGTTAAGACTCATATGTGAAAGATAGGATAAGTTAGGAACTAGAAAAGAATTAATTTGAGAGTTCTAGATCCCTTAAAGATTTATTTTTCTGGATTCTGTCCAGCAAGGTTTAGATTCAATAATCATGGTTTTAAATTAGTTTATATGTGTAGGAATGACTCATAATTGGTTTAGGACTTAATCTTGAAGCCTTAGGAGCAAACCGAACTTAGAAAGGGTCAATATTGTGACTTCTAGGTACCCGTAAAGTTAGTATTTTGATTTCTGCACTCTTGAGGTTTAGAGATGTTCTTGACCATATGGTGAGGTGAGAAATACTTAGTTATAACCTTATAGGTTCCCAAGAGACTAGGTGTTGATGATCAATAACTTAGAAAGTGAGATAAAGATCTAAACCGTAATTTCTAGAACTCCGTAATCACATAAACATAAAGCTGTCCAAATTCTGCTTAGTGCTATTTGGATTAGTTCTTGAGCATAAAATTTGTATAACTCATTAATTGTCAAATTATAGGCGTATAAAGAAGTTAAGGATAATGATAGAACAATTAATTTGCAAGTTTAAGACTCATAAGAATCAAAGTTTAAAACACTATGAGTTATAACATAACATGTCTATGAGCTTTTGGGGATGATTGTCAAATATGACTATGTGATGATGTTTGTGTGAAAGTTTTATGTGACGAATGTTATGAGAAAGTTTCATGTGATGATATATATGTTATGAGAAAAAGCTATATGAGAATGCATGATAAAAATGAATATGATAAATGATGAGGTAATTGTAAATTAATACTTATGAGAATATAAATGTGACACGACACTGAGACGCGCTTCTCCTGGGTGACACCGGTTCGGCCGAGCACCCCCAGGAGGAGACAAATCCGTGAGGGTATGTGTAGATGCAGCCTGCCAAAGCGGACAAATTGCGAGGCCCACGTGGCTAGCAAAGCGTTTCAAAGAGGAAATGATCCTAGAAAGGAGATCCTTAATTTGCCCCCTAGCCCGTACTTTAAGTCGGGATTATGTTACGCTTATCATAGGATAAGTAAGAGCTAGTAACGACTAGTTAAGGTATGAGCTCATAACCTAGAGAAGTTTTAGGGCGGCCCCATGAGATGAAAGTTAAAGTTAACAATGTCACATAAACTATACTTATGCCAATGTTATAATGTTTCCTAGTTATTCTATTGTTGGGTTTATCTTATGATGCATTCATATCATTAGTATATTTCCGCTTAAGTTATAAAGACGCATTATAAAATATGACGGACCTTGGATAAAATACCTCCTTGGAAAACCAACTTAAAAGGAATTTATATGCATGCACACCTTTTAGAAATAAACCCAAGGTTCCTGAGGATGTGACGATGACACCTAGGTAGGGATAACCCTACTGAGAATTCTTTTAGAAAGATTCTCATTCCCTCTCTCTTTTCTTCCGTCATATCTTCAGATGGCGACGTTTGTACTCTTCGTCGACACCCCGGTATGGGAGCTGCACCATGACCCGGCACTCGGGTCATACCATTTTGAGGGTCGCTGCACTGTCAGAGTATACATGTTCATGGGACGACCCTTCGCGTACCCCGTCCCGAGCTACCGCTTCACCCCGATCGCTCTTACCGTCATAACGGGATTTTTGAGCGGCGAGACCACGCGATGAGCAGATCCTCCGCATGGAGCCCGAGACATCAGCGATGACGCGAGTACCAGTATGTGCCGTCCCCAAGACTGGAGACGGACCCATCCGAGGACCCGCCATCCCACATGTACAGCTGAGCTCGGTCCCACTCCTCCACCGATGAGGGCTGGGAGTGAGAGACGGTGGTCCACCGAGGTTGGCTCGACGGCCATCTATGCGCCGCCATGTGGACATGCCCCGATGATGCCCTCGACCACTCCCGCTGAGATTCGTCAAGGATCGACTGACCCCACGATTCGGACCAGGAGTAGTCATAGGAGGGGTAGTAGCTAGTGCACACACACGCCACATAGTAGAGGTCAAACCTTCTTTTGTATATGAGGTTGTCTCCTTTAGGTGCACATGGGTATGGGGGTAGTTTCCTTTGTATTTGCTTTTTATGATTTCCTTGTATTGCATTTCAGTTGTATGTTGCTTCATGATGTATCAAAGAGTCCTGCCTCTTTTGGGTAGGCACGTTATATATATATATATATCTATGATTCAGTTGACGTTCCCATGACATGATGTGTTTCTTATGCTTTGCTTATATGTTTCGCTATGATTCTCCTTAAAGTTCCGTGCGTGGCTCTCACTTTGATTTTAAATTCCAAAAAGAAAAATTTTACCCATATTTCCGCTAAGTATTTTTCTAAAAGATGAGACCAAGAGGTAATATTCTAAAGATTAACCTAAAGACATACTAGTAGTCTTGGGTTAAGATTTAGGGTGTTACAGTTATGATATGTTAATTTGGTATGTGTCATGTTATGCTATGGTTTACACATATATATGAGGTTTATATGATTGCCATTATTATGTGAGTATTTGACTGATATCTATACACACACGTGGCTCACATTTTGGTTTTAAAGTTCAAAAAAAAAATAGTCGTATTTTTATTACTTGTATTTTAAAGAAGAATAAGTTAATTTTTGAAACAAAGGCATAACAACCAATAATTAACCGGAATGCGACTCGAGCATATTAGGTCAAAAGTTAAGGTGTTACATTATTGGCCTGAGTTTGGATAAAGCTAGTGTTTATTGATAGTTATAGTTACAACAACTTGAAGAAATCAGCAACAACACATAGAATAATGCAAGAATTTATAAGGAGAAGACAAAGATGTTCCATGACAAGATGATTATGAGAAAAGATTTTTCAATTAGACAAAAAGTTCTCCTCTTTTATTGAAAAGTCAAATTTGTTTCATTATAAGATCAAGATAGATTGGTCCCTTTGTTGTCAATAACATGTATCCTCATGGTGCGGTTGAAAATAAAGCTTTAGACACAGGAAAGGTGTTCAAGGCTAATGGACAGGACTAAGTCTTATTATGCTTTACCATTATTCGATTTTGAGGAGATTGAAGAAATAAGGTTACAGGAGCCCTCTTATGATCATCCTTGATCATCTACAGCAAACTCTAGCTAAGGACTATAAACCAAGTACTTTTGGTAGGGAACCTAATTTATTGAGAGCAACCGGATTTGATCTTTCTAACTCTTTTCCTTTTGTTTTCTTGTTTCATTTATTGTGTTTTCATGTCTTTACCTTTTACTTCAATTCTTCTTTTCTATTTTACATTAAAGATAATGTAAAGATTAAATGTGGAGGGGAACAATTAGATTAGCTTCTTAATTTTTTTGCTGAAAAATGTTTATGATTTTCCTACTTTGAGTCTAGTTTTAGGTTTTAGATTTTTTTTTCCAACATAATGATGAGATTTTGAGCTCTAATTCATGGTATTAATTGATGACAAGTTTAAAGTTGAATTATGACTTAATTCCCTTGTTAATGTTTTTTTTTTGCGTATGATGTTACGCTCTTGTAAATATGTCATTACTTGGTTTGGAAATAAGACCAGCACATGGGTAATGACCCCACAAAAGTCCTTATATGACATGGCATACATAAAACATCATGATTTCCACTTAAATATAATTTAAATAAAAATTGGATAAATACTTTATTTTGTATAAGTCATAATAGAATCCATGAACATTATCTAATGACAAAATAATTATTCCAAAGGGTCATAAAATCCTTTACTTGTAACTACATAAACCTAAAAAAAAAATAATAATTACGAATATGCGTGATCCATGAATCTTTTTTGCAATGTAATGGAGACCTACTAACATAATTGAAAAGTATCACTTTACTCCAAAGTGAAACTCACCCGAAGAAAAATCTAACAGCTACTGAGGATGAGGTATCTAGGAAGAATCTGGACTAGTAGCTGTATATGTAAGGGGGAAAAGTGGTGAGCTTTATCTAGAACTTAATGAGTAGATTCTTATCCATAGCCATACATGGGACAATAAGGAAATGCCGCAATCAAAATCATTTCCATTCACAATACATAATAATTGTAATAATATCAGTTTCGTGTAGAGCATAAAAAAATAATAGTTTTTCTAAGGAATCAAAAGAGAGACAGAATACTAAATTATTATAAAGTGATGTCGAGTCCCTTGTGAACAAGAGCATATAAGTGAGACTTTAATGATCCCTCATACACTAATTTGAGTAAACGGTAATTGCCCCTCATGGGCAACTTGGTATACCAAAGTTAACGAATTGACTATCATTAACTTATGGCTCCATTTCTCTCTAATTCCAATCCAAACAATACTCACAGTCAACATGCTAAAACCTCAAGCTAAAACTCTTAATTTGGTGCTTTTCCTCACTTCTACAATTAAAATTTGATTTTATGGGATAAATACTCTCTTTTCATAATTTACTTGAAGCAGTTAAAAGGGATGATAATATAAATGGATTATAAGCTTCAACAATTGTCTCATATATTTTCTAAAAGTGATGCATTTTCATGGAATGTTATAAAATCATGATTTTTCTAACTCGGCATAATTTAAAAAAGCATGTTCATAACATAATTAAATTTCTAAATTCATGGTAAGTACAAACATTGTATAGAAAGTACTCACAATAGCTAGAATTAAAGCTATGAGCTTAAACCCACTCACTTGGAAGCGTCTAAAATGAAGTACTAGCACCAACAGAGCTTCGAGGAACGAGAATGGCATCAATATCTGCCATGGAAGTAAACCCATGAATAACTATATCCATACAAGAATAACTCTATGAACATTGGAAGAATAACCAAACTTGACAGCAACCAAGAAAATAAACACCCTAACTTATAAACATGGATAAACATAGAGGAAACCAGCATAAGTCACGAATAAATCCTTATCTTGAAGCTTGGAAGAGGTAGGATTGAATCAGGAAAAGGGTGAAAGGGTGAAAGATGACAAGAGAAATTAAGGTTTGCTGTTTTGGGTCACAATATGTGAGGGATGGGTTTTTATAATGTTAGGGTTACTTAATGAAACTATATCATTTTGGATGTGTTCTAACATTAGAGGCAATGCTATAACAATTAACTAGGAAACAAATCTTATATGCTACACCACTTGATTGCTATAGCATTCTTGAAAACCCCCAACCACTATACTTGCCACCCAAAGCATTCCAAGCTACCCTACCATTGCTATAATGGTCATTGTCACAGGAATCCAATTTCGACATTTTTTTGGTCTTTCATATATTTCGAGCCTTCCTAGTGATACGGGTGGCTCCCAAGAGACCATAAGACCATACTAAACTTATCTAGGGACACCTAGACCTAAGGCATCACAAAATGTTACTTACTTTTCTTTTGGTATAGTTATAATGAATACTTGTATCATGTTTTCATTCTTCAAATGTACACTTGGAAAGTCATTAGATTTGATTGTTCAATTGTTGAGATGAAAATTCTCTTTTGAAGTGCCTTTGGATTTGAAAGTGAGTTCTACCACTTTAGAAAGTGATTAAGGCAATTTGTTAGAGTTAGTTTAGGGTAATCTAGAGGTACCTATAGATCATTGATGAGTTTATGGCTATTACGGCAAACACTGGTGCCATAAATACTCCCAAGAGCTCATGTGGTGTTAGTTCTTCCATTCTACCCCTCCAGTTCAGTGGGTTTGATCTCATGGCCTTATTTTGGTCATTATATCATTATTTTCTAGGATTGCAAAGTATTTTAAAGACTCGAATATGGGTTTTGTCACGATATGAGATTTTATGTACAAATATAGAAGAAATAGCAAAATGTTTTCTTTTAGTTACTCATCAAATTTTTGTTTCTTCAAGATGCATGGGAGCATATTTGAACTATGATTTCCTTAAATGATTAAATTCATGATTTTGAGATGATTATGAAAATGAGAGGTTGATATGATGGATTATATGAGATGTAAAGTTTATGTTTATTTACGAAAACTAAGGAATGATGAACTTAGAATTATATAGCTAAGAAAATAAAGATAATTTTTATGTTTTCTACAATTTATGATTTTATAGCTATTATGCAAAATAAATAGAAATGGTTTACAAATATTGTATTATTACTTATGTGTATTTCTTCTTGTCCTATGTACGGTTATGGGCAAGGATCCACTCACTGAGTTTTAAGATAAAACTCACCCTCTTTTCCTTTTTCCTCACAAATACAGCTGCAGTTTTAGATCCTCCACTCTTCCCCCTCAGTAGCAATAGCCTATATTTTTGGTAAACTTCACATTGTCGTGAAGTGACTTGTTTTGATAGAATACTCCAATAGTAGTGCGAGTAGGGTTCCAAACATACACAACATAGCTTTTTGACATATCATTATTCTTTTTGTATTTGTATGATATAGCATTCATAGTTTATTTTGTATATGGAGCAATTCAGCATATTTTGTATACAGGTATAGTTTCATATTATGGGAAAGGACTTTTTGATTATTATGAATTGAGTATGCAAATTGCATTACGGTATGAAATGGATTTTATGAATAAAATATGCATATAGTACGACTCAGAAATCACAAGACTTACATAAGGACAGGATTCCTCATGTGTTGGTCACGAACCAAATTGGGTCATGACAAAGGAACGTTTGTGAACTACTATTTCCCCTTGTTGTTTAAGCTACATTATAACCCCACCGACCTTATTACAACCAAAGAAAAGACCTTTTGATTCCTTAATGGTAATTTGAAGTTGATATGACAATTGTATGGATTGAGAGAATTGGATGCTTAGCATGATTGCATGAAAATTGAAAGCTTGAATTGTGAAAATGGAAAGACAAGAACTTGCTTAAAGTGTTCCACATTGTTTTCACCATTAGCTTAGTTGTTTCATTTACTTGAGGATGGTGTTCATGATTAGCTTAAGAATGGTTGATGATAACAATTTGCTTGTTTGATCTCTAAGTTGTGTACTTATTCTATGAGAAGTGTTGGAAGAAATAGGTGTTTGTGGCTAGCATCACTAGAATTCCTCACGAGACTACAACTCGTCCTCTATGGCTCACCTAAAGGTTTAAGGGCTTGTTGCATACGCTAAATGCAACTATGATTTCTTATTACTGGATTAGCTTAGGTTTAGCTTTTAATCTTGCTTGAGGACAAGCAAAGTTCAAGTGTGGGGAAATTTAATGAGTGAATTCAATTCACTTATTTTATCTTGATTTCTATGCTTATTTATAGCTTTAATCTTGAAAATATAGTGTTTTTATTTTGTTATTTGTGTTTCGTATGAAAATAAAGCTAAGGATGAGTTTTGATCTAAATTGGATTATTCCAAAGCCAAACATGAAACCAAAGATGTTACCTTCCCAACAATGGTCTAACAACTCATCCAAGATCAATTGGTTAGTGAAATTCACTCTTTGTTCATTGCTGCCGAAGAATAAAAACTGCCAATTTGTATTAATGAATGTTGCCCACATCTCTTTAAGAAAATGTAACCTTTGTAGATAGTTTAATAGGAAGTTATACTTGGACCAATGGTAATTTTAAAGGCTGATGTTACATTCTCAAAAGTAGGCAATAATAGTAACCAATTATGTAGCCTGTCATAACCTATCCATTCCTTTCTAAGCAGCATTTTGTGTAGATAGAAAGGAGGGGAAGAACTAGCCACTCATTTTTACAAACCTTTGGCACAAAATTAGAGTTTAAAGATTGATAGTTTCGTAAATCTTACTTTCATCATTCATTCTGCCTATTCTCATTTCTTTAACTCTATTGATATTGTTTTGAATTTGCATCATGGTTTTCTTAAATATGTTAGGCTAAGTTTTATTTATGGTTATAGGTGAAGAATCCCAAATTATCATGTAATTAATTTGATTTTTAGAGCTCAGTTTCCTTAAAGAGTTTTTATATTCTCCTACAAATTTCGTGTTTATGGCTACATTGTGATTTGTTTGGGTTGACCACTTTTATATTTCACAATATAACATATTTCTAGATTTGGGATTATGATTTTCATTAATCCTTAATCACAAGCTGTGATTTGTTCATTAATCCTTAAACATTAATCCTAGGTTTTATTAATGAACATCACAATCCAAAATCTAACAATCAGCTATAGTGTGAAATGCAAAAGTAGTCAACCCAAACAAATCACAATGTAGGCATGAGCATGAAATTTGCAGGGGAATATAATTGACTCTTTAAGGAAACTAGGGTATGAAAATCAAATTAATTACATGACAATCTGAGGTTCTATAACCATAAATAAAATATATTTAGGATTTACTCTCAAATTTGATTTAGGATTGGTAACCCTCTAATTTCCTCAATGTAATATAATGATCACTTAACCTCTCTTGATTTGTGTTAGGCCTCTAAAGCCCATTTTTGTCAAAATCAACACTATGTATGAATAAAACATGTCAATATCAATCAAAAGCCCAAATATTTACTAAACCCACGAGGCCAATTGCATGGGACCTTGTTGAATACCACAGGATCATGTGATACTCTACCAAGCATCAAAATTTGTTCATTTTTTAAGTCTATATAGCTTTTCATAGCAAGTTTTAGGATTTAGGGTCTTCATGAACATTATAGCTCTGTGTCTTAGCTCCCCAATGCCATTGAAATCATCTCAACTGGACTCCTCTAGCTCAAGATATAGATGAATTAGTGAAGAAAAGTCTAGATTGGCAACATCATAAACATATTGCAACTTCCATCTTTCTTCCCCTTTTTCTCCATGAATACTTGAGAATTAAGGAAAAAGTACAATAGTGAAGTTGTATATCTTTCTCTATTCTTTCCAATAAATTTTGAATCACCAAATTTGAAGCTTTGGAACAAAAGTTATGGAAATTTCTTCACAAAGTGTTTTGATTCTATACAAGCACAAGACCCAAACTTCTTCAATTTCACTCTCCAATTCTACATATTGCAAAATGATGCAATATGACCTTGAATCCTTAATTAGCATATAAAATTCATCATATAAACACAAATAAAATGAGTAACCCAATTTCTAACAATTTAACCATGGAAAATAAAATCAAATCGGACTGGCCGATCTAATCGGGTTAACTAGAAACCAGTCACGTGGCCAATTTGATTAAGCTCCTAAACTGGTAAGTTCAAAATCGGTCAAGAACAGGGAAAATCTAGGAAAATCGGCGAACTGAACCGACTGACCTGTAGAATTCTGATTATGAGTAATAGCTCATTTTTAAACATTTTAAAATATGTGTTTACTTAGTTTCATGCAAATAGTGAAATTTTTGCTTTTGATCCTTTGAAATACTTTTTTTATTCTAGAAAAAATCTTAGCTCAACAGTGTGATGCACTGGTGTTACAATAGGAATAAAAAATCTAATGTTGGAAAATAGAAGATCAAATCCTAAGCAAAATGTTTAGAGAAATTACAATAAAAAAGACCTATATTTATAAAATTAAGACATTTAAATCAAATATTACATGACAAACAATAAGAATAGCTTATCTTTATTTTTTAAAAAGAAAATTACATCCATCCTCTAAGGTTTGAAGAAAAGGTTTTAAAAAAGAAAAAGAAACAAACAAACAATTTCATATAAGCAAGCTCATAGAGTTTCTCAAAAATTAGCACTCCACTACTCCAAAACATTCTCCAAAGTAATGGTCCACTCTTGAAGCTTAACCAGGCTCCATAAAATTTATAAAACTATCACTCCATTGTAAAACTATTTCATAAATCCTGGTTATTCCTATAATGACTAATTATAGCACATTTTAATTAATAATAAATTTAAAATTAGATTAAAAGAAAATAAATTGTTAAACATATAACAAGAAGATTTGTTCTTTACTATAACTTTTCTTTTATGCCTTTTACTATTATTGTTATTTATTACCACAGCTAAGAATATAGGATAGAATCAACTGATCCAATATAGAACTAGTCCCTAAATAATAAGATAATCTATTGTAATTAAATAATCAGAACTAGAGAAAATCAGTGTAAATCGGCCCAAAATCGAACCAATCAGACCGAACCAATTCAACTTATTGACCAATTTTTTATCCATAAAGAACTTGCTTTGATTGGTTAAATCAAAGACTACTAGATATTTTAAAAGGCTCTAAAAGTGATATACATAAAACAACATAATTTATGAGTATTTAAAGTTGTGTAAGAAGTATCAATAAGCATATTTTCAATATAATTTATATACCATACACGCGATAAAAAAATTATCAAGTTATATTAATTGTTCATAACCAACACTTCATAATATATATAATAATAAATCATACATAAAATACGTAATACATGCAATATATATGCATACAAATATATCAAGCCAATTCATAGGTTAGCGAGTTGAATAGAGTAAAGCTCAAGTTTCACTCATTTAATAAATGAGCTCAAATTGTTAGCTCAAACTTAGCTCATAAGCTCACAGCTCAGGAAATTGAATTATTAACGAACTGGACTGAAAATAGCTCATAAGCCAGCTTGACTCATTTCTAGTCATATTATTGATATTTGAAAAATCTCAACAATGATAGATGTCTTTAGCCTATTTAAGAAGTATTTTGATCTATTTATGAATAGACTTTTCAATAGAGTCATCAAAATGATGGTTAGGTTGATAAAATTTGAACTCACATAAAGTGGGTTGATTTGGCCTGACCTATATAATCCGTGTGTTACGTATAGGTTTGGACGGGGTTAGCTTGGTTTCTTAACATATTAGGAAAAAGTCTCTATATCATGCTAGATGTGACACTCATATTATGATTAGGATTGAATTTGACCTTTTTTTTTGTAGTTTATTTTCTCCTTTTTTATATATTTTTTGTCCTTTTTATAGGATTTTTTAAGTTTCATTTCATTAATTTTTATCTATTTTTTATGATTTTAATTATTTGGTGGCCAACCTATTTAATCTTCAAGCTTGGGTGGATTGAGCCGAGTTACCATTCTTTTGGCTCGCTATGAAAATAGGTCAACTCTTCTCTAAACTCTTAACTCGCAAGTCATGGTGGGCCAACTAAGATGAGCTAGGTTTGCCCACTTTGACAACTCGACTTTTCAATCTACTTAAAAGTTATATTAAATATGACCCCTAAATAGACTATATTTTCCAAAAGATCAAGCTAGATCGGACTGCATATTTGAAATACAATTCAAACACATCTGACTGAAAATATAACCTAATCTTACCTATTTTCATCCCCAGTCTGGATTTGGTTTTGATATCAAAATGGATAAAGATCCTCTCTTATTATTCATTAAAGAGAAACCCCCGTTTTAACTATATATTTTTCCCTCAAATTTTATGTGGTTGGTGATCATTGTTTCTAGCTATAATTTGGGCTGCTATGATCATTTTGCGGAAGTTAGTTATAAATGATACAAAGGACATCTTTTTGGTTAGTATGTAAATATGAGTATTTCTCCATCTTGTGACATTATTTTGTGCCCCCTAGGTCTCAATTTGCGAACAAGTGACATTCAATGTTTATCCAATATTATAACTATATTGATCACTTCATTTTCAATAAGGCAAATTCATGATGTTAATCTTTTTAACCCAAATTCATGATGTTAATCTATTTTTCTACTAAATTTTGAGGGTTGGACTCAAAAAACTTAATTTATTTAAATTATTTTTTTGGTTCGGTCTATTTAACCCATAGCTTGGTTACAAAGGTCAACCTACCAAGTAAACGAGTTGACCTGCTTATCGTTTTACTTTTTGCTTTTAAAAAGATTGAGACTTTTGATCATGTAATGCATCAAAACTTTGACACTTAGAATTGTAAATTCGGGTGTTGATATTTAGTTTGTTTTGAACTAGCAAGTAAACCCGTGCTATGCACGGCTGGAACTTTATTTTAAAGTAGCGCTAGCGTGTGATTGAAATACATTCAGCAAAATGCGTCCAAAATTAATTTTAAGGCCTTGAAAGTAGTACAATTTTATTTAGATAGTTTTAACAAAATTGATTTTGGTCATAATTTTAGAGGCTTCAACATGAAATCATTATTTTCTTGCTTTTCATTAAGTAAAATTTCGCTAAACAGTGTATTGATAAACTACTTCTAAATTTAATATTATATTATTATTAGTATTTGAATGTTATTCAAAGAAAGATATTAAACTTTATGCACTCTATCAGCTACAAGAATTCAAAGAAAATGTAAAATTACGAAAGGTAATTATTATGATGTGTAGCGGCTTATCCTGATTTAGTATTTTTCTCAAATTCTATTGTCTAACAATATAAAGTTATTTTACATTGATAATACACAAAATCAGAATACATCTACAATTTGGTTCCTAAAAAATGTGTTACCTTTAATATCTAAAAATGTTATCTTCTCAATTCAAAAGTGTTGCCTTAAACAATTGGCTACACTTGCTATAACAACACTATGAAAAGTGATGTGTTAGCTTAAAAATGTGTCATTTTGTTAAAAAATGTTGCTTTTAACAATTGGTCACATGTGATATAGTAACACCTCAAAAAGTGATGTCTTAACTTAACAAAGTGTAGCTTTTACTATATAAAAAAAAAAACATATTTAAAAAAAGTGTTGCCTAAGCGTACATAAGCAACACTTTTTAAGTGTACCTAAAACTAGATGTTCTTGTAGGCATAAATTTCTTGTAGTGAAAGTCGTCATTTTAGCACTTAATTCCTTAAAAAATTAAATGCAAATATTTTAACTCTCAAAAGATTTTGTATCAAACACATTAGTGCCCATAACAGAAAAACCCTACACACATTAACTCTTGAATATTTATTTTTAACATATTAATCCTTAAAGGATTCGACTTTTAACATATTAACATTTAGTTATTAAAAAATTTAGCTTTCGATATATTAATTTTTTATGGACAGAGGATTATATAATTTTTCTGTTTAGAGTTGATATGTTATAACATGAAATGTGTTGAAAACTACAATATATGTATTTTATCTGTCGTTCTAGATTTTGAAATTCAATATGTCTAGATCCTATATATCCTTATAGAGCTATATAGAATCATATTCTTGGAATCAAAAGTCTCAGTAATTATTCTTAAGAGTAAAATAAGTTAAAGGACAATTTTTAATGAATTTTATAAAACATTTAATAAGCATTCACTACAAAAATAGAAAAAGAAGTGATTAGTGACCGATTTTTCGGCCGCTAATTTCATGAAACCAGTCGCTAAACCTGATAGTGACTGATTTAGCGACAAAAAATAATCGGTCACTAAATCTTGTGACCAATTTAGTGATTGATTTTCCTATCCATACGACCAATTTTGTGTGGTGGTTTGGTGTGATATTAGTGATTAATAAATCGGTTACTAAGTGAAATTTTTAGCGACCAACAAATTGGTCACTAATTTTGTGACTGATATATTGGTCACTAACATGTAATCACAAAAAAAAAAAAACAAAGAAAAAAAAATGAAAATCAGGAGGAGAGGCTCCATCCAATTTCTGGTTCATTCAAAAGTCATAATGTAGCTACAACAATCCTGAACCTAGACATCTTCACCCCATGTCCCCCAATAAACCAAAAATCTATCCCTTCACAACTACGTCAATCAAACACACAATAGACAGCCATTGAAATCTCAAGCCAAACATGTAACACCCTAGTAGAACCCAACAGCGCTTAAGTTCGCATTTAGATTCCATTAGTTGTCACTTATGTCTTGCATTCATTTTTATTTTGAAATTAACTTAGAAAAATAGTGTATAGCTTTTTTTTTGTACAAATTACTCTTTGGAAGCTTAAGCATGTGGCAAGAATTGAAATATATAGCATTTATGTAGATGATAACCAAAATTACTTTGTGCACTTACTTACTTTAATAAAGCGGAATAAAAGAATAAATGTAAAGTTACTATCGCATAATCTGAAATATAACTGCTTAATACATGATTCATACTAGGACATATATATCATAGTGATAAGTTCTTACAAATAACAATATGAGCTCTACCACTACTGGTCTATTATTCGCAACTATAACATAACTAAAATCAGAGTGCTAACTCTTAGAAGTTCTGAAATCTTCACGTGTTACCTCCTTCCTTAATTATAGCTCCGTTGCTTCAAGTAAACTGGTCTGTCTCTAGTAACGACAACGGAAAAAGAAACATAGCAGTGAGAAATACAAGATTTCTCAGTAGGAGTTTCTACTTGCACTAAATGTGTCATCACTGTCATCCTAATCACTTCGGGTTTATTATAAACAGGTAGACATACAAATGGTTCAATTACTAGATTTTTTGCAAACATAATTAGCCAAAGTGCATTTGCTTTTAAACTACTCTTATAACATTAACAAGAATATACATTCAGTCATTCATCAATCATCCATCCAAGCATATCATATATATAATCACTAATGGACAATAATAATCTAGGAGATGCGTGCAATTCATTACGCATCCTCAATGTTTATCTTTCTTTCATTAACAGTTCTTTCAATTACTCCAGTAAGGCAAATATCATAACAAGATAGGTTCACCATAATTGTATACATGCACTAACATTTTATACATCTTTAACTTGATTCAGTCCTTCACTCACTAAGTGCACCAACACCAATGTCTTAGCCCCCTCTTCAGGGTTAAGCAGTGAGCTTCTCCCATTAATTATTTAACTCTCACTGAGCACACCAACATCAATGTCTTAAACCACCTCCGCGGGTAATGAGCTCATACCGTGGCCATCGCCACAACCTTTTGGTTTTCTTTTCGTTGTTGTGATCTCAATGGTTGATGGGTTAAGCAGTTGAGCTTTAGCTCAAGTCCACTTTTCCAGACTTTGATTGCTACTTTTCTTGGCTTTACTTTTATTTCCTTTCTGTTGCCGTGTTCTCAACAGTTAAGCTGTGAGCTTAGCGCAAGTCCACTTTTCTAGACTCTCATTGCTAATTTCATCAGCGTTATATATCATGTTTCATTAAATCTCATATTTATGCAATAAATATGTCATACTAATCCCATAACCATTAGTAGATAATCTCATGAAAAATCTCACAGTATATAGTAGGCATGTCAAACAAATCTCATGTAAAATCTCATATAGATCCTCATAGACAATCTCATATTAAGTATCTCAAGTCATTAAGTCAAGCCCCTAGTGCTTCTAAAGGGTCAATAGAGGTCTTTGTATTTATACATTATGAGTATCTTTCTTATTATTTTTACAAATCTCTTTTCTTTTAAATCTCTTTGAACTTTAAATATTTCTTAAATACCTTTTATGCATTTAAATGTTATTCTTGGGTAGTTTGAACTTCCTTACATCTTTCGAAGTTCTTGTAATCTCTTTCAATATGTACTTTCATCTTGAGGATTATGACTAATTAAAATCTCTTAATCTTTCACTATATTTCATATGTGTCTTAAGGTCATTAAGTCTTGTTTAACTAAAGCATAAGCTTATAGGTCAAGAACTAAGTTCTCTTAGTCATTTATAAGTGAAAATCCTTAATTATGTGTAATCATTGATTATATATAATTATTACTATTATATTAATCTGGTAAGTATTAGTAAATAACTGTAGCCTCATGAAAATGAGAAATTACTTTTTTGCCATTAAAAAGTGGTATTTTTGCTTATTAGAGTTTTACAGCTTATTTCCAATTATGGCATGTCTACATGAAAAATTAATTTCTCTCACTATACTTACTATTTCAAGAAAATAAAGATGTTTTCAGAATCCAAACTCAATCCTATTTCTCTTAACGTGCTTTTTACAAAAATATACTAAGTCCAATTACTTTTATATCTCTACAAAGCTACTCTATTCTAGCAGTGTCTATAAACTCAACTCATGGCTCTTTTCGTACTTCTGGAATCACGTACACTGTTTCAGTGAATGTATTTTACATCTCTGTGTTCCTTAAGATCTTAGATTTCCAACAAGACTAACTTCACATGTTTTGCATTTTTGTAGAAAGAGAAAAGCTCCATTTAGTGTTAAGGGGTTGGACAGCATTTCCAATAAAAAGGATGAACTTTAAAAAATTATATCTTGAGCTAGAAAACTCATTTTTGAGTGATTCTTTTCGGACAGTATTTTATAATGTGTCTATTTTATGGTAAAAATATTTTTATTTAAAGTTACATCATATTTTATGAGTATTAAGTTTTTAAACACCTACTACCAGAAATAGCCAAAAATCCAGCACCTATCATTTTCATATTTTATGTCACTTCTTTCAACACAAGGATTACACAACATATTTCAAGCAACATTTGAGCATGAAAACACCAGAAAATCACTTAGGAAATAGAAAGGAACATGGGGTTTCACAAAATATTATACCATATCCCCTTGAAACATTTTTATCAACAAACATAAGCTTGATGGCATCCTAACCATAAGCAAGGGTAGATGCCATCAAGGCTTACACAACCAAAGAAAGGGCTCCTACCTCTTGGTTTAGAGGCTTAAATGAGTCCTTCTTTCTAATCCTAGAGCTCGAACAAAGAGCTTGATATAGGATGACCCTTCTTGAATCTTTGCTTGAAAACTAGTGTTTGTGTTAGTATTTTACAAGAGCCAAAAGATGTAGCTCTTGTAAAGCTTGGTGTGGGTTCTTTGTGGCTTAGAAATGGAAAGGAATGCAAGAGAATTTGGAAAGAGCTTGAAATGAAAAGAACAAGATAAAAATGGAAGAAGAAGAAGAATACTTGGAAACCTTAGAGCATAGAAGAAGTTGCAAGTGAAAGTAAAGAGCAAAAATGAAGTTCACATGCCTCATATTTATAGGCATAAAAATCATATAGCTTAGGGGCTGTTTGGAACCAGTTTTTTGTCTTCACTTAGTTGATTTAGTTATCCATTTAGTTGGAGTAAATACTAGTTATGATTTAGTTGAGTTATCTAGTTAGTTTTAATGCTTAATATGCTTCCTAATGTAGGCTAGACCATGCCTAAAATTGCTTACCTATTGATTCATGATTTATATTAAGTTTTCAAAGTTGTCATTAGCATTAATTGTTGGTAAAAGAGTGTACGAGAAGGGGGGTTGAATCGTGCTTTCTGAAAACTTCTTTCTGACCTGAAACAGTTTAAAAACTATCAAGCCCAAGGCTTGAAGTGCAGCAGGATGATAGTTAGTAGATTTAGAAAGTAAGTTTCCAATGCATGTTCAAATCATTTTTTGGTTCATTAAAATAATCAGTGCATTAACTAAAGAGCTTGACAATAAAAATAAAAGTTTAGGGAAGAGAGAAATGAATACCAGAGTTTCTATGCTGGTTCGGCCAAACCTGCCTACATCCAGTACTCAACACATGTTGGGATTCCATTAACAACAACTTTCTCAACTTGAGAAAGTAAACAAATAGTCTTTACAATAGTCTTCCCAAGCTCTAACTTGCATAGAGGCCAATCCCAACTGTGACTTAACCGAGTAGTCTTAAACCAGTCTCTCCAAGCTGAACTTGCACAGTGGCTAACCCCAACTGCAACTTAACTGAGTAGTTCTGTACCAGTCTCTCCAAGCTGACCCGTGACCTGTAGACATCTTTTACTGGCATGTTGTAAGTAGTCTTTCCAATAGCCTCTCCAAGTTAAACCATGAAGAACAAATACCTTTGCACTCACGTTGTAAGTAGTCTTTCAAACAGCCTCTCCAAGCTGAATCGTGATAAGCAAATACTTTTACTCACACGTTGCAAGTAGTTTTACCTTAGCCTCTCCAAGCTATGTCTTACACTGATCACTAATGGATCAAGGTTACAAAGGTTATGTGTTTGGGTTGCCACTCAAACTAACATATATTCCAGTTTCCTTAAAGATGCTAGCTAATACAAACTGGGAAACTTAGAGTGTCTTCTTTCTCCTATCTCTTCACGTGAAGATATACAAATACAAATACATTTTAAAACCAAGAAACAACATTTTTACACTTCGTGATTAATTACATAAATTGATGAACAACACAGGAAGTGTTGAGAGATTTTTCCAGAGATTCTCCACTAATGCTTTCAATTATCTCATCGGCTTTCAAGCCTGGCATCTCCATTTATGCAGGTCTATCTTTATGACCATTGCCTCTTTGATCAGATCTCCAAGTGACATATGTATTTTGTTAGATGTGTCTTGGAATGTTAGTCTAGAGAAGTAGGCTGACAACTTGTCCCATCGTTGCAGAAGCCATTGTAATGTAGAGGTTTCTAAAGTCTTCTTAGCTCGTGGTTTCTGAACTCCACCTCCTAGGATCTTGAATCATTTAGGCAGAAGAGATGACGTACCAGTTATAACACAAGATCTTATTTGAGATTTGAAATTTGAATTTCGAAACTCCCTCCATTTTTCCTCAGTGTTCTTTGCTCCACTCTTTAGTGAGCTTTCTAATGTTGTAATCAATCACGTTGATTTTTCTCCTATCTTCTAGTCTTTAATCTTGATTGCTTGATGATGATTTCTCTGCAATTGCAATGATTGATGACTGAGTAACATGTTGCTCTTGGACATGGATTGATTTCTTCATCATAAGTGTTCTTTCTTATGTCTCGTGCTACTTTCTGAAGATCTTTTCCTTGGTTTCTTGATTTCTGACTTCATCAGCTTCAGTCCTCAAACATTTATGCTTTCTATCCTTAAGATAATATTCACCTTTTAAGCTTGATCTCCTTTCTTGAGATAAACATGATTTCTCATGTGTTGTAAACTTATTCCCGATTCAAGTTTGCTTCAATGCCTTTGGTCTTATTGATTATTTTATTCTCTTCCCATGAGATATATATCATGCTTGCGCATGCATGGTGAAACATTATTCTTGCATTGAGTCCATATCATGCTTTAATCTATATACACTTACTTCGCTCGACTTCATATTCACTTTCTGATTAATTTAATCTCTTCCCATGAGATATAACACGTTTACACATACAGAGTGAAATATTAATCTTGCTTAGGTTCGTGTTATACAGACTGGATCTACCTGTTTAAACTTTGTAAAGAAACTCAAGGTAGTCATTAGTCATTCTTCAAAACATTTTCTCTAAATTGGCTTTGTTGTTATTCAAAACCTTTTAAGCTTCGTACTTTCTGAGTACTTTCTAAAGGGTTTTGGAATTTACATTAATCACATCAAGAATTTCTCTTCCCCATGCCTCTTCTGATGGTTTGGTGTATGTATGGAGGGAGGGTGAAATTTTCCATCTTTTCATGCATGCATGCACCATAGACTTACATCATGTAACCTTTTGCTTTAATGGGTGAATTTAATTTTTAGCATATGATTGTCTATGTGCATGTATGTGGTTGAAAAATGTGCATGAGATTATGATGCATGTGATTTAATTTTTGTCTTGTCATTATATTAAAATTTAACTAAGAAATGGTGTCATAATCCTAATTTCCGTTAAAAATACTTTTTGGAATCTTAACCATGGGTAGTTTAATCTCTATCTATTAAATTTTATTCTACTAATTGGAATCCTATGTTGATTACCTTTGTCTAATCACCCATTAGCATGATTAAAATACTAAATCATTTACTTTGTCATTACCTTATTCATACGATTAAATAAGTTGTCTGTAGAAACTTATACTGATAAATTAATATTCTATACTAGAGATATGCTATTTTTCATTAGTTTAGCTTTTAACCATTCTTAGTATTAATCTAATGGCTTATATTCATTCTTGCTTAAAGATATGTGTAGGGATTTATGTGATGTATTTTCTTGTCTTGTCATAACATTTAAATCATTTACTTTATCAGTATCTCACTCATACTGTTAAATAAGTTGTCTGTAAAAATATATACTGACAAATTAATATTCTATGGTAGAGATTTGCTATTTTAGATTAGTTTAGCTTTCAACCATTCGTAGTATTAATCCAATGGCTTATATTCATTCTTGCTTAAAGACAAGTCTATGGATTTATGCAATGGCATTGTTGTAATTATTAAAGTAGTGGCATATGGTAATTTCCTAATCCAAGACAAGGGTATTTTTGCAATTAGACAAGGTTAGTGGCATTCTTGTAACTCTATTTATAAAATAAGGGTATCTTTGTCATTTATTATATGTCAAGAGTATACTTGTAATTTCCTTTACATAGTAAGGGTATTTTCATAACTTCTATCAAGTAATGGTAATTTTGTAATTCTTTGTATCTTTCTCTAGACACACTTGATTATCCTAATATTATTTGTTATATTTTATGACACTTGTCCAATTTCTATTGGTTCTATTCTTTTTTCATCCTAATCATTAATTAGGATTAACTAATCTTTCTAATTAACTCCTTGCTATTTATTTGACTTTTTATTTATTATAAATTTTATACTCTCTCCTTGATTAACATAATTTAGTAATTAAAATATTGATTATGAAATTTAATCTCACAATTAATTGTCCTAGTCTAATTTGTTTAATTTAGAGTTTTTGTATTAATACCACTTATTATTGATCATTCTTTTGTGTCTTCTAAATATGACATGAATCAACAATAAATCATCAGTGTTGCCCTTTCTTGCTATGGGGCTAAGATCAATTGTCCAGTCGATAGATTAATTGCTTGGGTTCATCAAGTCAATCAGCCTAGATGAAATTTGGGATGTTACAAAACACAACCCACAAATCACAACAAATACCCTACAAACTACCATGAAAACTACCTCAGAACAAATTTATCCTAGCAACGCAAACACAAATAATAAGTCAAAGCCAAACAAAAACTTTTTCCTACCTTTTCTTTTATCAAAAGGCTTAACAGAAAAAAATAAAAAAAGACATTGGAAAAAAAAAAGAACAGAACAAAAAAAAAAGGAAGAGAAGGTGAACCAAGGGTGGTGGTCAGAGAGGGTGCTGTAGGGGTTAGCTGCGCAAAAGGGGAAGGGGCTACATCAAAAGCATATAAGTAGCGTTGTGAGCAGAGCAGCCCAGAGCAGAGTGTGGGAGCACTGAGCATGAGCACCAAGCAAAGACCACAGAGCAAAAATTCCCATAGCAGAGCACAAAAGAATAGGCACAACACAAGGAAAGGCTGTGGGATGTGCTGATAGGAGGCGGAGTAGTGCGAGGTGGAGCTAGGGCAGCTGTGCTAGGGATTTCGAAGGCTGAAAGAAAAGCTTTTGTGTGTTCATTGTATCAATAATGTGTAGTGTTGTTAGTTGTTAGAAAATGAGGCAGAGTATTGGGAGAGAAGAGGGTGACACTATAAGCAAAAATGTTATTACCAATGGATTTTTTGGATTACCGATGGATTTTTTGACAGATTTTGTCAAACAATAATAACATAATCGGAAATTCTTATTGGCAGAACAAATCCATTAATAATTTTTATCAACAGATTTACCAACAGATTTTTGTAACAAAATCTGTCGGTAATGAGCTCGCATAATTCACCAGCAAATTCATTAGGGATTATTGAATTTTATGGTTTTTAAATTCTTTTTTTTAGTTTACCGATGGATATTTCCATTAATAATTTTAAATTTTATTTATTTTTTGTATTTATATTATTGAAGGAAAAATCTGTCGGTAATTGTCAAACTTTTTCTTTTCTTTCGTATTTTATCGATAAAAAAATCTATCGATAATTATTTTTGTGTGTATAAATATACTACAATTTGTGTGCTATCTAAGTTTTTGAAAGCTTATTTTTTTTAATGCTAATTATAAATATGTAAATATATTTAATAATGAAAAATTATAAAAAAAATTCTTAATAAATAATGACGCAATGAATTTAAGTTCAAAATGTAAAATAGATAAAAATATTAGAAAGACTATAGATGGAAATACAAAAAGTTCAACATATAACAAATAAAGAAAAAACAATAACTCAAATCAGGAGAAGTCAGTAGCATCATTGTCATCGTCAGCATCACCATCGTTACCACCCTCATCATCATCATCATCGGTGTCTGGCACTATGGAGGAGCTTGCCTGCATCTTCTTCCACAAAGACACCATCTCATTCTTCATCTTCGTCTCCATGGCCTTTTCCTTGACCTCAATCTTCTTTTGCATCTCTTGACACTAGTGCTGTCTTTCGTTGTCCTTCTCTTGCATAGGATGAAGTTCCATGTTGAGTAGGTGAACTTGCTCACAAACCTCATCATCTTTAGTAGTGAAGCCAGTTGCTGTAGATGCCCCAGTGACAAAAGTGGAGGACAAACTACTTGCATAAAATGACCCCATGTCATAGATGCAGTTCTTGGTCCTCATCAATCAATAGGCACTCCTTACCAGCGACGATCCCCGGCACTCGCTGGATCATAGCCTCCTGATAACCCTGCTCATAGGCATGCAATAAAAAAATAAAATTAATTAAACCTCTATCAAACATATGAAATAATAAGTTAAATATATATGCAAACAATAAGTGCTCAGAACATATATAACCAAGAATTCTCTAAGTGAGGATCAACCCATGTCTTGTCTTTGTTGAGTTTGTGAGTATTTCTAAATAACTCACTCTGTATGGGTGGCCTCATCAACTTAGGATCCTGCATTTTCAGTGAAACACATAAAACATTAGTAAGTGAAAATATAAACTTAACAAAAGGTATTAAAAAAATGTTTAAAATAATGACTAAATCATCCGGTGACGCATAGTCTTTATAGTAGCAAAACTACCACAATGAGCGGATCCACCCTTTTGTGATGCTATGCTCGTCTTAGCCTTCAAAGACTTGCCTTTAAATTTCTCACTTCTTCAGTATTGCCACAAAGTGTCCAAACTGGCCTGAGTCACCCACTTGGAGGTCTCATCTTGCCATTCTCATATGTCAATGTACATGTCCTGTAGCCTGTGAACTGCCTTGGATTTGAAGAGCTTAAACATGAAATCTTCATCTTTGGGATGGATGATGAAGTGGCTCTATAAATGGAAGTTAAAAAAAAGGTAATTGAAAATAGTTTCTAAAGTAAATCACACATTTCATAATAATTATTTTATTTTACCTTCCATTCAAGAAACTAGTGCAGCTTCTCGTCCTTCATTAGCTTGTTGAAGGACTCAATTAGCAATTCATACAATTTCTGGATAGTGTGTGTCACTTCGTTCATGGCCCATGAGGCTTGATGCCAACTACATAGAAAATAGTACAAAACAGTGTTATTATATATCAAGAAATTGTTCAAATTATTACAACAAGATTCATAAATTGAACAATTAAACTTACCTTTTCTTATCGAGACGTACAAGTGATATCCGTTCATCCCCTGTGGACCTATGTCCTGTCTGCCTTGCCGAGGAACCACCAACCACCTCGCTTTCAGCACACCCTTTTGAGTCATGTATAGGGATGGGAATAGGATCTACCGATAGTGGTAGAGGTGAAGGCACCTCTCTTATCACATGCCCAAAAGTGGGCATCATGGTAAACTCCTGATGGGCATCGGCCGATGACATGGAAAGGCTAGAAGTGGATGTGTGAGTAGTTATGGTAAATGCCTAAGTAGGAGGGGTGATTGTCTGATTATTTGGGACACCCTTCCCTTTGCCCTTGTTTTTCACTTTGGATGCCATATCTCAAAAAGAAACAACAATGTATGAAAAACCAAATCATATGATTATTTAAAATAAGAAAATGTAATTAATCTAAGACTAGACACATCACATTTAATCTAAAAGCTGAGGACTATCTTCATCATTCTCAGTCTCAACATCATAATCAAACTCATCTTCCTCATCATCCTTATCTCTACTATTGCTTTTGTTGTGTTCACTCAATAATTGATCATTGCAAGAGTGAATTATCACAACCACACACAAATTGGAACATAAAATTTGCAATGTTCCTGTATCAATGACTACCTGAGAGGGGACTGGATCATTATCGTCAAGTAGTTCTTCGACCTCAACTCGACCCCTAGGGTTAGTTTTCATGACCATCTTCCAATCCTTTCTACATTTTCCAAGGTATGATGCATAATATGCCTGCCTTGTATTCTGAGCAATAATGAAAAGATCATATGCACCATATCTCTTAGTATGATTCACCTCGGTAACTTTATATTAGTTGTGTATGCGTACTCCATCAGGACATCTTGGGTCATACCAATCACAACTGAACAACACTACTAATTTTTTAGGTTTATCACCCACATATTTAATCTCCAATATTTGTTTGATTACTCCATACCAATCACCCTCCTGACTGCCTGTATCCCTTCTGACACAAAGGCCATTATTGTTTGTTACTCTCCCTCAGCCCCATTCAAATGTATGAAACATATATCCATTCAAATAATATATTGGCCAATTGTTTGCTTTTTTAGCAGGACCCCAAGCCAACCTTTGTAAATAAAGGGATGAAACATTATTGTTTTTACCAAACACCTACATGAATGATTGAAATTCAAACATCAACACAAAAGATGACAACTAGAACATGTGGGTGATTTTGGATCAAATGGTTACTAGATAGTTAGGTCATATACAAATTATCTGAACCATGCTAGAAATTGTTCAAGGGTGTGTCGCTCATCAACTTGTTCAAAATACCTATAAATTAAACATTGCAGGTAAAATAAGATATGATTTATGTCAGTGCATCAACAATTGAAAGTGATACATTGATATCACTTACATTTTAAATGGTTGCATTTCATCCCAGTTGAGTAAGATATGCAAATGCGCAGTATGTTTCTCTCTCTGATAGCCAATGGAATATGGATTTTCTAGTAACACGTCTGGGTTGATTGAATATAGACAAAGTATGTTGAATTGAACTTTCATCCCCATCATTATTCCGACCAACCCCTGTTTGTCTATATTGAACATGTGGCTCAAAGTAATAGGAACAATAAAAAGATGTCTCCTTGGAGATATATGCCTCACATATGGAACCTTCTACTTGAGCCCTATTTTTCACAGTTCTCTTGAAACTTCCAATATTTTTTTCAAATGGATATATCCAATTGTATTGAACTGGCCCATAGACCCATGCTTCGTATGCTAAGTGCACAAGCAAGTGTTCCATATAATCAAAGAAACTGGGAGGAAATATTATCTCTAATTAGCATAGAATTATAGGGATGTTTCTCTCCATAATTAGGAGATCTTCAACCCTCAAAGTGGATGACAATAGGTCTCTAAAATATTGACTCAACTTAGTCAATGCCTTCCAAACAGAGAGGGGTAATTCTCTAAATGCAATAGGAAGTAAACACTACATGAATACATGACAATCATGACTCTTCATGCCACAAAAATTGTCTTTGTGCAATATTGGCACATGTATCCAAGTTTGAGGCATAACCACTAGGCATCCTCAACTCTTGCATTCACCTACACACATATTATTTCTGCATTGAATTTAGTGTGCAACTTGCCTTCGACTTCACACACGGCCATTTAGCAACATCTATAAACTCAACTCAAGTCTCTTACAATAATCTGCTAAATCTTTCCTTGCTTTTACATTATCATTAGTCTTATAGATGTCCATCATAGTATTTATGATATTATCACACACAACTTTGTCAACATGCGTTACATCAATACAATGACAAACTAGATTATCCCCCCAATAAGGTAGCTCCTAAAATATACTTTGTTTGGTCCAATTATGATCTGCCCTCTATCTTGGAAATCATATGGACTTACCTAATTTAGTTATCTTTGGAAAGTCTCTAACTCTGTGCCAAACATGGTTACCGCTTAGCCTCACAGGAGGCTCATCATGTTCAATCGTCTTTTTTTTAAACGTGTCCTTCTTACCCTTAAATTCATGATCAAGGTCCAAAAACCTCCAATGACAGTCAAACCACAAGTTTTTTTACCATGTTTCAATGTGAATGCCTTTATATCCTCCATGCCAATTTTTCTTGTATCATCCAACCTGACAACATTCCATAGGCCAGAAAATCATTGACAGTTCACACTAATGATGCCCTCAGCAAGAAATTTTATTTCGTGGAAATATCATAAGTTTGTGCACCCACATACCACAACTCATTAAGCTCATCAATCAATGGTTGGAGGTAAATATCAATCTTGGCTTTGGGATTATCGGGGCTAGGGATTATACAAGTTAGAAACATGTAAGGATCTTTCATGCACATTTTAGGAGGGAGATTGCAAGGTGTAAAAACCATAAGCCAGCAAGAATAAGGTTTGCTAAATTGGTTATTCAGAGTAATTTGTTTGTACAAAGCCCCAACCTCTCATTCCTAGGATCAGTAGCAAAATCATGATAAGTTTGGTCAAACTGTTTTCAGGTTTTACTATGGGATGGGTAGGTCATGACACCATCATCTATCTTATTCTCAAAGTACCATCTCATGTGAGGTACTAAACTCATTGAGCATACAACCTCTTTAACCTTGGAATTAGGGGAAAATAGTGCATTCTTTTACAGGGAGCATCATTATATCTTCCATTTATAGATCTTTTTGGTTTGAACCTAGGGCTTTCACAAAATTTGCATTAGGTTAGGTCTGCATCATCATTGTAGTACAACATACATTCCTTCAAACAACAATCTATTTTTTTTTATTTCAACCCGTGTTTTGAAACTAATTTCTTGGCTTGATAGAAATCCTTTGGAATAGAACTAAGTTGTGGACTAATCTCACTCATTAATCTTGCCTACTTGACAAAAAAATTTTCACTTCGGTTAGCTTCTAACTTTATAGTTAACATCATAACTAATAGAGACAACTTCGAGCATATACACATTTCCTATAAAGGGCCCCTTACAGCCTCCAATATAGAGAAAAATTTCTTAGCCTCTAAAGAAAGTTCATCGTCTACATGAATTTGAGGGCCAACTGCATCATAAAACATGTCATCATACTGTCTAGAGTTGTCCTCCCAATTAATATTTCCCATGACATGCTCACCAATACTAACTCTACTTAGACTACATTTAACATATGTATTTTCAACATTAGCATGTTTAAAATTTTGTGTGGCAACTTCTCCATGCATAAACCAAATCTAATTAATCTGCCATAAAACCTTCCTTATACAGGTTATACCTAATGGCGTCTATATCAGAATATTTCCTACATTTGCACCAAGCTCAATGACCCCTAACTTTTTGCTCCTTCATAAATTGTACTATCTAACAAGCCACCCTTACAAACTGTTCAACATGTGAAATTTAGGTTTGATTCCCCTCTAACTGGGGTGCACCCTGTCATACATTCATAGTCCATTTACGAGAATCATCATTCTTGAATATGTGATTTAACCTAATAAATTTATTTAAAGTTTCATAAATTAACATTTTATTTAATTATAAATAAATATATTTCAACAGACAATCTTCTGAAAGTAAAAGTCTTTTAATAAGTAGATTGAACTCTTTAACTTAACAAAATTTTCGCAAAACCCCCCTTAAATTAAATTTCAACTCTTTAAATTAAAAAAAATGGCAAAACCTCCTTTAAACTAAGACATGCCAAGAAATTGATTTCGATACATACATATATCAATCCAGTCAAATAAAATTCACAATACAATCAAGCAAACATTTAAGGATCCTAAAACCATTTTAAAGCACACCCCTTATAATATCACAACATGCATATCCTGTAATCTCGGCATACACAATCAATCTCCACAGCAAACAATGCAAACAAGTTGGGGAAGCACCTCTACACCCTTCCTCCCTAGTCATGCAATCCTAATTTCCTACAACTCTATCTTAGAAATCATAAGCCTCTATCTTTAAAAAAATGTAATTAAATAAGGAGGAGAAACACTTACTTTCCTTAAAAGAGACAAAAGAACTAAATGATCCACCAAAGAAATGCTCCAACCAAGTTTGATGTTATCTAACAAAATCAATTAATCAAAGTACCAATTATGCATTCTTTAAAATGGCCTACCAATATCTAAATGCTAAACTTATCACTATTAGAACTGATTAACGCAATAAAGGAATATTTGATAGAGAGTTAATCCATATAATTACATTGGAATCTATGCTTCCCTTATAAGGTTGTCTCTATGAGCAACTAAGACAAACCACTTATAAATAAATGATGAAGCTTAGATATTGTTTATGCACTACTAGGAATAAATTGATATTTTTGTTCTAGTTCCTAAAAAGTTTATTTTTTACTTGTATTGAGACATGGCAAGTGGTGAATATATAAAGATAAATTAATAATAAGCGACACAAATTCCTAAAAAAATATATCTAGAAAAGCATATACAGGATATTTGCTGAAAATCCATACCCATGAATGAAATTCTAAGGTCCATTTATATCCCTAAACTAAAAAGAAAAAAAGGATACTCACTGATGCAAACAGAGGCGTTGGGCTTCCTCCAGCGGTAGCGCGACCTTGGGCTTCCTCTAAATCCGGCGCGACATTGGGTAGTCGAAGGAAGAGAAAGCGAAGACCACGTTTGGCGGTCAGGCGGTGTTGGAGTTTGCATTAGGGTAGCGGCCTTGGGGCATGGCTGGGTCACGACAGAGAGAGAGAGAGAGAGAGAGAGAGAGAGAGATTCCGACAAGGGCCTTGGGGCTTTGGCATTAGAAGGGGGCGATGAGAGGTTGGCAACGTGGGGGCCATCGAAGGGGAAGCACTTCATCAGTCGTGATATACACATAGAGAGGGGGAAGATAGAGAGTTGAGAATATGAATAAATGGTAAAGGACAAGATGTTATCTATAAGTACATTACCGATGAATTTTGGAATTTTCAATAAAAAAAATCCACCGCGAATGCCAGAGCATTAACATATTTTCTTTGAATTTTTCTTCAACAGTTACCGATGGAAAAATCATTAGTAAAAATAAATTTTGAAAATAATTTTTTAAAAAATATTTATCAATAGATTTCTCCATTGATAAATATAATTTTGGAGAAAAATTCAAATAATTAACGACAGATTTTTCCATCAATAAAATTATTTTCTAAATTAAACAAATAATTCAAATTAGTAACAGATGGAAAAATCCAACGGTAACTTGCGCACCATATTCATCTCAAGTTGGTGTGAATAATATTGCTAGATTACTGATAGAAAATCTATCGGCAATGACTGAACCACAAAAAAAAAAGTTGTTTGGAATTCTCATTTTCCATTTGTAACTCACGTGTTTCTTGTAGTGTGAGAGTGGCTCACGGTTGGAAAGGCAGAGTAGTGGAAGGTAAAAGACAAAGTAAAATGGGGGATTTGGGACAATTAGGGTTTTTCTTTCTCTTTATATGTTATAAAATTAGTGACCAAAAATTCAATCACTAAATTTTAAATTAGTGACTGATTTAATGACCAAAGTTGTTAGGAATAAAATATATCCTAAAAAACAAAATCAGTCACAAAAGCAGTCACTAATTGAAATATCAGTGATTGATTTATTATGCAAAAAGACATTCTTAATATAAGAAAGTTCAGTCACTAAATCAATCACTAATTGTTAATATCATAAACTGATTTAGAGATTGATTTTTAAGCAAGTATGGATTTTTAGTATAAATAAATATCAGTTACAAAATTGATCATTAATTAAAATATTGGTGACCAATTTAGAAACCGGTTTTTATACAAACAAAGATTTCTTGTATGAATATATATCAGTCACTAAATCGATCATTAATTGAAAATTAGAGACCACATTTTATGCAAGGATTTCTAGTATAAATAAATATCAGTCACTAAATTGGTCACTAATTGAAATATTAGTGACCAATTTAAAGTTCAATTTTTATACGAATAGGGATTTCTGGTATGAATAAATATCAGTCACTAATTGAAATATTAGTGACCGATTTAGAGGTTGATTTTTATGCAAGTAAGGACTTCTAGTATAAATAAATATCAGTCACTAAATCGGTCACTAATTGAACTATTAATGATTGATTTAAAGACCGATTTTTATACAAACAAGGATTTTTTGTATGAATAAATATCGATTTTTTTATGTAAGCCAATATATCTTTTCTGAATAAATATCGGTTGCTAATTTTATTTAGTAACCGATTTAGTGATTGAAATTTTTCCACATTTTTCATCCTCCTGATGGCTTGAATAGGTCACTAATTTGGTGACAAAATCAGTCTCTATTTGACAGATTTCTAGTAATGATTTCATTTTTAACTCACAGGTTATAAAATATTAAAAATTCTCAAATTTGAACTAAAACCCAAAAATTTTGATTTTGTTTGTTGGGATTTTAATCTTTATGATATTTTGTTTGAATCCAAATAGGGGCACTTCCTTATTTATATTTATGTTTTAAAGTTGATGGAAAATAAATAAATTAGGACATTAACTTAATAAGTGATACAACACACGACACCCTCTAATATAACCCAAACACTAGCTTTCTCTCTTGTGATCTTCTTCTCCTTCCTCACCCCCTTGGTCTTCTCTCTTCCAGTAGCCACCATCACGTTGTCAGCTGTTGTGCACAACCCCTCCTACTGTGATGCAAACAGTGGCGTCCTCCCCATCTCTTTTGGTGGTTCAAGGTTATTGCTTCAATCTCTTGAGGGGATAATAGCACCCACTCCTCCTTCTTACTTCCAATTTCATGGGTTAGCTAAGTTATATTGTAGGTATAGGATTATAGCTCTAATGTGTAACCCTAGGCTCTTAGTTTGGGGGTTTTGATCATTTGAAGTTAACAGGTGTAATCGTTTATGCTGAATGATGATTGATGATTATATGATGATGTTTGTGGAGTTAGATACTTCGGAGAGGTGCCCTGCCAATCTATCAAGACTTAGTCCAAATCAACACACTTTTGGAATTGATTTGTGAGTGAATGACATGTTTTGGTTAATTGGTATTTAGTTCTATGTGTTTAAATATTATTTTCCTTCTTTGATATTTATGTTGCAATAGCAAGTAAAATGATTTTGTTATTGCATCTATGTCTTGAAAGCTACATTTATTAGGCCAAGTACCTTTAAAATTGTTATGTTTTAAGAATATGGAATGAGACTTAATAACCACTACTGATATTGGGATAAGTACTCTACATGATTTGATACAATGTTATGTATTGTTATGTTATATTGGAACTAGATTATCGAACAAATATATTTTTGGAATGCTTGTGGCTTTAGATAAAAATTCCATTAATTGATGATTTGTTTAACCAAGGTTAATTGAGAACTTGAGATTGAAAATAATTGCATTCTTTATGTTTTACTGACGTGATAAAGATTTTAAGGGAAAATATATGAATGAAACTTGAGTAATTTGATGTGAAAAGTTTAATTTTTTTAAAAGATGTATCATTGACAGACACCGTAGCTAGCAGCGGTGGAGTTAGCATTGGTGCACCTTGAGATAGACTTTAGCTAGCAAGAGATTGCTAGCTTGGTATGTTAGGCCAGCATACCAATAGTATTAGGAACTAGGAATGGATGTGAGGGCCGCCCAGAGGCTTTATAACCACTCTAGGCCACCCAATTATAAGATTGATTTGGACTTTGTTCTGAGATAAAGACCTCCTTAAGCTTCTTTTTAATGCATAAATTCCATAATTCTATATTATCACTATAAGATATTTGTATGTTGATTCTATACTCACTTAGTTCTAGCCTATGGAATGTTGTTAGGTTGGATGACGCAGGGAAAATTGGCATGTACAATTTGTATGGAGGATACAAAGGCGTTCACATTGAAACATGGTAAAAAAAACTCATGGTTTGATTGTCATCGGAGGTTTTTGGACCTTAATAATGAATTTAGGGTAAGACGCGTTTAAAAGAAGATGGTTGAACGTGATGAGCCTCCTATGAGGCTAAGCGGTAACCAAGTCTGGCACAGAGCTAGAGACTTTCCAAAGATAACTAAACTAGGTAAATCCATACAATTCCCAGGATATCAGATAGATCATAATTGGATCAAACAACATATATTTTGGGAGTTGCCTTATTGGGGGGTAATCTAGTTTGTCATTGTATTGATGTAATGCATGTAGAGAAAAAATGTGTGCGATAACAGCATAAATATTGTGATGGACACCAATGAAACTAAGGACAATGTGAAAGCAAGGAAAGATTTGGTAGAGTATTGTAAAGTACCTGAGTTGAGTTTATAAAAGTTGTCACATAGCCGTGTGTGTAAGACGAAGGTCAATTACACACTAACTTCTATACAAAAACAAGTTGTATGTATGTGGATACAAGAGTTAAGGATGGTTGACGGTTATGCCTCAAACTTGGGTATATGCGCCAATGATGCACAAGGATAATTTTTTAGCATGAAGAGTCATGATTTTCATGTATTGATAAAGTGTTTACTTCCTATTGCATTTAGAGAACTACCTTTCCTTGTTTAGAAGTCATTAACTGAGTTAATTCAATATTTTAGAGACCTACGCTCGTTCACTCTAAGGGTTGAAGATCTCCTCATTATGGAGAGAAACATCCCTATAATTATGTGCAAATTATAGAGAATATTTCCTCCCGGTTTCTTTGATTCTATATAACACTTGCCCGTACACTTCACATACGAAACATGGGTGTGTGGGCCAGTTCAATACATATAGATATATCTATTTGAAAGAAATATTGGAAGTTTTAAGAGAACTATGAAAATAGAGCACACGTATAAGTTTCCATATGTGAGGCATATATCTCAAAAGAGACATCTTTCTTTTGCTCCTATTACTTTGACTCCCATGTTCAGTCTAGATGAACAAGGGTTAGTCGGAATAGTGACGGGGGTGAAAGTTCAGTTCAACATACATTGTCTATATTCAATCAGCCAGGATGTGCTGCTGAAAAATCCAAACCACGTTATCTATCATAAAGAAAGAGAAACATGATGCACATTAGCATATCTTAATTAAGTGTGATGAAGTGCAACCATTTAAAATGTAAGTGATATCAATGTATAATTTCAATTGTTGATACACTGTTATAAATCAAATCTTATTTTACCTGCAAAGTTTAATTTACAAGTATTTTGAACAAGTTCATGAGCGACACAACTTTGAATAATTTTCAGCATGGTTCGGATCCTTTGTATATGACCTAACTGTCTAGTAATCATTTGATCCAAAATTCACACATGTTCTAGTTGTCATCTTTTGTGTTGATGTTTGAAGTTCAATTATTCATATAGGTGTTTGATAAAAACAATAATGTAACATGTCCTTATTGTCCTTATTTACAAAGTTTGGCTTAGGGTCTTACTAACAAAGTAAACAGTTGGCCAATGTATTATGTGAACAAATATAAGTTTTATACATTTGAATGGGCCAACGGATAGCAACAGACAATAGTGGGATATGTGTCAAAGGGGATACAGGTAGTGGGGAGGGTGATTGGTATGGAGTAGTCAAACAAATACTAGAGATAGAATATGTGGGTGATGGACCTCAAAAATTGGTAGTATTGTTCAGTTGTGATTGGTACAACCCAAGATGTCTTGACAGAACATGAATACACAATCAATATAAAATTATTGAGGTGAATCATACTCAGAGCTACAGTGCATATGATCCTTTCATTATTGCCCAGAATACAAGACATGTATATTATGCACCATACCCTAGAAAGTGCAGAAAGGATTGGAAGATGGTCATGAAAACTAAACCTGGGGGTCGAGTTGAGGTCAAAGAACTACTTGACGATGCTTATCAAGTGAATGACCTGATTCCCTCTCAAATAGTCATTGATAAAGGAACAGTGCCAAGTTTATGTTCTGAATCAGGACATAGGTCCACAATGGATAACCAGATAAAGCTTATATGTGTCGGAGACAATAAGTAAATTAATTTTTCAATTCCTCATGAATCATGTTATAATAATTTAAATAATTTCTTGACATACAATATCATTGTTTTGTATTTTTTGCTATGCAGTTGGGAGCCAAACACATCGGCCTTGCACAAGGTGATGCACACTATCCAGAAATTATATGAACGGCCACTTCAGTCCTTCGGCAAGCTATTGAAGGCTGAGAATGAGCGCTAGTTTCTTAAGTGGAAGGTAAAATAAAATAATTATTACAAAATGTGTGATTTACTTCAGCAAGTACTTTCAATAACTTTTTATTATTATTATTTTCATGTGTAAAGCCACTTCATCATCCATTCCAAAGATGAAGAGTTCATGTTGGAGTGCTTCAGATTCAGGGCAACTCACAAGTTGCAAGACATGTACATTGATATTTGGGAATGGCGGGATGAGACCCCCAAGTGGATGACTCAGGCCAGCCTAGACTATTTGTGATAACACTGGAGAAGTGAGAAGTTCAAAGCAAAGTCTTTGAAGGCTAAGGCGAGCAGAGCATTGGAAAAGGGTGGCTCCCTTTACTATGGTGGTTCTGCTAGTATCAAGTCTACGAGTCGCTAGATAGTTTAGTCATTATTTTAAACATTTTTTAATTCCTCTTGTTAAATTTATATTTTATCATATTAATTTTTGCATGTTGCACTCGAAATGCAATCCAATGAGCTGAAAAAGCCACCCACATAGAGTGAGTTGCTCAGAAAGACTCACACGTTCAAGTTAGAGAAGACATGGGTTGATCTTCGCTCAGAGAATGTTTGGGTATAAATGTTCTGCACAATTATTATACATACACACACACACACACACACACATATATATATATACACATATATTTAATTTATTATTTCATTTATTTGACCATCAGTTTAATTATTTTTTTTTATAGCATATCTATGAGCAGCGCTATTAGGAGGCCACAGCCCAATAGGAGCAGAGGATTGCAGTGGGGAAGGACTGCCCACTAATTGATGAGGACCAGTTGTGGCAAGTGGTAGTTGATGGTCCTTATAAGAACCGTATCTACAACATGGGGTCATTTTATGCTAGTAGTTTGTCCTCTACCATTGTTATTGGGGCATCTATAAGCACTGGCCCACTACTGATGATGATGAAGTCTGCGAGCAGGTTCACTTGCTCACCGAGGAACTTCATCATGTACAAGAGAAGGATGCAGAGACCCAACGCCAATTGCAAGAGATAGAAAAGAAGATAGAAGACAAGGAAAAGGCCATGGAGACTAAAATAAGAAAGTAGATGAAGACGGAGATGATTTTTTGTGGAAGCAAATGTAGGCAGACTCTTCTGCACCATTAGACACTGATGGTGGTGGTGGTGGTGGTGACGATGCAGACTTCTCTTGATTTGAGTTACAGATTTTTCTTTATTTGTCAAACATTGACTTTTTTATATTTATGCTTATACACTTTGTTATATTTGTATTTACTTTACATTTCGAATTAAAATTTGATGTGTTTATTATTTATTGAGTATTTTTTTATAATTTGTCATTATTGAATATATTTATATATTTATAATTAGCATTAATTAAAAAAATAATCTCTTAAATAATCAAGTAACATACAAATTACTGAATATTTATTTTAAAAAAATAAATTACTGATGGATTTTCCATCGGTAAAATAGAAAAAGAAAAATTTTAAAATTCTCACATTACCGATAGATTTTCCGTCAGCAAATTGGAAAAAGGAAAATTTAAAATTCTCACATTACTGATGGAAAATCCGTCGGTAAAATAAAAAAAGAAAAAAATAAAATTTAAAATATTTGATATTTCTGATAGACTTTCCATTGGTAACATAAAATAGAAAATAATTTAAAATTTAAAAATTCATCATTAGCGACGGATTATTCCGTTAGTACAATATAAAAAAATAAAAAAACATTGAGAAGTTATCAACGAAAATTCTATTGGTAAAATTTAAAATATTAAAAAAATTAAATTAAAACTTTACTGATGGATTTTCCTTTGGTAATAAACAAACATCCCCCGATAAAAATTAAAACTGACAAATATGCTGATGATTATTTCAAGTCATTACCGACAAAATTTTTTGGAAAAATCCATCGGAAAATCCATTGGAATTTTCCAACGGATTTTTTCCCTCGATAAAACTTTCTGACAATATTATTATCGGTTAAAAAATCTATCGATAACTCTATCAATAATAAAATTTCATTGGTAAATCCAAAAATTTGTCAGTAACAATAGTTTTTCTGGTATGTGCCAATCATGGCCAGGATTGAGTCGTGACATATATTAAACTTTATATATAAATTAATAATCAAGAATATATATAATACTAATGACTTTTTTAAAAAAATAAATTTTTCATATGAAAAATTAATTTTTAGGAAAACATGTCTTTTGAGAAGTGATTTTTATGTCCTTATTAAATAAATTGTAATTTTATAAGAAAAAACTATGTTTTCATATATATATATATATCATCTTCAAACAACTTAATAATTTTTCATTTATGAGTAAATATCCTTTTCAATCCCAATGATTTAAAGTTGAAATCAAATAGGTTTTAAAAAATTTTGACATCAAGTTTATCATTCCGTCAAGTTAAAATCATTAATGATTCTTATTATGATATCAAGATGTAAAAAGGTCTCTTCTCATCAGTTAAGAAGACAAATAAGTAATATAACAGTATATTTACATGTCAATTAAGATGAATTGCAATAGCAGTTACTAAGTGATAGAAAAACCTTTTTTAGGACCGATGTCAAATTCTAAATAATTAGACTTACAAAGACATTTACTCAAAGTACTTTTATATTTACATCTGAACATAAAATTATTTTTCTATTTTTGCTTCCAATTCTACTTTTAATTCTTCTTTTGAAGGTAATTTAAAAAGAATCATCCAAATGACACCACTAATAATAAACGATAACTTAAATAAATAATAAAAAGGAAAAATAATAAAAATCTAATCAAGGAAAACAACTAAAATAGCTACGTACCTTTATATAATAATATAGATAATTATATAAGTTTTATTCAGATTTTTCGGTTCTAATTTAAAATATATATATATATATCAAAAAAATTAAAACTAATAATTTTATTCAGTTATTTTATTTAATTTCTATTTTTTCAAAAAAAAAATTGTTCAGATCTGTTTGATAACCTCATTAATGAATATCCTTATGCCAGAATTAGTCTTTTATTTTCCCGTAACTCGTTTTAAGATCTATAATTTTTCTCATAAATTAATATGCATAATTTATTTTATAGTGTAAGATGTACAATTTTATTTGAATAAGTGTCAAACCTATGGATTTAATTGAATTTGTGCATATAAAGTTTCTCTTGTACTATATTTCTGGCTACGTATTATTTTGATCGAAATCAGATTCACCATGCGGCGATGGACTAATCCCTTACAGAGCTCCCTAAGTGGCAACTGTAGCCATGAGGCGTCTTTCCATTCCCATAGTCGAGATTCAACCCCGACACATGGTTAAGAAGGTGGCACCACGCCACACCTCATGGTTTCTGGCTACGTATTATTATAACTATTAATCATTATGTATTATCACATCATGGTTTCACCATGAGATTTCAACGGAGTAAATTGATGAGGTTATTGAGATTTCTCTACAAATTTCATGTCACGCATAAGTCTTGATAAAGCAATGATTTTGTCCCTTTACTTCTTCGGATAAAATGATTTGTGCTTAACTTCTCAACTGGAAATGTCAAAAGCTCATAACTAACCCATGCGAGGTATGAGCATTGGTCCACCGTATCAATGGTCCTCCTTGCCTGCATTTCATCATAATGCAGCGTGTACCTTTTGGTCCGTGGGGATGATAGCGCGAGGGCAAAAGTGTAAAAATACGTGGAAAGAATGCAAAACACAGCCACACAGGCGTGGGGCTTTGCCATCATGGGAACCACCTTGGCTGTTTTGTTTGCATGGAAATTGGGAGGGAACACACTGGTGGTGCCCGAAAAAGGTAAATTGTTAAGAGCTCGAAAAATGAAAGCATTTCTTAAATTCGAGTTTTCCAATGATGGATTTGGATGCGAGGGCGATTGTGAGGGGAAAATATAAACTAAATACGTCCAAGACTGATGGTTTTCTTAACGCTAACAAGCAGTTTCGATTTTTCATTTAATTATATATTATATGTAAAGATTCACTAATAATTGACATTGTCTGCATTTTTAAAAGAGAAAAGTGTCTCCAAAATTTAAAAAATATGCAAATCGATTCTCTAACGTTTTTTGAACTATGCAAGCCAACTCTTTTGTTAACTTTTTTTTTTCTTAATCTATTATTAATAGAAATAACACATATTTCAAAAAGTTTAGATTATCAAGTTGCACATTATCTATTAGTTCAAGATATTGAGTTGTGCCTGACCTAGAGTTTGAGGGAATATAATGTGCACATTATAATAGAATGGCTAAAGTGCACATTCAAAACATATTAGGAGCTGATTTTTGCATATGTTTAAAATTTTAAGGTAAAGTGTATAAGGCTTATAGTTTGTAGGATAATTTGCAATTTTCTCTTTTTAAAAATATATCATATATTAAATTAAAGAAAAACAATGAAGTTTCAAATCACTTTAAAACCATAAAAACTTATATACTTATCTACAAAATGAGAACTTTTAATTCAACAATTAAATCGAATAAAATTCATTGTGTATATATATAACAAATAAGTTACTTTTATAGAAGTGAGAGGAGCAGATCTTGATTGTTAAATTATATGTAGGTGGTCATGATCAAATGTTTTTTAAAAGTCAATGTAATCAATTTAGAAAGTCGGAGAACTTATATCTCAATTTAAAGTGTGTGTGCCTATATATATATATATATAAAGAGAGAGAGAGAGAGATTAAAGGGGTAAAATAGTTTTTTTATCCCTTACCTTTACTTCATTTTTTAATTTGGTCTTCTATATTTTATTTTTCTTAACTCAGTTCCTTGTGTTTTAAATCATTTTCAATTTGGTCTTAATTCACTATTTTGTCACATAATTGACGGAAACCATAGTTTTAAAACTCGACTTAGTGATTAACCCAGTCAAGGTACTGGGTTACTGGGACATTGGTTCAACTGATGAGTCTTTAGTTGAATCGGTTGAACTAGATATAATTAAATAAATTTATAAAAATATTTTAAAATTAAAATAAATACAATAAAATAACATAAGTAATAATCTAACACATTTTTAAAATTATACACATGGCATATGCTTAGTAATTATCACTCTGTCTTTTATTTTTTTTGCGTCAAAACTTAACACTCTTCAAAACAGTAAGAAATCTAATCCCCTAGTAGTTGCAAATTGTAATTTCACTTGTGTGTCAAAAAAGAATGCAATCTCAGAACGTGACAAAAAAGCAAGTCCAAGGCCCAATCCAATAAAACCCTAATGTGTCCAAGTTGGAGCCTTTCCCCTCTTCACTTATGTTGGAACCTTTCCCCTCTTCACCTGTGTGCCGTTTTCCTCTTTCCAGTTTCCCTTCATCACTTGCTCCTATCCATCTCGTCTTCTTCATCAACTTCTCTTTCTCTCCGTCAATCTTGATCTTTTTCTCATCACTTATTCATGTCCTTTCTCATCGCGACAATGAGATGAGCTGTCGATAGGCAATATTTTTGCAAGGCAAAGTCGTGACATGACATGGTGGTGAGGCATAATGGCAACGATAAGGCACAATGGTGGCGGTGAGATGTTTTTTTTTTTCTGAGGGCTGAATGAAAACAGGCGATTCTTAGGTCACTGGTTTTGAATCACTAGTTTTTATAAAAGACCATTGGTTCATACTGGTCACCATGCACAAACAATTTGATGGGTTGCTCGAACCTGCCACCTAGCCAGTCCGGTCCGAGTTTTAAAACACTAACGAAAAATGTTGATATTGATACACTCCCTATCAAATCCCCATATATTGATGCGCGTCTAACATTTTCCATTAGTTATGTTGGAAATGATTTTGGGAATAACAATCTTTTAGCAACAATTTTCGAGTTGAACAAACCCTAACAGAGGCGAACCAGAAACATTAAGAAAGAAAGGAAATGAGATTACTATAAATTGTGCGTTAACACTATCCTTACAGGCTTATCTTCACCCTACCCAGAGTTACGATAGGTGGAATGGCCTTAACAGCAAAACCCCTAGGATTAGACATAGGTCTCCTTAGGAATTCATCTAGATGCTATTCGTGGTACACTGAATAGCCATACTCTTAATCAATTCTACTAAAGGAAGGCATATAGTGGTTGTGGGGTGACTGATCAACTATGCATGCTGCAAAAAAAAAAAAAAAAAATGACATCGGCAACCTCAAGATAGAGGGAAAGAGGAAGGAAGATAAGGTTGGACTATATAAGTTTTTAAATTAGGCTTGGAAGGGCGGGCTTTCAATGGTCCAAAAAATGGTAAGTGCCTAGTCTATCTTATACATCTTGAGTAGAAAATAAGTTTTACAATAGTTAAAATAAATTTCTAATTTTCATAAGAGGTTCGCAAAGCCTACGCAGGTGAACGAGATGCGATGGGGCAGGGCGGGGTGCACATTGGTGTATTTAACATAGGCCCGACTCATACAATCATACCTCAATATCATAAAATATCTACCAAATAAATTGTAGTCATATATAAAGGCTCTTTGCTAGGAGCTTTACTCAAGCAATGTGGAACTTGTTCCTTAGCCAAAGCATACAAGAGACATTCTAAGTTTGACACACACAAAGAATCATAAATACACATCAAGTTATATAAGCAGAACAATAATTTGAGACCAAATTGAAAATAATTTGAAAGATAAGGGATCAAATTGAGAAAAATAAATCAACATAATATATATGTTTAAAATGAACAAGAACAAGACCTCCATGATTGCATTGCTATTGATCTTCAATTTTTATAAAATTTGGTACAAATGCTCTTTACAATATATACTTGTAACTCAATAGTTGGATTGGAAAAAAAAAAGTGATAACAAGTTATAAGTGGTATAATTATACTTGAAATTATACCAGTGTAACTTGATCCTAACATACACATGCACACATGATGTAAGGCCAAAATACACCATACCATGTTGAACAATTTTAGATGAAAAGATAGTATGAGTAATGATCACTACGTCATGTGTGGGGATGAAGGTTCTAAGCTCATTATCATTCTAATGGTTCATATTTCATTTGGTTTGTGCATTATTTTATAGTCCAATGACAATAGTATTTATGCAATGAATTCATACATTCATGAAAACTATTATATTTGTCTCTTGTATAAAATTGACTTTGAAATATGTGGAAAATCATTGTATTTTATTCGTGTTTTACCTCAAAGTCAACAATTTATATTGATTCATTTTATATACAAAAGTTTTGATGAATTGATTTCGGATTGCAGGCCATTACATTTTTTATTAAAGGTTAAGCGATGAAGCCTAAGCCTCAAGGACTTGAAATGGTAAACAATATGACCCTTTTCCAAGAATGATCCTCATATTTCAAACATTTGATCTTGCGAATAAATGATACGACCCCTAACTCTTGCTGGGTTTAATTGTTGAATATGTTCAATTTGTTGTCATTGAATCATATATGCACATGTTGGCGCACGATAGTTTTTGTTTTGATCTTTGTTCTATAAATAGAGCACATGTACAACTCTTTTATACATAGAAATTCAGAGTTTTTATACCTTGTTTTATAAATGTATAAACACATAGATTTCTTCTTCTATTATGTTTTCTGATTACTTGAGCAATCATTGTAAGTTGCTCTTGTAGTCTCATTAGTTCAAGTATATAGTTAGTAGAAAGTGACTATTTTATTTTGAAGAGTATTCGTAAAAACCATCGATAATGAGTAATTGTCTCATGTTGGTGACATATAAATTCAGTGCCTACACCCTTAGCCAATTATATATGAAAAATAAAATAAATTTTAGACATCTCCCATACAATAAGCTCGTTTGGATGTCATTATTGTGTGTGTGTGTGTGTGTGTGAGTGAGAGGGAGGGAGAGAGAGAGAGAGAGAAGTTAGAATTTTTATCTAGTAGAGAAATATATTGTTTACAACATTAGAAAGATGTTTGACAATAAATAAATATATTTTAATATTTGATCCAAACATAAATTGATATTATAAATGTAAAACAATTTTCACTTTTTCAAAAGATCATCCAAGCCGCCACATATGTGGGTAGAATTAAAAAGTATAATGACACTTTTGCAGTTTTTAGTAGTACTACAGATCCTCTATATTTTGCTTCTGGACTAATGTTCCTCAAATTAAGGTTATGGTAATTAATGAGAAAATGTAAAGAATTCAGATATGGTGGTTGCTGCTTGTTCTTCTCGTGAACAAAAGCTTGATTGTTAACAAATCCAGCAGTCTCGAGTGAGAATGAGTAGAAAAGGAGGTGCATAAATATTTATAGGTTCCTCTAAATTATTTGCATGAATAATGCAGTATAAAAGGTTGCAAGATGGAAAAAAAAAACAGCGCAGAATGTATTTGTATATAGTATATATTTTTTGTGAAGTTGAAAAAAGTCTACTATATACGCTAGAAAAATTAAAGAAACAGCATTTTTTTCCTTCTATAGAATTATATAACAATTTTTGTATCATTTATATTATATATATTATTCAATTAAGGTAAAAGTTTTATTAAAATATATAAATAATTACTTGAATTAATCTTCGATCAATGTTGTGATGTGGATAACTTTGTAATTAATATGTATAGGGTTTCGAACAACATGGTTTGGCATAGTTTGACTGAAAGTAGGTGCGAGCCATTCTGTTGGCGTGCCTGAACCTTAATGCTGAAAGCTACTTCACTTCAACGTGAAATCTGAATTTTCCACTGTGTCACATGCACCAACAGATGCATTCACATGTTGCCCATTATGCTTGTATATTTCATTTTTCTTATTTTAGTTAGGGGTTGGCATGGCAGGTCTTCAGGCTTTGACTGCAAATTTCATGGCATATTCCGATCTCTTCAAATCTGAATCCTCAAAAAGGTAAAGAAAATAAGGAGGAAGATGTGGCATAGATTGTGGAATAATTTGTTCATCAGAGCTGGTTGGTGTGAGAATTGGATATCGTTCTTTATTTGTTTTATCTTTTCTTATAAAAAAAAAATCATAAAGTCATGCTGCAACAGCTGTTAGCTGCAACATGAAATCTATATTCTCACTGGGGAGTGGTTATTGCCCGAGGCGCAGCTTGATAATAGCTAAATTGAAATTAATTGCATTTTACATATATAAAATTTAAAGTAAACAACCAACACAACAAATGCTAGCATGCGTTCGATAGGTTACGATTATATGTATTATTTAGTTTTTTAATAACCGGTTATTTAAAAAATTACGCTTGCATCTGAATCTATTAACTTAAAAGTAATCTTATATAAAAATAATTATTTTATGTGATAAATTACTAAAAATATATGCAATTATCGTTTATATTGCACAATAAATACTTATGGCTGTTTTGGTACAATATTAAAAATCCAAAAGTAATAAATTTTTGCTTATTAGAATTAAACGTTTTACAAATATGCTTCCAATTATAAGCAAATAAATTTTACATTTAATTTGTTTTCCTCATAACCCATTAAAAAATTATTTTGTTTCAAATATACACCTAACAATTCAATTTTAAGCATCTCTTTAGGAATCAAAGGGAGCTTAATTAGAGTTAAAAAATCAATTCTTACCTAGAAGTTTGGTAAGGCTGCATGCTCCTCCTATCATCCATGAGAGTGGGGGTGGGGTACCTACAAAGGTACTCCAATACTCTAGTCAATGAAAGAGCGAAGCATAGAGTGGTAAAAGAATATTATGTAATAAGAATGTGATATTTCGAGGTGTTAAACCCCTTACATAATAAAAGTTGACCCGTGATAAGCAAGGAGATAATCTTCCCTGGATAATGGAGATATTCCTAGGATTTAGTCATTATTAGATATATTCCGTATTTGTAGGAGATATGATATAATAATAATAATAATAATAACAATAAGAGATTCCGTGAGCTAATAGGGGATCTCGCATAATCTGGTACTCAATCTAGGAGATATCTTAAGCTTCAGTAGAGAATCTCTAGTAGCTATTATGCAACGTGGGCAAGTTGTGGGACCCTTTGGGGGACTCATTTGAGATTGGGCTAAGGTCTAGGATCCATATTTCTAGTCCAGTACATAGCTCCCGAGCTTGGTCATAGGCCGAGTAGCTAGTACCGCGATGTCATGACCGAGGTGGGTCTGTTGAGGATTGCATGTCGAGCTCGAATGAGTCGACCTATTGTGTACAACTTGGTGTGCCTTTAATTTTCAGTTGCTATAGTGACAGTCTATGGAGGATCGTGTTATGACACGTGGTGTACTCTAAATGGAGGATAATCACCTCAATATTTGAACAGCAACAATGGCTTATATGCCAACCGTTGGATTTAAAGTGACCAGCCCCTAGCAGTTTGAAAACGTGAGTGCTTTAGACCTCTTGATTTTGATGATGGGTCAAGCAATGAGTGCCAAGGACTTTGGTTGGGCAAACTTGAATTGCCTGATTAAGCAAGCATCGTGGTACATTTTTTCAGCTACTATGAACCATTAGATCAAAGTGGTGAGCTCACAGTCATTGATTAGGTGGGGTGTCTATTGTGCAATCGTGTTCGTGTTACTCTCTTGAGGAGATTTTTAGGTCCATTTTGAATGGCCTTGTAATTGTTTAAGGGTGACTTGAGTGAGTCAAGGTTCGAACTTGTACTGATTGGGATTACTATTGGTCTGTAGATTCGGTCTGATTTGTATAGCTCTCAAGTTTGGCAATTGGCCATGAACTAGGTGTTGAGTCCATAGAGGTTTCTCAAGTGTGAACTTTAGGCTACGGAGTGGTCCATTTTGCAAGCACCTCTTTAGGAATCAAAGTGAGTTTAATTAGAGTTAAAAAATCCATTCATTGATCGTTAATAAACTTACTATTTAACTTTTGCAAGTTGCAAATTGCCTATCTTTTGTAACAAAAAGTATTTTCTCTAAAATGATGCTCATTATCATGTGATTTCTTTTATTTTTAAATCATTTTAATTTATATAGCATAATATCATAATAAAAGATAGGTTATTTATATGGCATAATATCATCAACTTAGAATAAAATATTAAACTCAAGCTCATTTTATCATATAAAAGTTTTAATAATATATAGGTTAGTAATTTAAAAATAAAAAATTAGGGGCCTTGGCCCCCCTTGTCTCCATGAAGCTTTGCCGATGGTTATCATCACTCAACAATCTATATAGCACTTTTTTTGTTCAATTTTCATTTAATTACTTCTTTTGAAGAGTTTTTTTTTTATATTATTTATCAATTTAAATAATATTTTAATTTTAATAATTTATTATCAATTCTAATTTTATTTAAATTTATCATTTTCATCTAATTTTCTTGAAATTCTTAATTTTGATATAATTTTATTGTTATGATATCACTAAATACTATTCAAACTTGGGATTAATTTATTTAATAGAAGTTAATGAAATACTAATTATTTTTAGAGTTTTTAATAAATTAATTATCTAATTAGTAGATGGTAAATTAAAATGAAAAAGACTAAAACTCCAAATTCATCCTTAACAAATATTACAGAGGACAAATTAGTTTCTCATAATTTAAAAATATATTTATAGTCCCTTACATTTCACATAAGGTGACATATTAGTCCTTATGTTAAATCGATATTCCAACATTCAACAAATATACAAGCATTGATTGTTAAATTGCTAATTTGACTCTCTTAAAAAGTCCACAGTGACTCGTTACTAATCTCTCATGTTAAAACCACTATGTTGTGGTCTTTTTCTTTATCAAACATGCTTCGTGATGAATTTGGGCTTGTTTGGTAAGTATTTTTAAAAATATTTTGAACTTTCAAAAAAAAAAAGGAACATGTTTGGAAAGGTTTTATTCAACAGTGATTTTAAAAACTTGAAAAATGATTCTGAGTTTTAAAATAGAAAATGGAAAACAAATTCAAGGTGTTTTCTATTCTTTAGATTTAGAAAACAAGTGAATGTGCGGCGGTAATTTTGTAAATATATGGCTTTAATGTTTCAACACACTCTTCGAATCTCACGATTGGTTAAAACAAGTGAAAAAGCTTCATTTATCTCTTATTCGCTTTGTGCACAAAGTCCCAAACTGAGCATGAACATCACAGGGAGCTTTAAGAGGGCAACTAGGCAGCTCTTGACAAGATGGACGATGTGGTGGCAAGGGAGGATGCGATGGCAATGCCGTGGTAGGGGTATGATGACAATGGACGATGGACGATGGAGGAAGGTCGGAGTGATGGTTTGTGGTTCTGAATATTTGGAGGTTGATCACGGTTCACGGTGGTGGTGGTGATTAGATGATAGTGCTCAAGGATTCCCACGGTTGCGATGATGGTGGTCATGGAGGCTGATAAAGAGCAATGAGGCGATGGTGATTTGTGAGTGGATGGTGATGCGAACATGCGCGGCAACTTCGTGGCAAGGTGGTGGTTGAAGTCATGATGAAGAAGGTGATGTCATGCTTAGGGTTGTTGTTTGTGAAGGCAACACCTTCAGTGGCAAATTGAAGAAGATGATGATGGAGGCCAATCAGTGATCACTGAGTGATTTTTCATGGGAATTGAAGCTAGAAGGAAATGATGAGAGTAATCAACCATTGATGAGTGCACTTGATAGAAGTAATCAACCAAAGTACATAAAATGGTGTTAATGTATATTCAACCAATATGTTTTGCTAGAAAGAATGAACTCTTGTTAACACTTATTGTGTTCTCTGTTTTTTTCCCCCTATTTCTGGGTGGTAGTGTTAGGGTTATTTTTGTTGGTGGAAGAAGTATACAATGGAATCATACATCTGGCTTGGTCTACAATGAAGAAATTTTATTCAATACTAGCTTTGTCACTATTGGGGGTTGCTTTGTTTGTAACTGAGTTTCTTGTTGGTATCCTCTAGTTCTTTGTTTATCCTATACATTGTGTGGGTTTAGGTCTGACTTTGGACATGAATATCACTTGTGCCTTTGGAGCCTATATGAGATGATTTAATAATTATACACAAGGTAAAAGACATGTAGAGTTGCTCTCTGAATTGGTTCTACGAAATTTCTCTTGACAGGATTTTTCAGTACTATGGGCTTATCAAAGTGATCATTTTTTTTATAAGCTATAGTAGGTGTATTGGGTTAATAACTGGGTGTGCCATTGTTTGTTGGTTATCCTTGGTTATGCTTTTATGTTACTTTTAAAAAAAAGATTTGCTAAACAAATTTCTTTTATTACCTTAAACATTTGTTTTAAAAACAATTAGCCAAACTTGTTTCTTTTATCACTAAAAAACTACATTATGAGTAAAGTTACCAAATAAATTTTTTGGTTTTCTATTTTCAAAATTAAATTTAAACTTGTTTTTTAGAACAATTTTGCAAAACAAGAATATAAAAACACTTCCAAACATGCCCTTATGTGCTGACTAGTGGAATCATTTGGCCCCACCAAGTTTTGATAATTTTGTTCGTAGTATGTATGTTCATCTATATTTTACACCCTTTATTTCATTAAATTTGACCTCATATTTAAATAAAAATTATGAAACCTTATTGTTATGCTCATTTTTCGCCCCCATTACCTAAATTTTCTGGTTCCACCACTGGCCACACTTATGCATCCTTAAACTCCTAATGTAACTTCCATCATCTCTAATCCATTCTTTGTTTCCATACATCCCAAGTAAAAATGAGGTCTTTAGTCTATCACGAAGTTTAATAGAGTCATATCTATAAGGAAATGTATATTATATTATTAACTGCTCTAGTAGTAAGAGATTTTACATTGATATATATAGCCTATACGGTTGCTATTGACTAGGATTGTTACAAAATAAATATTCATACTATACAGCTATGATTGCACGAAATCAATTGAGAGAGATTTAATCCAATAGAATTGAATCAATAGAGATAAAAATGAAACAAATTCAAGTTGCATCAAATTTGAATTATTTTGAATTTGGTTGTGGTGAATATGCTTCAATACACCCCTTCAAGATGGAATTACCATTGGTAATTTTCATCTAGCTTCTGAAAATCTTCAAATTTGGTCACCGGAAATGACCTGGTGAGTACATTGGAAAACTTAATCTTTCATGTAAACATGAGACACTCTAACATGGCTAGATTGAAGTTGTTCATGCACAAAGTAATCTAAGGAAATGTGCTACATGTGAGGGTGATTTACTGGATTAGAGCATAAGTAAGTGGCCCTAATATTGTCACATAAGAGAGTAGGAGGAGTAGACACTAGAATTTGAAGTTCACGAAGTAAATTGATGATCCACATAACTTCTGTAGTAGCTGTAGCTACATCTCTATACTTGACTTTGGTAGAAGAATGAGCAACAATTTGTTACTTCTTGGAACTCCACGAAATAGGATTGATGCCAAAAAAGGAAAAGTGGGCTGAGGTGGAGGTTCTATTATCAAGGTTGCCACCCCAATCTGCACCCAAGAATGTGAGCAAGTTGAATGAACTTGGTTTTTTGAGAAGGAAACCATGATTTGTAGTAGACTAAGATACCAAAGCAATCTTTTCAAATCCTGTAGATGAGTTGTGGTTTGTTTGTGCATGAATTAAGACAATTTATTGATGGCAAATAAGAGATCTAGTCTTGACATATTGAGATATTGAAGAGCACCAATGATGCTGCAATAATGTGTGGCATCAGCGTTAGTTGAGCCATCTATGAGCTAAAGACTGGCTGTAGAGGAGAGTATGGTAGATGTTGGTTTAACCCCTACATGTCAAATCACTGAAGCAAGTCTCTAATGAACTTATGCTCAGATAAGAACAACCCACCTGAATTGGAATAATTTTAACTCAAAGGAAGTAATGTGGGTTGCCTAGATTCTTCAAAAAAAATTGATCCGATCAGTCCTAAATGAAATATGTTAAACATACATTATCATTGCCTATAATTAATAAATCACCCTCATAAGCTAAAAAATATGTAGTGATATTATTCTTTGGGTAGATAAATAAGGAAGGATCATTGTGACATGTGTGAAACCCATAAGAGGTGATGTTGAGTGCTTCATGCCATGCATGAAAGGCCTGTCTTAAGCCATCAATTGCTTTATGCAGGCGACACACATGATTGGGGTATTGTAGGTGTTTGAAACCTAGCAACTGGCTCATATAAACCTATTCTGCTATGATGCCTAGTTGATGCATTGACCACGAATGTACTAAATCAATAGTAAGAATAATTTTGACTGTTTAAGGTAGGATTATTAGAGCAAAGGTCTCACCAAAATCCATACCTAGTGTTTGAGTATAGCCCTTGGTAACATGGTAGCTTTGTATCTGAAGATGGAGCCATCAAGATTTTGTTTAATACAGAATAGCCATTTCTAGCCAACAACATTTTGGTTCTTAAGCGTTGGAACTACAGACCATGTACCATTGTAGAAAAGTGCATCAAACTAATCTATCATAACCTAACACTAATGATGGTATTTCATAACCTCCCTCACAATGGATGGTTCAAGGTTTTCAGGAAAGGGATACTTTGTGACTGTGAAAAGGTGTTTGCGCTCTTTTTGTCATAGAATAGGCTTTAGTTGGTTTAGCTGGAGATGTGAGAAAAAGGGACAAAAGAATATCTACATTATTGTCATTAAAAGGAGATGAAGATTCAAGTTCCTCATCAATTTGACCGGTAGAAAGAGGAACTATATTAGAACTCGATGTAGATATATGAGATGAGATAGAGGAAGGTGTGTGAGATGGTAATGTAGTAGCAAGTAGTTGTTCAGGGGCAAAGTTCATGGTGTTTAAGAGTGTATGATCATCAGAACAAAGTGATTATTATAAGAGACTGATAGGGGAATGAGTGATCAGAGAATTTGACGTGTTTGAAAGTGTAGATTTTATTCATTATAGGGTCAATGTAGAGGTAAGCATATTGTGTAAAATACAAGGAGTGGATTTAGAGTTGAGTTTAATGGAGCCATATGGTTTCAACCAAGGAAAGCTAAGACATCCAAAAGAGTGTAAGTGTTGGAGGTTGGGAGAAATGTCATGAAGGATTTAAAAACATATTTCATATGCAAAAGAGGTCTGGGGAGTCTATTAGCAAGATATGTTGCAGTTAAAAATGCAAAAGACTAGAATTTGGGTGGTAGTTTGGAGTAGTGTAGGAGGGATTGTCAGTCTCAACAATATGTCTATGTGTTCGTTCTACTAGTGCATTGTGTTGTGGTGTGTGTAGTAGAGTAGTGAGATGAGTGATGCCATGATTTGGAGAAATGTCCTTAACTTCAAAAATTCCCCACCATTGTTAGAATAAATTGCAACAACAGGTAAATTGAAGAATTTTTCAACAAAGAATTTAAACTTGGGAAATATAATTGAAATGCTTGACTTATTTTTGAGAGGATGCAACCACACATATTTGGTGTAGTGATAAACTAAAACAAAATGAAAAAGAAAACCATCAATAGTCCTAACAGGCACTGGTTCTCGTATATCTATATAGATGAGTTCAAGAGGTCTAGTTGCTGTACATTTTTTAATGTTAACTTGTCACTCTTTGAACATTCATACGAGATGCATGAGAAACCTTGTAAGCTTTTATTTGTTGAGAAGATGTTAGATGATGTAACATTAGAAAAGGATCCTAAGATATATGATGTCATGGTGGTGTAGTTGTGGAAATGAATGTATAAGGGGAATATCCAATAGGTATGTAGTAAAGTCCACCTTTATGAGGCCCTTTGAGAAGAGGAACCATCACATAAAAACAATCAAAACAAAATTCCACAGATTTTGGGTTAGTACTACATAATTGAAAAACTGAAAAATTTTTGAGTTATTTTTGAACATGAATGACATTATGAAGGTGAAGAGTGTGTGATTAGGAATGAATTTTTACTTTACCAATTTGAGTTATAGGTAAAGAAGTATCATCACCAACATAGAGTTGATCTTTGCCATGATAAAGTTAAGGAATATGCAGCTACTCTAACTCATCACTAACATTGTGATTGGCTTTAATATCAAGAAGCCAATCAGTTGAGGCTATAGGTGATGTAGTATGTGTATTGTGAGTAGAAAGTTGAGAGCCAAACTTGGGAGGATAACCAACAATTTTGTAGCATACTTTAGCAGAATGTCTTGGCTTCTTGTAATATTGACACATAACTCTCTTAGATATGCTGGAGGAAGAAATGGTGTTATGATAGTGAGAATGACTAAAATATTGTTATCATTTAGACTTATAGTGAGAATGTTTGTTTCTCTTAGCTACATTGGCAACGGCTATGACTAAGAAGTCATGAGGAGCAATGTCACGAGTTAAGTAGGCTTCATAGTCCATTAGCATGTCAAGTAACTCACCAAAGGAGATCGGATTCTACTGGCTCGAATTGCAGTAGAAACTTCCCTATACTCAAATCCTAGTCCATTTAGAGTATGAATGTCTAGGTCATCATTATGTGGTTGATAGTGAGTGACTGACAATTTTTCTAAAGACTACCTTGATTCTATGAAGGTATTCAGTCATGGATTATGCTACTTTGAAGGACTAAGACAATTTGTCCTTGAGATGCAGGATCTTGTGTTGTGTTTTGCAAGAAAAATGCTTGTTAAGAATATCACAAGTTTCTTTGGATGTTTGAACATTTCCAAGCATGGTCAGAATATTAGAGTCAATTAAGCAAATTATTACACGAAGGACGAGATGGTCTTGTCTCCTCGATGTTCGATATATGGGAAGATTGCTAGATGGACACAAAGTAGTGCCACTAACATAACCAAGAAGGTCATATCCTTCACAGAGAGCATTCGTCTGCACTCTCTAGATAGGATAGTTGTTGCCATTGAGTTTGATGGAGTGTTGAGTGGAGAGAGCAATCACAGAATTATTGTCAAGAGGGATAAGCTGAGTACTTAGGTTTGGATTTGGATTAGGATTTGGTTGAGAGTTAGTGGAAGACATTGTGGAGGATCGAGATAGCTATGAAGCCTTGGGAAAGGTAATGCCATTTAAGTAAATGTATCTGATATTAGTAATTAGTCTAATAATGAGAGATTTTACATTGGTATATTACTAGGATCTTTACAAAACAAATATTCAAACTATACAATTATGATTGCATGGAATCAATTGAGAGAGATTCAATCCAATAGAATCAATTCAATAAAGATACAATTGAAACAAATTCAAGTTGCATCAAATTTGAATTATTTTGAATGTCTTGAATTTGGCTGTGGTGAAGATGCTTCTATAATATCATCAATTTACCAGTTGGCGTGTCTTTCTTTGCTAAACATTAGAATGACGAGTTTGACAGAGAGACTAAAGTGTGTTCTTTTATAAAAAGTGAGGAATAGCAATGCAATACTCAAGTGCATGTGTTCCTAAACTAGTCTAGTATAGACTTAGGTTCCTCAGACCCACCCATCTCAAATCTCTATGTTTTCTCCTTTTATTTTTTCTAGAATAATAGTTAGATGTTTAATTTTGATGAAATGTTAGTGTAAAATATTTTATATTTTCATTTAATCAAAACATTCCATTTAAATGGCTTTTCAAGTAATTGATGTAAAACGCAACTACTTTTGTTGATTTGACAACACATTGGATGACCGTATAAAAAAATTTATATTATCAATACATCTGAAATTAAAATCTACTAATTAAGGCAATAAATTTAATTTTAATCAAATTTCAATATAAAAGAATTTTAAGTTGTTATTATTAAATTATATATTATTACATTATTAATATAGTTTGATTCTCAAAATAACTAATTTTAAATTTTATATATATATGAGTTGTTAATTATGCAAAATGCCTTAGACTGAGTTTATATCACAACAATAAATGTAGAAAAATGACCAAATATAAGGGGTTGTTTGGTTTCAATTTTTAGTTTTCAATTTCATTTTTAGCTGTCCAGTTTTCAGGAATTTGCGAAGGAAAAACTGAAAACTGAAAATAAAAATTAAAAAATAAAATTTAGAATTTTCAGTATTTTCTTTATAAAATCTGAAAAATTAAAAATTAAATTTTTTAAATATTGAAAATAAAAATATTAAATTTGCTTGATAGAATCGATAACATAAAAATAAAAAGGGTTGCCACGCTGCAACTACTATGACTAATTGACTGTCTGTGCTGGTAAGGATTGAAATTGAATGGTGCCTGGTGGATGGAATGGCATAATAGTCGTCGAGTTCATTAAAACTTCAAAAGAAAGGCACTGGCCGTGATTAGCGCGCTCCTTGGACGTACGTTACCGCAGAATCAATCTCACGAATAAAATAAATGAAATAATAAATGTAATATATTTTTTCCTTTTCCTTTTTTGATTTATTTCATTTTTATTTTTTTAAATTTTTTTTTAATCTTTGCTGGGTTGTCTTTATTCTTACGCGTTGTTTGGGCATAGCCTTGCCGTGAAATCAGCAGGAAACTGTGACATCTGTGTTTTCTGATTATCCATATTTGTACGGCCCAACCTCCTCCGGGATCTTCTTCCTCTGCCCCACCTCCTCCTCACGTGGTCCCATTCCCTTACCCACCACTACAATATTTTATTCTCTGTTCAGTTTTGTTATTCATAACTTCTATGTACTGAAATAATTCTTCTGCCTGATTGTATTTTACTTCAATATGACACTTCGTAATTTCATTTTTGTTATCTCGCTTATTTGCAATTTCTAATTATATGACCATTGTTGAGCAGCCCTACTTGAACTGCAGATTTTGAGTGTGCTTATTTTCTAAAAGTTGTTTTAAATTAGCACAAATGTATTGACTCATTAATCAATTGAATTGCGTCACATTTTAAAAATAATTTTAGATTTTGGGTAAATTTCATAATACTCAATTGAATTATGTTGTAAAAATTAATATTTATTGCACATTCAAATCAAACTCATTTTATAAGAAAAAGCATTTTAATAATAAATTAATAAAAAGTATTTTAGTAATACAACATTAAAACCTATCATTTTAAGGTATTTTAGTTCTGGCATTATTATTCTACAAGCCCAAAGTGGATAATTTAGATGTAATTAATGAGTGGAGAAAATTGAGGTTATCATCACATTCAATAGTAATGGAATGAGTTTCCTAATTGGACAATTTTTTTTAAATGTTGAGATAATATTTTTATTTTAGTTCAACGCTCAATGCTTAAAAACATCTGTCCTTTCCCATGTATATCTCTAAGAGTAAACCGCGTCGTTGAGATGTGTTTCATTTCAACGCATGATTTTTAATTTTTAATTAATGAAACTCAAGGCTTAAAAATAACGTCTCTGTGTGTACATATGTGTCTCTGAATCTAATTTTAGCTAAAACAAAATAAAACAACGAGGTTATATTAAAGCGGAGCGGAGCAAATCACATAATCCAGTTCCATTAAAAACGGAGACAAGGAACATTCTAACAAACATTAAATTATTATAGTATAATAATAAATTTGTACAATTGCACACACAAGAATTAAAAACCGTTTATGTTAGTTGGGCAATGAATAGTGGATAAAGTAAAAAAGTAAAAAGTAGAAAAAAAAAGTAAAAGTGATGGCATTTGGACGTCGATGTAGTAGTAGACCCTGCTACGGCACGTGATCTTCACTGCACCCACGTGCGAGAGAGTGAGGGTGGAATAGTGAAGCAGAGTTAGTGGGTTAAAAAAAGTGAGTTAGGGTTAAGAAAAAAAGAAGATGGAAGACAGAGAGAGTGGTTAAAAGTGTAAAAGAAGGACGAGGAGGAGGAGGAGAAGCAATGAGCAAAAGCAACGACTTTGTTTGTTAACGGCGTGAGGCGGTAGGCCCACAAAGCGCGAAGACCCAAACAAGAATAACGATTAGTTGATTAACGGCGTGAAGAGTGGGCGTTAGCGCTTTTGTCTTCTCTGGCTCTATAAATGGGCCGTTATGTTGGAACCTGTTCTCCGAGTCCACTCCACCCTTCTTCTTACCCCCCTTTTTTTCCCTTCCCTCTGCAAATTCTCTCTCTTCAGACCCTTTTTTTCTTTTCTCTCTCTCATCGGAGCAACCAGTAAGAGAAGAAAAGAGGGAGAGAGGAATTTCAAGTCTTGAGCTCAATGGAGAGTTCTTCTGCAAAATGGGCCCTCAATGCTTGTTTGTTGCTACTTCTGGTGCTGCTCAATGGAGAAGCCATGGCCACACCACACGTCTCTCAGCTCAGGCATATACACATGCTCTGCTTCTCCCTCTCTGTATATATATTTCTCCGTGTGAAAAACAGTTTATATGCTAATTATATGGGATTTGCGTTGTTGATTTGAACTACATTGTGTGGTTTTTGAAAAAAAAAAAAAAAACTAGTGGGAACCGTTTTATTTATTTATTTTTGTTTTTGCTTCATGTAGAAGCTTCACTAGCATTACGATTTCGTTTTCAGTTTCACTTCGAAACCTATTTTCCATTTCATGAGAATGTTGAAAAGAGAATTTTACATTGAAATGTCCCCCCACCCCCCCCCCCCCCCCGGGGGGCACGCTCTCGCTTTTTTTTTTTGAATGAAAACCAAGCTCATTGTAACAGGCAAACATCTGCAGCTTAGAGAGGAAGCTCTCAGTGGTTTTTCAATGGTGTCCTTTGTGTTTGCGTTTCATGAGTATAAAGAGGGGCTATGGCCTTGCATTGACACATTCCATGTTGATATTCATATTCCCCTGGACCATTTTTTACCTTTTAGCATAAATTCTCTGTTTTCTGGATTGGAGCTACATTTGCAATTTGTGTATGCCTTTTGAATTTTGAACGAGAAAAAGTAGTGGGGAGTTTTCACTTCAAGGTTCCAAATTCAAAACCCATTTTCGGTTTACTAAGCTCTGATCAGTGCTTTTCAATGACCTCGTTCTTGTGTTCTGCTTTTCATGGAGAAAACAAAGATCTCACACTGACCCATTCTCTCTCTCTCTCTCTCTCTCTCTATGTTTTCTATGTTTTTCCGTTTTTACAGGAATGTTGAGGTTGAAACACACAGGTTGCAGAACTTGAGAAACTCTTCAATGGCGGTGAGGTTAGTGCCCCTCCCATTTTTTTTTTCATTCATTCATTTCCAAGGTTAAATTCGTCTTTACATTCCTTGGTTAATCTCAACCGTCCGTTGGCTCCCCTAACTTTTTGTGTGAGCCATTGGATCCAGTAACCGTAACCAACGATCACAGCCGTTGAAAAAGATCCGTTTTTCCTCGATCTGGATCGTTTATTCGGTTATGTTTGTTCTTCGGATTCCTTTGCCGCTGTTGTGAACTGTGTGTGTTGGCAGAAGCAAATAAGCAATAACTCCCCACACCAATAGATGGAAGGGTTAGTTAACCGTCAACAAACTTTTTTAACTACCGATACTACCCTTGACAATTTGCCCTCTGCACAAGAGCAGGCGGGGACATCGTTATCATTTCATTTTTTAATTTTTTTTATAGGATAAAAATCAAGTTTCCCTCTCTGTAAAATGCTTGTTTTGGTCTTTTCCTTTCTTTTACTTTTTTTTTTTTTTGCACTTGATGCGCTCAGTTTTACCTACGTGTCAATTTTCTTATCTTTATTCTCTCTTTTTTTCACTTTTTTTTTGTACAATCTCTTTTTTCAATTCTTGTAAAATATTTATTTTATTAGATAATGTGTTTAATTTTGGCATTTTCAATTTATTTTTATTGTAGTACAGAAAGAACAATAATTAAGTGGTGGTTGCCTGCTTTTCTTGGTGTGTCTCATGTCTAATAATTGATACAACGTTTTAATTTTCCTCATATTCATTAACAAGAACACTTGTTTATTATAAATGAAATTACTGTAAGAAGGACATTTAATTTTAATTTGGTGACCTCTATAACAAAAAACTGATTTATTATATAAGCTATTAATGTCAATTGGTCATTTCCCAAAACAGGAATGATGTCTGTTTGGTCCATATAACTAACTCTCTACCTAGCAAAGTAAAACAAAATATTCTACGTACTAGTACTCTAGTAGTCAATTTTTATTTTTTTGTTACGTAGTAGTTCATATATTTATCTACCATGATTATGATATTGGGTTTTGACCATTACTTTCAGGGCAAAAGAGGCTGAGAAGTTAAATGAGCGTGCTGCCGTGGCCGACCCAGAGGAGGTGGCTTCCATGGTAGCGATGTGGGTCTCCACCATCACCTCTTTTTTCTACATTTTAACCATAGAAAGTCCTTGTTCAATTGTCCATTCATAGCTAAGAAACTAATTAAAAGAAAAAAGAAAACCCCAAGCACCCATAACGATCCACAATGATTTATTTTATCTTCACGTGGTTTAGGGGACTAAAAATGCAAATAGTTGAATGAATTTGAATTTATGACGACTCACCCATTTTCCTTTTTACCCTTTTGGGATTTCAATTTGGAACCATTGCCTTTGTCCCTAACCAGCTAGCCACATTACATTGTTGGTCACTCTCCTTTTCATGCTTCAGTCACATGCACTTTCTGAGATCCGTGTTTCACGCTCAGCATACTTTTGCATGTCTTTGTAAACCTAATCCTTTGCCTAGAAGTAAATGTTTCACTATAAATATGTTGTACATACGGGTACAACTCCTACTCCCTGGATTTTATCATTAAAACAGTTGCTCTTAACAATTCTTGCTCTGCTTGATCAGGTTTTTTAGGTGAAAAATATCTGATTTGAGTTTTTAAGAAACATTTACAATGTAATGGATTCCTTACAACGTGACCACGAGTTAATATCCGTGCCACGACAAAAAAGCATATTTACCATATCTTCCTATTCCCAAATAAAGCCAAGAATATTTATTTAGTCGTTACACTTGAGAAAATTCCTGTTGTCTTCAGTCACCAAGCTGATAAATTATTTTGTCCTTGTTTTGTACGTCTTAAAAACACCCAAATGGTATGATATATGAAATTGGCTTTTGAGGGAATCGAACGGCTATATTTTATTTCCTGCATTTTAGCGCTGCCTAGCTATTGAAATAAGACTCAATTGTTTGCCGTTGTATTGTTTTGCTACCTCGACAAAATCTAGTACCTTTTGCTATTGCACCCAAGAAATACCCAGTGTAAAACTCATCTTCACATAGTATTAATTAATGTAGCATGCTAATTTGTATATGGTGTAATTTGTATTACTTTGTCAATATTTAAAGAAAACCTTTAGGTCTCACTTAATTATGGATGAAGAAAAAAGGTTCAAGAGACATCAGAGTGGTACAAACAATATTTCTCATCTCGATATCATACTAGCAGTCTAAGAAACTGTCTTTTCTGTTTGATTGAGCTTTTATAAAGATTATTGATCTTTATTTTTTCGGGTACTGATGGCACTGGGAAAACAATGTGTTTTTTGATGACAGGAGCATCCAGAACAGCACAGAGAGGAGGAAGCTGGGATTTTTCTCCTGTGGAACCGGCAACCCAATTGATGATTGCTGGCGTTGTGACCCAAACTGGCAACGTAACAGAAAGCGTCTCGCAGACTGCGGCATCGGCTTCGGCAGAAACGCCATCGGCGGCCGCGACGGCAAGTTCTACGTGGTCACGGACCCAGGAGACGATGACCCCGTCAACCCCAAGCCAGGCACATTGCGCCACGCTGTCATCCAGGACAGGCCACTGTGGATCGTGTTCAAGAGGGACATGGTGATACAGCTGAAGCAGGAGCTCATAATGAACAGCTTCAAGACCATTGATGGGAGAGGAGCCAATGTCCACATTGCCAATGGGGCATGCATCACGATCCAGTATGTCACCAATGTCATCATCCATGGGCTGCACATCCATGACTGCAAGCCCACCGGGAATGCCATGGTGAGGAGCACCCCGACACACTTTGGCTGGAGGACAATGGCTGATGGGGATGCCATCTCCATATTTGGTTCCAGTCACATCTGGGTTGATCACAACTCCTTGTCCCATTGTGCTGATGGCCTTGTGGATGCTGTCATGGGCTCAACTGCTATTACTATTTCTAACAACCACTTCACCCACCACAACGAGGTACCTTCCCCGGAAAGAATGAATCACCTGTTCTCAAATTATGTCTATTTTCGTGTCTCATTTATCACTTTTTGTTTGCCATAAGCATTTAGTAATTACCAGTATTTGCTAATCTTTTGTGTGACAAACGGAATAAGGGACATGATTTGGAGAGAATTGATTTCTGTCCTCTTCTCCACTCCCCAATGCCGGCCTCTCCATTTCCCCTGCATCAAGTTGCACTTCTGTTTTTATGGCTCAGGTTGTTATTTATTTTGTTGTGCAAATTCAGGTGATTCTGTTGGGCCACAGTGACTCTTACACAAGGGACAAGCAAATGCAAGTAACTATCGCGTACAACCATTTTGGAGAGGGACTTATCCAGAGAATGCCGCGGTAATATTTAATGTCACTTTTATATTTTATGCCCCTTTGTTCCCTTGTTTCCCTTTTTCTTCATTAATTGGAAATAAATGTGTTCGCATAAGATAGGTTGGTTTGGAGTAGCAACAAGTAGAAAAAAGAGAAGGGGGTTGGGGGGGATGGTTAAAATCCACAACATAGATTGTGTTTAGCTAAGGGATAAAAATTAATAGATGTGCAATTGTATACATTAATTTTGCATATAAAATTCATTCATAAAAATTTTACTCCCTTTTTACCTTGACCAAACACACCTTTAATAGGGACTTTTCCCCCTCGTCCAATTAAGTAATTTGAGCAAGAGGTTTGAATATGAATTAATTAATCTAACGAGATATGGATTGTGGATGATGCAGGTGTAGACATGGGTATTTCCATGTGGTGAACAATGACTACACTCATTGGGAGATGTACGCTATTGGTGGAAGTGCTGAGCCCACCATCAACAGCCAGGGCAATCGATACAATGCTCCAGCTAACCCATTTGCCAAAGAGGTACAATAGTACACACAAGCCATGTGCTGAATGTAAATCATGCTTTAACACTTAAATGTGCTTCACACTGAATTTGGTGATTGATGGAGACAAATTGCTTCCTGTCAGGTGACTAAGAGAGTGGAAACAGCTGAAGCTGCGTGGAAGGGCTGGAACTGGAGGTCAGAGGGAGATTTGTTGCTGAATGGTGCTTATTTCACCCCATCTGGAGCTGGAGCTTCAGCCAGCTATGCCAGGGCCTCTAGCTTAGGAGCTAAATCATCTTCTATGGTTGGTTCCATGACTGCTAATGCTGGTGCAATTGGCTGCCGCAGAGGCCATCAGTGCTAGCACATGAGCCATATAAGAATGGAAAACAGCCATTTATTTTTCTGTGTATTTGATTTTTCAGTTTTACCATACAGCATATCATCCTATATCATATCCATTGCTTTCCCTCACACCTTTACTGTCCTGCAATCTTGACAGGTGTACATTAATTACACATGTCAATATCTTATGTCACCCATTTCCGTTCACATTGTGTGTCTATTGTTGGTCAACCTCAGCTGCTCGACTTGCTCCAGCTAAAAACAAACAATGCCATTGTAGGGGCAGGTGCAGAAGCGTGGTCCATTGTTTCCCCTTTTCTTTCTTCTTCTTTGGTCCTTCCCAGCTCATTTCTTCAACCTTACCCACCAATTCATATGCATATTTTTCCCAATGTCAAGTCATGTCTCCTTACATACTGTTCAGTCCTCTTCAGTTTTATTATAGGATTTGAATGAGTTGAGATATATATATATAATTTTTTTTCTTTTATTTTTCTGTTGCTTCTTTTTTAACTCTTTGTTTTGTTGGGTTAATTATACAAGCAAAAGTATGATTGTGAATTGTCAAAGTTGAGTTATGGAAACACTTTATCAATGGTGATGATGGATTAGCAACAGAAGTGGTGTTCCTTTTTAACTTTCTCATCTTTTTAGCCCTTTTCCTTTGTCAATGGAAGTAATCTTTGCTTTTGTTTATTTTTTAGTTGTGCAATTATAGTTGTATATAATTATACATATCTGCCAGTGTTCGTTTCTCTACCAACATTTGTGATTCGTTCATGTGCAGCACATGACTCTCCGTCATCATCTTTCTAATTAACATGATGACCCTTTTTACCACATTGTCCCCGTCCAAAATGATGTAACACTAACTGGCGATCAGTTTGAGATTTCCCCGGTTTTTACTCTATCACGGTTGAAAATTATGGACAGACAGGACATGTGATGATTTCAAGTATGGTTTTGCAGCAAGTTTTGTTTTCCCAACTTTTTCAAAAGTGCACCTCACTGGAGCATGTCTCTAAAAGCATGTTTGTGTGACTAACAATCTAAGTCTCGAGTTAAAAAGGCCTCCAATGAAAGTAGAATTAACTGGCATAAGCTAAGCTACCCCCTACTAAAGTCACCGTGCTACAAGAGATATCGCTATTATTGGTCAATGGTCATCTGGTAAATATTTTAAGCGAATAATGTTATTTGTACATGGAAAATGAGTAATTGAGTATGTCAATCTATCATTGGAGAGCACGTGTTAATAATAGGGATTTTAGGTTGATTAATTTAGAATTAAGAAAACCATAATAGTAAGTGACAAGGCTGTCACCTGCCATAAATAAGGTCTCCCTATATTTTTCATATTGGATGACTATTTTCACTTAACAAGAATGTGTTAGGTTAGGGAGTAAAAATAGGGTGAAAAATTTCATAGATAAATTCTGTGTGTAGTTTTTACTCAAAACTTATGAAAATTTTCATTGCATTTTTACTTACTAATCAAACATGCTCAGATTCAAATCTCCATTCACCAGCATTAAATCGCACCATTAACACTTGAGCTTTCTGGCGAATATGTTAAAATAACATGACTCTTTTGAACCATGAACTTTTCCCACAAGTGTAAGGGGGGTGTTTTAATTTCTGAATGCTCAAAAGAACAAGCAAGTTAAAATGACCTAACCAAATTGGATGATTGTTCGAATGTCTCTGTCATTCCTCTGGACACGAACTGGAGTAAAGCATGTCTCCTGCCCCTTCATAACTGGCTGGAGCTGGCACATAGTAAATGCCTGCGTAGAGAGCAACGGACAGTGCTAAACACAGGCACTGATGAGTGCTCAATGCACATGTTACATTGTAATAAAGACTAACCACTTACGCATGTGAGATAGGGCCCATATTGCATGTGGGCAGTTCTCTGCCTAATTGGGTTACAGATCATATGGGGGTTTGAGTTAGGGGACTAGTCCATTCAGTTTCCAACACTGCACTTTTTCCTTGAAAAAAATGCAATGTATTCTTATACAATTGCACTAACGATTGCTATACATGATACAGCAAAACAAATACGTGTGGTTTTTTGACGATCCAGCTTAATTTTTATTAGTCAATAAAGGTAAGAGTGGTGTCCTAGCTGTGACTGAAAAGTTGTTTTAAGTAGAGCACCACGCTACTATTTCGGGCAATGAAACATTGGTTACGGTGATATAGAAGCCTTTCTTGAAGCTGTCACTTCAAAGCAGTTAGTCGAATTAAGCATTTAGGCCCATCGTTTTCTTTATCCTTGCTCCAAGATTGCCGCAAATTGATGTCTACCCTCCAAGGCCAAGCAATTTCAACTTCCATCTGTGTTGAAAGGAGCCGAGTCTCATTGGTGGACAATATTTAGAACGGGATGTCTCAAAATTGTAACTCAGATTGATTTTGACGTTCCAAAAAAAATAATTCTTGAAATACGTTCTGGACAAGAAAGATGAGGTTGGAAACACACACGGAACTTTGTCTAGTGCGGTTGGTACGGGTACGTAGAGAAAAGTTGGTCATAATACTTATTAGGCTAACTAGAGAACCCTGCCACAAATTAAGTTCTAATTCAATGGTAATTAAGGCCAAAAGTTAGACAGAGAACAATTAATTAGTCTTTTTCTTCCCCTCTTTTTTGGTGCAAAGAATGATCAAGATGTTAATCTAAAAATCTGCTGCACCGACACCGGATTAAGTGTAGTACCGTAGTCCTTCTCCTATTGGTCCCCCACAAAGAAAAAGCTTCTATCACCACAGTGAAGAACCGTCAAAAAGGTCAAGTCAGTCATAGACCGAAAACGAAACATCTACCGAGAAGCCTTTCGGATTACGTGAACGTGCCCTATACTATTTGAAATTCCATGCCTGGCAAATTTGTGTGAGGTGGCTAGTGAAAATTTCAGGCACAGTTGAGAAACTATCATCATCATCCCAAAAGATCCAGCAAAGGGACCCCAATTATCGAGATTTTGTTTTGGATTTTGCAAGAAGCAGAATTTTTACAAATGAGAACTAATTATTATGGGTGTTATTATTCAGGGAAATGATAGCCGGATCTGAAGATGTGAAATATATGATTCCTGAGGGATGGTTTTGTGACTCTCAACAGAATAATTGCTGCTCTCGATCTTGTGCTTTCTGATTTGTCATCAAGCAAAGATTCCAGTAATTAATTTTTAGATCGCAAGAGTTATAAATATCGGGACGGTAGGTTTATTCTTAAAAATAGGTGTTATTCCTTCATCAGGGGATAAAATAGATAGAATAATTGAGGATGGAAATCATATGTTGTATATAATCATATTTTTTTTTTTGAAAGCAAACGTATGCATTTACGAACTACTTTAAATTTTTAAATTCTTGCACGTAGTGAAAAGTGATTGGTAAAGTAGGAAATGAAACATAATTTTGTGAGAGATGATTTTCATCCAACTAGTTGATCCGGCCATGTGACTTGATCTTCGTTATAACTTGATCTTTAAAAGGTTTGATTTTATCTGTCTTATCAAGTAAATAAGTCAATTTACGACTTCTCTAAAAATTTATTTAGTAAAAAAACTATATTTTATTTTCAAAAATGTCTTTAATGTATAACATGTCAGTATATTTAAATAAATATCATACAATATCGTTTTTGATTTAATACATGGAGACCCCGTTTCTTATGTTCCATGAATTATGATAATATTAGCTAATACTAGAGTTAATCTTTATCACATATTTAATGTTATATATGATAGTATAATGTTATACAGTTAAACTATTTTTACACTATGACTATAGTATTAAGTTATCAAGTTTAAGAGACATGATAACACCTAATAATATTATTTTACTTGTCAATCCCAAAATTATCGATAGTAGTCAGCCACACATTAGCTGCCGCCTACCCGCCCACCATTGGTTGGCCCCCACCACCCGTCGGTCACTGCCCATCACCCATCGATCACCGTCCCCCACTCGCCAATCACCATCTGCTCACTCGTCCACCACCGGTCATGTGACACATCAAACAATGAATAGTATAAAAACTTATACAATGAATTTCTTAAATTATATTATCAAATTTTGTAATATCATATCTAATACTATCAGGTCTTATCTTTTACGATGCACCAAATAGAGTCTAATAGTATAAAAGAGTTTTACTATCATCCAATTATGTATTATCATATAAACAAATACAACTGATTTTCACACTCTACCTAAAAACTCATGCTTTTAAGTTATATAAAGGCTTGCTAACTAATTTAATAAAAAGCTATTGTTGATTTATTAAAGACCTTATTGTATGCCATTCTTACACTTGTTAAGGAGGTAAGCCAAAATAAAGTCTTATGACAAGGAAATAAATCAAAATCAAATATAATAAAAATAATTGTATTAAATACTAAAAATAAATAAAAATATTTTAATAAATATAATTTATAATCAAGTGCTAGTTTTAGGTTATCAAATTCTTGTATAATGACTAAAGTGAACAAAAATTAAATATGGATTGAAAGAAGTCTTACTTTTATTGGGGTGTTATACTAAATGAATCATATTTGAGTTTTTCAAAACTTGAGATTTCATAGTTGAAGAAAAAGTGAAAAATATAAAATTTTGAATCAATAAATAAATGCTAGCCTTTCAAAATCAAAGCATCCCACTACTAGCTAGCAATATCGAGCCTTTCGACCAACATATATCAATTGGTAGAAAAACTGTTCTCACTTAATCATATGTCTTAGATTTGAGCCCTAGATATGTAGTTACATTAAAATTTAGAGTACCAGCTTTGTTGTCCTAGTGGTCTTACTCTATTTAAGCAGAATTGCCTCCACTGCAAGGAGGCATCACCTCACACATCCAATTTTCCATTACAGTACAAATTCCAGACTCAAAATTGATCAAAGTAACACCATGCATGGTTTGAATTTCCAATCTCAAAAATTAATAAATCTTGTATCAATTCTCAGATCATTCATTAAGGGAAGACACACCCCGACACCTTAACCTCATGATCAACCAAAGAGAGGAGAAAAGGGGGTCGCGAAGAGAAACGTGAGCCGAATTGAGTCTCAGATAGATGATGTGGACAAGGTAGACAATGGATGGAGGAAAACCAACGAGGGAGGAGAATTTTTTGGAAAATGTGAAATAATTTGAAAAGATGATAGCGATATTAATTTATATTGAATTGGTAAACTTGAACTTTTACATTTTAGCAAGAGGAGACATTAGGCCTGTAGATTCATTTTCATGCAAATTTGATATGTGATTGCCAGGTAAATAATAAGTTCAGGTGAAATTAAAGTGGACTGAAAAGATGGTATTTTAATTTTTTTTAAAGGGACAATAATTATAATCCCATTAAAATCCTCTCAGTTGGGGAATCATAAAATAGGGGATTTGGAGGATTTTGAAGATTTAATAAAAACTCTTAAATGTCTTTCCCTTTGAGAACATGTAAAATTCTGGGCCTGTTTGCTTTACTGTTTTCAGTTTCCAGTTTTTGTCTGAAAATTTCAGTTTTCAGTTTTTTCAATTTTTCCTTCAAAAAAACTGAAACCTGAAGCGAAAAATGGAAAACCTGAACCAAACAGGCCCTTCCTCTCTCTTTTCACTTTCTCCTAAACCAAATTCACAATTACATCCATCCATCCAAGGGTGTTTAATTTCTCATCTATCTTACTAAATATTTTACTTTAGAGGAGTCAAATCCTAAAAAGATACATGTGATTTCGATTTTAAAAAAATGTCCAGCCTTTCAACCTTCACCATTTTACAACAATATTTTCTTTAATATATTTGTAATAATGTGTAATGGGATATTATTAAAATAATTAAAACTCTTCTAGTATCCATGCAAATAAATTGCATAATCTCTGATCATGAAGTCGTAATCTAGACTGAACATAATATCAATTTCATTAAGAAAACAAAAACATTGCCAGAATGCAATTTTTCTGGTAAAATTAAAATGCAATTTATTCATCAAAATATCAATACCGACAAAGCGTGTGTTTCTCTAGTTTTATTCTTGATATTCAAGGATGCCGGCAATAAGTAGAACTCTGAATATGATTTTCCTGATCCAGTATTTGCTGCATCTGACTCCCAACCGACACTTTCTAAAGGCACTGTAATATGATTTTTCTTTTAAGAACGGGACAAAATTTGCTTAAAAATGAAATATGTTTTTAACCTTTATTTCCAAATTGTGATAGTCCCTAAAATCTATCCCTATTATGTTAGAAGTTAAAACAATGTTATATCCAAAAAAATAAAAACAAGTTAAAGCACAATTTGCTTAATATATTTTCTCTTAAAAGTGTCACTTGTCACTCTTAACTTATTTTTATATTTTAAATGTTAAATTTTAAATTATTCTATTTGTATGACTGTTTAGATTATAACTAGTAAGAATAACTGTCAACTATGCTAATGCAACTGTATAAATGAATAGGATTTTAATTGTCTCTACGTCATGACCAAATTCTTTAAAATACCCGTACAATGCATATTTTATATGTAAATAGTTGTCAATAATTCCGTACCTATTTAGTAAGAATTTAAGAGATCTAATAGAGAATTGAATCATAACCATCATTACTAATTTACTATAGTTAAAGAAGTTCTTGTACAAGCTAGTACATTGGAGTGAAGGAAATTGACAGGATATGGTTTTTGCAACATGGAAATCATTTGAACATAAGGGAATGTTGATGGGTCTATTTTCAACCCAAATATCTTTTCCCATGTGCTAGGCTAATAGACAAAGGCAAACGAACCAGCAACTGAAATAATAAAGAGCTTGTAGCCTACAATCTACCACAATGGCAAAATACACCACAGCTCTGTCAGACACTGTTGATCTGAAATGTGTATCCAGCTTCAGCAAACTGTGATTTTACCAATGCAAGAGATTTGGAGCGGTGGGAAATTTTATTCTTTTCTTCTTTGGGCATCTCTGCATAACTACAAGAGAGTAAATAACACAAATTAGCTTTTGAGAGTAACTGTGAAACCCTTGACCAGAAGCATGACAAGAAAGGAGGGTTGGACATACGTTTGCTCATAGCCATCCGGTTGAAAAATAGGATCCCATCCAAAATCAGTGGGTCCTCTTGGAGGAACAATCTTCCCCTGTAATACGAGCAAAACATGAATTAGTCATACACACTAACTGCTTTGTATTACATCAAGTGCATATAAGGTATGTGAATTGATCAACATTCTTGTAAAATTTTCAACTTAAAAAATGGTAACATCTCAAGTTCTATGGCCATACCTCCTATTTCATGTTTGACACAAAAGTAATGGGCAGGTGGAAGAATAAACACATCTTTACGAGGGAAACCACATAATTATTATACTATTGTAGAGTCCATCATTACATTTATTGGTTTTGTAATTTCATGAAATAAGTAGATCCTTACAGGTTCACCGAATAGCAACAGGGAATTTAAAGAGAGTTGTTATTTGTACATACTCAATGGGACCATCGATATGGGGAAGAGCATGTATTAATAGTGGAGATCCCATGTTAATTAATGGGGAATTGAGAGGACTGCAGTGATAAGTGATAATGATGTCTTGCTATGGGGATTCACGTACATGACTAAAAAATTGGGATGACATCACTTTCACTTATCATCACAGTCACTCGATTTCTTGTTAATCAACGTGAAATTCCCACTGTTAACATACGCATTCAGGATTGACAGACACCCAAAAAACTATTTACAAATATCATTATTCTTAAAGAAAGATGTGTGCACACATAATAGCTGGGCAAAAGCAGCATACAGGGTTTCAAAGTGATACCAGAGTTTTTCCAGCAAACGTGATAGGTTCACTCTCTGGACCAGTCGCGAAGGAAAATACACACAAGGCATAAGCTGATTTATCATCATATGCCCTCAACAAATTGTTGAGACCTGCAAATTGAGTCAGCGAAATGAGTAAAATACATTCTGTGAGATATCCCAAAAACAAGTACTTAAAAAATCAATCCAAGATACAGCAGGTCGGGAGAGTACCTTCATGACCAATCTTCTGCAGAAACCATTTGCTGCATGATTTATCATACTCATTAGAGAATGACCATCAGAGGTTGAATAAAAACTCAGGTCACATCCAAATAGGCATAATGAATTATTGAATTTAAATAATATTAATTGCTGATGATCAGAAACTAGTATTTGTATTGAGTGATATATACTACGGTTTAAGGAATTCAGGAAAATTTACACAAAACTGAATGAGATTTGCCAACATTTGATCCTATATTTTTACTTCTTGAATGCTTAGCATTCAGTTTTTGCCTATATCCAACCAAGAACTTCACAGTTGAGAATGCAATATTATGAAATTAAGATAACAACCACAAAAATAACAACAAAGTGCGGAATGAAATATGATCCACTATATTTTGTAGAAAAGCAACAGATATGTACACAAGAACAGGAAGGGGACAATTGTTCTCCACACAAAAATTTGAAAGATAGACCAGTCAACAAGTAAATTAATAAAATATGTATACTAGCACTAGTCAACGCCAGCCAGTCATTTCTATTCACTAATTTTAAGGAAAAGTTCTAAGTATTTCTGAGCCTTTAATCAGTTTCTTGTGTGTAATAGAAACCAAAACCAAGTAACCAGCAAGGAGAAATACAAATATATATATATATATAATAAAAAATTAAAAAATCGAAGCTACAATTTGGACTGGCATCTACTCTCTATCCATCATGAATCACTCAGCCTTTCAGATGTCCAACTTATCATATCCAACCCTTTTCCTACTCACTCAAGTTATTTCAAAAGCTTGCACAATTCTGACACTGCAGGCATTATTATTTCAGAAGCAGAAAAATCTTTCGTCAGTCCCCTTCTAAAAACTAAAAGCAACCTTAGTAAGATAATCAAGAGACAGTGGTTTTAGAAACTAAAAGGCTTACAGAAGAAATTAGAAAAGAGTAGCACGGCCAAGTACCCAAAGGATCGGCATACTAGAATGATACGCACACACACATTAGTTCATCAGGGTAAGTTTACCAACTAAAGTTCTTAATGAAAAAATCAGACGACTTAACTGTAACATATTACCAGGAAGGACTGATAGGGTTGGCATAAAATAATAAAGATATGACACCTACAGACTAATGAACTACTTAAAATGTTAGGAACTCTGCCAGTATTACTAAGGACTCTGGCCTACAAAACGACGGGGGAAAGATGAGCTTAGGAGATAAGCAAATCAGGAAGAGGATGAGGAACCCATTAAGCATAACTAACTGCTGAATTGGCAAACAATGAATGAAGAGGAAAGGGAATATTTCGGGATATTTGTATGGGGGAAAAGAGGGTGAGAGGGTAGGAACTCAGTAATATGTAGAGGTTTTCCTTCACTTTCATGCCTTTCTATACAAGTAACTAACACATAGCAAATGCATGAAAGAATCAGGCCAGAAACCACAACTCCAGAAGGGTTTCTTGTGATTGTTAATTGTTGAATACCAAAGGCTAAAGTTTTGGTTCCAATGTCATCTTGAAAGGCCACTGTTTGAAGTTGAAAATATGAGCAATAATTCTGTGGTTTGTACTGCTCATAGCAGTTGTCATCGTAAGACTATTGAGACATGGTATTGAAAAAAAGAAAAGAACTAAACAAGAACAAGCTCAGCAGTAGGAACAGGATGCAAGTTATTGTCTATGTAATCAAGTTAAAGAAAGGTTGGAATCTCCTTGCTTCTTGGGAGAGTCTTCTAAAAGGAAAAATTAGAAACTAAAAATGCAGTTGATGGCTCCTGCTAAAAAATCTGGGAAATCTTAGGGCCTGTTTGGTTCAGGTTTTCCAATTTTCAGTTTTCAGTTTTTTCAGTTTTTCCTTCACAAAAACTGAAAACTGAAAACAGTAAAGCAAACAGGCCCTTAGTAGTTATTACTATTCAGTGATGGAGAAGATGGTCCCCATGGGGACAACAGTTGAAAGTGTAGAAGAAATCAAAGGTAAGTTCAAAATCTTTCATTCCATACACTGAAAATTCCTTTCATTTTCCAAACATGAAGATGGGTATATAAATTTGAATTTCCTCTTCGTTAAGAAACAAAGAGAGAGAGAAAATCATAGGATGAATCCTGTGTATTTAAATTACACAATGGAGAGAATATATATAGACAATGTGCAATAAATACACAATAATTACAAAAATATATTTCTCTAATTACAAATAATTATAGATATTCACAAATTCTAACACTCCCCTCAAGCTGGGGCATATAAATCATATGCACCTAGCTTGTTACATAGGTAACTTATTCTAGTGCCTCTCAATGATTTGGTGAGAAAATCTGCCAGTTGGTCATTTGAATTGACGAAGCTTGTGGTGATGTCTTTAGATAGAATCTTCTCTTTAATAAAGTGACAATCAACTTCAATGTGTTTGGTCCTCTCATGAAAAATTGGATTTGAGACAATGTGTAAAGTGGCTTGATTGTCACAAACAAGTGTCATGTGCTTGGTTTCCCCAAATTGAAGTTCTTTGAGGAGTTGCTTGAGCCAGATAAACTCATATGTTGTTGAGGCCATTGCACGATACTCTGCCTCAGCACTAGACCGCGCCATTACAGTTTGTTTCTTACTCTTCTAGGATATGAGATTGCCTCCAATAAGTATAAAATATCCGGAAGTGGAACGCCTATTAGAAGAGGATCCCACCTAATCTGCATAAAAAAAAACCAACTATATTAGTATGTCCCTTATCTTCATAAATAAGACCCTTCCCTAGTGCTCCTTTGACATACTTCAAAATACGTATAACAGCATCCCAGTGAGCTTCAAATGGTGAGTTTAGGAATTGACTAACCACACTTACTGCGAAAGAAATGTCTGGACGAGTAACTGTGAGATAGTTCAATTTCTCAACCAATCTTTTATATCTCCCAGGGTCAGATAGTGGCTCCCCCTGATTTGGTTGGAGCTTGACATTAGGATCCATAGGAGTATCAATAGGTTTTGCAGCAAGTAAACATGTTTCCTCTAGAATATCAACAGCATATTTGCTCTGAGAGAACTATGCCATTTTTGGACTATGCTACTTCAATACCCAGGAAGTATCTGAGTTTGCCAAGGTCTTTGGTCTGGAAATGCTTGCATAGATGCTGTTAGATTTGTGCTATACCCTGAGTGTCGCTCCCTGTAATGACAATATCATCAACATACACAACTAGGTAGGTGCAACCTCTCGGAGTATGATGATAAAACACGGAGTGGTCAGCTTCACTCCGAGTCATACCAAATTGTTGAACCACAGTGGAGAACCTTCCAAACCAAGCCTGAGGAGACTGCTTAAGACCATACCATGATTTTCGAAGACAACAAACAAGGCCAGGAGACTCCCCCTGAGCAACAAACCTAGGAGGTTGCTACATATAAACCTCTTCCTTAAGATCACCATGGAGGAAGGCATTCTTAATATCCAACTGATGAAGAGGCCAACGACGCATAGTAGCCATAGAGAGAAACAGACGAACAGAAGCCATCTTGCCAACAAGGGAGAATGTATAACCATAATCAAAGATCTGAGTGTACCCTTTGGCTACAAGACAGGCCTTAAGATGATCAATTTGGCCACACCTTAATCGTAAAAATCCATCGACAACCAACCACAGATTTACCCGAAGGGAGAGACACCAGTTCCCAAGTACCATTGTCCTGAAGTGTACACATCTCAGTAATCATAGCTCGTCTCCACCCAGGATGGGAGAGGGCCTCACCTGTAGTCTTAGGATTAGACACAGAAGACAAAGAAGACAGACAAGCATAATGAAGAGAAGATAGACGGTGATAACTCAAGGCAGTATAGTGAGGAGATGGGTTATGAGTGGAACGAATACCTTTATGAAGGGCAATGGGAAGATCAAACGCAACTAGCAGGACCGAAGGCAGTGGAGGATCAGGCACCGGAGGAGAGTCCACATCAACCAAGATAGGCTCAGAGGAAGGAGTAGGAACCGGTAGCGGCTGCCGGTTAGGTGCAATGGGTGTCGGAGGTGGGATAGGCTCGGCTAATGGATGGGCTCAATGATGGTAGACCTGAAAGGGGCGGGGTGTAGGTGTAGGTGTAGGTGTAGGCATAAGAGGTCACGGGAAGTGAGAATTCCTCAGAAGCAGGAGAGGTGGAATGGTTAGATGGCTCAAAGAAGGGAATAGTGTCAAGAAAGGTAACATCTACGGAGACAAGATAATGACACATAGTAGGAGAAAAACACCGAAAACCCTTTTGAGACAGAGTGTAACCAAGAAAAACACATTTAAGTGAACGTGCAAAAAGTTTGTCAAGACCAGGAGCTAAGTTGTGAACAAAGCAAGTGGATCCAAAAACGTGCGAGGAAAAGGAATACAGGGATGTCATGGGGAAATAAGATGGAATGGGGAACTTCGTATCCCAAAACAAGAGGGTATGCGATTAATTAAACAACATGCAGTTAAAACGGCATCCCCCCAAAAACGAAAAGGTACATGATTATGAAGAAGAGTACGTGTGGTTTCAATGAGATGATGATTCTTGCGCTCAGCAACGCCATTTTGTTGAGGTGTATGAGCACAGTACGTTTAGTAAAGAATGCTATGAAAAGCTAAAAATTGTTGAAATAAAGTGCGAATAGGACACCAAAATGAGTTTTTATTTCTTGATAAAATTTTGCAAAAACAGAAAACAACTCAAACCTATGTTTCAATAAAAATAACCATGTACAATGAGAATAGTAATTAATAAACGTAACAAAATAACGAAATACTAAGCTAGACATCGTGCGACTAAGATCCCAAATATCTGAATGAACTAAAGTACCCGGAGAAGCAGCCCGACCTCTAACACTATTTAGAAAATGACTCCGAGTGTGTTTCCCAAGTTGACACGACTCACAAGGCAAATTGGATAGTTCGGACATGCTAGGCACCATGCGCTGCAAGTTGGCAAGGCTAGGATGACCTAACTGGACATGGAGGGGGAGAGGATCAGTGGTGAGGGAGCAAACACTTGATGGGGGGCGGAGCCAATGGAGGCCACGAGACTCACATCCGGTGCCAATCATCCGTCCCATGTTTCGGTCCTGCAGGTAAACAGAATCTTCAGTGAATGAAATAATGCACTTAAGGGCTTTAGTTAACCGAGAAATAGAGAGTAGATTAAATGGAGAACCAGGAACATAAAGGACAAGATCAACTGACATAGAAGGAAGGGGATGGGCAATGCCCACCCCGTGAGACTGTGCCTGAGAACCGTTGGCCAAAGTAGCAATAGGTAAATACTCGGAAGTAGAAAATGTAGAAAATAAAGCTTTATTAACAGGGATATGATCAGTGATAGTGAAATCAAGAACCCAAGGACCCAATGAGGTCGACCGAGAGAGACAAGCAAAAGAATTACTAGAGTGTGCAACAGAGGCAGGGGGGCCAGAGTTCTGATATTGCTCAAACCACTTCAGGAAATTAGCATAGCAGCTAAAGACGATGGATGTGGAGCAGGTAAGTCCGAGGGAGCAGGAATACTGGCCTAGGAAACATTAACAGAAAGGTGCAAGTAAGGATGCAAAGTGTAACAACAATCAATAGTGTGGCCTGACTTATGACAGTGATCACACTTGAGGCGAGACTTCCGAGAACGGCCACGGTTGGTACTTTATGTGACGAGGGCAAAGGTATCAACCGAAGCCGGAGGAAGGAGCAACTCAGTGGGTGGTTTGGCAGGAACCCAAAGTAAAGAGGCAGACACCGTGGATGGAGTAAGCATAGTCGATGATCCCAGAAGCTGATCACGAGTAGCAGAGTACTCTGTAGGTAAACCATAAAAAGCCAGGAGCATAAAGAAACAGCTACGTTGCTCCGATTCCTTCGCCGAGGTATCAGTAGGAGGCAAGAGTTCATTGAAATCATGGAGGGCACTGTAACACCCTAATAAGTTCGAACCATGCTTAAGCCATGTTTCATTCTTATTAGTTATTACCTTTTTACTTTGCTATTCTTTTTCTCATTTTAAATTAATGTTGTAGAAAATAGTGGGAAAATTTTTCTTTTTGAAACCACATATTCGAAAATAAAGCCTACAGCGTGAAATCGAAAATATACGTTCTTTAATTGGGTATATTCTACCGGTGAAATTCCATAGCGACAATCAAGAAAAGTAACGCCAACAACAATAGTCTCACATTAAATAAAGCATAAATACATCAACCATGTTCATAGGATGGGTATTCCCATTCTTAGTACAAGTCATAATACAGCAGCGGAATAAATTACAACAATTAGCACATGTCACTTTTCCTAATACAATCCAAATACGAAGACAGAAAAACAAGTAAACATAACTAACTAAAAACAACATCAGCAGCAGCACAGTGGGTAACTCCAGGGCTCAGATAGTGTGATGAGTGCAAAAAGGGCTCCTAATGACCGAACGCTCGGTACGAGGAAAGGCACAAGCCCTTTGAGCAGGTGCTCCATCGACTACGGGATGACTGGAGACATCACTATGCAGGTCATAGTCAGAAATGGAGATCACGTCAGGAACAGGTCCGGACTCGTCAGACGGCATCTCCCAATCGTCGACCTCGAAGTCGTCGTGCCAGTCCTCAAAATCTTCCCCCATCAGGTCCTCCTCCATCACATCCTCTTTTGTCCCGTCCTCTTCGACCTCCATGGGGTCTTCCTCATCGTCGTACTGAATAGGTTCAGGAAGAATCACCTGAAGAGGTTCTACGTTCAGAGGTTCCTCCAGGATCTCGATTTCGGAATCAGACGACAACTCCACCACAGGTATGTGGCGGGGTGGAGCTTCAAGGATCTGCACGTCAAAATCAGAAGAGTCAGAGATGATGCAGGGCCTACTAGGTGAGTTCCGGTAGCTCCATGTTCTATTGCTGGGGCCACCACGGTGATGTGAACTCCTCGAGAACGTGGCCGTATTACTATAGGTCCAATCGGAATCGGAGTCAAAGAGGCGGCGGGGGCGTACCATTGTTGGTCGAAGGCGGATCTAGAGATGACATGGTTGAAGGTGTGAGAAATAAAGAATTTCTCAGTAGGGGATTTTTATCTTATATTAGTGTCATCATGTACATTCTTAGTCACTTCAGTTTTATTATCAAAGGAGAATATGGACAATTATCAGTTGTATTATGCTTTATTTTCGAAATCGTTCATACTCCGAAGTGAAGTGTCTTTTAAGATCTTTTATTAACAGGAATAATAAATGCCAACAAATATCATAATCATGGTAATCATCACAATATTAAATATGAGACTCTTGACAATGAATGCATTCTTAACTTGTTTCGGTCCTTCATTCACTGAGTGCACCAACACCAATGTCTTAAACCACCTCTATGAGTAATGAGCTCATACCGTGGCCGTCGCCACAAACTTGGTTCCGTGAGAAATCTCAACAGATGGGGTGCGGGATTAAGCAGTGAGCTTCTTCCATTTGTCATATCATATAAATCATGAATGTGCATGTATCATCCTTTAATAAGTCATATCATGTTGGAACATTTATCTCATCCATTCACATCAGTATATGTCATCTCATATGATATCAACAAAATCTCATAACATTTGGCAGCATTCAATCATATAGTAAATCAATTTCCGTTCATGATCATTCACTGTATTTTAATACATACAAGGTCACATATCAAAGTCATACATTATGTGTAACTCAAGGTTATTAAGTCTTATTCAATTGGAACATATTTCATGAATTAGGTGTTAAGTCTTCCTAACCATTTATGAGTAAAAATTATTATTTCTGCATAGGCTTAGGTTTATGTATATTTATTATGTTTATGTCAATCTAATAAGTATTAACTACTGTCTTTTAAACTTATGGGAATTAGTGAAATTTCGGAATTACCCTTAATAGTACTATATTTATATTTAAGAGTTTTACAGCTTACTTCTATTTCTGGCATACCTGCTTGAAAAATTAATATCTTTCACTACACTTATTATTTGAAGAAACTGAGCACATGCTCGAATTCCTAACTTAATAAACTTTCTCTGAATATATAGCTTGCAGAAATACTCCAAGTGAAATGTCTTTTATACCCTTACAAAATTACCCTATTCCAATGATACTCAATTCCTGACAGTGACTTAGTTCGCGTTTCTAGAATCACACGGTTCTTTTTAGTGTAAGTATTTTATATGTCTGTGTTCCTTGAAATCTTAGCTTTTCAACAACACCAAGTTTACAGGTTTTGGATTTCAGTAGAAAAAGAAAGATTCATTTTAGTTACTAGTGGTCAGACAGCATCCCCAGTAAAAAGACTGAACTTTAAAAAATTATAGCTTTAGCTTTCTCTAGGAAACGTGTTTTGACATGCTTTCTTTTGGAGAGTGTTCCTTAAAGAGTTAGCTTTCACATATAATTTTTCCAGAGGCTCATAAAATAAGGGTAGTAACTGTGATACGTTTTGGAAATACGGGTTCAGCCAGAAATAGTTGATTCAAAACATGCATTCCCACTCACTTCAGCATGACCAGCACGAAAATACACCAATAACAAGGCAATGAACATCTTAGAGCATGTATTATAGAGAGGAAAAACAGCACAACCAGTAAGGAAGATAAATGTACCAGTTTTAGGATTTTAGAACCAAAATGTGCCAAGGTTTGAAACATTTATATTCTAAAGATAAGAACCACCTACCAAGTAAATGTAGAGGATTCAGTGAGTCCTTCAAACCTCTATGAGGTTCTCAAACAAACAGAAAAAATAAAAGAGTAGAGGAGAAATCTTTGCTTGATCTTGATCCAAAGCTTGAGTGCTTGTTGTATGTGGAGGCTGGTGTGTATGTTTGGTTGTGTTTGCAAGTTTAGATATGTCGAGTGTGGAAATCTCTTTAAGGTAGAATGAGAGCTTGGAGACTGAGTATATGAGTGCCTAAGGAAGAGTTTAGAGAAGGAAAACAAGAGAATAAGACACTTGAAGACTATGAGTGATGCTAGTGTCAACAAAGAACAAAATGAAACCAATGCACCCCTATTTATAAGCATTCTGACCGTGACATACTAGGGGTTGTTTGGTGAGTTTTTAACTTCACATTTAGTGCATTTAATTAGCTGATTGGTTGGAGTAATGAAGAGTTAGAGTTTGGTTAGGTTTTCTAAGTGGTTTTTATGCCATAAACTCCAACACCTATGGCTAGCTTTCAATCTAGTGACAAGTTGTCATCAACCCATCCATCACCCTTCACCAAAAATCCAAGCAAGCATCAAGTCAGCCCACATTTCTCCTGAATGGTGGCTGAATTCTGTGCTGATGCAGAGAAGAAAATGAGGGAAATCTCATGCTTTTAATTTAGTGTAGAACTTGGTGTTGTCTTGTAGTTATTTTAGTTTTAGTGTAAGTTGTTCTGAAGAAACTTTGTGTGGGTAAATCCTATTATATGTTGGCTAAAATGTGAGGTTATAAAAGGTCCCTTATGTTTTAAGGAGTTATTTTATAAAGCAACTCATTATCTGCTAGGTATTGCAGTTGTGTTTACCACTTTTAGTAAGAAGCACTTTTTATCAGAAATAGTTTAATTCATCTGTTATTGATATTTTATTCTTTGTGTAGAATCTTTCATAGATTAATTATACTAACCCTCTTTTAAGTTACTAATTACTCTTCATTAGTGGTTAATCATATCCACTTTAGCCATTTTTGGTATAACTCACTCTTAAGATAGTTACCTTTCACATTAAATTACTGATTAGGCTTATTTTATCATTATTTTGATAATCCTATGTTAATTACTTTATTCTAAGCATGATTAGACTATTAAACCTATGTAATCTTAATTTAAATTACTTGATCACATTTTAATTGATTTCAGATCATTATTTGGTTTCATTATTGATCTATACATGCTTTAGTTGACTTTTACATGATTTTCTTGACTTTGATCAACTTTGACTTTTTATGGTTGACTTTGACTTTATGGTTGACTTTTGACTAGAGTTTTGACTTTTTGACCTCTAACCTTGACTCTTATTGACCCTCGGTCAACTCTTAACCTATATGTTGACTTTCCCTTATTCAGGTGAAAGTTCAATTATTTCGAATGAAATCGTTCACTCAGATCACCACCGAGCGAATATCTTGTTATGGTAAAATGGGGATGTTACATCGTGAATCTTACCCAAATAAGATGACATCGAACCATCAAGCTAGCGAGGAGCAATGATACTCATAAGATCATGACAAACACGATAAAGACGTTGAGTGTCATTAGTGAAGAGGGTCTTCGCCTTTGCCCAAACAGATTCACAAGTGACATGAGCCCAAAATATCTGTTTGATGGAGGGAGCAATGGTGGACTTGAGAATGCTACACAGCTGGGCATCAATTCCGGAATGTCAACAACCGTCTTGGTAAGATGATCAGCATAGTCCTCTCCCAGCAACCAAAGATAGATGTCAGACGCCCAAGTATCATAGTTATTACCATCAAGCTTGTTAGTGGAGAGAGGCACACTAATATAACTAGTGAACCTGGGGGCTCGGGATTCAGAACAACCTTATTGTCAGAGGTAGGGTTTGTGGTAGCCATGGGCATAAGGGGGCAGGGGCAGAATGGGAAAGACAAAAAAGTCACAGCACCGGACAACACGGATCGTGAAACCAATGATAGATCCGAAAAAAGGAGAGCAGTGTAAGTCCAACGCAGGAGGCGGCGGCCGTAACAGGGGCGGGACACGTCGCCACGCCCTGCCAGAAAGGGGGGCGGCAGCGGAAAATAGCACAGAGTGAAGAAGCCGCACATGAGAGCACATGACAGCAGGTCTTGGATAGCGAATAGTGGGGGTTGGTTGCACACGGTAAGGCAAGGTTGGGGTAAGGTCAGCGGTGGAAAACGGCACTGGAAAAGTGGCCAGTGACTGTGAACAACGGTGGACAAAGGCTATTTCGTTGGAATGGAGGCACAGTGGAGGGGAATTGTAACATCTCCATTTTACCATAACAAGATATTCGCTCTGTAGTGATCCGAGTGAACGATTTCATTCAAAATAGTTGAACTTTCACCCAAACAAGGGAAAGTCAACATATAGGGTTGAGAGTTGACCAAGGGTCAACGAGAGTCAAGGTCAAAGGTCAAAGTCAAAACTCATGGTTAAAAAGTCAACCACGAAGACAAAGTCAGCCATAAAAAGTCAAAGTTGATCAAAGTCAACATAATCATGTAAAAGTCAATTAAAGCATGCATAGATCAACAATGAAGCCAAATAATAACCTTAAATCAATAAAAATGTGATCAAGTAATTTAAATTAAGATAATAGAGGTTTAATAGTCTAATCATGCTTAGAATAAAGTAATTAACATAGGATTCTCAAAATAATTATAAAATAAGCTTAATCAGTAATTTACCGTAAAAGGTAACTATCTTAAGAATGAGTTATATCAAAAATGGCTGAAGTGGATATGATTAACCACTAATGAAGGGTAATTAGCAACCTAGGAGGGGGTTAGTATAATTAATCTATGAAAGATTCTACACAAAGAATAAAATATTAATAACAGATAAATTAAACTATTCCTGGTAAAAAGTGCTTATTACTAAAAGTGGTAAGCACAGCTAAAATACCCAAAAGATAATATGTTGCCTTGCAAAACAACTCTTGAAAACACAATGGACCCTTTCTAAAACTCATATTATCAGCCAATATGTATTAGAAAATATCCACATAAGTTTCTTCAAAACATCATACACTAGAACTAATTCAACTACAAGACAACACCTAGTTCTACAATAATTCAAAAACACAAAATTCTCCTTGTTATTTCTGCTGCCTTGGCAGAAATTTTCAGCTGCTTTTTGGGATGAGAGAAATCTGATTGAGGGTTGCTTGGAAGTCTAGATGAAAGGGGTTGATGGGTGTCAAAGTTGACAAGTTGTCTTAGGCTTAAAAAGCTAGCTATAGGTAAGTAGTTATATGGTATAAAAATCAATTAGAAAACCAACCAAACTCTAACTCCACATTACTCCAACTATTCAGCCAACTAAATGAATTATTTAGGAAATCAAAAACCCACCAAACAGCCCCTAGAAAGCCACGGCCAAGAGGCCTATAAAAGGAGGAAAGAAGACCTCATTTTGGTTCCTTGTATTCTCTAAACACTTCTAAGTTAAGAGCTCTTCGTTCTCTTATATTCTTCTCCTTAAAAACTCTTCCTTATGCTCTCATGTCCTCAGCTCTAAGGTCCTCATTCTGCCTAAAACAGATTACCACACTTGACAACCTTACACCCTTGCAAACACATCCAAACACACACATAGCCTTCACTTCCATCAAGCATTCAAAACTTGGATCAGGATCAAGCAAGGACTTCTTTTCTACTCCTTTTATTTGCTCTATTTGTTTGAGAACCTCTTAGAGGTTTGAAGAACTCCTTGAATCCTCTACATTTACTTGGTAGGTGGTTCTTATCTTTAGAATCTAAAGGTTTCAAGTTTTGGCACATTTTGGTTCTTAAATCCTGAAACTGGTACATTTGTTTTTCCTTACTGGTTGTGCTATTTTTCCTCCCTGTAATACAAGCTCTAAGGTATGTGTTAAGATGTTCATTGCCTTGTTATTAGTGTATTTTTGTGCTAGTAATGCTGAAGTGAGTGGGAATGCATGTTTTGAGCCAAGGAGGAACAAGTTTCACATAAACTGATGCTGGTAAAACTGTTCCTGGCTGAACACGTATTTCCAAAACATGTCACAGTTACCACCCTTGTTTTATGAGCTTCTGGAAAAATTATATGTGAAATTTGACTCTTTAAGTAACACTCTCCAAAAGAAAGCGTGTCAAAACATGTTTCCTAGAGAAAGCTATAATTTTTCAAAGTTCAGTCTCCTTACTGGAAATGCTGTCCGACCACTAGTCACTAAAACGAACTTTTCTCTTTCTACAAAACTGCAAAATGTGTAAACTCGGTTTTGTTGGAAAACTAAGACATTAAGGAACACATCCATATAAAATTCATAAGCCGGAACGAACCATGTGCTTACAGAATCAGGACGTAAGTCGCGTTTTGAATTTCGGGATGTTGCTGGAATAACCTAACTTTGTAAGGGATAAAAGACATTTCACTTAGAATAATTATGCACACTATATATTCAGAGAAAGGTTTTTAAGTTTGGAAGCTGAGCATGTGCTCATTTTCTTGAAAGAGTAAGTGTGGTAAAAGATATTAATTTTTCAAGCAAGTATGCCAGAAATGGAAATAAGCTGTAAAACTCTTAAACCCAAATATAGTACTATCAAGGGTAATCCGAAATTTCATTAATTCCCATAAGTTTAAAAGACATTATTTAATACTTATTAGATTGACATAAACATAATTAAATGTACATAAACTAAGCTATGCAGAAATAACAATTTTTACTCATAAAAGGTTAGGAAAACTTAACACTTAATTCATGAAATATGTTCCAAATAAATAAGGCTTAAGGACCTTGGGGTACACATAATATATGACTTTGATCTATGACCTTGTATGTATTGAAATACATTGAATGATCATGAATGGGAATTGATTTACTATATGTTTGAATGCTGCCAAATGTTATAAGATGAGATTTTGTTGATATCATATGAGATGACATATATTGATGTGAATGGATGAAATAAATGATGAGGATAACCGTTCCAACATGACATGACTTATTAATTAATGATACATGCACATTCATGATTCATATGATATGATAAATAGGAGAAGCTTATTGCTTAACCCCTCACCCCGTCCGTTGAGATTTCTCACGGAACTAAGTTTGTGGTGACGGCCACGGTATGAGCTCATTACCCATGGAGGTGGTTTAAGACATTGGTGTTGGTGCACTCAGTGAATGAAGGACCGAAGCAAGTTAAGAATGCATTCATTGTCAAGAGTCTCATATTTAATATTGTGATGATTACCATGATTATGATATCTGCTTGCATTATTTATTATTCCTGCTAAGTAAAAGATCTTAAAAGACACTTCACTTCGAAGTATGAACGATTTCGAAAATAAAGCATAATATAACTTGTAATTGTCCATGTTTCTCTTTGATAATAAACCCGAAGTGACTAGGGATATACATGATAACACTAATATAAGATAAAAATCCCCTACTAAGAAATTTTTTATTTCTTACACCTTCGACCGTGTCATCTCTAGATCCGCCTTCGACCGACGATGGTATGACCCTGCTGCCTCTCTGACTCCGATTCCAATTGGACCCCGGGTAATAGGGCCACGTTCCCGAGGAGTTCATACTACCGTGGTGGTCCTAACAGTAGAACACGGAGCTACCGAAACTCACCTAGTAAGCCCTGCATCATCTCCGACTCTTCTGATTCTGACGTGCAGATCCTTGAATCTCCACCCCGCCACATACCTGTGGTGGAGTTGTCGTCCAATTCCGAAGTCAAGATCCTGGAGGAGCCCCTGAACGTAGAACCTCTTCAGGTGATTCTTCTTGAACCTATTCAGTACGACGCTGACAATAAGGAAGACCCGGAGGAAGACCCCATGGAGGTCGAAGAGGACGCGGCAGAAGAGGATGTGATGGTGGATGATTTTGAGGACTGGCACGACGACTTCGAGGTCGACGGTTGACAGAATTGGGAGATGCCGTCTGACGAGTCCGGACCTGTTCCTGACGTGATCTCCATTTCTTACTATGATCTGCATAATGACGCCTCCAGTCATCCCGTAGTTGATGGAGAACCCACTTAGAGGGCCCGTGCCCTTCCTCGTACCGAGCGTCCAATCGTTATGAGCCCTTTCCGCACTTATCACACTACCTGAGCCTTGAAGTCACCCACTGTGCTGTTGCTGATTTTTTTTTTTTTTAGCTAGTTATGTTTATTGGTTTTTCTATCATCGTATTTGGATTGTATTAGGAAATGTGACATGTACTAATTTTTTGTAATTTATTCCGCTGCTATATTATGAGTTGTAATAAGAATGAGAATACTCATCCTATGAATATGGTTGATGTATTTATGCTTTATTTAATTGTGAGACTATTGTTGCTAGTGTTACTTTTCTTGATTGTCGCTATGGAATTTCACCGGTAGAATATACCCGATTAAAGAAACGTATATTTTCGATTTCACGCTACAGGCTTTATTTTTGAATATGTGGTTTCAAAAAGAAAAATTTTCCCACTATTTTCTACAACATTAATTTAAAATGAGAAAAAGAATCGCAAGGTAAAAAGGTAATAACTAATAAGAATGGAACATGGCTTAAGCATGGTTCGAGCTTATTAGGATGTTATAGGAATGGTGAGCAAACCAAAAGGGAAACACTATGTGCACAAAAATAAATTTAACCAAAGGGCAGTGGGCCCTCCTGGCAACACGGATTAGGGTTTTCTTTCTTTCTTAGGCTCTGGATACCATGTTGAAACACAAAGAAAGAGAGAAAGTCATAGGATGAATCCCATGTGTTTAAACTACACAACGGAGAGAATATATATAGACAATGTGCAATAAATACACAATAATTATAAAGATATATTTTTCTAATTACAGATAATTACAGATTCTAACACTCTTGAAGGGTGTGATAAAAAGGACTAAAAAAGGAATATCGGCAAAAGGATAATGTCTCTTCAAAATATGGGGATCCTGTTTGCTACTTGAAGGAGAATATTGAAGGAGTGAAGTTGGGTTACTCTTTGATGCTTTTCTGGTGAATAATAGAGAAGAACTAAGAGCGTAAGACTCCATGGCAACTGAATTGGAGATGGGTCAGTATGATGGGACTATCTTGAGTTTCAATGCAAGAGTATATGGTTGTGGGGTCTGTGAAACTTATCCACACGTGTGACATTGAAGAAAACTTAGCAGAAACAAAAATGATGAAGAGAAGAATAATTTGATCTTTTAGCCAAGGCGTGAGCTTAAAGGTGATTTTAATGCAATTTTCAAATAGAAATGATTTTAGCAAGTGAGCCTATGAACAAAATCAAGGTGCTGCCTTGTGAAATGGATGGAGATCATGGATTCAAATCCTAGAAGTAGCCTATCCACTTGTGGTTGTGACAGAAACAACAAACAAGACACAAATATAGAAGAGAATAAAGAAATGGAAAAAGACAATAAGCATAAAACACATTTAGCACACTAAGCACTCAAGATCAGGAGCTCTAATACCATTTGATAGGTACCTAGTCGTGAAGCAGTAATTGAAAGAGAAAATGCTTGTATATTGATGGTAGAACAGAACCAATCCAGGGGGGATTAGTGATAGGGACCCTATGTATGGCAAGGTCTACACTAGGAGAAACAAGGAAGCAGTGGGCCCAAACTGATAAGCTGGCAGCAGATATTGCTTAGGAACAGAGGTAGTTAGCTAGGATTGGAGGGAAAAGTAGTTAGCTTAGCAGGGTATAAATAAGGATTAGTTGATTCATTTTGTTGCTGTTGATTCATTTGTTCATTATACTTTTAGTTTAGAAATGGGGAAGGGTTCTTGTACAAACTTTGAGGTCCTTGGTGATTTACCGGGACCTGTGATCAATAAAGCTACGATTTTCTGCTACACTAAGGTTGGTACTATCACTGCTATCAGATTCCCTAGAACCTGGAACCTTCGATGGTTACGAAGGTTGAGAAGAAGCTGGAAGTGATCAAAGCAGTGATCGCAACATTGCAATCCTTGTGCAAGGAAGATCGTAAGCGCATCGATTAAGATTGCACGTGCTCCTTCAAAGTGCTGATGAACATGGCGGCATTAACGGCGTCACTCCAGAAACTCACAGATCGCCTCGATGCGATGGAGAATTGAGAACACACAAATTGCGATCATGCACATTGCAACAACGGGAATCACAATGAAACTAATCACAATGAGAACTGCCGCTAGCGGCGGTGCGATGTTAGTCCAACGAACAACGATGACAGAGACTCTTTGCTAGGGTTTGTGTTGCGTAGGTAGCAAGAACAGTGGCGCCAGATTGATGTCCCTCTGTTTCGCAGCGAGGATGCCTACGCTTGGCTAGATAGTGTGACGGTACTTCTTGGTATGAAAGGTACCAAAAAACCAATGGCTAGTGGTGGCAAAGGTGGCCAAGGAAAGCAAAGCGCTGATTTGGTTTATATGGTGGGAAACCACGACACAAGACCCAACCTGGCCAGCATTCAAGGAGGCGGTAATCGCGCGATTCCAACCGAAACTGATTCAGAATCCATTTAAGCTACTATTTGAGATCAAATAGGAAGGCTCGGTTCGTGAGTTCTGTGAGCAGTTCGAGTTGTATGCCAGCACCTTAAAGATCACAGAGAAAAGGTACTTAACTAGTCTATTCCTCAATGAACTGAAACCCGAGGCACGTGCTAAGCTTAAACTCCACCATTTCTCTACGCTTGATGAACTGATGCAACTAGCGAAAAGAATAGAAAGTAGGAATAAACTGCTACTGAAATCCAATGGTAAAACGATTAACCGTTTTGGTGGAAGCACCTTCACTACAAGCAAATTCAATGCCTTAAGCAATACATGTGCAGGAACCTTAAGCAATCGGAGGCCAGCACCCACGAATGAAGCAAAAAGTGCTAATCGCAGGAACTTCAAACAGTTAACAGATGAGAAATACAAGGAAAAGAGGGCTGAAGGGTTGTGTTTCTTATGTGATGAGCGTTTCACAACGGACCATGTGCCAGAAGAAGGGGCTACGCTTTATGATCAAGGAGGAAGTCTTAGAGGAAAGGGACAATTCCTGGTATGATGCTAAAGAAGATCTGGGAGAGGAAAACCAACCCCTGGATATGGAATTTAAAACCATGCAACAAGGCTAGCGTTACATGAAGGCTTAGGGGTCTGTGGCAGGACAAAGAGTGAGGGTCCTAATTAACCCAGGGGTATCCCATAATTCCATCTACCCCAAGTTCATATAGGTAGAGGTTTAGTGGTGGATCATAACACCACATTCCTTGTTTCAATTGCAGGAAATACACAAATCCTAGGAAAAGGAGTGTGCAAAGGCATGCAGGTGCAGTTTCCTAACCTGCAAGTATTCCAGGATTTCTTCCTTTTTCCTGTGGAGGGATCAAAACTGATGTTAGGATCAGCATGGTTGGATGAATTGGACGATACAGTAAACAATTTTGGCAAAAATAGACTTACTATTAACTTACAAGGGGAATGGCGTGTGCTATAGGGAGATTCAAAACTAAGCTTCGGGGGTACTGCCTGAGAACAACACTTAAAGAAAAAGAAGAGGAAGGCAATGGCTATATGATTAAGCTATGGCCAGTTTTGCAACATATGGCATTACAACCTGCAATTCCTAGTGAAATCCAGCAAATCATGGATTCATTTGCTTCTATTTTCGAGCCCCTACCCGGTTTACCACCCCATTAGGAGCCATGATCACGCAATCTAATTAAAAGAGGAAGCTGATATCCCCAACCTTAGACCTTACCGGCACCCCCATTATCAAAAAAATGAAATTGAAAAGCTGGTGCAAGAAATGCTGTCAACAGGAGTTACAAGGCCCAATATCAGCCCTTTCACTAGTCTCGTTTTACAGGTTAAGAAGAAAGATGGGAGCTGCCATTTTTGCATCGATTATAGAGCTCTTAACCGGATTACAATTCCAAATAAATTTCCAATTCCGGTAATAGATGAACTATTGGATGAACTAGCAGGCTCCATATTCTCCAAGCTTGATCTCAAGTCCGAGTACCATCAAATTCGGATGGTGGAGGATGACATTAATAAGACCGCTTTCAGGACTCATGAAGAGCACTACGAATTTCTTGTAATGCCCTTCGGTCTCACTAATGCACCATTAACGCTCCAAGCCTTTATGAATGAGGTACTTCAGCCCTTCCTCCAGAAATTTGTCTTGGTGTTTTTTGACGATATATTAGTTTACAGCAAAGGCATTAAGGAGCATGATGAAAATCTCAGAGCAGTTTTCCTCCTACTGCAGCAACACCAACTAGTCCTGAATAAAAAAGTGCGAATTTGCTGTTAGCCAAGTTGAATATCTTGGCCATGTGGTGTCAGTTGCGGGGGTTGCTGCTGACCCCAAGAAAACGGATGCTATGTTACAATGGCCAACACCTAAGAACCTGAAAACTTTGAGGGGATTCCTCGGGTTAACAGGCTACTACCCTAGGTTCATGAAAGGCTATGGTGTAATTGCTCAGCTGCTCACAGATCTGACCAAGAAAGACTCTTTGCTATGGCCAGAAACTGCTCAACAAGCCTTTGACAAGTTGAAAAAAATTACGGCAGATCTGCCCATTCTAGCTGTCCCCAATTTCCAATTGCCCTTTGTGGTAGAAACAGATGCGTCCAGCCATGGTTTAGGGCAGTTTTGTCGCAAGAGGGTAGGCCAATCACTTTCTTTAGTAAGGCACTCTCCAAGAGGGCAAATTAAAATCAGCTTACGAAAGGGAACTGACAGCCATTGTCTCAGCTGTACAAAAATGGCACCATTACCTACTTGGACATCATTTTATTATAATGACAGACCATATGAGTTTAAAATTCCTCACCAATCAACGTTTGTTCAGTGAGGATCAACTGAGATGGACTTCCAATTACTGGGATTTGATTTTGAGATCCAGTATAGACCAGGACTGAAGAATAAGGCAACAGATGCCCTATCCAGACAAATGCTGTACCAGGCAATTTCAGTGGTCACAGCTAATGTTTGGGAAACAATTGCAGAAGAAATTCAGCAAGATCAGTACCTACAGGGCATTATAACTGATCTACAATAAGGAGGGACAGCATTTCCTGGGTATACACTGAAAAATGGGTGCTTATTCTACCAAGGAAGAGCTGTAACACCCAGAAACTCATCACAAATTCCAGCTTTGTTAGCTGAAATGCATGACAGCCCTTCAGGTGGCTACACCAGGTTCTTTCGAACCTACAAACGTCTAGCAGCTGCCTTATACTGGCATGGAATGAGGCAGAGAGTTAAGGACTATGTGGCAAATTTCCATGTGTGTCAAACTAGTAAGTATGAAGCCCTCTCCCCAGCTGGACTGTTACAGCCTTTAGGGATTCCTTCACAGGTTTGGAACAAAATTTCCATGGATTTCATTTTAGGATTACCCCGTTCAAAGGGTAAAGACTTAATCATGGTGATTGTTGATAGACTCACTAAGTATGCCCATTTTCTAGCTCTATCACACCCCTACACAGCAAAGGATGTAGCCCAACTGTTTGTCAAGGAGGTGGTGTGCCTCCATGGTTTTCCAACAGTGATAATTTCAAACCGTTACCCTCTTTTCTTAAGTCATTTCTGGACTGGATTGTTTAAGGCGATTGGTACTAAACTCAAGTACAGTACCTCATACCATCGTCAAACCGATGGTCAACCTGAGGTCACTAACCGTTGCCTAGAGGCTTACCTTCGTTGCTTTGTGAGCTCCAAACCAAAATCTTGGTTGGATTGGTTCAATTGGGCTGAGTATTGGTTTAATACAACCTATAATATGATAGGAACCTGGGGAATTGGGCCAAGTATATTGGGCCTTAATGTAATTAGTGCACCATGAGTGAGAGAAAGAAGGTGTAGAAGCATGAAATGTGCTGAGATGAGTGTAACAGAATGTGCATGTGTGAGGGGAGTGATGGGTAGTGAGGTGTGTAACAGAAAGTGCAAATGTGAGAGTGAGCACTATATATAGGAAGGAAATTGGGGATGGGGGGTTAGGCTGAATTTTGGCTTAGGCTTTGGGAGAGGTGGACTGCTATAGTGTCCAGGCTTTCTCTCTTGTTCTGCATTTTGTTTTCTCTATATTTTCTCTTCAGTGAAATATCAATTTCTTCTTCCATTTTCTGTTTCTTCTTGTGTGGTTTCTATCATAATGCTTCCTCCAAGACATCCCCATTTCAAGTGGTTTATGGCAGACCTCCACCTATTCTTTTCAAGGGGAACACTTAGCCCTCCAAGGTGCCTAAAGTACAATCCTTAGTAGCTGACCACGATGCTGTCTTGGCAGAGTTAAAAACTGACTTGGAGCTTGCCCAGCAGCGAATGAAACATTTTGCAGATAAGCAGCGTAGAGGTGTTAATTTTGAGGTGGGGGATTAGGTATATCTCAAGTTCCAGCCCTTTAGAATGCGTTCATTCACTAGAAGACCCAACAAAAAGCTCTGCCCTTGGTTTTATGGGCCCTATCAGGTCCTTGAAAGATTGGTGCTGTGTCTTATCGTTTGGCGCTGCACCCTCATGTGAGCTGCACCCAGTTTTTCACATTATCAACTTGAAGAAAGGCCTTCCCCCTAGTGTGCAGGCCCACGAGCTCCCTGCTGGACTGTCCGAGCGAGGGGTACTGCATACAGAGCCAGAGGAGCTCCTCCAGCTGCATTCGACGGCTGACGGCCAGCCTGAGGTAATGGTGAAGTGGCATGGTCTTCTGGAGCTAGACAGCACTTGGGAATTGCTTCCTGCTTTGCAAGACAGGTTCCCTGCTACTCACCTTGAGGACAAGGTGGTTCTCCCAGCACGGGGGGGAGGGACCCTATGTATGGCAAGGTCTACACTAGGAGAAATAAGGAAGCATGGGCCCAAACTGACAAGCTGGCAGCGGATATTGCTCAGGAACAGAGGTAGTTAGCTAGGATTGGAAGGAAAAGTAGTTAGCTTAGCTGGGTATAAATAAGGATTAGTTGATTTATTTTTTTGTTGTTGATTCATTTGTTCATTTTACTCTCTGTTTAGAATTAGGGAAAAACTCTCCTCTAGGGTTCTTGTACAAACTTTGAGGTCCTTGGTGATTTACCAGGATCTGTGATCAATAAAGCTACAATTTTCTACTACACTAGGACTAGTACTATCAATTAGCCTGGTGATACAAGAAAGAGGAAAAAAAAAAAAGGAAACTAGTTTCTAAGCACAATAGCAACTCAATCTCTCCCAAGCCTATTCCAATGTTCAGCCTGCTTCCATTCCCCCTACTCTCTTGTAACATATAGTCCCTCCCCTTAAAGAATTTCCCACCAAACCCTCACATTCTCTCTCTCTCTCTCTCTCTCTCTCTTCTGTGCCAACTCAGCATAGTTAGTTACACAAGAGTCATCCTTCTTCCTCTCTCAACTCTCACTTTAGTAATTACAAGAAGGCCCTATTATGTGAGAGGCCCTACCAGTCACATTTTCCAATGCCTAATACAGCCAAAGTCTGAATATTCCCCTATGCACTACCCAACAAATATAGCCTTCTCGGTAATAGAATGCTGACTCAATCATTCCCACACCTTACCTCAATCTCACACCAATTTTGTTAGGCCTAGGGCCCACTAGATTCCCTCGTGTTATTTCCTAACCTACCTCTAAACTTTCTCCTCTTGCATACCTTAAGACCCTCAAGGACCCAATCTCTAACACACACAGCATACATCTATCTTCTCTAGATCTCACCAGAAAGGAGCACCGTGCAATTGGCCATGTTTTTTTTCCACCCTCAAATACAACTTTTCCTATCCTTTGAGCATCACTCTTCATCTCTTATCTGTTGGACAAACAATCATTGCTTCCATGTGTAGCAACCCCATAAACTAGTTGCCATATGAATCACCATGATGGAATAAAAAGAACCTAAAGTACTGGAATATTATATGGTTAAATCCAAACTCTTGAACCATGCCTACGGCTAAGTCACTGATGCAACATTATTCCCATTATGATCAACTAGCTGAATCTATGGACACAGCCAGTGGCAAGGCAGATATGGCTGCATACTTAGGAACTCCTTTGGTTTGCATAGAGATATCAAGGCCCACGGATCGCCATCAACAATTGGTAGTAGCGTAGCATTTGATACCTTCATCTTAAGCCAAGAACATAGAACGGAGAAAAGAAAGCTATGAAAAACTCAGGTCAACACTCACAAGTCCATCCATGACAGGATAGATATGTCGTGTATAAAATAGAGGTTCTGTCACTATACTTTCAATGACAGTATGGTGAGAAGCTATGGAGTTAACTATACAATTACACATGAAAGCGGGTGATAAACCATATTCAACATTGGTGGGTGCATATGAAGTTGAAGGTAATGATGAGGGGCTATGTTGCATTGACATGGGTACGGGGCATGAAAAATTTGCAAAAAGTGGAGTTAGAATACGTTTATATATATATATATAGTAACAAGTTCACAATTTTCATATGATAAAAATTAAATCTTCAACATAAAACAAGTCTAAAATCTAACTTCAGCACCAGAACACTCAACAATCATGAAAAATGGCAGCAACAACAACATGAATAAATAATTGCTGCAACAAAAATCAACAATCAACAATCAACATTAATAATTTCAGCACCACAAACTCAATAATCAGCAACAAACATGAAAAATGATAGCAACAACAACATAAATAAATAATTGCTGCAACAGAAAAATTAACAAAAGCAATCAACCTTAGAGACAAAGACACTCCCCAGACCTCACACTCACAAGTCACTAGATTTGAAAGAAGAATGTAAACATCTCAATGGATAGAGCCAGAAAGGATGCACCGGAGGGAAGCCTTGGAGAACAGAGATAGAGTGGCCACCTAGAATCGCCGCATCAGGGCTCTACAATGGAGGCAACCTGTCATCGTCGGCGCCATACAGGAGACAGCCTAGAAGTCACTGCGCCATTGAAGTTTTGGTCGCATTCCGCCATTGCTGTCGTGTGGGGCCACCGGCGATGAGAACAGAAGTTGTCGAGGAGAGAGATATGGTTGTGGTGATAAGAACAAAAGGAAAGGAGTGAGGGTTTAGGGTTCAATGATTTTAGGGGAACAAAAGTCTAAAAAGGGAAGGATAGAAGTTTACATTCTTCTTTAAGGTTAGTAACTGGTCCACCGAAAAAGGTCTATGAAAAGTATTCAGTAGGTCCACCGAAGCAGGTCTATCAAATAAGACATGAGAAAGATCACTTCGAAGGCACAAGGCAGTTGAAACTCAGCTGATTTAGAAGGGGGAAAGGGATTATGATTTATGAGAGACAAGAAGAGTGCATCCAGAAAACAAAAGACAATGTTGTGCTTCTGCAAATAGCATTGAAGAGAACATTCAAATAGAAGTTCCAATTCTAATCAACACATTATAATCCACTTTTGAGTATGTCCTTAAAATCAATTCATCAACATGACCCTTTACACCCCTTGTGGAAATAATTAACAATTTGGATACCAGTTGTATCATGGAATCCACCTCACAAACTAAAATATAAAATGAATAAGCTTTATGTGGCCTAGACATTTTGGATAAAGTAGAAGTAGTGTTCACCTGAGGATAACGATTAAAGATGAAAGGGAACTTACATGTAAGGCCCTGCAAAAAAAAAACGGAAAAAAAATTTAAACATCAAAAACAAAACCAGTGCCAAGTTGTATAATGCCAGCTTTGATAGCATAAACAATTAGAAAATTATATTGACCTGGAAGACCCTTCAAGGCATTGAAACAAAGGCAAGTGTCTTCAACCAACACAGGTCCATTAACCTTGCCATACGTGAAAAAAAGAACATTGAAAAGGTTAAAAGGAAGGAAAACTATCAGAATTCATTCAGCACCAACAGCACGAGGAGGAGAGAGGCAAGGAAGAGAGGAATCAGTTAGCTGAGCAGTCATTTCTGTTATTCAAGTTAGTCTGTTAGTGCAGATAGTTAGTGATTGGCTTAGCATACACTTGGTGAATTAGTCGCCCTTGCACAAGGCTCTCTCTCTCTATACAAAGCCCGTGCCTTTTGTAAATTCATTTTTTCTTTTTTTGAGAATTAAAATAACAAATCTCTGATTCAGATTCTCTCTCATATCCTCTCACTCGCTTCTTCGAGCACTTGCTGTGCAACATCTTTGAAAAACAGGTAACCAACCTAAAATCACACACAAGTCTAGGTATGCAATTGTAAGAGACAAAATGGCAAGTAAGTACCTGAACAGCAGCCAATCGAGCCTTCTCTTTGGAGATATCTTCAGGCTCTCCTTGCAACTCTGGCACTGAAAAAATGACGCAAAGAAACAAGAACTGTTAATAGAAAAGAAAAACAAATGATGGAAAATATAGAGGGAAAGAGTACAAACAAAATACACAAAATGAAAAGAAAAAAGTGGTCAAAACAAAAAAATTTAGAGGGAAAGTGTGATATTACAGTCAAGTTTAAGGGACTGAAAAGGAATGGACTGGCCCAAGATGGCGCGAACTTCTTCAAGCTTTTTGGCATTTCCAGTGACGAAAGTAACAGGACGTGACAATACCAACCCAGAAGCAGCAGTTCTTGCAGCAGCCATTCCCACTATCTTTGATTTTTTTTTTTTCTTTGTTTCCTGGGGTGGCAATAAGTAATTAAGCAAATAAAATCACTGATCAATGAGAAAAATTTAAGGAACCATTAACAAAAAATCATTTTTATTCACAAGATGATCAGACTAGTCCTTGAAATATTTAGCACCAGTCACATTGATTCCTCAATGATGGAAATTACACTCAAGATCCTGCATTTTGTCCCGCAAATTAGTCCCCAACGCCAGTTAATATGTTGACATTCAGGAACTAATTTGAACTGCAAAATTTTGCATTCAGGGGTCTCAGAAGTGATTTCCATCACCGGGGAACTAATATCACAAACTCAGTATCATTCAGGTACTTTGGCAGAAATCGTAGGCTAAAATAGGAGAAGAAACAGATGAAGGGTGGAAGGTGAAGGAGAAGAAGGAACACAGAGAACCACATACGACGGAGAAACCCGATGACACAAGCGCTTCCAGCTACGCTGGGAAGTCCGCCGGTGTGGCGACGGTGGTTGCACTGCTCTGCGTCAAGGGAGAAAAACTGAAGACTCACTTTCGTTTGCGTGTGCGCTATACGCAATTTTGAGAATGCACTGTTGAATACAGAAATTGAAGAGTGGCAGAAAATATACACATATATAGATTATAGAAATAGAAGACTTAAAAAAGTTACTTCTGCAACAGAGTGGCAGATATAAAGAACTTTATATAAAGTGATTATAATTTAAAAATAAACAAAACAATTTAGAGATGATATGAGCTTTTTGGGAGATTAAGAGAGAAAACTAGTTGATGCAACCAATGCCTTCTTTTTTAAGATAAAGGTCCTTTTTAGAGTTTGATTCAAGCAGAATTATTGAATGCTTTTCTTGTAATCTTTTTGACTTTAGGAGTATCAACAACATTTTACTTTTCCTTTAGTCCTTTTGACTTTAGGAGTGTCGATAACATTATTGAATAATTTTCCTATGGTCTTTTTGACTTTAGGAGTGTTGATAACAACATAATTGAATGTTTTTGATGAATTGAATTTTGACACATCGTGAGAGATTTTCTTGAAACTTATCCTTTTGTTGAAGTTTTTGTAAAAGAAGATTAATGCGCATTATTGCTTTATAGTTGCTGACAGAATATTGTCCTAGTAATCTAATTTTGAAAATTCAATCCCAAAACAACCATCTTCATTAAGTGGGGTATAACTTTCTGAGAACCCCACATTTATATATATTTATAGATTTTGATTATTTAAGTCTTTTACTATGAGCTTCTATTCCTTCTATCCCAAATTGGTCGCAGAAGGATCATGATCTTGTCTACTAGTTTGCGCATCATTTTTAATTTTATTTTGTAATTCGAAATCATTATAGACTTGTATTCCTATTTCAATTATGTTGCTAAGTATTTGTCAAAAGTTAAATGTTGATAAGGAATATCTCCATTAAATTGTTGAGTTTTGCCTTTCAACATAGCAATCTTGGTAGCCCTGCTATGAATTTTCCTTTCCAATAAGCAACTGCCCCATTTGTTCCTAAACAAAGAATTGATAAAAACATATCTTTATACCATCTATATTCAGATATTGTCAGACAATGAAAACTTACTAACCGATCAATGGTTCTTTGTTGTAATTTTATTGGGTCTCTGACGAAGGGTGTCACTACCTCACCAAATTGGAATTAAAATAATAAAATTAAATTCAAGTGCTAGATGCACCGAAACTGTAGTTAGGATACAACTCGGGTTGTCTATCAAGAAGGCTATGTCACTTAGTTGGAAATTAGGGATTTTTGAGAATTAAATTAAAGCAATTGAAATTAATTGGTAATGAATCTAGAATTAAAGGCAGTAGTGCAAGGTATTCCTATTAGTTATCACAGATCAAATATTGAATACATTAGTGCCTATTACCAAATACTTACTGACAATTATTCTAGTAATCAATCAACCTCAAGAATTTGATAAATCCAAATAACTAATAAATGGGATCCCAATTTATTTAGAAATTACATTAATTTAATGTACCAATTGTTATAGCCTAACTGCCAATTGGAAAGTTAATTCAAATGCTCTCGTTCAATCATAAACCAATTAATAAGAATAAAAACTTCAAAACATTAAGAAAACTAATACGTTCAATATGAAAAGAAGGTCTCAAACTCATCCCAAAACCCTTACACTAGTAGGGAAATCTACTCTGCCATCTCTGGAAGATTACAACAATGAAATTAAAAGAGTACCTAAAGATAATAGCAATTATCCTTGTGAAAATCTCCAATAACAAATCAAATTCACAAAAGGAATTCCTAGAGAAAGAAGAATAAAGAAGAAGCGGTAGAGAGATTTAGAGAGAGATAGAGAGAGAGAATCCTAGTTGCTAAAACTCTAAATCCAAAACTAAGGTAAAGATCTATGTCATCCTCTTAAATACTGCTCGATAAACTAGGCAAAGTGGGGTTGCAAAAACATATTAATTATTTGTAATCCACGCAATCACATGAGTCTTGCAGTGATAAATGAGCACTGCAGCACTCACCGGAGCTTTTGCCTCGAGCTTTTTTCTAGATGCCTCTGCCAAGCGCCGTAGCAATTAATAAGCATTGTGGTGCTCAATCGAGAGTGGTCTTTTACACTTTGCTCCTTTTTGCAACCCCTTAGCTCTAAATCCCCCCCCCCCCACACAAAAAAGAGTTCTTGGTCATATTCTTGAATTTTGCACTCAATTCAAAACTCTTGTGTACAAAATCATACTCAAAGAGACAGGTCAAACGCAATAGAATGTAATTATAAATTATTCCAAAATTAGTGCAATAGCCAATTATTCTATCAAAAATGCATAATGAAGACCTAGTCAAAATCCTAATTATTTATATCAATTAAACTTTTGCAAAAAGCTTTTCAGAAGCAAGATAAGTGGCATAAATACCCCTTTTCAAACTCCCATATACTGAAGCTTTCATATGCCCTCATGTGACATATGTCCTCATGTGAAAATAAGATCAGGCCAAGATATGGATAAGAAGCAGTATACAAGGAATTAAGATGCAATAGTACAAAGACTAGACTCCTAATTCTACTAACTCTAAAAATGCATGATGCATGAATAGAAAATGACAATACACCAATCCAATGGACCTACAGAAACAATAGTAAGTTTCCACACCAAAGAGGATCTCAATAAGCAAGGCATAGACAAGAACACAACACACAAGGTAGAATCCACATTTATGATGCAGGGACTAAGTACAAAAAATCCTCCCTAGGTCAGCGTTTGCCAGTTATTTACTCAAGTGTTTTGGGTTATGATGCACACTCAATCACCTTAAATGAAAATGTATTACCATAGGCTTGCTACGAGTCTCATTCTCCATTCGTCACACACTAATGCATACTGAATCAAGACGACTTGTATTGGGTTGTAATAAGACTTAGGTGAATATGGGTAAATATATAGGCCAATAGAGCTAAACCTCTAGTCAAAGGAGAGTAAATGCATACATCAAGAGTATAGATGCCTAAGGGTCCACTTTGTCTAACTTAACATAAATATAGGCCTTTAATTCACAATGTGGCACACTTTCAACCAAACTTGCTCAGATTTTTTTCTCCTCAATCAACTTTGCTCTCTTTTTTTTTGTCACTTGCTGAATTTTTTTTTTTGGCTACTCATGGATAGACAATGTCCCCTCCTCAACACTTAAATTGGGGCATGTTCTCGTACTTTCCCCTACACTTATGCTCAAGCACAAATAAAAAAATGCATAAATACTTTCCTAAGCCTAAAAGGTGGGAATTTTCATAGTTTTTCTACTTTTAGTTTATGATGTACTAAAACAAAAGAAGGGACAATAAGGTTCAAAAAGGCTAAATAATGATAACATGCAAAGGGTGGCAATAGGGACAAGTGGCTAAAAACAAGAAAAATGCCTCAATCACCATCAAATATGCCTATGGAAACATATTTTTAAACAAGACCCTAAACAAATTCTAGAATGAAGATCCAAAGAGGGAAACAAACATGAACAAACAAGAATGGCACATGATAGCCCAATCAAAGAGGCTCTAAATCTCACAAGTAAATCGTATGTACTTAATCCAAACAATACAATGAATCACCAAGCATGTAATAAAAAATAAAGGCAATGCTAAGCAAATCAATATAGTGCATGTGGTGTTAAACTATGCATGTAACCTCTAAGGTGTCAAATGAACTGTGCAAGTCAAAAAATAAAATGGGACATGATGCAAGACACAAAATTAAAAATAACAATAAATAAAATGCATAAATATAATAGAGAAAAGTAAGAACTCTCTCATGGTGGGTTATCTCCTACCCAATACTTTACTTCAATGTCCCTAAGTTAGACTGTTAGGACCCTAGATCCTAAGGAGCTTCACGGAGGTCCTTCAGTTAGTGTGCATCAACTTCAAATCGAATTGTAGACCTTGGATCCTTTAACTTAATTGCACCACTAGGGTGTACACAGGTGATCGAGAATGATCCATTCCAGTTGGACTTCAACCTCCTAGTTATTAGTTTTGCTCGAGGCTCATGTAACAAGATCTTTTGCCCCTTATAAGGCTTCTTTCTCAATATGAGCTAATCATAAGGCACGTTGAAATTGATAACTACTGCTTAGGGTGTGTATCTATATTTGCAAGCTCAAAATATTCTAAAATAGCAAACTTAATTATCATATCCCATAAGAGAAGAAAAAATAGGAAAGAGGGGATGTGTATCCTTAATAAGGAAACTGCTACATGCATCTTCTCCTAGGGAGTCAATGACATCGATGCCATAGTTTTCCTCATGGGGAATTTCATAGCATCAGATAAGCAAAATTGGACTTTCATGTCCCCACACACCATGGATAATGTGCCAGCATAAATATTAATCATGGTTCCAGCAGTTTTCAAAAAGTGTCTTCCCAAGATTAATGTATATAGTTGGCATCAATGTCATTCTCCATCTCAAGCACATAAAAATTAGTAGGAAATATTAAATCATCTACCTGTACTATGACATCTTCCAATATTCTTTCTAGTCTCATAATGCTGTGGTTGGCAAGTTAAATTGTCAACTCGGTGGGCTTGAGCTCTCCAAAATGCAATGACTATGTAATGTCCCAAAAGTGGATGCCTTTAGGAAGATCATGCCCAAGCTCAGGAAGATATTAGATATTATTTATATTACATAAACAATTTGTTATATGTAAGTTTATATAGAATCATTAGATATTATTTAAGAAGTTGTTAATAATTACAATTTGAGTGCAAAATTTACTAACCATATCTATTATTATTATTATGATCATCATCATCATCATTGTTATTATTATTATTATTATTGTTTTGGATTCAGGTTAACATTGGCTAGTTTTGGTTTGTTTCAAAAAATAAAGATAATAATATAATGAAATCATGGTGGTCAAAGATATGTTGGTTAATTGGCTTTTAAAAATTATAAAGTGTTGAAACAATGAAGTTGTCTTGCACAGCGTGCTTCGTGACGTGAAAGCATTTGGTTTTGGGGTTATATTTTATACCACTAGTATATGTTTGACACAGCATAATACTTTTAAACAATCTTCTAAGAATCCTAGCCGCCCAAGGATTTTTCCCAGGAGAGAAAAACATGATTCCTCTCAATTTTCTCTAATTAATCTATTTTGGCAAGTGATCTTTATGGAATTTAGTCATTTTCTTCCTCTTTTCATCTAGTTTATGAGTTAGGGCGTGATCAGGTATAGTTTTCTCACAACTTTCTTCCTCCCGACCATCCCAAACTCAGTTTGGGTGATAGAATCAAATTGTTTTTTTTTTCATTATATTGTTTTGAAGTTACCGGTGTCATTCCTGCTCTCTAGGCTCAAGTTGTTAGTGAAAGTGCACTTCCGGGGTACCAATGATGAGTGGGTAGTTACTCATTGCTATATTTGAGCTATTAAAAGTATTTTATAAATTGATTATTATTGCCGTTATCATAAAATTCATAGTTTAGAAAACTCATGGGATATTGTTTGATGCATAATTGTCAGAAGATGTCACTAGTTCTAGTTATATTATATTTTAGAAATATATGATTTTATTTGGCCTGTTGAGAATCTTATCACCAGGAAATACATTGATAGTTATCATTATTTCATAGCTGAAAGTATTATTTAGTTATCAGATATGAACAACATGCAATGCATCATAGAATAATTTATGTGAATATTAGAAATTATTATTCCTATTATTTCTTAGTACAATATGACCTAGCTAGTTACTCTAAAACAGTTAAGGAGATAAAACAGTTCATAACTATTTGATAGTTACTGTATGAATAATAGTTAAAATAGCAAGAACAAATATAATGTTGTATAAATTTTAATTATTATATAAAGTCCAGCCTAATATTAGAACCCAGTTGAACAACTAGTATAGTGCGCAATTAAAATAAGAAATAGGAATGTTTAGCATGATAAGATTTAGCTAGTTGATGAAGAGCAGCCAACAGGTAAATTATACAAATAGATTAGTACATACTTATTATGTATTGTAGGAATAATAGTCAGAGTAATAAGATTGACTTAAGTAACAATTAAAGTTTAATTAATAGTTATTAGGTAACATGATATGACTCATTCAGTTGATAGAAATTAACTAATAGCTTTTCCAATCTCTATGATTAATTTATGTATTAATTATTAAAGTAAAAGAAGTGTTCAATCTAGCAAGATTAGCTCCAATTTTATGGATATTGGTTAACTGTTATTAGTTTCTGAGGTTAATTTATTTATAAAGTATGAGAGAACCCAGTATTTTCTTGGCAATAAATGAATAGATGAATGATAATTAATAGATAAACAATAATTGAAGGTTCACAGTTAAATTGTTATTATTGTTATTACTATTGCTATTATTATTGCAAGTGGATTAGTAGACAATATGGCACGAATAATTTCAATGACGTAATACTTAAATCTAAATTTCTATTTCATTAGTAGCAAGCAGAATACAAGGAGTAAGTTGCAGTGTTTGAGGTTATTGTTGATTCAGTTAATTTATGTATGTTTAGATCAATATAGTCGAATTGCAATATGTTTTGAAAAAGTTGTTAACCTTTGTATGCCTAGTTACCAAGGAGGAATGTACCAACCAGCCATGGAAGTAGTCTTATGAGATGTTAACCTTGGTATGCCTAGTTGCCAAGGAGGTAGCATATCAAGCGGCCATGGAGGCGGTGTTTTGAGATGTTAACCTTAGTATACCTAGCTGCCAAGGAGGTGGTATACCAAGCAGCCATGGTGTAACACCCCGATTTTTCTGCTAGAGTGAAAATGACCAAAATGCCCCTGAGGTCATTTACAGCCCGGAATTCAAGGAAAGCCGATCCGGCAATACTCGAAGGGCAAACTCAATGTTGGAAGGGGATTAGATGGCTTGTATACCTTCTCGAGATCGAAAATCTCGTTTTTCGAGTTTTCGGGTCAAAATGACCAAAGCAGCCCCTATGATTGTTTTACCCGTTTGCAAGTGCCGGATGAACTCGAAACTTCTCCAGATGGTTTTAAAAGGAGTTTTTATGTATTCTATGACCTCAGTTTTAATTTTAGAAGTCCCGGACAAAATTAGTACAAAATTACAGTTTTGCCCCTAGTTTCGTATTTTTACGCTTAATAGCGTGATTAAGCAAACCTAAGCAATATTAGGCTCTAATCGAAGGTTAATTAATTTCTTTAATTAATCTTGAGTCAAAATAATTTATTAAAGTTGATTAGAACCAAAAAGTACTTAATTACAACCTAAAATCATATTTTAATTTCAAGACACCTAGTCATAGAATCTTGAATAGTGTTTTCTCTTTCCAATTCCTTAAATCATGGAATTGTGTTACACATTGTTTATTCATAAATGAGTTTAAAATTCTTTAATGATGTATGAGCACTCCTAATCTTGTCATAAAATCCTTAAAACACATTCTTAGTTACCTAAACTTAAGCTTAATTATTCCTAACCTTGTACCTAAGCTAATGTACATTTAAACCTACCATTAACACCCAATTAGATGATCAAACCTTACCTCCTCTCTGCTGACTTGAACCTGGCCGTGTACCCTTCTCCCCCATATGCATCACATGTTCAATTTTTCAACACTCCAAGGCCATACCTCAAGTCACATACACTATACCTTGTCATAACTTTCAATCAAGCTTGATTTTCCAAGTAAATAACTAATTAAAATAGCTCATTTTCTCCATTTATTTGTGGCTGGAAAAGTTCCAGCCATGCATTGTTTCTAGAAGCCTAATTTCATAAAAATTTGATAGGAAATTAACTCACATCAAGCCATACTTTGTAGCATAGCTTCTATACTTCAAACCATGCTTGAATGACCTTGTGTAAGAGATATTTTTCTCTCCCTTTTTCCCTCTCAAAGTCACGGCCAAGGCTTCCTTTGGTGAGCCCCATGGCTTTGTTTTTCTATAAATAGGATGCTTGTGATAGTTTAGTTGCACTTGGAAGCATTTGCTAAGTTTAGAATTCTAGGGTTGTCTTGCTAGTTCTTTTCTTTTCTCTCAAAGTTCCAAGAGAGTTCTTCCTTTCTTTTCATCTTCATCTTCATCCTCTCTTCATCTCATCATCATCTCTCAACCTTGAAACACCACCCCATAGCCTTGAACCATAATCAAACCTCTCGAACACCACACCTCAAACACAACCTCACTTGAAACACAACTCCAACCTTCTCATCCTCCCTTGGCCGAAGCTATCTTGCCTCTTGGAGGAGCTCATCATCTCATTTTCCTTTTCAAAAGTTCAAAGATTTCATCTTCACTCTAGGTAGGAGTGTTTTTCTAAACTTTGTTTCTTGAAAAATGAGTTTATCTAGCTTTCTCTTGGATTTCTTTTGAAACTTTTCCTTGGTTCTTTGTTTTCCTTTCATTTCGGCCATGAGGCCTTGATTATGAGCATGATAGCTTGATGATGAGAGTTTCTAGATGATGACCTTGTGTTCATCTCAAAGAAACCTCTAAAGCTTGAGTTTTCCTTTTCTTATAACTTTATCTATATGATATCTAGCTCACATGATTTTTCAACTTAAGAAAATTAATCTAAGGATTTCTAAAAGCCCAAGCCTACCCTTGTCAACCTTAAAGTTGGCCGGCACGTTCTAGAGATTTTTCTCTAGATAGGGTTTTGGGTATTTAATAAAGAACTTGACTTAGTTTCACTTTCTTTTTCTTTTGTAAGACTTTTGGTTTTGGTATTTTGATCTTTGAGATATTGTATTGGGTTGTTATCTTGTTAAAGTCTTGAATGAGCTCTAGTTAACCATAAAATGAATCTTGCATCATGTTTATTTTATGCTTTGCATATCATGTTTACTTCCTTGCTATCACTAAATACCAAGATAATGAATGAACTTGCATTATCATGTTTATATTTCAAGCTATGCATTATTATGTTTATATTTCAAGTTCTCACTAAATATCAAAGATAATAATATGTTGCACCTCATATTTATTTTATGCTATCACTTTACTTTCTAATGGAACCTAAAATGAGTGCATAAGCATGTTTACTTTTATGTTATCACTTAAATGAACCTAGAGCTCAAAGACTTGCCCATTGTTGTCTCAAACAAAGGTCTAAAAATATTTATTTCCTTTGGTTCATATTTCGGCCCTAAGGGGTCTTGGTGTTTCTAAGTATTGAAAACTATGTTTTATACTTTTTCCAAGCTTTTATGAGTTTAAGGAATGCATAGAACTAAGTTTTATGAATTTAGAACCTCTTGAGACAAGTTTGATTTAGCTACTGCCCTCATAAATATTTTGATGATTTTAGATGTTAAAAATGTTTATAAATGAGTTTTGAAAGTTTTAAAAAGGTTCCAAGAGAAACTAGTATTTTATGTGCTTTAGAAAATATGTTTGATGCCTTTAAATGGAGATGTTTGTTTCGGTTCTGCCTTGCCATGTTTAGCCATTGTATGAGCTGTGTTAATGATGATAATATGCTTATGTTTAAGTATAATTAATGTTAAGACTCATATGTGAAAGATAAGAGAAGTTAGAAACTAGAAAAGAATTAATTTGAGAGTTCTAGATCCTTTAATGTTTGAATTTTCTGGATTCTGTCCAGCAAGGTTTAGTAATGCTAATCATGGATTTCAATTAGTTTAAATGTGTAGGAATGACTCATAAATGGTTTAGGACTTGATCTTGATGTCTTAGGAGCAAACCGGACTTAGAAAGGGTCATTGTTGTGACTTCTAGGTACCCGTAAAGTTAGGAATATGAATTCTGCACTCTTGAGGTTTAGAGATGTTCTTGATCATAGTGTGAGGTGAGAAATACTTAGTTAAGACCTTGTAAGTTCCCGAGAGATTAGGTTTGATGATTTATAACTTAGAATGTGAGTTAGGGACCTTAAGGGTTAATGCATAAGACACTAAAAAGTTGTTAATGCTATGATGTGTTGTTTGATGCAATGATATGATGAGATGTGCTTGATGCATGAGAAAATGATTGATGAAATGTTAAAGTTTATCATAGCATGAGATTTCATGAGAACATGATGTGTGGATTAGCTTGTGGCAGTTTGAAGGAAATTCGGTTTAACTGTTATCTTATGCTGCCGAATTTCAAATCAAACCTTAAAGGGTTGAAAGAAATGATTTATGAGTACCATATAAGTTGAAAACCCTGGGTGACACCGGTTCGGCCGAGCACCCCCAGGAGATTTTTATGTGACAAAGCACTGAGACGCGCTTCCCCCGAGGAGGTGCCGGTTCGGCCGAGTACCCCCGGGAGGAGACAAATCCGTGAGGGTATGAGAAGATGCAGCCTACCAAAGCGGACAAATTGCGAGGCCATGCGTGGCTAGCAAAGCGTTTCAAAGAGGGTATATCCTAAAGAGAGGTGATCCCTGCCCCCTACCCGTACTTGCGAGTCGGGATTATTATTTATGTTTCGCTTATTCAAGATAATAAGCAAGAGCTGGTGACGACTAGCTAAGGTATGAGCTCATAACCTAGTTATTATTTTTAGGGTGGCCTATATGCTAAAGTACCATGATTGATGTCACGAAGTTGATGAATGATTCACTTGGAAGTTATATGCCCTTATGCCACATGGATTATGTTTATGTGCTTTGATGTGTTATCTTATATGCTCAAGTGTTGCCATGCATCCATGATATAACATGTTGCATTCATAACATCAAGATGCATGCTAAAAGGAATGGACCTTGGATAATTAGTTTGAGAAACCCTAAATTGAACCTTATATGCATGATTACTATTTTATAATTAAACCCAAGGTTCTTGAGGATGTGTACGATGTAACCCTAGGGTAGGAGACTCCTACTGAGATTTCTTTAGCAAGATTTCTCACTCCTCTCTCTTCTTTCTTCTGTCACATCTTCAGAGAGCGATAGCGACGTTCGTGGTCTTCGTTGATACGCCAGTATGGGAGATACACTTCGACCCAGACCACCGTTCATATCACTTTTAGGGTCGATGTGCCGTTCGTGTTTTTGTGTACATGGGACGACCTTTTGCTTATCCAGTTTCGAGCTACCAGTTCACTCCTACTGCGCCCTTCGGTAGTGACGACATGATCTTCGAGCGCACCCATCGCGTGAGGAGCAGTTGCGATGTGCCCGTACCTCTGCCTCCACTATCCGAGATTTCCCGGAGTACGTACCTCGTTCGAGGAGATCCGAGACTGACCCATCCGAGGATTGGCCGACGCATGTTCTTTCGGAGGGTTCAGCCACTTTTCCCCGATCCCAACGTATGGGGAGTGAGGAGACTGTGGTGCAGCCGCGCCTGGTGAGGAGAGCCGAGATGCGTCCGCATCAAGGAGCCCACGTTCAGCCACCTCGGGTGCCTTCCACGTTGCATTGGCCCACACAGGAGGAGATAGAGCGTTTCCCTGCTACCGCCTCCATCACCCGAGGACCACTGACGTCACTAGTTCCCGATGGAAAGCCTTGCGAGTACTCGAGTTTTTATGAGAATCTTTCCTTCGGCCATACCTTTTGGGAGGGGATGTAGTTCAGTGCTCGTAGCATGGTAGGAGGATAGTATTTTGGGTTTTTATCCTTACGTTGTACCATGTACTTTGCTATCTGTTGTATTTCCTTTTTTCGTTGTATTCCAAGCTCTGCCCGTTTCTATAGGGGTATGAATAGTTATGTATTCTAGCTACTTTATTATTAATGAAATGTTTCTGTCATCTTCATGATCTATGTTCTTCTGATGTATGATTTATTTTGCAAGGTTGTTTATGATCGTTACGCTTGCTTTACGTTTCTGTCATTCGATTAGTTAAGCTCGCGGCTCTCACTTTGTTTTATGTTTTCAAAAAGAAAAATTTTCCCGTAATTTCCACTAAGTATTTTAATGAAAGAATGAGACTATGAAGTAATAGCCTAATGTTTAACCTAATGTGTTCTAGAAAGTTGGGTTAAAAATTAGGGTGTTACACATGGAGGCTATCTTATAAGTTTTTAACCTTGGCATACCTAGCAGGCAGGTATATCAAGTGGCCATGGAGACAGGCTTTTATGATTTAGATATACCACATGATATGGTCCTTATCAAGACAAACCTATCAGCAAATGTCTATGATGCAAGTGAATGCTTATTGAATATGGAATTCATTTTTTAGTTACTTAATTTCCTTTAAGATGAATTTTATTTAGATGAGACAAGAATCGAATTGAATGTCTATAAAGATTATTATTTTTATTATATAATTATTTGCATGTCCATGTTGTATGTATGTATTATTATTATGTAGTTCCTTGTTGTCCCGTGTGAGCTGTGGGTGGCTATCTACTCACTGAGTTTTGATGAACTCTCCCCCTCCTTTCTTCCCCCATAGATACAACTATAGGCTCAGTTGCATCACAAGACCCACTCTAGTAGTGTTGCAGCATCTTCGGTAAGCTTCGCTTTGGAGTGAAGCTTATTATAGGTTATGTTAGTTTAGTAATGTTCTAGTAATTATGTAGGCAGGATCTCGGACATGCATATTATTATTTTATTTATTTTCAGATTTTGTATATCTTATTAATTATGTTTGGCCTTAGCCTAGATTATGATTAGTATACAGTTTTATATTTAGGATTTATGTTTTGGATGCATTTTCAGAATTATGGAATTTTGTAAAATTTGAGATATTTAGAATATATGCTTTATTATTTATGCATACTAGTTAGTCACGTTACCAGAGACTTTTGTGGGGATCCAATCCCTCACATGCCAATCAAGTTCACTAAATGAGTTATGATAGACTGGTAGAGTGATTTTGGCATAACATTAATGCCAGCTCCAAGATCAGCCATGGGTTGCTTTACGTGTAGGTTCCCAATGGTGCAAGGAACATAAAATGTGCCTAGGTCCTTGCACTTAGGTGCCAGATTGCTCGGCTTAATAATAGAGGAAACATTCACCCTCATAGTTACTTTCTCTTTCTCATTGCCCTTTTATTCTCCTCCTATTAGTGCACAAATTTGTTAAAGATTTTTCATACTTTGGGATCTATTTTATGGCATCCAGTAGAGGTATATTCATCGCTACATTTTGGAAGGTTTCTAGAGCTTCTAGATCTAGTTCTGCTGCAACCACTTTCCTGGTTTTCATCCTTTGAGATAATGGCAATGGGGGAGGGGGTCCTTGATCTTTGATGGATTATGTGGAGTACTGCAAAGCTCAACAGAAGGCTTCTCTCTTCCTTACTCTTCCTCGGTTGAAAGTTGCTGCACTCTTTTAGCATTACGGTGCTCACTTGAAAGGTCCTTTACTTCCAATTCTCCTTCTTGACACTCAGCTAAGTGTTATGGCCTCTTTGAGCACTATGGCACTTAGCAGAAACCTATCTAAGCTTATTTTTCTCCTGCTTGTCTTTCTTTGTAGACCTTGTCACCTTTAAAATTTGCGCCCCACACCTCAAGGTGATTGCACTAACATATTCCTTGGGACTAGGCATAGTTTGAAAGGGAAACTAGAAGGTAGGGCTTGCTGACTCTAATTATTCTTCATTTGAGTCTCCTCCTCTCTTAGCTGGGCATTCTCCTTCCTTAGTTCCTGCATTTGTTCCATCATCATCTTCATCATCTCAGTCATAGTGGGATATGAGGAAGAAGATACAGGAGGGGCCTGTTGCCTCTAATAAGGAGCCTGATATCTTTGATATGATGATTGGCTTTGCTATTGAGAGTTACTTCCCCACTTCAGATTAGGGTGACTTTCCAGTTTGGGTTGTATGTGTTCCCAAATAAGAGCTAGCCTATTTGGTTTTGAGGTTGACTCAGGAAATGGTTTGCTACTGCTATTCTAGTGGTTGAGTCATCTTGCAATGTTGGGCACATATCTGTATGATGGTCATTTGAAGTACAAATGCCATAGACCTTGGGAACCCCTGATGTTGGTACCTGCTTGACCATCAACTGCTTAATAAGCCCAAAAAGTGCCTGTAAGGTTTGGTCAATATTGGATTCTCTACTTGGCTAACTTCATGAAAGCCCCTAGTAGTGGTGGCCATCTTGAAACCAAAGTGCTGAAATTTTGTAGCCATATTCTTTATCAAAGCACATGTCTCTATTAGTGTCTTGTCCAGGAGTGCCCCTACACTAGCAGTATCAATCATGCATTTATCAGTAAGTACAAGACCTTCATAAAAGTTATCGGAGGAGGAGTTGCCCCGAGATTTGATGGTTGGGGTAGCTTGCACAAAGGAGCTTAAAATGCTTCCAATGCTTGTGTAGAATTTCATTGGATTGGCAGATTCTGGAGATTTCCTTTCTAATGGAAGCTGCCCAGGAGGCGAGAAAATACCTCTCAAGGAAAATTCTCTTTATCCTCATCTAGCTATTCATAATCCCATTTGGCAAGTTGAAAACCAGTTTCTACAACACCCTCTAAGTTTGACATCATCCGCCTCCACCCATTGGGTCTCATGCCAAAACACACCATGTGCAGCTTCTTCAAATGTTGGTGTGGGTCCTCTCTAGACAGCCCATGGATCTTGGGTAAATCATGAACCAAATGCCCTTTAAGCTCAAAATCATTGTCAAGCCTATGGTATGCAATTGCAAAAGGCTACTGGTAAAGTCAGGGGTAGTGAGCTCCCTATAAATGTCCTATTGAGATCTCCCATGTTACCTTTGTTTCCTAAAACAACAAATAACGGATTAGATCGCTTAGATTATTCTGGTTGTTGATGCCTCGCTTGTCTAATTCGCTTTAAAGTTTTCTCAATTTCAGGATCAAGATGTATTAGAGTAGCAGCAGATATGGAATGCATCATACAAACGAACAATCAAAAATAAAAAAATATAAATAGAGAAAGAAATAAAAATTAAATTAAAAAATAGTAATTAAACAACTAAGTTTCAATGCCTCCCTAACAATGATGCCAAAATTTGACGTAGTGCCACGACCCAAAAATCGTGACTGGCATATAAGGGATATTGTCCCTTATGGAAGCCTTCTAGAATTAATTTCATTAAATCATGTATAGTAAATTACTAAATTAATACTCATAATAAATCATAAAAATAAATAAATAATTAAATAAATAAATTCCTCAAAACTTTTTAAAAACTTTACTAATAAAATACATAAAATGATTAATTATTCTAAATCATTCAAATCTATAATTGAAATAGATAATCTTAAACTGTGTTCCATAAAGAAATTACATAAAATATCATTGTGATAAAATAACATAACTTTAAAATAATCATACATGCTAAATGATGTCCGAGGACTTTGCCTGCACACTATTGGAGCACTCTATTGTAACATGATCCTAATTTAAGCTTCATTACAAAGTGAAGCTCACCAATAGAACAGCTGCAAAGCTACTGAGGCCAAGTTTGAATGATAACTACTCTACAACTATAATTGTAAGGGGGAAGAAAAGGAGGGGGAGTTTATTAAAACTTAGTGAGCGAGCCTCTACTCACAACTTACATGGGACAACAATAACATACATAATATATACATGCAACTGATAAAAACATTTTTATATATTTAAACACATATAACTATACTGAAATAACAATTTGTCTGAAATTGTGGCAATAACTAATAGAGAAACAGGAATTATTCTGTACATAAATATCTGAGCTGAATAGTTGAATATGAGCCAATGACTAATCTGATGAGCACCTAACTAGGTCATGTAAATAGACACCTTACTAGGTTCCTTACTGTGGGTGAGCTAGTCCTCTAGCGGACTACTTGGTACCAAGATTAATAGTCAATCCTGCAGCTGTTAACTCGCTGATCTATTTCTCACTAACTATAAAAAAATAATAACCTGCAATTAAACTGGATAAATCTGAAAGCTCTGAATTCATATAATTCTAACAATCTGACTTTAGCATAACTAAGGTTCTAGAATCATTGCCAAGGGATCACCAGCTTGTAGACATAGTGATTTCAGAAGCCAACGGAGTATGTATCTGACAATTGTTATATTCTAACAATCTGACTTTAACATAACTGAGGTTCTAAAATCATGCCTAATGGATCACTAGCTTGTAGACATAGTGATTTTAGAAGCCAACAAAATATTTTGTCTAACAATTGTTATGAATCATAGTTTGTTCAACACTTTCAATAAATCACAGCTGATGTTCTAAAATCTTAATAGGAAATCCATAGTTTGAAAACATGATAATCAATACTTCTGCTGCAAACATTAAATTTGAGGTCTCATAATTTCATAAATTGGGAAAAATATATTCTGTGTCATACAAGGTATCAAATATGGTCCCATGAGTTTTCTAAAATAAGGTTTTCAAGATAACTGTGAAAAACAATAATTGTTCTAAGAATTGGCATAATCCGTGAAAACATGTATTTTGCATAAATCATTCTAGAATTTCATAAACAATTATATAATGCAGGATTGGAAAAATATTAATAATAACCAAAAGTATGGCCATGAGTTTAAACCCACTCGCCCCCGGAGGGGCTATAGTACATCTTACATACAGTAGCTCATGCCAGACCGGAGGTAGGGCACGAGAATCCTATCTTTTTTCTTGAGTGGGAGTAGGAATGGAGTGGCTCATGCCAGACCGGAGAAATCCTACTTATCGGCTAGCTCAATCACAAATCGGGCATCCCATGATAGATTTAGCCAGCTTCTTAGCTCAGCCTCATGCAGACCTTCGGGACTCGCCATTCTCACTTATTTTTTTATTAATTATAGATATAGGATTCCATTTCATCTCCACAAGTTAGCACTGCACTGCAAGGCCCAATCGAAGTTGATTGTCCCCGTGGCGGATAGCGCCCCTTCACTCACTTGTGGTTTCGCTACTCTAGGACATCAAGACCAACTCAGGCTCCAGCCCTAACTTCAGCTTTAGATTCAACTTCGACTTACCGTTCATTGCTGGGAGCGCCTGACCACTAGCTACATGATACTGGGAAATTGGATTGGCATTCTTAATTGCCACGGAATTATAGATAAGAATTAGGAATGACTTGGAATTGAATGAGAAGAGAAAACCATACTGGAATGATCTAAGGATTTGCTAAACTCATATGCATATATGGATATAGGTGAGGACACTTACTGGAAGAGATTAATCGAATAGGATTGAGAGAAATTACCCAGGTTCTGAAAACTGGACCGGACAGGCTGGTCAGACCGGTTGAATTGAGAACCGGCCTACTGTTCGATCAGTTTGGCCCCCAAAACTGGTGGAGATCGTGTAACACCCTAATAGAACCCCACTGTGCTTAAGTTCACATTTGGATTCTATTAGTTGTCACTTATGCCTTGTATTAATTTTCTTTTGAAATTAACTTAGAAAAATAATGGAAGTTTTTTTTTTCTTTAAATAAATTAATTTTTTGAAAACTTAAGCCTCAGAATGAGAAGTGAAATACATAGCGCTTTTATAGATAATAATCAAGTTACATTGCGCACTTAATTAAATAAGCGGAATAAAAGACTAAGTGTAGAACAATTATCACATAAACTGGAATATAATCACTTAATACATAAGTCACAACAGGGCATATATCATACTGATAAGTTATTACAAATAACAATATAAGTTCTACTATTACTAATTGTTTCTCACAAACTATAATGTAACTAAAGCTCGGAATGCTCCTACTTGAACGGTTTGAAATCTTCACGTGCTACCTCCTTCCTCGGCTACGGCCTCGTTGCTTTAGGTGGACACGTCTGTCTCTGGTAACGACAACGGAAAATAAACATAGGAGTGAGAAATACATGATTTCTCAGTAGGAGTTCCTACTTGTACTAAAAGTGTCATTGTTGTCGTCCCAGTCACTTCGGGTTTATTATAAAAAGGTGAACAGGTAAGGATTCAATTATCAAACTTTCACAAACGTGATTAGCCGAAGTGCAGTTACTTTTAAACTAATCTTGAACATTAGCATAAATATTCATTCAGTATTTCATCAAGCATACATATAAGCATATCATGTAAAACCACTAATAAGCAGTAATCATTTAGGAGCTGCATGCATTTCATGATTACTCATCCTCAACATTCACTTATTAGTGATCATCATCTTTCATTTATTTCATCAACATATTTCTTAATTACTCACGGGATGAATGCATCAATGCCTTAGACCACCCTAAAAGGGTAATGAGCTCATACCGTGGCCGTCGCCACAACCTTTTTGGTTTCCTTTCCGTTGCCGTGATCTCAACGGTTTAGGGGGTTAAGCCGTGAGTTTAGCTCAAGTCCACTTTTCCAGACTATCATTGCTACTTTTTCAGGTTTTACTTTTATTCTCACTAAGTGAAATCATCAATACCTTAATCTTCAAAGAAGATTATGCAGTGAGTTGGTCTATTTATTATTTCATTTGAAACATGAATGTATGCACATTAATAAATCATGGCACAGTCAATCATTTTATCATTATCATTTCATATCTCATCAATACATTCCTATTTCTGTATATCACTTCATGTAACATAGACAATATCATGTAAATCTCATAGTAAACATTTTCATAAATGATTCATTTTAAGCAACCAAAGTTATCAAGTTGAGTTCCTAGTGTTCCTAAGAGGAAATGGATGTCTTAGTATTATCTTTTTCTCTTAGTGTTCTTTGTACTCTTAGAATTCCATTAATACATTAATGCACTTCAAAATATTATTATAGGTTCTTTATATATTTTTATTATGGTTTTCATATAATTCTTGAAGATTATTATTCTACTTAAATCCTTAAAATTCTCTCTTTACTAGACTTGATTCTTTTATTTATAGTTTTGACATCTTTTAGAAGAAAGTTTATAATTCTCTGTATACTTGTTATCTCAGCTTAGTAAAGGTAGTTCCAAATTCCTAACTCATCAAGTTTTAGCATTTACATCTTTGGAATAGTGTAAATCAATTGTAAGTCATGCATAGGAGGGTTCCCAGGAAAGAGAGGTCGGTCACAATGGACACGCTTAAATACCAAGTCTTTCCTTAGCCAGAACCTTTCCAAACTGCACTTTCACAGTACACTATCCCGAAATTTATTTCTCATTATGTATTTACGTGGTACAAAGCTTTATACATAACATACATGGATGTATTCCTATATGTGTTAGCTCTCCAACAAAGTTAAAATCAGTCCATTTTCATTTTTCTAGAGTGAGTTACACCTATTTTACTAATACAAGGTCAGATTTAAAGTTTCAATCTTAGGCTCTACTTTAAAAATTTATATCTTGAGCTAGAAAACTCCGTTTTGGGTGATTCTTTTTGGAGAGTGTTTTATGATGCGTCTAGTTTATGGTAAAAATATTTTTATTTCAAGGTACTTCATATTTTATGAGTATTAAATTTCGGAACACCTACTGCCAGAAACAGCCAAAAATCCAGCACTTATCATTTTCATGTTTTATGTCACTTATTTTAACACAAGGATCACACAACATATTTCAAGCATCATTTGAGCATGAAAGCAACATAATATCACTTTGGAAGCAGAATGGAACAAGGGCTTTCACAAAATATTTATACAATATCCCCTTGAAACATTTTTATCAACAAACATAAGCTTGATGGCATCCTAACCATAAGCAAGGTTAGATGTCATCATGGCTTACACAACCAAAGTGAGGGCTCCTACCTCTTGTGTAGGGTCTAAAAAAGGGTCCTTCTCTTCTTCCTTAAGCTTGAATAAGAGTCCTTGGAGTGGATGACCCTCCTTGAATCTTGGCTCTAGAACTTAAGTGCTTAAGAAAATATTTCTCACTAGAGTTAAAGATTGTAACTCTTGTGAGGGCTAGTGAAAGTTTGGACTTAGGATTTAAGTATTTGGATGAAGTTTAGAGGATCAAGAGAAGTCTTTGAAGAACATAAGAAGAATGATAGAATAAGAAAGAAAGAACACTTAGGGAGTTTCTGAATTGAAGAGAGTTTGAGAAGTATTTATAGTGGAAAGATTAGAGAAAAAACAGAAGAAGGAAAGCACTTGGAGCATGATTTATGGAAACATGTTGGCTGAATTTTGGGATGAAAATGCTCCTTGTTTTGTGCAAACACGTTTCCATATTTTGTGCAAACACGTTTCCATGTTTTGTGCAAACACGTTTCCATGTTTTGTGCAAACATGTTGGATGAAAATGCTCCATGTTTTATGCAAACATGTTTCCATGTTTTATGCAAACATGTTTCCATGTTTTGTGCAAAGATGTTAGTGGATATTTTTGTAATTAGACAATGATAGTGGTATTCTTGTAATTCCATTCATAGAGTAAGGGTATCTTTGTCATTTAATAAGGCAAGGGTAGTTTGGTAATTTTCTTTACATAACAAGGGTATTTTCGTAATTTCCACTAAGTGATGGCATTTTCGTAATTCTTTGCATTTTTCTCTAGACATACTTAAGTAGACTATTTGTTGTGTTTCATAACATTTGTCCTGATTCTCTTGGTTTTGCTATCGCTAATTAATATTTATCTTAGTTATAAATTTGGGGATGTTACATTTCTCCCCTCCTTATTAAAAATTTTGCCCTCAAAATTTGATACACTGTGAATAGGTTCGAAATTCTTTTCAGCATATCTTCCTCGAGCTCCCATGTGTGCTCTTCCATTCCATCTTGTCCCAGTGCTACTCGGACCGTAGATACAGATTTGTTTCTCACCGCTTGATGCCATGATCCACGATCCTCATCGGTGGTAATTCAAAAGTTAAGTCATCTTTTAATTGTATAGTTTCTGGCTCAAACACATGACTGGGGTCTGACTGATACTTTCTCAATTGGGAGACATGAAAAACATTGTGTAGGTTAGACAAATTTGGAGGTAATGCAATTTGGTAGGCGGAGGGACCTACCTTTTTGAGGATTTGGAAGGGTCCTAAGAATCTAGGGCTTAGCTTTTTGACTTTCATTGCACGACCTATACCTGTGGTAGGAGTAATTCGCAAGAATATGTGTTCTCCTTCTTGAAATTCGAGAGGTTTCCTTCTCTTGTCAGCATAGCTCTTCTGCTTACTCTGAGCAAAGGAGGATTCTTTCCCTAATTTTCCTTATTTGTTTGGTTGTCTCTTTTACCAAATCAGGCCCAAAATACTTTGCTCTCCGGTCACACCAACAAAGTGGTGATTGACACTTTCTACCATACAAAGCCTCATAAGGTGCCATCCCAATGCTAGTGTGGTAACTATTATTATATGCAAACTCAATCAATGGAAGCTGTTTGTCCCAACTTTTTGGCTGGTCTAAGACACATGCTCTTAGCATATCCTCAAGGGTTTGAATTATTCTTTACGATTGTCCATCAGTCCGAGGGTGATAGGCGGTGCTTAGACACAACTTTGAACCAAATGCTGTTTGCAAAGCTCCCCAAAATCTTGAGGTGAACCTTGGATCCCTATCTGAGACAATGGTTTTGGGTACTCCATGGAGCCTTATTATCTCTTGGATGTATAGCCGAGCTAACTTTTCCATAGGGTAATTTGCTCGAATGGGTAAAAAGTGAGCAGATTTGGTCAATCTATCTACAATTACCCATATGGAGTCATGTCCGGTAGGCGTTCTTGGCAATCCCATCACGAAATCCATGGATATTCCTTCCCACTTCCATTCGGGGATTTCAAGAGGTTGTAGCACTCCGGAGGGTTTTTGATGCTCTATCTTCACTTTTTGGCATACCAAACATTTTTGCACTATATTTGCTATATCTGCTTTCATCTTTGGCCACCAGAACATCTTTTTTAGGTCATGGTACATCTTGGTTATACCGGGGTGTACACTAAATTGACTCTTGTGGGCTTCTTCCAAAATGCTAGCTCTCAATCCTTCTTTTGCAGGTACACAGATTCTCCCTTGGTATTTCCACACTCCTTCCTTATCCTTGACAAACTCTTTCAACTTTCCTGCTTCGACAAGGGTTAAGGTTCTAAGGAAATCCTCATCTTCCCTTTGGGCTTGAATTATTTGATCCTTAAAGCTACTGGTTACACTTAGTTGACTTAACCGAATTTGTTCTGAAGTCCCCCTATATCCTAAGTTGAGGTTCCTAAAATCTTCTATCAGCTCATTTTCTTTCACCATGAGCCAAGCGAGATGCAAGGACTTACGACTCAAAGCGTCTGCTACCACATTTGCCTTTCCTGGGTGGTAGTTCAACCCAAAGTCATAGTCCTTGAGAAACTCCATCCAACGCCTTTGTCTCATATTGAGTTCCTTTTGGTTGAAGAGGTATTTCAGACTTTTGTGGTCAGAAAATACTTCAAACCTTACACCATAAAGATGATGTCTCCAGATTTTTAACGCAAAGACAATAGCTGCTAGCTCTAAGTCATGGGTTGGGTAATTTACTTCATGGGGTTTGAGCTGTCTAGAGGCATAGGCTACTACATTCCTATTTTGCATCAAAACACATCCTAGTCCTCTTCCCGAGGCATCACAATACACCTCAAATTTTTCTTTTGGGTCGTAGGATTAGGACAGGGGTAGTGGTCAACTTCTTTTTTAGTTCTTGGAAACTCTCTTCACATTCTGGGCTCCATATAAAAGCTGAATTCTTCCTTGTTAGCTTGGTGAGGGGTAAGGAAATTTGGGAAAAACCTCTAATGAACCTTCGGTAGTAACCGGCTAGCCCTAGAAAACTCCTAATCTCCTTCACAAGGGTAGGGGTTTCCCATTGTTGCACCGCTTCTATCTTACTTGGGTCTACTGTTATTCCCCCATGTGACACTACATGACCTAAGAACTTAACTTCCTTCGTCCAAAATTCACACTTGGACAATTTTGCATAAAGTTTCTTGTTTCTCAACACCTCCAACACCACTCGTAAGTGTTCTTCGTGCTCTTCTTCAGTTCTAGAGTAAACTAGAATGTCATCGATGAACACTATTACAAACTTGTCCAAGTATGGTCTAAATATCCTATTCATGTAGTCCATAAACACTGCCGGTGCATTGGTTAACCCAAACGACATCACATTAAACTCATAATGTCCATATCTAGTCCTAAAGGCTGTCTTTGGTATGTCCTCCTCCTTCACTCGAATCTGGTGGTATCCTGATCGCAGATCTATCTTGGAAAACACTTGGGCTCCTCTTAATTGGTCCATAAGGTCATCTATTCTAGGCAAAGGGTATTTATTCTTTATGGTCACTTGGTTTAGCTGCCTATAATCCACACATAACCGCAAGCTCCCATCCTTCTTCTTGACAAATAGCACCGGAGCTCCCCATGGTGAAGCACTAGGCCTAATGAATTTCTTCTCTAGTAGCTCCTCTAATTGCCTCTTCAATTCTGTTAACTCAGCCAGTGGCATCCTATAAGGAGCTATAGATATGGGTCCTGTTCCCTGCACTCAAATCTATAGAAAACTCAATCTCCCTTTTTGGAGGAAATTCAGGTATGTCATCGTGAAAACATCCGAGAATTCCTTTACTACAAGGATCTTTTCTAGAGCTTGCTCCACTTCCCTCTCACTTGTCATCAGGAAAACATATCCTCGCTTCTTCATTCCTACTATCCCCCATGATAATGGAGTTTAGGTATAGTCGCATTTTCTATCAAGTTTAGAGGGATTGGGTAAAGATGGTTTGGGAAGAAATACTAGTGACTTATTTGCACAATGTAGTAACACACGGTTAGCCGAAAGCCAATCCATGCCCAAGATTACATCAAAACTAGACAAGGGTAGACAAACTAAATCATGATGAAAAATCCTATCGCCTACCTCAAATTCACAATTTAGACAGGCTTGATCAGTTCTAACAAAGATTTATAGTGGGTGTAGAGACAACTAAGATGATTTTTAAGTCGATATATACAACCTCAACTTATTAGCACAATCATATGAAATGAATGAATGTGTTGCGCCAGAATCAAACAATACAATTAAGGATTTTCCATTAATTATACACTTACCTTGAATCAGATCATCGGATTCGAGGGCATCTCAAAGTGATGATAGCAAACACGCGTCCCTCGTGCCTTAGGCTTGAGTGTAGAGGACTGATTGAACTTTAGGCACTCTCTAGAATAGTGTCCCGCCTGGCCCACACCGATAACAAACATTCTTACCAAATCTGCATTCCCTCTATGTATCTTTCCACAAGTGGCACAAGGGGTCTACTCATAGGTTCGAGGGACAAGCACCATCCTAGGTCGACAATGACTTGTGTCTTAGGTTGATTCATCATAGGGTGTTGGGGTTGTTTCCTTTAAATCCACCTCCTTGGAAGGGTTTCTTGTGAGGGGGTGGGAACCCTCGGTGATCTTGTTGAGCCACTCTTCCTATTCTCTTCAACTCGGTGGGCAACTAGTCAAGCGATTGCAACTCTCACCACTTGGCTTTTGCCGACTAAAGATGCATAGTCGGTGACCTCCAAGGAGCCACAGATGCCAAAATGTCTGGCCTCAAACCACTCTCATATTTCATGCATTTCCAAGCCTCGTTGGGATCCCTTTAGTAGCTAGTTGAGTGTTTGATCAGTTCTTCAAACTTAGCTGTGTACTCACCACACTTCGATTTCCTGTCAAGAATGTAAATTCTACTTCCTTTGCCTTCTTAACCGGATCTGGAAAATATTTCTTATGGAATGTAGCATAGAAAACCTCCCACGTAATTTGTATGTCAGCACTTTCAAGCAAGCCCTTTGCACCCTTCCACCACGCTGCCTCCTCCTTTCAAAGATATAAGTAGAGAATGCCACCTTTTGTTCATCGAGCATTCTACCACCGAGAAAACCTTCTCCATCTCTTGAATCCATATGTCGGCTATTTCGGGTTAGTTGTCCCTTTGAATTCCGGAGGTCCATTCTCTTGAATTCGGAGAATTTTCCATGTTCTTGGTTCCGAACCGATTCCTCTGACATCCTATTCATCTGCTCCATCATCACTGTTGCTTGTGCTTGCATAGCCCTAGCCATCTCCTGGAGTGCATTTGCCAGTTCATCACGATTACCTCCACCGCGTGCCCCATGCGTACGTCTGTTTGCTGCCATTAGTGCCTAGACACACCACACAACAGTCATCGAGTTGATCAGGCTCAATACTATAGCTAAGCATGGTAGCAACTATGGCAGTATCACAAGACGATCATGCATTTCTAAATCCTATATCCCATCATACAGATAAGATTAATAGCATGATATCATAGACAGAAGCATAGTCAGTCCATTCCTCAGGCTTAAATAGGATGAACTGCTCTGATACCATAATGTAACACCCGAATGAGAGGGATCCTAAGATTGTATAGGTATGGGACTATACAGTTAAGGAGGGCTTATATGAATTGATTTGCACTACCTATACCAACAAGATGCATATTCTTTTCGGTAGCCTAAACTGAAAGAACTCCACAGTTAACCGTGCTTGACCTGGGGTAATTTTGGGATGGGTGACCTCCTGGGAAGTTTTCCTAGGAAGCGTGTGAGTGAGGACAAAGCATGCTGAAAAGACCCGTGTTGGTTTGTGGGGACAGTAGTCAATCCATAAAGCAAACAGGGATGTTACAAATGGTATCGAGCCTACACCTCTCCCAAGACGGTGTGGTTCTGGGACTAACCAGCGGAAGTCCGTGGGCATGTAACGCCCGGGGACGAGGACGAGGAGTGATCGCCGGTGCAAAGAGGGCACGGACAAGGAGCGGCTCCTCGCAAGGTCCTTTAAGCGGAGGGGTACATGAATGAACCGATTACACACCCGAATGAGAGGGATCCTAAGATTGTATAGGTATGGGACTATACAGTTAAGGAGGGCTTATATGAATTGATTTGCACTACCTATACCAACAAGATGCATCTTCTTTTCGGTAGCCTAAACTGAAAGAACTCCACAGTTAAGCGTGCTTGACCTGGGGTAATTTTGGGATGGGTGACCTCCTGGGAAGTTTTCCTAGGAAGCGTGTGAGTGAGGACAAAGCATGCTGAAAAGACCCGTGTTGGTTTGTGGGGACAGTAGTCAATCCATAAAGCAGCAGGGGATGTTACAGATCGGACCAATCGAGAACCGCTTTGAACCGGTAGGGAACTGGGCAAACCAGCTCAGCCGGTCAAACCAGTTTGTTTTTTTTTTTTTACAAAATTGGTGCAAAATGGCCATTTTTGGGGTTTTTTTTTTGAAAAAAAATCTAAAATCTCATTTTTCCTAATTCTTTTCCTTTTTTGGTTTAGGAATTAGTAATTTGAGAAATTTAATCCATATGGATAATGTTTATTTTGATTAAGAGATAAATTATGTTATATTTTATGAGTTTTGATGATACCTAAATTAATTTTTAGTTATTTATGACATATATTTTATTTTGTATTGTTATATATTTATATAAATACATGTTTTATTATATACTGGTTATATTTCGGTTGGACCCCTGGTTGAACCGGTTGAACTTTTGAACCCTTACCCTAACTGGTTCCATGTCTGGTCCGATTTTCAGAACCTTGGAAATTACGTCTTTCTCTCTAGGGAATAATCTTTGGGTGGCTTGGGTTCTTAAAAGAATGTTTAGGAGCACTATAATATGCTAAATATATAGCAAGAGATGAAAGATATCAAGAATAAATTTTATTTTCTTTATTTTATTTCTATTTTTCATTTTTCTCTCTTTATTTTTTTATAACCTTTGTTAAGAGTTTAACTTCCATTGTGATTCGAATTTGACCTCAATGGTAGAAATATCACTTATAAATAATTGAGTTACCTTTCTAATGCCACAAAAATCGTAACAATTGGACATCTACAATTCAAGATATTTGTAAAATACCAAATAGGTGTCATATTTGATAGCATAAGGACAATGTTATGCTAAAGGTCTTCTATAGATATATTTTAACTGAATGTAGTTATGAGCAACAATAAGATAAAGATAATTACTAGATTAAATCTAATTGTTTCTTTTGTAACTACTTGGATAATTCAATTCAAACTACCCTAATATATCTCTTAATTATCTTTTGTATCACAGATATATCTATATAAATATTGAAATGAAAAGCTAATGAGATTCTTAAAAAAATAACACATATCTTGGTGTATTCACATTATGTACTTGTTTATCTTTTGAAATAACAACAACAATAATCCTAATATTAATAATAATAATTTACATGATGAACAAATTTTGCACTCAATTCTAATAATTAATAAGTTCTTAAAAATAGCTAATAATTCTCTTTAAAAATAATATCTAACAAATTATTTTAATAATATGTGTTAAATATAAATAATATCTAATATCTTCAAGTAAGTATCATTGCTATTTAGCAATGCTTGAAAAATCATTTTCAAATCACAATAATTATGATTTTGGTTAACTATAAATCATTTTAAAAATCTTCAACTGTCGATTTGTTTGTATTCAAATTTTCATGAAACTAATATGCATACATGGAAACATATTTTTCTAACATATTCATTTAATTCTATAAATTTATATTCTTGAAATTATTTGACTATTTTATAACTGCTTTAAAAATTACATCTATTATTGATATAAAATACTTTATGCTAACATCATTATTACAAAAGTAGTACCTGTGAATACTATACGTATACACTAATAATTAATTTTTTTATAGAATAATTGCAATCTCTAATGAAAGGAATAAACCAATCTCAAATTGACACTTTACACGTTATACACACACACACATACATATATTCAAATATAAATTGATATTTACACCATAAATACAAATTATATATATCTAAATAAATCATAATCTTAGAAAGGATGTAAAAATCAGTTTATAAAGAGCATATGTGATAAAAGGAAAATTTAGAATGCTATATTTTTTCTAATTCTTACAATATTTACAATACTGATACAAATATTAATATCAACGATAATTATAAACAATATTGAATCTAATAGATTTGATAAGATAATATTTTCAAAATTTAAAAATCAAATATCATAACACAAACTGAATGTTATATTATATAAAAGGATTAAATATCAAATTCAAATAAAAACTGCACATAGAAAAAGATTGATGCACAAAATTATGATAAATTTTATATTTTATTTTCTTCTTTTAGGATTGATATTTTCTTTTGTAATTTATATTTTACATTATTTACTATTTCACATAAATTTAAAATGGAGATTTATATTTATTCATTCTTTTGATCTATTTATCTTTTATATATAAGCCTTTTTCTATTATTTTTGTAATGCATTTAAATGTCTCTTAAGCTTTATTTAACCCGTCCTGAACTTAGGCATATATTTCTTAAAGGCATCCATTGATAGGATATTACACATAGGTTGTCACTATCTCCTCAAATTAGAATTAAAATAATAAAATTAAATTCAAATGCCGAATGCATAAAAGCTATAGTTAGGATGCAACTCGGCATCATCTCTCAAAGAGACTATGTTACTTGGTTGGAATTTTTTTAGGGGGGGGGTAAGGGGAGGGAGGGAGGAGGGTTTGAGAATTAAATTAAAACAATTGAAAATAATTGGCAATGAATCCAGAATTAAAGGCACCAATGCAAAGTATTCCTTGGATTGAGATTAATTACCACAAATCAAATACTGAACATGTTAGTGGCTATTAGTGAATATTTATTGGCAATTATAGCAGAGATTGATCAACCTCTAGAATTTGACCAATGTAAATAAATAATAAATAAGATCTCAATTTACTTAGAAATCACATTGATTTGATGTACCACTTGATATAGCCTACTAGCTAATCGAAAAGTTAATTCTAATCTTTTCCTTCGAATATAAATCAATTGATTAATCAATTTAGGGAAAGTCATGAGTAAGAAAATGACAAAAGACCAATATAGGGTCCCATATCCATCTAGTTCAACAAGCAGTTCCAAAAATTAATAATTGGTTCAATACAATCCCCACGAATAGAATTAACTAATCAATTCGCTCCAATAAGTTCAATATGTCCTTCTTGCCTCTTATTACATTAAACTCCCCGACCTATCACTTATCAATAAGTAGTTACCTGCTCCTCATATAAATGTAAGCCCATTTCTTTAAGACCACAAACACCAACCACTATAACCACTTGATCTAGCCAAAAGTCTTCCTATTCAAAACATCCCTATTTCAAAAGTCTAGAACTGATAACTATTTCAATAATAAAATTGGAATGGATAGGAGAAAATCCTAGATAAACTGTAAGAAAAATGTTTCCCCCAGATTTTGAATACCTACCATCCCGTCCAACAAAAATAAGAATTTTGTATGAATTCATCCTTGTAGACACTAATTTAATAGAGTTAACTCATAACAAAGGAGAAAATGACAAAATAACATTCTTTCAAGTAAAAAATTTGAGAATAATTTCTCCCTCAGATTGGTTTGAATTGTTTATTCATACTTCAAAACCCTTTTCAAAATCGTTCCAACCTGAAACTTTTAGTTATCAAGATTATATATAGATGCATGGTATAATACTTTCTTACTAAGCTTTATTCCTGTTCTTGGTTTATTTGGTTCAACAAAAATATATCCCTAAAATTCCCTAATTGGTTTATTGCTTGGTATCAATTTTTAGGGCCTCACCCTAATATTTTCCCAAAACCATTAGTTCCTATCATCAATAAATTCAAAGGCCACTATTATTTCCTACAGATCTAAAAATTTGTCTTTCCTCTCCATATTCAAAGTTGGCTGGATATTTTCCTAGGATTGTACTTATGTTGTGCAAAAAGACAATAGAATAAAATAAAAATGGTTATCTAGGTTAGTTAGAACAAAATGGTAGGAAAAGCATGATTTAAAATATGCTTTGAAAGAAAAACTTCAACATTGGTTCAGAAGTACTGCCAATACAAAATAATTAAAAGAAGTTCAACAGGATAAAAAAGCAACTAAATTTTTAGCAGGAAAATATCAAATAGTGGCCGAATTAGCTGTGGCAAGTTCTCCTTAAGGCTTGCTTTGCATACTTGATTAAGCAATGGACAAAAGTGGACAAACCATTAAGCAAGGAGACAATGAATATGTGGGATCCTCATAAAGTTATACCCCACTAAATGAAGATGATTGTTTTGGGATTGCATTTTCAAAACCAGATTATTAGGATCATACTCTACCAACAGTTACAAAGCAAGGATATGTTGGGTTTTTGCTCTTTCACTAAAGCCCAATAGGGCCTAGTGTGTAAGAAGAGCCCAAGAAACCTAGAGCCCGTTACGTCTAAGGGTTAGGTTTTCTAGGAACCCATATATATACTACACTTAACCCTCTCCATAGAGTGAGAGCAGTCACAGAGGTAGAGGCAAGGTCATCTCCTGATAGAGAGAAAGTGCCCACACACTATCTCCTTCCCCTTGAGACATAGTCTGGAAGGTCTGCCGTCAACCAACTACACGCAAATCAATCGTGCGGTAACACAAGGATTCTCAGGCGAGGGAGATCATCAAAGATCGACACTCCGAGAGGTAACATTCCTTGTGTGTTTATGAAACAATGATGATTCGATAAGCATACCAATGTACTAGGCCCTTAAATCGCTTCCGCATAAATCTAATAGTTCCTACAATTGGTATCAGAGCCTGACTGTACATTGGTATGTGAATCTAGTTTCATTATTCATGTAATTAGTTTGCTTCGTGAAATATGGCACCTAGGATTCTATATTTGTTGATCATATGTGTTGTATGTTTATCTTTATAATTCTTTTCATAAAAATCAATGCTTTATTTAGTTTTCAACTTTAATCCATGGTAGAGATTTGAATGTATTTTCTTGGGTTGTAACAAGGAGGCTAATCCCATATGATTAGGTTTCCTCCTTGATTTTTTTTATTATTTTCAATTCTTGTATATTTTTTTTATGTTATACAAAAGTTGTAATAAAAAGAAGATCAAGAAGATACAAAAAGAAGGACGTTAAATCCTTTGTTTGGACATGTTCGTGGACCTCTGGATCTCGGAATTGGACGTATCATATATCGTTGGAAAGAGGACGGAAAGACGAACAAAATGGTGGGTGGAACGCAGCCAGAGGAGCCTCCATACACTATCACGCGCCTGTGAAGATGGAGAGAGTGAGGGCGCGTGGGACATCCAAATTGGGTGATTCCAGTGGCGTTGGCTTCGTCTCTTCATGGCGGTTCTAACCCTAAAATTTCGTGCTGATCCGAGTTCGGGTGACGGCGCAGTGGGACTAAAGCGATTAGGGTTCCTTGAAGTTGTCTTAGGTTTTCTTGCCAAAATTTGGTATTTTGGGCTTATGGACCCATGGTTACCATAAAAGGGCTTGAGATAAATACCTATGGACTAAAAGGAATGACAAGAAGGACTGGAACATTTTTTTGTTATTTTATTTTATTTTATTTTTCTCTAGGAAACCATGGATTAAAGTCTATTTTATTTAAATTGCTTTATTTTATGAATGGATGAATTATATGATTGATAACATGCTTATTGTGATAACATGTCATATAGAATAGGTAGTGCCATATTGCTGCATAACTTGAAAATTACATGAGCATAATAGCTATTTTGTCATTCCGCGACTAGTATGATAGTTATTATAGGATTATTTTGATTCAAAATTATTCTCGAAAATTAATTAAAATTATTATGATTTTTTGTTAAAAATCTAGATTAATGATTGAATTAATTAATTTTGAATAATTAAAATCAAGACAAATAATCCAAATTATTTTCTAAGAGAACTGTTTACATTGCGAGTAATTTATGGGTCTTCTAAAATGGTCATGTGTTAACACACGCTGCATACCACAATCATGTATCATGATTGTGTGGAGCACACGCTGCCTATCATGACCGGATTTTAGGACCTTAATGATTTTAAAATTCCGATAAGCTAAGCTTGCACGTTCATCGGCTTGTGGGTGCTTACATAGTTTTTGAAATCAAACAAAGAATACTCGAATTTAAACAATTCTTGGAAATTGGAAAATTCTAAATTTTAAAATATTGAATGGGTGAAGGTTTTTTATTAAGTAATTAATTTAAAACCTACCGGCTCCAATTGTGGGTTTATTAGTGAAAAGGTTATCGCTGAAGCCCTATCGGATAAGGATAATCGGATTTCACTAGATTAAACCTTAATATTTTCAAAATTTTAGTAAAGTTTTGTACGGCCCATCGTCGGCAACACTTAGACACTAAAGAGAATTTTGAAAGTAAATAATGGTTAAATACATTCAACTTTGGTAAAGTTGTTAACCCTCCCATCGAGGCTCGCAATGGAATCAAGGCCCAAAATAACAATATTAGTTTTACAAGTATCTTGCCCATCGTAAGCCTTGTAAAGATAACTAATAGATTGTTAAACTATAAACAAGTAGTAGTTATCTAATCTACTAGCGCAAAGATCTATTTATAGTTATTCAAGTTTGTAATTAGTGTGTTTTTCCTTGTTTTTAAAAATGTCTTCATTCAATCCTTTAGCTACTATCTTGAGTCAAAAACCTATGGATGGTACAAACTACAAACAATGGAAAACTAATTTGGATATTGTTCTTCAATATGAAAAGCTCAACTTTGTTCTGACTACCCTATGCCAGTATGACCTCATCAAGATGCGCCTGAGGCAACAAAGACACGTCTTCAAAGCAGAGAAGGAAAGATGGGAGAAGGCAAATGTGGCAGTTCATTGCTATATTTTAGCCGCCTCGCTTGATCACCTTCAGGAGCAAGTAAGCATGATTGAGAGTGGAGCAAAGATGCTCCGCACTCTTGATGGCATGTTTGCTACGTCTAGCGCTCAAGCTAGATGAATGCACTGAATGCAATCACCAAGACAAGAATGTCCGGAGGAAGTGTGCGGATCATTGTCTAACAATGATAGCAAACTTCAAGAAGGTCAAGACTATGGGGTCGATTTGAACAAGAAGTAAAAGTTGACCTTCTCTTGCGATCCATTGCTGAATACTTCAATCAGTTCAAGATGAATTATAATATGAATAAGATGAATCTTGACCTTACTCAGCTGATGCATGAGCTTGAGAGTCGAATAGTCTCTAGTGAAGCAGTGGCGTGCATTTTTTGCTGGTGAGAGTTCAGAAACCTAAGGGAAAACCTAAGGGAAGGAACAAGAACAAGAAAAAGAAGAAATCAGGTGTTCCAGTTGCCAAACCAGTTGCAATGAAGCAGCCAAAAGGCAAATGCTTCAAGTGCGGACAAAAAGGGCATTGGAAGAAAAATTGCCCACGTATGAATAAACCAGGTATGGGTAATTTACATGTGATTGAGGCTTGTTTAGTGGAGAATTACAATGATAAATGGATCATTGATTCAGGAGCCACTAACCATGTTTGTTACTCTTTGCAGTGGTTCAAACATAGCTTGCCTTTAAATGAAGGACAAAGAGTTTTGAAGCTTGGAAATGGGGAGCTTGTGTCTGCACTAGCAATGGGACAAGTTGTTTTATCTTTTGATAATTGCAGAACTTTGGTTTTAGAAGACTGTTTATTTATTCCGGATTTTAAGAGGAATTTAATTTCTGTTAGTTGTTTGGTTAAACATGGTTTGACAGTTCAGTTTAATTCCTCAGTTTCAAGAAGAAGTTCATCTTCTTTCATTTGTTCCGGTGTAATGTTTAATGGTCTTTATTTCCTTAGGCCTGTGCCCTGTGAAGTTAATCATGTTGAATTAGTTAATCATGTTGAATTAGGAGATGTTGAGCATGTTCATTCATCAAAGAAAAGAAAAGTTTCCAATGAAACTTATCTTTGGCATTTAAGATTGGGTCATATTAACTCATACAAGGTTTGGTCAATAGTGGGATTCTAAAATCCCTGAACTTTGAACCGATACCAGTTTGTGAATCTTGTTTAGAGGGTAAAATGACTAAGAGATCTTTCAAGGCCAAGGGAAATCGTGCCACACTTCAGCTGGAATTGGTACATACTGATGTATGTGGACCAATAAATGTCCAGGCCAGAGGCGGGTATGAGTATTTTATCACATTTACCGATGATTACTCTAGATTTGGACATGTGTACCTGATGCGTCACAAGTCTGAAGCTTTTGGAAAATTCCAAGAGTTCAAGGCTGAGGCAGAAAAGCATCTTGGTGTTCAAATTAAGACTCTTCGGTCTGACCGAGGAGGTGAATACCTATCTGGAGAGTTCAGGTCTTACCTGACCAAAGAGAGGATAGTTTCACAATTATCTTCTCCAGGGACACCCCAACAGAATGGAGTTGCTGAAAGGAGAAATAGAACCCTTTTAGAAATGGCAAGATCTATGCTCAGTTATTCATCTCTTTCTGATTCATTCTGGGAATATGCCTTAGAAACAGCTATGTACCTATTGAACTTAGCTGCGACCAAGACAGTTACAAAGACACCAATAGAATAATGGAGAGGGTGTAAGCCCTCCTTGAATCATATTCAGATTTGGGGTGCTCCGGCACATGTCTTACAAATGTAAGCCAAATAAGATGGACTCAGCATGTAAGTATGCATGTTTATAGGTTATCGTAAAGGAACCAGAGGTTGGTTGTTTTATAGTCCGAAAGAAAAGAAGGTCATAGTGAGCACACACGCGACTTTCTTAGAGGAGGACTATATGGCAAATTATAAGCCAAGGAGTAAGGTTATTCTTGATGAGCTAGTCTCAGATCAAGTTACACCTCAACCTCAAAGTGTTCTAGCTTTTGTTCCTGTGGTTGTTCAAAAAGGGGAAAATATACCGCTTGTTGAACACACACAAGAACCGTAAATAGAACCGTAAGTTCAAAGATGATGATCAACAAGTGGAACTCAGAGATGCGATTACCGCTTGTGGAAGAACAACAAAATCATGAATTGGTTAATCCACTTAATGAGGGTCCTCATCTAGAAATTGTTAACCCACCAAACTTGGATCCCCTCAGATGCACAACAACAAGTGCGGCAAAGTCGTAGTGGGAGATTGATTCGTAAACCCGCAAGATTTCTCTTGTTGGGTGAATCACCTCAGGATGTCATCATTGAAGAAGATGATGATCCCACGAGTTATGACGAGGCACTAGGAGATGTTGATGCTTAGGAATGGCTTGAGGCTATGAATCGTGAAATAGATTCTTTGTATTCCAACTTAGTTTGGTCTCTTGTAAATGCACCAAAAGGGGTAAGACCCATTGGGTGTAAATGGATCTACAAGAGAAAGAGAGGATCGGACGGAAGGTTGAAACCTTCAAAGCTAGATTGGTGGCGAAAGGGTACACCCAAATAGAAGGTGTGGATTATGAAGAAACCTTTTCACGGTTGCCATGCTCAAGTCCATCCGATTCTCTTAGCTGCTCCAAAGAAATCTTGATTATGATATTTGGCAAATGGATGTCAAAACTGCTTTTCTAAATGGAAATTTGGAAGAGGATATCTATATGCAGCAACCAAAAGGGTTCATAGCCAAAGGGCAAGAAAACATGGTATGCAAGTTGCAAAGGTCCATTTATGGACTTAAGCAAGCGTCCAGATCATGGAACATCAGGGTTGATCAAGCCATTAAGTCGTATGGTTTTGGGAAAAGTCCGATGAGCCGTGTGTGTATAAAAGGATCCAAGGTAACGCGGATCTTTCTGGTACTTTATGTGGATGATATACTCCTTATCGGAAATGATACAGAGGTATTGTTAGGCATAAAGACTTGGCTAAGCAAGCATTTTGATATGAAGGACCTGGGGGAAGCCAATTATATTCTTGGTATTAAGCTCTTGCGAGACTGGAAGAATAAGGTATTGGCATTATCTCAGGCTAATTACATCGACAAAATACTTGCCAGGTTCAGCATGGAGAATTCCAAGAAGGGAATTTTACCCTTCAGGCATGGAATTCATCTCTCTAAGGAGCATTCTCCTAAAACTCTTGAGCAGAGAGAACGCATGAGTAGGATACCTTACGCTTCAGCAGTAGGTAGCCTTATGTATGCTATGCTGTGCACCAGACTAGATATCTGCTATGCAGTGGGAGTAGTAAGTCGATACCAATCTAATCCTGGAGAGGAACACTGGATAGCGGTTAAACATATACTCAAGTACCTTAGGAGAACGAGAGATTATATGTTGGTCTATTCCAGTGGGAGTCTTGAAACCATTGGTTACACTGCACTGCATTTCCAAGGAGACATTGACTCAAGAAAATCCACTTCTGGGTATGTGTTCACTCTTAATGGCGGGGCCATTTGTTGGAGGAGTGTCAAACAATCATGTGTGGCTGACTCTACCACAGAGGCTGAGTATGTAGCTGCTTCTGAGGCTGCAAAGGAAGCCGCATGGTTAAAGAAGTTCCTAACGGATCTTCAGGTGATACCAGGTGTTAGTCGTCCCATCACACTTTACTGTGACAACAGTGGGGCAGTAGCACAGTCCAAGGAACCAAGGTGTCACAAAAGACAAAAGCACATAGAGAGGAAGTACCACTTGATCCGAGATATAATTGAAAGAGGAGATACAATGGTAGTCAAGATAGCATTGGACGAGAACCTTGCTGACCCTTTTACTAAGAGTTTGCCTGAACGTGTGTTCGAGAGGCATATAACATCTATGGGTCTTAGGAGGATTCCAGATTTGCTATAGCTTTAGGAAGTTATTATTTCACTTTGTTGTTTTGTGCTTTTTGAGCAAGACATTATGACATTGTAATTTTTCTGAATGTTATAAATGAGGTATTATTCATTTATTCCGCACACTATTTACAAACACTAAGGTCCGGATCAATTGTGAAGTATATGATCATATGGATACGTTCATGGAGGACATGATCATAGGTTCTCATAATTGATGAACAGGTTCACAGCTATTAAATAAAGTTGGGCACTTCATTTAGGCTGCAATATTTTATGAAATGGTTTTGTCCAAATCATTGTAAAATATTGGTGTGAATTAACATTCACATTGAAAGGATCAAGGAGAGATTTGATTAAGGGTGTTTTTTCTGTCATAAGGTATCAAATCTCCAGATAACTACAGTTATAATATTGCTCTTAATTCTGAGTTTATTATAAATAGGTAATCAAATAGTTTTCATTCTTTGATTTACCAACGGATGAGGTACGATCTATTGACGGCCAATAACTCGGTATTTTGGGAGTGAGATTGTTTGATTATCGGTATTTATGAGATAAACAATATGAAATTTGTAGGAAATGTCCCCTTGATATGTTTCGGTACTTGGATATTGAAGACACGCGATGCATGTAATCCATTAGAGAAACTATCATAGTCAAGGGAATAAATAATTGATTGGGTAACAGAAAACTAGTCAATCAATTATAGACATTCTACAAAGGGGTGATGCATATACATGTTATATATGTTATTAATCTTGGAGTTCAAGTTCGGGCTTTTAGTGGAGTAGCACCGAATTAGATAATCATTTGTTGATTATCATGAGCCTTGATTAATAACAGCTGGTAGGCTCAAGATAAGGGATGGGGAAATTTCAGTTGATGATGACTAGTGAGTTACATGGTCTTGGGCTTTAAGCTCAAGTTTGTACTCAAGAGCAAGTGGGAGATTGTTAGGTTTTTGCTCTTTCACTAAAGCCCAATAGGGCCTAGTGTGTAAGAAGAGCCCAAGAAACCTAGAGCCCGTTACGTCTAAGGGTTAGGTTTTCTAGGAACCCATATATATACTACACTTAACCCTCTGCATAGAGTGAGAGCAGTCACAGAGGTAGAGGCAAGGTCATCTCCTGATAGAGAGAAAGTGCCCACACACTATCTCCTTCCCCTTGAGACATAGTCTGGAAGGTCTGCCGTCAACCAATTACAAGCAAATCAATCGTGCGGTAACACAAGGATTCTTAGGCGAGGGAGATCATCAAAGATCGACACTCCGAGAGGTAACATTCCTTGTGTGTTTATGAAACAATGATGATTCGATAAGCATACCAATGTACTAGGTCCTTAAATCGCTTCCGCATAAATCCAATAGTTCCTACAGGATATGCATTAATCTTCTTTCACAGAAGCTTCAGTAACAAGAGGATGAGTTTCAAGAAAAGCTCACATGACGTGTCAAAATCTGATTCACCACAAGCATTCAATAATGTTGCCAGCACTCCTAAAGTTAAAAAGGCTACAAGAAAATTATTTAATAATGTTGTTGGCACTCCTAATGTCAAAAAGGCTACAAGAATAGTATAATATTGCCGATATTCCTAAAGTGAAAAAGGCTATAGGAAAATTATTCAATTATTCTGGTTGAATCAAAACTACAAGAACAAGGCCTCAGTTGGATCACCAAGTTTTCTCTCTTTCTTTCTAAGACATCCAAAAAGCTCATATCATCTTTGAACTGTTTTGTATATTTTTTAGTTATAAGCACCTTATATAAAGAACTATGTATCTACTACTCTCTCACGTAACTTTTGTAAGTCTTCTATCTCCATAGTGTCTATTTGCAATTTTGTACTTGTCTTTTCTGTTATCTTTTATGTGCTTTCGACCTGTATATAATTCCTGTAAAAGCCCAAGTTTAACACCTTATTTTGCCAAACACTCACAACAAAATAATGGGTTCGTCGACTTCATTTAAAATAACTCACTTGTTTATGGGTTTCACAAACTTTCTTGTGAGTGTAAAATCAAGGTGTTAGATTTGTGTTCATCTAAAATTTTTTCATGTGTGAGTGTAAAATTGAGGTTATATATAAGGGATAACTCTAGTGAGAGAAGTAGTTTATTAGAGTAAGAGGAGTGAATATGGATCGTATAACTATACATGGCTAGTCAAGATTGAAAGTTATTAATGACAATTAATAAGTGATCATTTAAAATTGCCACATGATTTTATGTTTTAATCTTGAACATTCATGTAAGATCCAATAACCCATATTCATTATATATATATATATATATATGTATATGTATATGTATTATGAGAGTGAGAGGAATGCATTTGGGTCATATAACCATACATGGGTGGTTGGGATTGAAAGTTATTGATGGTAATTATTATCATGTGATCATTTACAAATATCATATGATTTTATGTTTTAAACTTGACAATTCATGAAAAATCCAATGATCCTGATTTGATCCTCTCACTTTTACAATAAACCACCTCTCTTACTTGAGTCATTCCCCATATATGTATGTAGTATAACAATGAGAGGAATGGATTTGGGTCATATAACCATACATGGGTGGTTGGGATTGAAAGTTCTTGATGGTAATTAATGATCATATGATCATTTACAAATATCATGTGATTTTATGTTTTAAACTTGACAATTTATGTAAAATCCAATGATCCTGATTTGATCCTTTCACTTTCATAATAAACCACCTCTCTCACTTGAGTCATATATATATATATATGGTCATGATTGAAAAGTATTAATGGTGAGTAATAATTGCATGATCATTTAAAAATGTCACGTGATTTAGGGAACAACTTAAATGAGAAGGGTGGTTTATTATAAGAGGATTAAACCTGGGTCATTGGATTTTATATGAACGGTCAAGATTAAAACATAAAATCAGGTGACATTTTTAAAAGATCATATGATCATTACTTACCATTAATAAATTTTCAATCTTGATCATCCATGTATAGTTATACAGCCCAGATTCACTCCTCTCACTCTCATAATAAATCATTCCTCTCACTAGAGTCATTTGCTATATGTATAGACATGCATACATATATACTGATAGTATCAATGTACTCGAGAAAAGGGGGATTAAATCAAGTGTATATAAAAAATTTTGCACACGAAACAAAGAGTTAAAAAGTTCACCAGATATCTCTTAAATTTTTAGGAGATTTTCAATTAAAACAGAAATTCAATTCAACAAAGTAGCCTTTTTAAATTAGATTTTTGTAAGCAGAATAATAAATAGTATAAAGTAAGAGAGAATGTACCACATAATTTATACTGGTTCGACCTCAAAATGAGATCTACATCCACTTCTTACCCTTATCTAGATGAGTTGACCACTAATATCAAGTATTCAATACAATAAGGTTTCCAAAACAAAGCTCATAGTGCACTTACTGTAAACTAAACCAATAATAATGAGATTTGTCACTTAGAACAAGACCAAATGAAGCTAGGCTCCTTACAAAGACAAGTCAGTATAGCACAATGACTTTTTCATTATGAACCTCACAAAGTTTCTCAGCCTTTTAGAATGAAAAATAACCAACAACTCTCACTAATGATAGCCATAACAAATAAAGCTATTTCACAAATATACCAAAACTTGAGAGGAGAAAAAGGAATGCAGTAAGCTTTTAATTTTCGTTGATAAGCATTATGTTTTTTTGCCCAGCTTTCTGCTCGTATGTTTCCTTAAAAAGAAAACATTTCTGAACATTGCAATGGATGGAAATGACTGTTGCAATGTGTCCTTGCTCCTATGAGTTGTCTATTTTCAAAACAGTGTCCTTTCCTATTTTTTCCATTTATGGAAAGAAGTTTTTATCTCTCATGTGAGTTGTGTTATCCTTTGTACTAGCACTCTTGTAGTGGAAATTTCTAGATAAAGCTGAAATATATATATTCTATACAATATGCCATGTCGGCTTATAAAATAGTAGTTTCATAGTCAAGCTACTGGTGTCAGTTATCTCCTAAATGTTTAGGAGATATATTGTTGAGTTTATTACTTGGGATGAATCTTTTAAAGTGTTAGTGCATATAATGAAAGAATTAATAATCATGATGTTTGTAATCATTTAAGATATCCAAAGCCAACAATCATCCTCTTGATGACAAACATATAATTAGAGAGTTTATAAACAGATAATATCATGCTCTCCATGGATGTGCACTCCCCTTCAATATAAGCTCCCCCTAAGTTTTAGCATATATTACCCATATTATAGGTTTTTATTCCCACTTATTTTGTGAACAAACTTCTGAGCAGGGAAGTAGATTTGTTTGTATAATTACCAATTCTTTCTATCATAGAAAGTTTGGATGAGACAAGTTGATATATTGCCCATGATTGATCTCCTTTCTTCATAAGAAGAAACAATACATAGAGGGCATACACACATGCAGTCATGCAGAGATAGTGAGAAAGACATGCAATACACAGATGAAATTTTCACACACAGATGAAATTTTCACAAGTCCATTTGGTTCATTCAATCGTATATAGTATGAAATGGCTTGTGATAAACTTCCATGCAAAGACAATTTAAAAGTTTTGAATTATGCTCCCTTTTTTTTTTGTTAGTATGCAATGGTAAATTCATAGGTTTCATAGTCTAAGAAAATCACATATCACAGATCACATATTCTAAGAAAATCATATACCACAAATCACGTATTAAGCATGTTTAATTTAAGGATAAAAATGATACCAAGCAACCGAAATGGGTTTTCTGAGGCATAAGTATTGTCTTGCTTAGATTTTTCAGCATTCAGTATCAGCTCAACACTTTTGTCCTGATTGTTTATATTATATATTTTTGCTACTCCCCCTTTTGTCACCAAAAGGCTCCTATAAATGAAGAAGACAAAAATAAAGCGCACAAAAAAAATGCAATATAGGAAAATAACATATTGTTTAGTAAAGGTGCTATTAGGTCTATTATAGTTATCTATCCAATGCAACTAGAATATAGTTTAGATAGTTAAATTCAGATAACAGATAAACACTCAAAAGAGCTACTAATCCAGGAGAAACAAAGTGATTTTTTAGGAATCAGATGGAATATTTCTTGCTTCATTAGTGTCGGCTGGGTCATTAGTTTCAGAGTTAGAGGAAGGAATTTTGTCAAACCATTCTTTAAGCATGATCCACCTTGCTTGATATTTAGAGAGATGCTCTTTGTGGTATTACTTTCTTTGGAGCTAGAATGGAGGATAGACCTTTGCAGATTTGTGAATGACACAAGTTCATTCATCAGTTTGTGAAAAGTGTCCTTTATCAGTGATATTCGCTTGTTGGGCTGGGAATCTTTGACAGAGGGTTTGGCTTTCTTAAAGAATGATCTAGGAGATGACAACTCCTCCTCTATTTCATTATCATTCTCCATAACTTTTTTCCTTTCTGACTTGATTTCCTTCAAGCTTACTTTGGTGCAGGTTTTCTTCGTCCTTCCATAACATTTGGAACAGCTTCACCTTCCTTAGTGTCTAAAAGAACTTCAAAATGCTTTGTGAGAAGCATACCATAGGGAAGAGATTTTCCTTTTGGACTATTTGTAACATCAAGCATATAATTTATCATTATATAGCCAAGTGATAATGGTGTGCATGTAATGAGAGCATATAAAATGAGGGTATCATTATAAGATACTTTTTCATAACTCCCATTCTTAGGTAGAAGAATATGACCAACAAGATGGTGAAGCTAAGCCCTTTCGTGTCCTAGAGCAGCATGGCTAGGCTTGATGCCCATAAGATGACAGATAGTTAAAGCAACTTCTTTAAAGGTTAGAGAAATAGTAGAGTTAGGCCATTTTGGTGACGTGTAAATGCGTTCATCATTAGTAGGAATTTCAAGAACATTTTGGATTGACAGTAGAGAGATGACAATTTTCTTATTCATGACATGAAATAATTCCATCATTTTCAACATCAATGTTGCTGTACAATATTTTAATTAGAAGAAAGTACACAAGTTCATTGATGTGAACAAAGGTTCCAACCTTGAAAGTCAAAAAGCTTGAGAAAGTTTAAATCTTTTTCACAAAAGAGTTGAAGATTAGCACAAAAATAGGGGGTTATAGGTTGTCGTGAGATATCAAATAAATAATGTTGGAAGTTTCACCATGGTGGAAAAATGTTAAGGCGCAACAAGATTAGGGTCAGTGTGAGGAGTATTACCATCATTTCCAGTAGTTTTTCTAGAGTTAGACCGGGTTGTTCTTGATAGCATGGTGTCATGAACTTCATTTTCTTCATTTTGGTCCAAAGGACCACGGTGTGAAGGAGTTTTTGTTCGACCCATATCTTCAAAGGTTGGATGTAGATTAAAGAAAGGATTTTTATTCCTTTTGGATTTTAGAAATTTTGGTTTTGAAGCGCAGCTTTTGATTCGTCGCATTTGTAGGAGATTGGTGGTGAAGTTATAAAAAGAGTGAGAGTGGTATCAAAGGCAGTCGTGGGTGTATGGAGGAAGATAGAACATTTTTAAAGAAAGAGAAGATAGAGTAAAAATTTAAATTATTGACAGCTATAATTGGATAAGATTCAAGAGCTATAATAGTACAATATGGATCAAGGTGAAAGTAAAAGGGCCCAATGAATAAAGCTGAAAGAGAGTTTGCCTAAGGTAAATTGAGAATAGCCCTTTCTTTGTATGCACTGATGGAGTTTCAAACATGATAAAATCCTTTGCCATCATTTCCACAATATCTCCAGACTTTTTAGGAGATTAGTCTGCTAAGTTCACTTGTTGGTCTGGAGTATAGCTTATCCAGCATAAAATTTTCAGAGATTCAGTTTATGTTAGAAGAGCAAATCAGTCCAATACTTTTTCTAAGATAGTAAAAATGTTCTTCAAGTAGAGGTTTTGCTAATAAATATGCAAATTGCTTATCAGAACTTACAAATTCAACATAAATATTTCCCTTTTGGACATGTTCACGGATAAAGTAATGTTTAATCGCAATATGCTTTGTCCTAGAATGTAAGATGAGATTTTTTGTAAGATTGATAACACTAACATTATCACAAAATAGGGGAATATGATCATAAATAAGATATAGTCTACCAATTGGTTTTTCATCCAGATCAACCGTGAGCAACAATTAGAAGCTGCAATGTGTTCGGCTTCAGCAGTTGATAAGGCTACAATATTTTGATTCTTGCTACTCCAAAAAACTAGTGAGTTCTAAGCAATGTTAAACAACCACTTATGCTTATCCTATCAACTTTATCACCTGCATAATCTACATCACAAAAATCTTTTAACTCAAAAGAATCAATTTTTGGATACCATAATCCAAGTGTGGTAGTTCCAATCAAGTATCTAAATATTCTTTTTACTGTAGCATAATGAGATTCCTTAGGGCCAGTTTGAAATCGAGAACATAGTCTAACACTAAAAGAAATATCTGGCCGAGATGAGGTAAGGTACATAAGAGACCCTTTCATGCCTCTATATCTTGTTTCATCAAAGTTGTTACTATCTTAATCTTTGTCTATTTTTGCTAAAGGATGGATAGGTGTTGCCATCAGCTTTGCATGAACAAATTTGAATTTCTTTAGCAACTCTTTTGTGTATTTTTCTTGGCTAAGAAAGATACCATTTGAAGTTTATTTGATTTGCAATCCAGGAAAGAATAATAGTTCCTCTATTAAGCTTATGTCAAACTCATTTTCCATCAGTTTTGGAAACTCAATGCATAAGGTCTAATTAGTTGAACTAAATATTATATCATCAACATAAACTTGTAGCAAGAGAAAATATTTGTTGGAGTTTTTAATGAAGAGTGTGGTATCAACTTTTCCTCTTTCAAAGTCATTTTTCAAAAGAAAAGTGCCTAATCTCTCATACCAAGCTCTTGGAGCTTGCTTTAAATCATATAAAGCTTTTGAGAGTTTAAGAACATGATTTGGAAAGTCTTTATTTTCAAAATAGAGAGGCTGTTTTACATATACTTCTTCATTAATTACTCCATTCAGAAAAATGCTTTTAATATCCATTTGATACAATTTAAACCTTTGATGAGCTGCATGTGTAAGTAGCATTCAAATGGCTTCCATTCTAGCGATAGGTGCATATATTTTATCAAAGTCAATACCTTCTTGTTGATTGTACCATTGTGCCACAAGTCTTGCTTTATTTCTTGTAATATTTCCATGTTCATCGAGTTTGTTCTCAAAGACCCATCTTATGCCAATGATTGAAGTATTTGCAGACTTAGGGACTATCTTCCAAACTTCATTTTTATCAAACTATTGCAGTTCTTCCTTCATGGCCTTTACCGAAGCATGATCGTTTAATGCTTCATCCATATTCTTTTGTTCTATTTGAGAGATAAGTTATGCATTGCATTCTTTGAATAAGGATCTTGTCCTTATTCCTTGAGATGTTTCACCAATGATGAATTCGTGAGGTAGTTTTCTGATAATCTCCATTCCCTTGGAATGTTCTTCTTTAACTGATGAGATTCAAATATTTTAGTCACATGTTCAATATTTTCTGTGTGAATGTCTCCTACAACTTCAGGAGATATTTCAACAACTTCTCTATTACTTCTTTCACTTGAGAACTCAAGGTTTTCTGAATTTTTCTCTGTCTAAAATATCTCAGAGCTTTCAAGTTCTGGACAGTCTTTGATGGTTTCTGGGTTAGTTTCGCAAAACACAACATGCATAGTTTCCTCAACAGTTTTGGTACTTCAATTGAATACTTTATAAGCTTTTCTTCTTGTAGAGTATCCAATAAATAGTCCATCATCAATTTTAGAGTCAAATTTTCCAAGGTTATCTTTGTTGTTTAAGATGTAGCATTTGCATCCAAAAACATTAAAATAGTGAAGTGTAGGCTTGGTTCCATTCCAAAGCTTAGATGGTGTTCTTTTTAGAATAAGCCTTATAATTGTTCTATTAAGATCATAATAGGCAGTGTTAACTGCTTTAGCCCATGGATTTTTAGGTGTGTTGTTTTCGCAAAGCATAGCTCTTGTCATTTCTTGCAATGATCTATTTTTTCTTTCAACAACACCATTTTGTCGAGGGGTCCCTGGACAAGAAAATTATGAGATATGCCATTTTCATTGCAAAATGGTTCAAAGTTTTGGTTTTCAAATTCTTTATGATGATTGTTCCTAATGGACATGATTTGGCAATTTTTTTTTCATTTTGAACCTTTTTGCAGAATTTTTCAAAAAGATGAAATGCTTCATCCTTATGAGCTAAGAAGAGAACCCAACCATACCCAGAGTAATAATCTACAATCACCATTCCATATTTCTTTCCAACTAAACTTTGAGTTCTAGTAGCACCAAAAAGATCAAGATGTAAGAGTTCCAAAGGTTTGGTAGTTGAAACAACATTCTTTGATTTGAAAGAGGATTTTGTTTATTTGCCTTTTTTACATGCATCACACACAAGATCCTTTTTAAATTTAATTTTAGGAATGCCTTTCACTAAGTCTTTATTGAGCAGTTTTGAAATTTGATATATGCTATCATGACCCAATCTTCTATGCCATAGTCATTTGTCATTTTCAAAAGAAGCAAAACATTTTACATCTTGATTTTTGAGATCTTCTAGAGTAACCCCATAGATGTTTCCACATCTTTGTCCAACATACAATGTTTGATGATTTTCCTTTTTAAACACGGTGCATTTGTCATTATCAAACAATACAAGATAGCTGTTATTACATAATTGACTTACATTAAGTATATTATGTTTAAGACCATCAACATGAAATACATTATCAACAGTAGTAGAAGAAGATTTACCTATCTTATCAATTCTTGTAATTTTCCCTCTGCCATTGTCACCAAATGTCATATCTCTTCCTTTTTCATTTTTGATAATTAGAAATGTGTCTTCATATCCGGTCAAATGTTGTAAGCATCCACTATTAACATACCATAGTTCTTTGCTTTTCTTTTTGGATTTAGGTGGTTTCTGGAATAGCAACAATTGCTCTCTTATATACCCATAGTTGCTTTTTAACCTTGTCAAAAGGAGTTCTATATTCACCTGTAGCATTTTTCTCAACAAGCATTCCTTTTTCTCTTTTAACCCAACGAATGAAACACTTGTTTGACGGATGTCCTATTTGTTTGCAGTTATAACATATGTTAGCATATTTTGGTTTCTTTTCTGATTTAGAAGCTTTAAAAGAATGTTTCAAGTAAGGTTTCTTCTTTTCAAAAGTGTTGCTAGAAGATGCAATTGATTTCTTTTCAAAGAGATTTTTATAGAAACAATTTTGATCATCTGCATCATATCCCAAGCCAACTTTATTGATAGCACACCTCTATTTTCCCAAGAGATTTTCCAAATTCTTGGTTCCTTGAATGAATTTTTCAAGATTCAGAGGTGAGGTTCTCAATTTTCTATTTTAACAAGTCATTTTCATTTTTGAGATCATTTGTAGATGACTCATTAAAAGCATTTTTTTAAAGCTTCAATTTCAAATTTCAAAAAGGTGTTTTCTACATTCACTAATTCATTCTCCTTTTTTATGGAAGTGTATTTTTCAAGCATATTTTTGGAATTGGCAAGTAGATCGTTAATAATGTCTAATAATTCATCTTGTGATAGATTTAGAAAATTTACCTCATCATCATCCTTTGCCATGAGACATATTTTAACAAGAAGTACATCCTCATCTTCACAGCTAGATGAGTCATTCTCTAAGTTTTCCTCAGTTGATAACAACCCCTTCTTTTTTTGCTTCTTATTATCTTCCTTTTTGAGTAGTAGTGGGCACTCATTCTTGAAGTGTCTTGGTTGTTTGCAGTAGTGGCAAATAACATCCTTTTTGATTAATTCACCTTTGCTGTTGTCTCTTATTGTAATGCTACTTCTTCTACCTTTTCCCCTCTTCTTCCATAGCTTCATCATTCTTTGAGCAAATAAGCTAAACTCATCATCGTCATCATTGAGTTCGTGTTCTGAATCAATGATTTCCTCTTCTACTTCCACTTTTAACTTTAGTGTTATTCTTTTCATTTTCTTGTCATTCTTCAAGTGGGTAGTTTCAAAGACGATTAGGTTACCTCTTAGTTCATCATATGTTAGTGTACTTATATCTCTTTCTTCTTGTATAGCAGTGATTTTTTATAGCCATAGTGTGGTAAGGCTTCTTAGAATTTTTCTCACAAGTTCCTCGTCCCCAAAACATTTTCCCATTTTGTCCAAGTTGTTGATGATCATGGCAAAATGTTCAAACATTTCATATATGTTTTCTTCTTTCATACTGAAAAGCTCATATTCCCTCATGAGCATAGCAGTTTTTGGTTCTTTAATCTATTTTGTACCTCCATGTGTTAGCTCTAGCTTGTCCTAGATTTCTTTTACAGTTTTGCACTTTGAGACTTTTCTGTATTCTTCGAAGCTGATGGCATAGTGCAAAAGGTTGACAGCTTTTGCATGCATTTCCATTCTTTTATTTTCTTCAGGAGTACATTCTTCATCTGTTTTTGCGATTCTTTGTCCTTGATCATTGATTTTCATTGAAATTTCATCACCTTTGATGACAATCTTCCACATATCATAGTCATTTGATTGAGTGAATATTCTCATTCTCTCCTTCCAATATGCATAGTTTACTTTATTGAAGAAAGGAGGTTGCATAGTCAATTGGCCTTCTGAGAGCATGTATGGAATTGCATTTGCCATGGATGGATCTTTTCCGAAGGTATTAAACTTGACCTCTAGGAATCTGGCTCTTAATGCCAATTGATAGTAACAATGCACTTGAGAAAGGGGGGGGATTGAATCAAGTGTATATAAAAATTTCTGCACACTAAACAAAGAGTTAAAAATTTCACCAGACATCTCTTAAATTTTTAGGAAATTGTAAGTTAAAATAGAAATTCAATTTAACAGAGCAACCTTTTTAAATCAAATTTTTGTAAGTAGAATAATAAATAGTATAGAGTAAGAGAGAATGAACCATAGAATTTATACTGGTTTGATCTCAAAATGAGATCTACATCCAATTTTCACCCCTTTCGGAATGAGATGACCACTAATGTCAAGTATTCAATACAATAAGGTTTTCGAAATAAAGCTCAAAGTGCACTTACTATAAAATAAACCAATAACAATGAGACTTGTCATTCAGAACAAAACCAAATGGGGCTAGGCTCCTTACAAAGACAAGTCAGCACAACACAATGACTTATTTCACAATGAACCTCACAAAGTTTCTCAGTCTTTTAGAATGAAAAATGACCAACGACTCTCACTAATCACAACAATAGCACATAAAGCTATTTCATAAACACACCAAAACTTGAGAAGAAAAAAAGGAATGTAGTAAGCCTTTAATTTTCATTGATAAGCACTCTGTTTCTCTGCCCAGCTTTTTGGTCGTATGTTTCCTTGAAAAGAAAACATTTCTGACCATTGCAATGGATGGAAATGACTATCGCATTTTGTCCTTGCTCCTGTCCATTTTCAAAACAATGTCCTTTTCTATTTTGTCCATTTGTGGAAGGAAGTTTTTCTCTCTCATGTGAGTTGTGTTATCCTTTGTACAAGCACCCTTGTAGTGGAAATTTCTGGATAAAGCTAAAATAGATATATTCTATACAACATGCCATGTTAGCTTATAAAATAGTAGTTTCAAAGTCACGCTACTGATGTCAGTTATCTCCTAAATGTTTAGGAGATATATTGTTGAGTTTATTACTTTGGATGAATCCTTTAAAGTGTTAGTGCATATAATGAAAGTATTAATAATCATGATGTTTGTCATTATTTAAGATATCTGAAGCCAACATATACATTGACAGTATAAAACAGTTTTATACTATTATCCAATCAAACATATTTTTTTCCATGACTTTTTAAGTAAGGGGGGTAGAAAACCTTTTTTACACTAATAGTATATTCCAATTAGATCATACATGTGTGTGTATGTATATACATATGAAAGAAAACTATAGAATGAATATTATTTTGTGAGAAGCATATTTTATCCCCAAAAAATTCATATGGCTAATAAATAGTTTCAAAGAAATTATATTTGTATTAGACCCTCTATATACCATATCTTTAGTCTTGGAAAGATCATATCCTCAACAAAATAGACCCCAAAGAATCACTTATTTATTGGAAATGTTCATTGGTTAACTTTTAGGTAGATATGTCAAATGGAACAAATATTTAGAGGATCATAGGCCAATATGGTTTAGGTTTTGTTTTTTTTAATCAAAGGTTTGTGATTAGGCATTAAAAAAGAAAGTGGTTTTTCATTGATCAGTACATTTTTAAGCTTTCAGTGTGCAAGGTCTAATGAAAAGTTTACAAACTTATGTTTTCTTTTAATTGAAATTTTGTATTTTATATAAGTTTAAACATATTTTCGATTGCTAATACAACAAATTTTAGTTTTGGCCTGTAAAAACATTGTCTTTCTTTTCAGTCTAAACATTTCAAAAATTACTTGGTTTTAATCCATGTCATTAAGTTGTTTATGTTAAGGCATAAAAAATAGGTAAATGTTCATGGATAAACTCTGTATAATTTTACACATAAAACTTATCTAAAAAAATTTGCCCTTTATTTTTACCTCCCCACTATAAATGTAGAATTGACTAAAAGAGCGCCACATCATTCAATTCTACTTGAAAAAAGCATATATACGAGAAAGGACTAAAATTAAACAATTTTAGAAATGTTTGAACTAATAATAAAGAAAAATTATTTAGGACCCAAAGTCAAAAATATTTTTTCTATTAGAGACTAAACAGATTTAAGCCTTTTATATATTTAAAACTTAAATATAATATTTCAACTTCATTATATTTTAAATTAATTCTACATTTACGATAGGCCAATTCTACATTTACGATAGGCCTACAACATAGTGGTAAGTATCAATATCACACAAGTAATATAATAGTAAGGAAGGGATGTAACACCCATAGAGATAAATCAAGTGCTAGTTTCAATCAATTGAGATAACAATTTGGACAATCTAAAAGTAGAGATATGAAAACAAATTAAAAGAGTAAAAAACACAATAAAATGATAAGATTAAATGGAATTTGGATGCTAGGGTGACTTACTTCACCTTTTTGTAAATATTATGCAACACGAAGCTCAATTAGTCTAGTTCAAATTTAATTAAATGGTGGTAATATCTCTCAAGTCATAAGAGTCTATCTCAAATTCACTTAATTTTATTCAATTAGAGTCAAAGACCAAATCTCTTAGTGCAATTAAATACACTTAGAGTGATATTAATGTATATGTCCTTAATTACTAGATGAATCATGTCTGCATATCTCTAGGTTTCATTCAATTCATGGTATTACATTTACAAGCTTGGTTTATACACATTTTCTCAAATTATCATAAACCTTAGAATCCTAAATTGATAAACAAGCAATTTAAGATCTAACAAATCAAATGTAATACTCAAAGTCAAATAAGAATAAGATCAACTTTCATTTCATATTAATATAATGTAAAACAATTATTATCCATACATCACCCAAAACAAAAAGGGATTTTAGTTACACATTGTGAAGTAAAAATAGAAAAACAAACGGAATAGAAAATGGAGTAGAGGAACCCATAAATAGTAGGCCACAAGAGGTCATCGAACCAAGATAAATTATTGATTCTCCTTCCCCTACACTCTTAATTAATTTCTATATTTGTAACTATGTATTTATTTATCAATTGCATATTCTGTTATGTTAGTGCTTTGATGTTAATTGCTTGATATATAAGTGATTTTCTAAATTTCTCCATCAATCCAAATTATATTTAAATTTTCTTTATAATATTTGGATCTTTGTTAGAGTTATTCCATTGTGTGTATAATTTAAGTGTATGAAATCAACAAATTTATAAAAGTTTAAACAGTTCTTTGATTGCCAATTCACCCCTATCTTAGGTGATGTTTGTCATGACTAACAGATTTAAAACTTAGTTTTTGCTCTAACAACCCTTACAATCTCTTCTCTCCTCTCTTCTCTAAGGTTATGAGTGCATATATAGTTTATCACCATTAGCATATCAATTCAAACTTATAAATCCAAGGAAAATAGGTGTCAGAGTTGAATTACCTTCCCTTGTGATAACACTAAAGACTAAAGGATTATGGATCACCTTTTTTTACCAGTGAGATTGTTGATCGAAGGATCACATCTCTGTGACTTAAATATCATCTTATTAATATATATTATATAACCATGATCATTTAATAAATGACCTAAGTAAATGATGTTATTTCATATCAAAATTCTTTAATGTCCAAAATTTTGATAGAATTTTGACAGCATAACGGCTAGTATAGAATTCCCCCAAAATTGATTCCTGTCACGCAGGACATCAATAGTGCAGTCAAATATGCAATAACTTTGTATTCAGACTTTGTCCTTAGGGAGACTTTTCTAAGAACCCCAATAAAATTCCAAGACTCACTATAGTATTACTATTCACATGTAAATCTGACAATTCACCGGTCATACTCAATATAAACATAACAATTTCACATTGAACATCATTATGTAGATAAAAGTAGTGCATGAGAAAAGCAATTGAATTGTGATAGCTTGAAAAACTTTTTCTTTAAAATAAAAATCTCAAGTTGCAAGAACTTGGAGTAAAGCGGGAACAATTTGTCAAAATTCAGAAAGATGAACTTTCTAATGAACTAATATAACAGAATAAACAAACATATACATAATTTAATTTATGGAAGAAAAAGAGAGGGATAGAGAGATAAACACAAGAGGTTTGTCCTAGTTTGGCCAACCACTTGCATACATTAGTCCTCAACACCATTGTTTAGATTTTACACTGTTTGTAGTCTTGTACAAGCCTTTTGAAGCTTACAACCAATAGTCTTGTCTTAGCCTTTCCAAGCTAACTCACAATGACCACTACTCAGTCAAGGATACAAACATATGATAAAGGTTTGTGATTACAAATCAGTAGGAAACACTCAAGCTCTCAGAATACAAAAACATAGAATAAGATTTACTTGAATGACTTCTTGCAAAATAACTCACAAGGAGGATATTAATAAAGTTAAGGTTTGAGTAAGATGACTTTTTAATAAAACAATATTAGAAATGTTTCTGGTGCTTCAAAAGGATGTGGTTTGTAAGGATATTCTCTTTTTGCAGTGTTAACAACATTTTTAGTTTCAAAATGATGGTCTTTTTATTGTTGTTCTTTAAATTTAAACATTGTCCAAGAATTCTGCAATTGTGTGATTTATGCAAGATAGTTGCCTACCATGTATTTGATAAAATGTGTATTGATAATAGATGAATTCTAAGACTTAGGAAATCCTTGTGCTAGTGCTTTTATTATATTTAGATTCTTGCTCATTTAATTTGTGTTGAATACTATTCGAAAACCCCTATTTTATATAGTCCATTAGTCACTAATATCCATATGAAATGACACAAGTTGCCCATTATACTGCATATCTTGTAAGCAATTCAGTTTTATAAATTTATTAATTTGTTTGTGATTTACGATGCTCGCTCATCAAAGAGTTATGAGCAACAACCGCTACAAAACTTGTTGCTGGCTACTGTAGCCTTAACATGAAACTCAAGGCATCCGTGTTTTACACTTTTTCAAAATTGGCTAAGGGCCTTTTTGCACCCATATTGTTATCCAAATAGTTCTCTACTAAAAATGAAGAACAGGTCATAACATAGTTAAGCACTAACAATATAGCATTAACAGTATATATATTAGCATTAAGGAGCAATTACAATGACAACCCCTAGATCCCTAAGGTAGCTCGGATGATGTCTGCCTTAAGGATCTGATATATATTCAATTTTTTCTCCATCATGTGTTAAGAGAGAACTACATGATCTCATTCTCTAGCAAGGTAAGATATTTTTCTTTGATCCTTAACCCTTTAGCATCTTGTTGCTAATATATTTGTATGGAAGGAAGATCTCTTTCTAAGGTTATGAAAAAAGGGTAAACCTTATGAGAAAGAAAAAAATACTGCCATTAAATTATTGGAAAGAATCTTAGTATAATTCAAAACAAAGTTTTGTTGGCATGAGAGCAAAGGGATAGCCACCTTGTGCATTGCGCTGCTTGATTTGTGTTTAGCCTGTATTTTCACCAACAAACAAATCAACCTTGACAAGTTCTGCTTAGTGATCTTAATCCAGGGAACAAAAGTGATTCTTTTTTATGATTTCTCAAGTTTTTAGCATTTCATATCAAATGTGTTTCTGTCAAAGCAATATCGACAATGGCATCACAAACAAAACTTAAATTGCTCAAAGTTCACGTGTTTTTCAATATATGAGCAAGATATCGCAAATTATCTCACTTGAGTAGTGATTTTGATTTTGATTTTCAAATAATCATCGTCAAAGAACAAGTAAATGAAGAAAATAAACATGAAAAGAAACAATGCACTTGAAAAGAATTGCTAATTCTAAGAATTGAAAAGAAAATGAGTGAGTCGATGAGAGAATCTTTACTTTTATTCATACTAACATGGCATGAAGAAATGTTGTTTTCAAGCAATTTAAGTAACTTATTACAATAAATAAACAAATTAAATATCTGAAACTTTTAATTTATAAACTTTCATAAGACTAATCATTCCTATAACTGAATTTAAATCAACATTTCACGATCTGATACAAATAAAATAATTATAACATCAATTGAATAAATCATGTGTGTTTGTTTAGTTTGAAAACCCTTCCTGCATTCTATTAGAGCACTTTAGACAGCAGAAAATAAAATGAATAACTAATAGCTCACCACAGAAAGAAACTGGAATGACTACTATAAGAGAAGAGGAGCAACAACATCTACTATACCTAATCTAAAAGGGGAGAAGATGGGGTATGTCATCAAACTTAGTGAGCAAATAATCACCCATAGGTCGCATGAGACAAACAGGAGATGTACATACATACAATAAATGCAGTATTCACAAAATTATACTTTATACGCAATTATAATATCCATTTAATTATCCATTTCACTACAAGAAATGCATGGTATACCAATGGGATTACCGATGGGTTTTCCAATGGACAAGTATTTTACCGGTGTAACACCCTAAATCTTAACCCAAGACTACTAGTATGTCCTTAGGTTAATTTTTAGAATATTACCTCTTGGTCTCATCCTTTGGAAAATACTTAGCGAAATACGGGTAAAATTTTTCTTTTTAAAATCAAAGTGAGAGCTACGCACGAAACTTAAAGGGGAAACATAGCGAAACATATAAGCAAAGCATAAGAAACACATCATGTCATGGAAACATCAACTGAAACATAGATATATATATATATAACGTGCCTACCCAAAGAGGCAGGACTATTTGATACATCATGAAGCAAAATACAACTGAAATGCAATACAAGGAAATCATAAAAAGCGAATACAAGAGAAACTACCCCCATACCCATGTGCACCTAAAGGAGACAACCTCATATACAAAAGAAGGTTTGTCCTCTACTATGTGGCGTGTGTGTGCACTAACTACTACCCCTCCTATGACTACTCCTGCGGGTCCAGAATGCTGAAGTCGAGTCGATCCAGCGGCGAATCTCGGGCGGGAGTGGTCAGTGCATCATCAGGCATGTCCACCTGCGAGGCATAGATGGCCATCGAGCCAACCTCGGTGGACCAGTCTCCTCACTCCCACCCTCATCGGTGGAGGAGGCGGGACCGAGCTAAGCTGTACATGTGGGATGGCGGGTCCTCGGATGGGTCCGTCTCCAGAGTACGGGACGCGGTACATACTCGGGGTACTCGCAGTGCGGTGGCGTCTCGGGCTCCATGCGGAGGATCTGCTCATCACGTGGCCTCGCTCGCTCAAAAATCCCGTTATGACGGTAAGGAAGCGATCGGGGTGAAGCGGTAGCTTCGGGACGAGTGCGCGAAGGGTCGCCCCATGAACATGAATACTCGTGCAGCGACCCTTAAAATGATATGACCCGAAGTCTTAGGGTCATGGTGCGCTCCCATACCGGGTGTCGGCGAAGAGTACAAGCGTCGCCATCAAGATATGACGGAAGAAAAGAGAGAGGAATGAGAATCTTTCTAAAAGAATTCTCGATGGGGTTATCCCTACCTAGGTGTCATCGTCACATCCTCGGGAACCTTGGGTTTATTTCTAAAGGCGTGCATGCATATAAGTTCCTTTTAAGTGGGTTTCCCAAAGAGGTATTTTATCCAAGGTCCATCATATTTTATAATGTGTCTTTATAACTTAAGCAGAAATATACTAATGATATGAATGCATCATAAGGTAAACCAAACAATAGAATAGCTAGGAAACATTATAACATTGACATAAGTAAAGTTTATGTGACATTGTCAACTTTAACTTTCATCTCATGGGAAGCCCTAAAACTTCTCTAGGTTATGAGCTCATACCTTAACTAGTCGTCACTAGCTCTTACTTATCCTATGATAAGCGTAACATAATCCCGACTTAAAGTGCAGGCTAGGGGGCAAATTAAGGATCTCCTTTCTAGGATCATTTCCTCTTTGAAGCAGCTTTGCTAGCCACGTGGGCCTCGCCAATTTGTCCGCTTTGGCGAGGCTGCATCTACACATACCCTCACGGATTTGTCTCCTCCCCTGAGGTGCTCGGCCGAACCGGTGTCACCCAGGAGAAGCGGCGTCTCGGTGTTGCGTCACATTTATATTTTCATAAGCATTAAATCACAATTACCTCATCATTTATCATATTCATTTTTATCATGCATTCTCATGTAGCTTTTTCATAACATATATATCATCACATGAAACTTTCTCATAACATTAGTCACATAAAACTTTCACACAAACATCATCACATAGTCATATTTAACAATCATCCCCATAAGCTCCTAGACATGTTATGTTATATCTCATAGTGCTTTAAACTTGATTATTATGAGTCTTAAACTTGGCAAATTAATTATTCTTAACTTCTTTATACACCTATAGTTTGACAATTAATGAGTTATACAAATTTTATGCTCAAGAACTAATCCAAATAGCACTAAGTAGAATTTGGACAGCTTATGTTTATGTGATTACGGAGTTCTAGAAATTACGGTTTAGATCTTTATCTCACATTCTAAGTTATTGATCATCAACACCTAGTCTCCTGGGACCTATAAGGTTATAACTAAGTATTTCTCCACCTTACCTATGGTCAAGAACCTCTCTAAACCTCAAGAGTGCAGAAATCAAAATACTAACTACGGTACCTAGAAGTCACAATAATGACCCTTTCTAAGTCCGTTTGCTCTAAGGTTGCAAGATTAAGTCCTAAACCAATTATGAGTCATTCCTACACATATAAACTAATTTAAAGCCATGGTTATTGAATCTAAACCTTGCTGGACAGAATCCAGAAAAATAAATCTTTAAGGGATCTAGAACTCTCAAATTAATTCTTTTCTAGTTCCCTAACTTATCCTATCTTTCACATATGAGTCTTAGCATAATTATTACCCAAACATAAGCATATTAACATCATTATCACAGCTCATACAGTGGCCAAACATAGCAAGGCAGAACCGAAACAACAACTCCATTTAAAGGCATTGAATCATAGTTTCTAAAGCACATAAAATACTAGTTTCTCTTGGAACCTTATCAAGACCTTCAAAACTCTTTTATGAACACTTTTTATCATCTAAACTCATGAAAATACTTAATAGGGCAGTGGCTACATTATTTTCATCTCAAGAGGTCCTAAATTCATAACACTTAGTTCTACACATTCCTTATACTCATATAAGTTTAGAAAAATTATAAAACATAGTTTTCAATACTTGAAAACATTAAGGCCTCATAGGGCCGAAATATGAACCATAGGAAATAAATGTTTTAGACCTTTGTTTGAGATATCCTTGGGCAAGTCTTTGAGCTCTAGAATCATTAAAGTGATGACATAAAAATAAACATGCTCATGCACTTATTTTAGTTATTGCTAGAAAGTAAAGTGAGAGCATAAAATAAATATGTGGTGCAACATATTATTATCTTTGACATTTAGGTGAGGACTTGAAATATAAATATGATAATGCAAAGCTTGAAACATAAACATGATAATGCAAGTTTATTCATTATCTTGGGATTTAGTGATAGCAAGGAAATAAACATGATATGCAAAGCTTAAAGTAAACATGATGCAAGTTTCATTTTTATGTTTAACTAGAGCTCATTTAAGACTTTAACAAGATAATAACCCCATACAATATCTCAACGATCACAACACAAGAATCGAAAATCATATAAAAGAGAAAGAAAGTGAAGCTACATCAAGTTCTTTATTAAGTACCCAAAACCCCTATCTAGAGACAAATCTCTAGATCGTGCCGGCCAACTTTAAGGTTGACAAGGGTAGGCTTGGGCTTTTAGAAATCCTTAGATTAATTTTCTTAAGTTGGAAAACCATGTGAGCTAGATAACATATAGATGAAGTTGTAAGAAAAGGAAAACTCAAGCTTTAGAGGTTTCTTTGAGATGAACACAATGTCATCATCTAGAAACTCTCATCATCAAGCTATCATGCTCAAATCAAGGCCTCATGGCCGAAAATGAAAGGAAAGGAAAGACAAAGGAAAGTTCAAAAAGAATCCAAGAGAAAACTAGAGAAACACACTTTCTTGAGCAAAATAAAGTTTGAAAACAAATCCCTACCTTTTGATGAAGATAAAAGCTTGAACTTGAAGGTGGAAATGAGATGAGCAACACCTCCTAGGATGGTGATGATGATTCGGCCTTGATGAGAGAAAAGAAAGAAAATGTGTTTCAAGTGGAGTTGTGTTTGAGGTGTGGTGTTTGAGAGGTTTGATGATGGTTCAAGGTTTTGGGGTGGTGTTTGATGGTTGAGAGGTGATGATGAGATGAAGAGATGAAGAAGATAAAGATGAAAAGAAAGGAAGAACACTCTTGGAACTTTGAGAGAAAAAGGAAAGACTAGCAAGACAACTCTAAAACTCTAAACTTTGCAAATGCTTCAAGGTGCAACAAGGCTAACACAAGCATCCTATTTATAGAAAAACAAAACCATGGAGGAGTGAATGGGGAGGGAGTGGCCGTGTGGTTTGGAGGGAAAAGGAAGAGAAAATATCTCTTACACAAGGTCATTCAAGCATGGTTGAAGTATGGAAGCTATGCTACAAAGTATGGCTTGATGTGAGTTAATTTCCTATCACATTTTTATGAAATTAGGCTTCTAGAAATAATGCATGGCTGGAACTTTTCCAGCCACAATTAAATGGGAAAAATGGGTTGTTTTAATTATTTATTCATGTGGAAATTCAAGCTTGATTGAAAGTTATGACAAGGTATAGTGTATGTGACTTGAGGTATGGCCTTGGAGTGTTGAAAAATTGAACATGTGATGCATAATGGAGGAGTGAGGCTTCGGCCAGCTTGGGGCAGCAGAATGGGAGGATGATTTGACCATTTAATTGTGTGTTAATGGTAGGTTTAGATGTGTATTAGCTTAGGTACAAGGTTAGGAATGATTAAGCTTAAGTTTAGGTAACTAAGAATGTGATTTAGGGAGTTTATGACAAGTTTAGGAGTGCTCATACATCATTAAAGAATTTAAAACTCATTTATGAATAAACAATGTGTAACACAATTCCATGATTTAAGGAATTGGAAAGAGAAAACACTATTCAAGATTCTATGACTAGGTGTCATAAAATTAAAATATGATTTTAGGTTGTAATTAAGTACTTTTTGGTTCTAATCAACTTTAATAAATTATTTTGACTCTAGATTAATTAAGGAAATTAATTAACCTTCGATTAGAGCCTAATATTGCTTAGGTTTGCTTAATCGTGTGATTAAGCGTAAAGTCTAAACTAGGGCAAACCGTAATTTTGTACTAATTTTGCCCGGACTTCAAAAATTAAAACGAGGTCATAGAATACATAAAAACGCCTTTTAAAACCATCCGAGAAGTTTCGGTTCATCCGCACTTGCAAATCCGGGTAAAACACCACAGGGGCGTTTTGGTCATTTTGACTAAAACTCAGAAAACGAGATTTTCGATCCCGGGAAGGTACATAAGTTTTCTAATCCCGTTGCAACATTGAGTTTGCCCTTCGAGTACCGCCAAGACCGCTTTCCTCGACTCGGGCCGAAAATGACCTCAGGGCCATTTTGGTCATTTTCACTCTAACAGAAAAATCGGGGCGTTACATTACTCCCCTCCTTAAAAAGAATTTCGCCCTCGAAATTGCACTTAGAAAAGCTCGATATTTGGACTTCATCTCTGACTCTAGTTCCCATGTGTATTCTTCCGACTTGCCTTGTCCCCACGCCACTTTTACCAAAGGAACAGACTTGCTCCTTAACTGCTTGACTCCGTGATCCACTATTCTCGTAGGCGGTACATTGAAAGTGAGGTCCTCCCTTAACTGCATATGCTCTGGTTCTAGGACATGGCTAGGGTGGGACTCATATTTACGAATCGGGAGGACGTGAAAGACATCATGAAGGTTTGATAGATTGGGTGGTAAGGCTATTTTGTAAGCTACGGATCCGACTCTTTGAAGAATTTCAAAAGGACCGAGAAATCGGGGACTCAACTTTTTAACTTTCATGGCTCTCCCTATTCTGTAGTGGGGGTGATTCTTAGAAATACATGTTCTCCCTCTTGGAACTCCAAGGGCTTGCGCCTTTGTCCGCGTAGCTTTTCTCGACTTTGAGCGGTTAAGATCCTATCCTTGATCTTCTTGATTTGTTCCTCGTTTCCCTCACTACCTCAGTCCTAAGACACTTTGCTCTCCGGCTCGTACTCAACACAAGGGTGATTGGCACTTCCTTCCGTATAATGCCTCAGACGGGTGCCATATCGATGCTTGCGTGATAATCGTTGTTATACGCAAACTCGATCAAAGGCATGTACTTATCCCAACTTCCTTTTTGGTCTAAGACACAAGCTCTCAAAGATATCTTCCAGGGTTTGGATTGTCCTCTCTGACCGACCATCCGCTTGTGGGTGGTAAGCGATTGCTTAGGCACAACTTGGAACCAAACGCCTTTGAAAGGCTCCCCGTAAACGTGACGTAAACCGCGGATCTCGATCCGAGATTATCGTCGATGGTACTCCATGCAACCTTACTATTTCTTGGATGTAAAGTCGGGCCAACTTATCCAATGAGTACGTGACTCGAATAGATAGAAAGTGAGCCGACTTAGTCGGTGATCCACGATTACCCATACGGCATCGTGGCGGCCTTGGGTCTTTGGCAATCTGTCCACGAAGTCCATTGATATACTCTCCCACTTCCACTGGGATCGACAGGTTGCAACATGCCGAAGGTTTTTGGTGTTCGATCTTGACCTTTTGGCGGACCAAACACTTACTCACCCAGCGACCACATCCTTTTTTAATCCGCCACCAAAACATCCTCTTTAAGTCCCGATACATCTTTGTAGTACCAGGATGGATGGCAAAATGGCTCTTGTGAGCCTCCTCCAAGATCTTCTCTCGAGGTCACCATCTTGTGGCACAGATTCGCCCCTCAAACCTCCATAACCAGGGCCTCGTACAAAACCTTTCAACTTTCCAGCCTTTTATCGCCTCGATTGTCTCCATAAAGTCCTTATTTTCTCTTTGGGCAAGCATAATCCTTTGCTTAAACCCACTGGTCACCGTGAGATGACTCATCACGATGCCATTCTTCGTTATAGACATTCCAAGATTCATATTCCTAAATTGCTCTATTAACCCAACTTCATTAACCATCATACTTGACAGACGTAACGAAGTTTCGCTCAAGGCGTCGGCTACTGCATTAGCCCTGCCGAGGTGGTAACTTAAACCAAAATCGTAGTCCTTGAGGAATTCCATCCATCTCCTTTGCCTCATATTCAACTCCTTTTGATCAAAGAGATGCTTGAGACTCTTATGATCGGAGAAAACTTCAAACCTCACAGCATACAAGTGGTGTCTCCACATCTTTAGAGCGAACACGATGGTCGCTAGTTCTAGGTCATGGGTGGGGTAGGTTACCTCATGAGGCTTGAGTTGCCTGGGACGCATAGGCTACCACTTGCCTGCTTTGCATCAACACACAACCTAAACCTTTGCTGAAGCATCGCAATATACCTCGAAGGGTACATTGGGGTCGAGCAAAACTAAAATGGGTTGAGGTGAGCTTTTCCTTAAGCTCTAGGAAACTCTTTTCACACTCTGGCTCCACTCAAACGGGGCATTCTTCCTAGTGAGCTTGGTTAAGGGTAGGGCTAATCGAAAATCCTTTAATGAACCTACGATAATATCCAGCTAAACCCAAAAAGCTTCTAATCTCGATTCAGAGGTTGGTCTATCCCAATTCATCACAAACTCTATCTTACTTGGGTCGACAACTATGCCACCTTTTGACACAACATGTCCTAAGAACTTTACCTCCTCTAACCAAAATTCACACTTAGACAACTTAGCATATAGCTTCTTCTCCTTTAATACCTCTAAAACCAACCTTAAATGACGCTCATGCTCCTCGTGGGTTTTCGAATAGATGAGAATATCATCTATGAACACAACCACTAATCGATCTAAATAGGGTCTAAAGATCCTATTCATGTAATCCATAAAAATCAAGGAGCATTCGTCAAACCAAACGACATTACATTGAACTCAAAGTGTCCATACCGAGTTCGAAGGCGGTTTTAGGAATATCCGAATCTCTCACCCTAATCTGATGGTAACCTGACCTTAAATCAATCTTAGAAAACACTATCGCTCCTTTCAATTGGTCCATAAGATCATCAATCCTAGGCAATGGGTATTTATTCTTTATGGTTACTTGGTTCAACTGCCTATAGTCTATACACATCCTCATGCTTCCGTCCTTTTTCTTCACAAATAAGACCGAGCGCCCCAAGGTGAAGCACTCGGCCTTATAAAACTCTTTTCTAACAACTCCTCTAACCGGGTTTTCAACTCGCTAACTCCGAGGGTGACATCCTATACGGGGCTATAGAGATTGGTCCCGTCCCAGAACCAACTCTATGGAGAACTCCACTTCTCTTTGGGAGGGAACTCGGTATTTCATCCGAAACACCTCGGGATAGTCTCTCACCACAGGTATCTCACCTAGGTTTTGCTCCAAGTCTACATCACAAAGGGCTAGGAGAACATATCCCTTAGTTTTCTTCCCACTACAAGACCTCTACGGAATTTAGGTACTGACCTAATGGGTTGAGTGATGTTTTTGGGAGGAGAAGGAAAACTACGGTTTGGGTTCCACAATCTAACATCACACGATTGGGGTGAAGCCGCTCATGCCTAAGATAATGCCTATGTCTTTCAAGGGTAAACAAATTAAATCTATGATGAAAGACCTATTTTCTACAACAAGATGACAGTTTAAACAACAACGGCAAGTATTAACAGGCGATTTGTAGGAGTAGAAACAATAAGATCAAGGGAAGTTTAGAGACTTTTAGATTTAAGGACTCGACACTAGCAAGTGAAATGAAAGAATGAGTAGCACCAGAGTCATATAGTACGCTTAAGGCTTTACCATTTACTTCGCACATACCTTCGATGAGATCTTTGGACTTCTTGGCGTCTTCGTTAAGGGTAAAGACCCTTCCTCGGTATTGTGGTCGGGGTTTTGGTTCGATGTCCCTTGTCCGCAGTCCTTTGCATAGTGGCCAGGCTTGCCACACTTGAAACATACATTACGACCGCTAAGCATGGGCGATTCCCGTGGCTCTTCCCGCATTGTGGGCAGACGTCAGCAGATGTTGCTCCGGGGTAAGCAGCAGGGGTTTGTGGTGCCTTGTTCTTGGCTCCACTTGGTCCTCCATTGTGGTTTCGGTCCACCCGGTCCACGAGGTTGATTATTGAAATTCCTGCCTTGATGTTGAAATGGCGGCCTTTGGTGTTGTTTGGATTGTTGGTGAGCAGGAGCTCTTGGCGGTTGTTGTTGTTGTTGTCGGAACTGGTTGGTGGTAGGGGTTGTAGTGATTCCTCGACGGGTACTGCGGTTTGAACTGGGCTTGAGGTCCGAGCCCTTAGCTCGCTCCGCCCTTGTGATTTGAATCTTTCTCTGTCCTTCTTCAAGTATCCGCACTTGTTGACCAGGGTCGGGAAGTCTCGATCTCCATATGGGCCACAGAAGTTCATCTCTCGCCCAGACCGGCCTCATACTTCACACACTTCCAAACTTCATCGGGGTTCCTTGGAACACCCGAGAGAACTTGATTAGCTCCTCAAACTTCGCGGTTGTATTGAGCTACAGTGAGACCCTCCTTGGGTTAATCGCATGAACTCAACGTCCTTCGTTCCTCACGGACTCGGAAAGTACTTCTCATAGAAGTAAGTCTTGAACGACTCCCATCAATGGGAGTTCCAGAGGCTTCTAGCAGATGCCTCGTGCCGTTCCACCGTAACTTCGGTCGGACTTCAAAGATGAAAGCAGAATGTGACCTTCGCTTCCTCCGAAAGGTGTAACAGAGTAGATCTTCTCCATGTCTTTGATCCACTCATCACCTTGTCGGGTCCATTACCCCTCGGAACACCGGGTTCGCTTTATGAACTCGGGCCAAGCGGACTTGTTCCACCATCTCTGCAGCAGGGGGGAGGAGGGGAACAGGAGCAGCGTTTGCTTGTTGATCCATTCGGTCGAACATTCGTTCCATGGCTTGCGCCATGCGACGGACAGCAGCAGCAGGTGTATCATCTTGTTCAACATCGGGTGTAGTCCTAGGCCGTCGTCGCGGTGCCATTGGTCCCTATACACATGAAACAATGAACATCAAGTTGATCGTGCTCAATATCCATGCAAAATGAGCTAGTTACCATGGCACTTGCAACCAACAGAAGTCATGCATCTCTAGTCCTACAGCTTATCTCTATCAAGCACTATACATGACATAACTATCGTATTATGCTTACAAAGCATAGTCAGTCCAATCCTCAGGCTCCATGAGAATCGAACTGCTCTGATACCATAATGTAACACCCTAAATCTTAACCCAAGACTACTAGTATGTCCTTAGGTTAATTTTTAGAATATTACCTCTTGGTCTCATCCTTTGGAAAATACTTAGCGGAAATACGGGTAAAATTTTTCTTTTTAAAATCAAAGTGAGAGCTACGCACGAAACTTAAAGGGGAAACATAGCGAAACATATAAGCAAAGCATAAGAAACACATCATGTCATGGAAACATCAACTGAAACATAGATATATATATATATATAACGTGCCTACCCAAAGAGGCAGGACTATTTGATACATCATGAAGCAAAATACAACTGAAATGCAATACAAGGAAATCATAAAAGCGAATACAAGAGAAACTACCTCCATACGCATGTGCACCTAAAGGAGACAACCTCATATACAAAAGAAGGTTTGTCCTCTACTATGTGGCGTGTGTGTGCACTAACTACTACCCCTCCTATGACTACTCCTCGGGCTCCGAGTATCAAGGTCGAGTCGATCCACCGCGAATCTCGGCGGGAGTGGTCGAGTGCATCATCGGGCATGTCCACCGCGGGCGCATAGATGGCCGTCGAGCCAACCTCGGCTGGACCACCGTCTCCTCACTCCCACCTCATCGGTGGAGGAGCGGGACCGAGCTCCAACCGTACATGTGGGATGGCGGGTCCTCGGATGGGTCCGCCTCAGTAATCGGGACGCGGTACATACTCGGGTACTCGCGTCTGACGCCTCGGGCTCCATGCGGAGGATCTCGCTCATCGCGTGGCCTCGCCGCCAAAAATCCCGTTATGACGGTAAGGAGCGATCGGGGTGAAGCGGTAGCTCGGGACGAGGTGCGAAGGGTCGCCCCATGAACATGAATACTCGACTGCAGCGACCCTCAAAATGATATGACCCGAGTGCCGGGTCATGGTGCAGCTCCCATACCGGGGTGTCGATGAAGAGTACAAATGTCGCCATCTGAAGATATGACGGAAGAAAAGAGAGAGGGAATGAGAATCTTTCTAAAAGAATTCTCGGTTATCCCTACCTAGGTGTCATCGTCACATCCTCAGGAACCTTGGGTTTATTTCTAAAAGGCGTGCATGCGTATAAGTTCCTTTTAAGTGGGTTTCCCAAAGAGGTATTTTATCCAAGGTCCATCATATTTTATAATGTGTCTTTATAACTTAAGCAGAAATATACTAATGATATGAATGCATCATAAGGTAAACCAAACAATAGAATAGCTAGGAAACATTATAACATTGACATAAGTAAAGTTTATGTGACATTGTCAACTTTAACTTTCATCTCATGGGGCCGCCCTAAAACTTCTCTAGGTTATGAGCTCATACCTTAACTAGTCGTCACTAGCTCTTACTTATCCTATGATAAGCGTAACATAATCCCGACTTAAAGTACGGGCTAGGGGGCAAATTAAGGATCTCCTTTCTAGGATCATTTCCTCTTTGAAACGCTTTGCTAGCCACGTGGGCCTCGCAATTTGTCCGCTTTGGCAGGCTGCATCTACACATACCCTCACGGATTTGTCTCCTCCTGGGGGTGCTCGGTCGATGCGGTGTCACCCAGAGAAGCGCGTCTCAAGTGTTGCGTCACATTTATATTTTCATAAGCATTAAATCACAATTACCTCATCATTTATCATATTCATTTTTATCATGCATTCTCATGTAGCTTTTTCATAACATATATATCATCACATGAAACTTTCTCATAACATTCGTCACATAAAACTTTCACACAAACATCATCACATAGTCATATTTAACAATCATCCCCATAAGCTCCTAGACATGTTATGTTATATCTCATAGTGCTTTAAACTTCGATTATTATGAGTCTTAAACTTGCAAATTAATTATTCTTAACTTCTTTATACACCTATAGTTTGACAATTAATGAGTTATACAAATTTTATGCTCAAGAACTAATCCAAATAGCACTAAGTAGAATTTGGACAGCTTTATGTTTATGTGATTACGGAGTTCTAGAAATTACGGTTTAGATCTTTATCTCACATTCTAAGTTATTGATCATCAACACCTAGTCTCTTGGGACCTATAAGGTTATAACTAAGTATTTCTCACCTTACCCTATGGTCAAGAACCTCTCTAAACCTCAAGAGTGCAGAAATCAAAATACTAACTTTACGTACCTAGAAGTCACAATAATGACCCTTTCTAAGTCGGTTTGCTCCTAAGGTTTCAAGATTAAGTCCTAAACCAATTATGAGTCATTCCTACACATATAAACTAATTTAAAGCCATGGTTATTGAATCTAAACCTTGCTGGACAGAATCCAGAAAAATAAATCTTTAAGGGATCTAGAACTCTCAAATTAATTCTTTTCTAGTTCCTAACTTATCCTATCTTTCACATATGAGTCTTAGCATAATTATTACCCAAACATAAGCATATTAACATCATTATCACAGCTCATACAGTGGCCAAACATAGCAAGGCAGAACCGAAACAACAACTCCATTTAAAGGCATTGAATCATAGTTTCTAAAGCACATAAAATATTAGTTTCTCTTGGAACCTTATCAAAACCTTCAAAACTCTTTTATGAACACTTTTATCATCTAAACTCATGAAAATACTTAATAGGGCAGTGGCTACATTATTTTCATCTCAAGAGGTCCTAAATTCATAACACTTAGTTCTACACATTCCTTATACTCATATAAGTTTAGAAAAATTATAAAACATAGTTTTCAATACTTGAAAACATTAAGGCCTCATAGGGCCGAAATATGAACCATAGGAAATAAATGTTTTAGACCTTTGTTTGAGATATCCTTGGGCAAGTCTTTGAGCTCTAGAATCATTAAAGTGATGACATAAAAATAAACATGCTCATGCACTTATTTTAGTTATTGCTAGAAAGTAAAGTGAGAGCATAAAATAAATATGTGGTGCAACATATTATTATCTTTGACATTTAGGTGAGGACTTGAAATATAAATATGATAATGCAAAGCTTGAAACATAAACATGATAATGCAAGTTTATTCATTATCTTGGGATTTAGTGATAGCAAGGAAATAAACATGATATGCAAAGCTTAAAGTAAACATGATGCAAGTTTCATTTTTATGTTTAACTAGAGCTCATTTAAGACTTTAACAAGATAATAACCCCATACAATATCTCAACGATCACAACACAAGAATCGAAAATCATATAAAAGAGAAAGAAAGTGAAGCTACATCAAGTTCTTTATTAAGTACCCAAAACCCCTATCTAGAGACAAATCTCTAGAACGTGCGCCAACTTTAAGGTTGACAAGGGTAGGCTTGGGCTTTTAGAAATCCTTAGATTAATTTTCTTAAGTTGGAAAACCATGTGAGCTAGATAACATATAGATGAAGTTGTAAGAAAAGGAAAACTCAAGCTTTAGAGGTTTCTTTGAGATGAACACAATGTCATCATCTAGAAACTCTCATCATCAAGCTATCATGCTCAAATCAAGGCCTCATGGCCGAAAATGAAAGGAAAGGAAAGACAAAGGAAAGTTCAAAAAGAATCCAAGAGAAAACTAGAGAAAAACACTTTCTTGAGCAAAATAAAGTTTGAAAACAAATCCCTACCTTTTGATGAAGATAAAAGCTTGAACTTGAAGGTGGAAATGAGATGAGCAACACCTCCTAGGATGGTGATGATGATTCGGCCTTGATGAGAGAAAAGAAAGAAAATGTGTTTCAAGTGGAGTTGTGTTTGAGGTGTGGTGTTTGAGAGGTTTGATGATGGTTCAAGGTTTTGGGGTGGTGTTTGATGGTTGAGAGGTGATGATGAGATGAAGAGATGAAGAAGATAAAGATGAAAAGAAAGGAAGAACACTCTTGGAACTTTGAGAGAAAAAGGAAAGACTAGCAAGACAACTCTAAAACTCTAAACTTTGCAAATGCTTCAAGGTGCAACAAGGCTAACACAAGCATCCTATTTATAGAAAAACAAAACCATGGAGGAGTGAATGGGGAGGGAGTGGCCGTGTGGTTTGGAGGGAAAAGGAAGAGAAAAATATCTCTTACACAAGGTCATTCAAGCATGGTTGAAGTATGGAAGCTATGCTACAAAGTATGGCTTGATGTGAGTTAATTTCCTATCACATTTTTATGAAATTAGGCTTCTAGAAATAATGCATGGCTGGAACTTTTCCAGCCACAATTAAATGGAAAAATGGGTTGTTTTAATTATTTATTCATGTGGAAATTCAAGCTTGATTGAAAGTTATGACAAGGTATAGTGTATGTGACTTGAGGTATGGCCTTGGAGTGTTGAAAAATTGAACATGTGATGCATAATGGAGGGAGTGAGGCTTGACCAGCTTGGGGCAGCAGAATGGGAGGATGATTTGACCATTTAATTGTGTGTTAATGGTAGGTTTAGATGTGTATTAGCTTAGGTACAAGGTTAGGAATGATTAAGCTTAAGTTTAGGTAACTAAGAATGTGATTTAGGGAGTTTATGACAAGTTTAGGAGTGCTCATACATCATTAAAGAATTTAAAACTCATTTATGAATAAACAATGTGTAACACAATTCCATGATTTAAGGAATTGGAAAGAGAAAACACTATTCAAGATTCTATGACTAGGTGTCATAAAATTAAAATATGATTTTAGGTTGTAATTAAGTACTTTTTGGTTCTAATCAACTTTAATAAATTATTTTGACTCTAGATTAATTAAGGAAATTAATTAACCTTCGATTAGAGCCTAATATTGCTTAGGTTTGCTTAATCGTGTGATTAAGCGTAAAAGTACGAAACTAGGGGCAAAACCGTAATTTTGTACTAATTTTGCCCGGGACTTCAAAAATTAAAACTGAGGTCATAGAATACATAAAAACGCCTTTTAAAACCATCTGGAGAAGTTTCGGTTCATCCCAAGACTTGCAAACGGGTAAAACACCACAGGGGCGTTTTGGTCATTTTGACCTTAAAACTCGAAAAACGAGATTTTCGATCCCGGGAAGGTACATAAGTTTTCTAATCCCCTTCCAACATTGAGTTTGCCCCTCGAGTACTGCCTTGGCTTTCCTCGACTAAAATGACCTCAGGGGCATTTTGGTCATTTTCACTCTAACAGAAAAATCGGGGCGTTACAACCGGTAGGTACGGGCCATCAATTTTTAGGCCATCGATGGAATATTAGCGATGGGCAATTAAACTTGTTTGTAATTTTCAACAAGTGTACCAATGGGTATAAAAAAGAAAATTAGTCTGTATATTTAGATTAAAGACATTATAGAGGGCGTCAGATAAATAATATTATCAATGGGTATTGTTAATATTAGTGACGGGTAATTAAAATTTTTTAAAATTAATTTTATCAACAAATTTACTTACGGTTTTTATTTTTTCTAAATTATTTAATTTGAAAATATAATTAATTATAGACGGTTCTACCCGTTGGTAAAATTCAATAAATTTTTTTAAATGGCTGATGTTATTGTGATTTGTAGTTCACCTATATAAACTATGGATTGTATTTAGTTATTTATTTATATAATAATTTAATTACCAATTAAAGTGATATTAAGTAAAGAAAGCATCATAATAAAATATTTACTAAGTGCGATAAATGAATGAAATATAAAAAATGAAATACTAGCCGAAGTCCTGGTTGTCAGCGTTGTCGGTGCAATCATCATCATCGGACCCAACGGAGTCGTCTGTGCTAGTGGAGGATAAAGAGCCATAAAAATTGGAGGGGAGTGGCATTTAGGGTAGCTTCTTGCTGGAGTTAGAGGATCCTGAGGTCTGTATGTCCCTGGAGAAGCTCATAACATCAGTAGTGATCTTCTTTTACATCATCTTAAACTTAACTTTTCTTTCTTAGCTTTCTCCTACTGTTGCTATTCCATGGACAGCTTAAGTTGTTAGATCTCCCTAAGCTCCTACTCCACCGCTACTCGGCTTACTGCCTGCTCCTGGAGCTACTACAGGAGTTGTACCTATTGCTGCTGTTGTTGGATAAGTTATGCTTGTCGTTGCAACTCTTGATTGAGGGTATGCACATGCTTCCTCTGGTCATCATTCCCAGTAGTAAATCCAGTGGCAGAGCATGGGGATCTACTATTAAGGTAGTATCCCATCCCATATATGTGATCCATGCATGGGTTGTCAACCACCTAGGCCCAAACATCCTCCTTGTTTGAAGGAAGAGGGATATCAACATTGGGCCTAGCCTCAGCCACTTAGATCTGGCATTAGGTCCATGCTTGCTCCTAGAGGTCTGTAAACTCACTAAAAAGGAAAAAAAGATAAAAAAAAAACATTGTAAGCAATAATTATAACATAAATGAAAAAGGTAATAAAAATTAAGGAAAAAGCTGTCTAAAATGATACTTACAGAAGTGGCCTCAGATCGAGGATCTACCCAAACCTCTTCAGACTACCATCGTGCCTCACTATTTTAGGTTTGGCTTTCTCAGAAGAGCACTCCCTAGGTTGGAAGGTGGTTTAACTCCCTCAACTACACATATACACACAATAATATCATAAAAACATAGTATTTGCCACAATTCAGATGTAGTAAACTAACGTTTAATAATATATCTTATGGGTGCCCTCCTTGGTGGTTGACCCACCGATATACAGTGACCGGCCTTTCTATGAGGCCCGATTTGTTTTCCCCCTCTTCGACATACCCTTGAAGGTCAAGTTGGAGACCCAATAGTGTCGTAGCTCATTGACTGTGGTATCAATCAACCACAAGCTGTTTATATGCCCCTTGAAAACATCGTGGAAGATGTCTCGCAAATTCTTAAAAGACCTAATCCTCCAAGCCCTCTTAACAATGAGTTCACGCTCGGGTAGAATGTAAAATGGCCTTCGCAAACACAAACTCACAACACATACATATAATTAAATAAAATAAACATATATATTTAGCAAATGCGAATACATTATAGTATTACCTTCCACTACTTTCACAACATCTCCTTGACATCTCATGGGATGTCAATCCAAGTAGGCCACAGATGGTTATACCTACTCTGTATAACCTCTGTGAGCCTATAGTGACCTTCAGTAAATGGATCAAATCTATTACGTAGATGAACTAAATTAAAATAATCAAAATATTTTAAATATCATATGCAATGTAAACTTAGAATGTAATAGAAAACATGTTTAAACTTACTTATCTGTATCGTTCGACCTGATATGGCGGAGCGATCTATCATCAGGCCCAAGTGACTTACCATCTGGGTCGAGAGGCTTCCCATCTAGGTTCCATGTTTGTGACCAACCCGAGGATGTAGGAGTTTGGTGAGATACATGGCTAGGAGTTAGGGCAATGGTAGGCCTGTGGGAGGGGTCACTGCTGCGATTGGGTTGTGATTGAGCATAAGTGGAGGTGGGAGGCCAGCATACCTAAGAGTGGGCATCATCCTAAAGGGAGGGGTTGTGGTGGCAGGAACAGAGGTGGAGGTGGTGGAAGGGGAGGTGGCAAAGGTGGTGGGAGGGGTAGAGGCGGAGAGGGTGGTGGGTAAATTGTCATTCCAAGGTCAGCCTTGACCACTATTTGCTATATTGAAACAATGAAAAAGTCCACAAAAAAAAATTGCATTAGGAAATTTCAAATAATTTCATAACAGTATGCCATATAATATCTAACACTTTAGTTAATTTGAAAGTTCAAGGTGGTTGGAAGAAATTTACAGAGCGTTCTTGTTTGAGACATGAATATTTGTTATCTTTTAAATATAAACGAGATTCTTGTTTTAAAGTCAGATTGTACAATCAGAGTGCTCTAAAATAGGAACCTCTTGAGTAAACACTATGATTATATACTCTAACTTTAAAATAGGAACCTCCTATATATTTAAAAAATAACAAATATTCATGTCTCAAACAAGAATGTTCCGTAAATTTCTTCCAACCATATAAAAATTAAAGATAAAATATAATTTACGTTTTAAAAACATCAAATTATTACTTTTAAACTTACCAATTTCTTTTTAAAGTTTTTTAATACAATTACTTGTCATATTATTTTCCTAACAAAAGTTTCACAAAATTTTGACAGCATCTGCCCTTAAATTAAAAGCTTTCATCATTAGATATTTCAGTACATTGTTGAATTCATAGAACTCCTAGTGTTTTAACAACATCAAATTATTACTTTTAAACCCATCAATCACTTTTTAAAGTTTTTTAATACAATTACTATTAGGGGGATTCTCACACGCAGTTGAGAGTCAATGCCTATGATGCAGTTGCCATTTAACCACATTTCAAAAATGTGGCTAAATGAAAAAAAAATTATGGCTAAACAACAACACATGTTCTCTCTTGTTGCTCACTACCCCACCTCCGCCACCACCATGACCATTGCCTCCTCAGTCTTCCCCCATTCCCAATAAAAAAAAAAATCCCTAATTTGCATCAGATCTTCAAAGCAAACTAATAAGAATACATACAAAAGTGCCCAAGCAACTTGGAATGATGCTCATATTCTAGAACATCCGAAAGAACTTGGCATCAGTTCTACATTAGATGTGAAGGACCATCTAAACCCTTATTATTGAGCCATGGATTCAAAAAAGTAAAAGGCAAGAAATCCTCGACAAACATGCTGTTACTACAAGACATGGGAACTAAAATAAATTTCTTATTAGAAATGGTGCTATTGCTGGCTTTTAGGAAGCATTTGAAATACTACTGCTGACTTTCAAGTTTCAACACTGGGAAAAATGTTCACACAGGCGGAGGTGGTGGTTTGGGCTTCTTGTGCATGGCGGATCTCGCTGATCTTGTGTGCAAGGCGGGCAGCATGGCGGTCTTCTCCGACTGGGGGCGGCGGTACGGTGGTCTTCGATCTCGCATCCTTGCTTCTCCGATCTGCTCGCGTCCAAGCCATTTGGGTTCTGCATGGGAGGCTAGTAGCGACTTCTAGGAGGCGTGGTGATCTTCTCCCATTGGGGGCGGTGGCGGTGCAAGGCTTGCTTCACGGAGGAGGATAGCACTGCCAGGAAGGAAGGGGCTGACGCGACAAGGCAGGGGAAGACACGGTCGGCTGTGTTTGGAAAGGGAAAAGCGGTGCTACTTTTTAAGATAGAGAGAGTATTGAGAAGGAGACAGAAATAATAAACCGTTGGGGGAGAAGATGCAAGGATCTCTGATAAGTGTTGTGTTTGGCTACAATTTTATCGTCATTTAACCACATTTGGAAAATGTGGTTAAAATCAATTGCAAAGAACTGCATTGACTCTCAATTGTAGGGAAGTTGGCACCATACTATTAATATTATTTTCCTAACAAATGTTTCACAAAATTTCAATAGCATCTCTCCTTAAACTAGGAGTTTCTATCATTGGAAATTTCAGTACATTGTTGAATTCATAAAACTCCTAATGTTTTAAAGATGTCAAATTATTACTTTTAAACCCATCAACTGCTTTTTAAATCTTTTATGAAAATTACTTTTATGTTATTTCCCTAACAAAAGTTTCACAAAATTTTGACCACATCTCCCCTTAAATTAGAAGTTTTCGTTATTAGATATTTCAGTTAATTCAACAACAATAGATATTATTAAATATCAACAATAGAACATACATAGTTAAACGATTACATCTTAATAATCACATACAATTCATATATTCCCAAAAATCATTCTATTGCGCTTCCCTTTATAACTCTACAAAATACATCCTGCAATCTCTGCAAACACAAAGAATTCCATAGCAAACAATTCAAATTAGTTAGGGAAGGAGCACTACACCCTTCCCCCCAGTCATACAATTCCTATTTCCTATAACTCTAACCTAGGAAACATAAGTCTCTATCCTACAATCATTAAATCATATAAATACCAAGGATTTCATTACTAATCTCTAATGCAATGAAAATAATAAAGAATCCAAAAGATCCCTGCAGGCAACCAAATCTAATCCTAAAAATCCAACATGAACAAATATTTAATTTTACACATTTTTTAACATTTACATATACACATTACACAATATAATAAGGAAAAAAGATAAAAAAAAAACTACTCTTAATGTACACTATGGCGGTTAATAAGTCAATATTGAGGGTCTACGCAACACCTATATTAATAGAATAATAACAATAATTACTTTCCAATTCATAAGTAAACAACACTATAGGCACTGATAAATAAATGAATAGAAAAACTAAGTCAAATAAAAAAACAAAACCGATTAAAATACTCATTGACATATGAGAATCGCAATCATAGTCTTTGTTTTGCAAATGGAGCTCTGACGGCAACAAAGGTCGATAGAGAACGGCAATGGTGCAGAGGGGGACAGAGAGAAGAAAGAGAGATCTTTGTGAGAAATGGGAAAGAAAAAGCACGGGGGAGAAACATATCCACGGGTTACCGATGGGCACACCCATCGGTAACTTTAAGTAAAACGATACATTCCACATTTCATTAATCATTGACAGGTTCACTGATGGGAATATGGGAATACCAAAAATTGAGCGCCAACATGGAAAAATTTCAAAAACCTGTCGGTAAATTTTTAAAAAAAATCTTTGCACACCAATCGGTATACCCATCGATAATTAAAGAAAAAGATAAATAAAAAATAAAATATTAATAACCTATTGGTACACTAGTTGGTAATTTAAAGGCAATATTAAATAAAATTAAAATATTAATAGCCCGTACATAATTTAAAAGAAAAATAAATAAAATTAAAACATTAACTACCCATTGGTAAATACCTCTCGCAACGTGGGCCACCTCTAATTACTATTTTATATATTGGTAAACCTATCAGCAACTGTGTGTGCCATATGGTGCACAATGACTCCATCATTTAGTAATAATCAAATGGTTAATAATCCAAAAATGCTTTAATCCATCGGAAATGCCGTCAATAATTATCGACGGATTCAAACCCATCAATTTTGTCCGTCAATATCCCGCAAATTTCTAGTAGTACTTTACTTTATAAAATGTTTGCATAATCAAAATTTGAGGAAATTAGTGAGGGACACAAAATATAATACAACCTCTAGCTGCGTGTTAAATCATAAATGTATGATGCAGCCTCTAGTAGCCTATCAAATAATAAATGTTCCATTGCCTCTTGCAACTAGTCATTATCATAATTTTTTTTTTCCTTCTAGTGGCTTGTCATATTAGGAAGTCCGGACTGTCCTGTATATCTCAACTAAGTCTTAATGGGGCACCTAACTAGGTCCCTTTATTTGTAATTTGAATGGAGGCACTTAACTAGGACCCTTTATCTGTAATTTGATGGGTGAGATTGTTCTTTATCAAACCACTTAGTATCAAGGTTAATGATTATATGTATGTAAGTTTTATAAAAGACAAAGACCAAAAAACAAAAGGGAATTAACAAGAGTTGCTAAGAAGCATCCTCAAGTTGAAGCAAGAGCCTTGACTAAGATTAGGCTATGAATAACTAAAGAAAAAAAAATGCAAGAAAAGTAAATTTGTTGTTGTGGCCGAGGAGCTCTACAAATGATGAGCCTTAGGGTATTTATAGACATGGGCATGTACCTTTGCAAAATAACCATTCGTAGTTTGAAAGTTGGCTTCCCGCTTAAGTGATACTTCCAAGTCATCAAGCCAATCTCTCAAATAATGCTAACTTCCTTCGACTAAGGTTTCCTTATCAGCTTTATATAATTTTCCCCATCCAAGATTTTGTCGTCACCTAACTCTTCCCTTGAGTACTAAATTTCATTTCTATTTAATCATAGTTCCAAATCATAGGATTTTTTTTTTCTGCCAACATCTCCAAAAAGGCTCAAGATGACATGGGCTCATGCACGCATTACCTCATGGTGGTAGCTAGTATGGTTAAGGTTATCAAACTCAAAATTTAGATAAATTCATTTTTATGTGGTAAAATCATAAATTCTTAAGAGTTTAAGAGCGTTAACTCGAGCCTCCTATTCATTCTCTCTATAAATTCAACTTGGGAAACCGGGTGTGCACTTTTTTTAATCAAAATATGCTACTTTAGATCTCTATTGACTTAGGTTTTGGAGTCCTGCTTGCATATCCCCTACATATCTCACGATACATATATTGAATTTCAAATTTTGATACCATCTTAACTTGTATGCTATCATGAGTAAATATTGTAATACAGTCCTTAATATCAACAATATTAATGATACCAATACAAATACCATTATTTATGATGATAATGATAAATAATACTATATATATATAAGATAAAGATTAGGAGAAAACAAAGATCCATATTTTTATGTAAATTCAAAATGAAAACTCATATATTTATTCATAATTTTTTTTTTCATTTTTTATGTCTTTATTTTGCAATTTCATATATATTACGATCTTGCAATGCCACAATATGACATGTCAAAATTTAAAAGATCGGTACACGATATGATATACGTTAAGACAACAATGGATAAAGCTAATTTGTAAAGTAACCTTAAGAAATTATATTTTCTAATACAATAATTGTGATAGTCAACCTTCTTCAACAAACAGTGCAAATGAATTTTAAAATCGTACTATTTTAAAATTAAATTAGATTTAATAACTGCTGAGAGCGGTGCTCAATTTGTCATCTCTTTAACGAACAAAGAGGAGCCACGCAATCCTCCTCCGTTGTAAACTACCTGCAGACCCGGGAAACACTGCTCTATTTAGACATCATAAAGTAAACCACAAGACAGAAATCATCTGAGTGTTTGACGGAAATTTTTGTGTGTACATGCCTCCTGCAAATATATATAAAGCCTTTGTCTTTAATATCTCCATAAAAGAAAACAGAAAAAGACAATTGTTTCCTTACTTAACACACCAAATCATAGCCAGGATGTCAAAATTGCAGATTACTGCTGAAGTTTCCAGATTCCTCACCATCCGAAGCACTAGTAGCCGTAGAGCCTTTGTCACTGCGTCTTCAAGACCCTTGCAAGTCAGTTACATAAGCAAATCCATGTGAATATGTGATCTCTTTCATTTCATTTTATGGGTTTTTAGTAGATATATAAAATCACTATTCATGTACCTCCACTTAATAGTATAAGTTTTTGAACGATTCTTATGCCTTTATTAAGCTTTTTAGCTTTTGAGATAGATGATTAATAAAAAGAATAATTCATCATATGGTATCAAAGTTTCTATGACCAAGTGTTTCTAGAATTCAATTCTAGCTTGTTTTTGCTATTTTTCTAAATAAAATAAGATGAATTTTAGCAAGACACAAGCATGTTAAATATAAAATCAGTCATGTGTATTTATTTGATAGTTTTAAGATTTTGAAACACATACTGCATGGCACTCTTTAACAATTTAGCATCTTGTATTGATGCATCCTGTTATGGAAAAATTAATAAAAACTAAGATAAGTTAGGATAAGAAAGTACAAGCCAAAAACTATGACTAATGATTTTTCTTTTTGTTACATTTGGTACCAAATGATTATATATATAGCAGAAAGAACGTACTCTAAAACCTTCACAACCTTATCCTAATTATAAAATATTTCTAATAAATATCCTTTCTTATTATTAAGTACTCTTATCCTAACTTTAGAATATACTTATTAAATATTCTACTGCAGAACATCCAGCATGGATGGATGGTTATGGATTAACCAAGTGTGGTTCGTTAAACGCAGGACAGTAGGAGTGAAGAAAAGGGTAGGAGAGATCAGAAGAAGGAAAAAGCAGCAGATAAGACAATAGAACAAGCGGAAGCAGTGAAAGACGCAGCAAAAGAAGTGAGGAAGACTTGTGAATTTGTGAGGGACACTGGTTCAAGGGTAAGAAACCCAAGCTCTCAAATCTTGGATTTTAATTAAAATTTAAAATGTTGAAGAGAATCCTTTTGAATTCCAAAATGTTGAAGAGAAAGCATATATAGAATATAAACGACATTTTAAAATGGAAAAGGGAACGCTTATAATTGAAAGACATCATGTATGTTAGTTTTTTGTATTAATTAGTAGGTTTCTACTTGCATCTCTGGTCACATATGTAACTTGTCTATCATATTTTCTTCGTCAAAGAAAGTAATAAATGAACAATACAGCCATGTGAAAATACCTCTTTAGCTTTTTTTAATGGCTGATATACAATATCCGAAAAGAAACCTTTTCTCAAAGCAAACATCAATTTTTATTTAGGATCATATATAGTTTGTGTTTGAATTAGATTATAATTAGATATTATTTTGAGTTTAATATTTGTATGACTTTTCAAGTGATAAGTGTACAAATTAGTCACTTTTACTAATGTGATAATATATTATTAGATGCCAATAAAAAAAAGTTGTACATTATAGTTATATAGAAATTAAACTCTAATCTTTTTGCTCCTAACATTTTTCATTTGACATCAATTTGATCATGTGAAACATTTTTACATCAATTTAGTTATAATATTTTTATTTTTGGCATTAATTCAGTCAAATAGTTTTTATTTTGACATCAATTTAGTCATTTTATCAAAGTGAAAATTCAATAAAATGACTAAATTAATGTTAAAGCCAAAAATGTTAAAATTAAATTGGTGTAAAAAATTTAATTAAAATCAAATTGATGTCAAATTGTAAATATTAGAAAATAAAGTTATTTACTCTGATAATTTTATATGAACTCAGCAATATATATATTTAAAATTTTTTTGAGTGTTCAGGTGGTCGATATGACAAAAAATGCTTCTGAGAAAGTGTGTGAAGCAGCGGAGACCATAACAGACAAAGCAAAGGGAGCATGGGGAACAGCAAAGAATACCACAGACATTATCAAGGACAAGATTGTTGGAAAATGATCTAAATATGTTTAATGGTACCTGCACATTATGAAGTTTGCGCGTTTATTTCCTTAACGCTTACGGAAAGCATTGCCTATGCCCAACTCAAACTCAAATATAGGCCTATGTGTTGTGTGATATATAGTATACAACTTATCTTGGTCGTTAACCATTTGTTCCTTTTAATATATTTCTTCTTAACTCTTTTTATATACAGGGTTAGTTTTTTCCCATTGTAATTCTCGCATGTTATTTTACAAAAGATTAGGCAAATTGTATTAAGGTTTTCGTTATTTGAAAATAATGTAAGAGCATTCTTTTTCATTGGTTATATTCATGTATCCTGTGTTATGTATAAAAATGAAAGACATTTCTGTACACAACACCTTATAAGTGAACTTGTGGACGTATATTCTTATGTAAAGTTCAGAGGGTGATTGTGAAGTAGCAATATTTAATTATAAAAAATCTTATTATACATAACATTAATATTGTTGGCTTTATTTAATAAATTTAATTTTGATAAATCATTAATATAAAAATATTTTTGTATAACACCCTAGAATTATTTGTAGAAAATTATAATGAAATTGAGACACAGCTGCCCTTCGAGACATTAACACTAACTAAAAAATAATTTTGCCACATTTTCAGGGTGCGGTATAAAATATATCGATCTTCATAAAGTTCTCTTTAAGTCTCACGAAAGTTACATTATACACTGGAAAAGTACTAGAAGGATGTTTCGCGCTTCAGAAATATGTCTCAACTATCTCTTATGACTTCTGCTGAGCTTCATTTGACTAGCTAGGCATCTAAGCTAGTTTTCATACTCTTTATAAAAGTTATAGGTAATCCTCTTAGATTTCTTATGACATCCCCAAATTCGAATACATAATTAACTCGAAGAATATTCAAGTAATAAAATTAATGGCTAGACCTGTTGGAGGGATAATCAACTCATGATGATTAAATAAGCTGACCATGTCATCAAAGAATCAAAAGAGTCAATGGAAAGATTATAAAGTCAATAAAAGAAATAAATCGACGAAATTTCGATACAACAAAAAAAAATGATAATTATGGGGAAAATAAATTAAGAGATGAAAGTTGTAAATATAATTAAGCAATTAAATACTATATCATAATTTATTAAGAGATGGACTAATTTAAATAAAGAATGAAAACGTTAAAATAAAAATAAAGACTAGTTTAATGGAAAAACATACATGGAAAATAAATTAAGAGCCTAAGTAAATAATTCAAATAAAAGATTAGGGCATTAAAATAAAATATGAAGAATGTAAATATTTTGCGTAGTAAATTTTATTGTTAAGGTTATTTTATATAATTGAATTGACTAAGATACCCCTAAATTGCACTACGTGCATGCATGCAAATGGAATTTTTGGCCAGCACACTTTAAAGCACCATGTGCATAATTTTAATTTCAAGCCTTAATCTAGGTCCAGATCCTTAGCTAGGAACCTCGAGATTTTTAGCGAGATTTCCTTGCGAGAAAGGAGAGAAAAATCAAACAAAATCCTCCCTGTCTACTCTAACTTGTGGCTATACAAAACAAGTTGCATCTAGTCACGCAAGTGCTTCTCTTCCTCTCCCTATTTTGGCCGAGACCTCCTTCCCCATTTTACTCTCTCTAATTGTTTTACTTATACACAAAACTTGCTAGAAGTTAGAGCATTCATCTCAATCTCATTCTGCCTAAAGCTTTCCTTCTTCCCAAAAACTCAACAACAACCTCTAAGAGCTCTACCCATCTCTCCCTTGTCAGAAATAGTGGCTCTATTTTGCCACAAAAGTCATTAAAGGAAGCTTGTATATAATCAATAATTGCAACTTGTTTGTCTATAGTTTCAACAATAGCGGGTTGAACTAAACGTGTACAAAATCTTCCACCAAAAGCATCAGAGTTGGATTGCAGCTGTACAGGGTTTTAGCCCTATGAATAGAGCCAGAACCAAATGAGAAGAGCATATGAAGCTGAAGCATTTTTCAGCAGTATTAGAAGAAGTGGTATAAGCTTCTTGTAGTGAAGGAGAAAAATAGAGAGTGTATGTAAAAAAATTCCAAGAGTGTAGTGTGTGTATACCTTGGGGGGTTTTTGGGTATATTCTCTAGATCTCTATAATACTACAAATTGTAGTAGAAGAGAGTCTCATCAGGTATATACTATATTGTAATCACTCTTTAAATATAGTGGAATACCTTTCGGAGTTTGACCCATGATTTTTTCTCAAAATTATAGGGGGCTTTCCACGTTAAATTTTTTTGTGCAGTTCTCTTGATTTATTTTTGTTGGTGTGAATAGTGACAAGTGGGTCCCACTATAAAGTACAATTCACATGCTTTATTTTATCCGTTACTCTCCATAAATTTGGACACGCTTTTGCTCACATCCATAAAGTATTTATTACACTTAGGGTGTACCCAACTCTAATAGTCCATAACAAATGGTATCAGAGCCACTTGGTTTCACATCTAAGATGTCAATGCCAAAATTTGAAGTGGAGAAATTTGACGAATCCAACGACTTTAAACCATGACAGCTGAAATTGCAAGCATTGCTAGATTAGCAAAGTTTTCAAAAAGCATTGGAGGGCAAAGAAAAATTGCCAAGGTCATTATCTGACAATAAGAAAGAGGAGATGATAGTCAAAGCACAGAGTACAATACAGTTGAGCCTTAGGGATTGCTTTGGAAAGGAAATATTTCGTAAAGGAAAGATTTGGAAAGGAAATATTTCGTAAAGACCTTGTCCAACAAGCTTCATCAAAGAAAGCGACTATACATATTCAAATATTTAAGAGGAAAATCAATGCAAGAGCATATAGATGATTCCAACAAGATGATCTCCAATGTTGTTAAAGTTTAAGATGTTGATCAAGCCATGATCTTGTTGACTTCACTACCTTCATCTTATGATAATTTATGTGATACCATGCTCTATGGTAGATCCAATATCTCAGTAAAAAATGTTAAAGAATCATTTATGATAAAGGAGCATTAGAAGTTAGTATTCGGACCCAGTGCCGAAGGTACAGTAGATGGGTTGTTCATGACGAGAGGACATAGTCAAGAAAAAGGATCGGGAAGTAAGAGCAATAAAAGATCAAAGTCTAGAAAACACAAATCAATTAATTTCTTTCATTATCATCAGATAGGACATATAAGAAGAAATTATCCAGAGCAAAAGGAGAAATCAGGAGATTCTACCAACATGACAATTGAAAGTTTTGATGATAGTGATTCTGATGCTGGTTCGGCCTTAACAATATTCACAGGTGACACTAGAAACGAGTGGATCATGTATTTTAGCACATCCTTTCACATGACACCAAATCAAAGCTTTTTCTCATCCTATAAAAAATAGGAAGGAAAAGTTAGATTGGGAGATAATAGAATAATTCCAATTACAAGTAAAGGGGATGTGCAAGTAAATTTGGATAATAGTACTAAAAGGATGATTCAAGCATGACATGTATCAGAACTGGGTAGGAACCTGATCTCTCTAAGTGCCCTAGACAATTAAGGGCACAAGTTCACAAGAGAGGGCAGATTCTTAATGGTGATTAAAGGTTCAATGGTAGTGTTGAAAGGAAAGTTGTAGAGCAGGAATTATCTATTACTGGAAAGCTTAGTCGATGGAACATCTGCTATTCTATCCTTTGAAAGAGGTGATGATGCTACACAATTAGGGCACATGCAGCTTGGTCATATGCGTGAGAAAGGATTAAGCATACTTGCTGGTAGAGGCTTGTTGAAAGGCCTAAAGAATTGCAAAGATGGTTTTCGTGAAAACTGTGCATTTTGAAAGCAGACAAGGGTAAAGTTCAATTATGGCAAACCCAACAGCAAGGGGATATTGGAGTATGTCCACTCAGATATTTTGGGTTCCACCTTTATTAACTTCTTAGGTAGAGTTCACTATTTTCTTACTTTGGTAGATGATTATTCCAAGAAAGTTTGGATTTATTTCCTGAAGAAAAAGGAATAAGCATTTGTCAAATTCAAGCAATGGAAGGCCATGGTCGAGAAGCAAACCGGGTAGCCCGTCAAGAGACTGAGAACTGATAATGGCAGAGAATTTAGCAATAAAGAATTTGTAGAGTTAGGCAGAAATGCTAGTATAGTAGGGCCTGTACCATCTTGTACTAGGAGCATCACAACATAATAGAGTTTCAGAATGGATCAACAAAACACTTCTAAAGCATGTAAGATGCATGCGAATCAATGCTACACTTCCTAAAATATTTTGGGTTGAGGCAGTCAATCTAACTATATACCTTGTAAACAGATCTCCATCACCTACTATTGATTTGAAGATTCAACAAGAGGCGTGGTCTGGTTGGCCCATAAACTATTATAATTTGAAGATACTTGGTTGTCCTACATATGCCATGTGAGTGATGGTAAACTTGAGGCGAGGGCAAGAAGGTGTATATTTCTAGGGTATGCACGAGGGGTGAAAGGCTATCTACTGTAGTGTACAGAAAAGGCAAGTTCACTTAAAATCATTGTCAGTAGAGATGTCATTTTTGATGAGGTAGCAATGCTAAATCAGAAGAAGGAGTCTAACTTAAATGAGGCAGAAACAGATCATGGTGTTACGAAGCAAGTGAAGCTAGAGATGGGAAGGTGAAGTAAGAACAAGATGAAATGAATTAGTTGAGTACTTCAGGGATTGCTCAACCTAAAGTAGAACAACAAGATGAACTTAATTATGAGGATACTAGTAAACAAACTAGAGAAGTAGAGCCATACAATATTGCTATTGGCAGAGAAAAGTGAGAAATTCATAAACCAAAAAGATATCTAGATTCTGCTACCTGTGCACTTGACTTGTTATATGTAGATCCTATAGCTTTGCTTTGGCTATGGCGGGTGGTGCAGTTGGAGATGAACCATGTACCTATCATGATGTAATAGAAAGTAAGGAGTCAAAGCAGTGGCTGATAGCAATGAATGAGGAGATTGAATCTCTTCAGAAGAATCAGACGTGGGAGCTGGTAGAACTTCCAAAGGAGAAAATAGTAGTTAGCTGTAAATGGGTTTACAAAAGAAAAGAAGGAATCATTTTCATTGAGTCTCTAAGGTTCAAATCGAGACTGGTAGCAAAGGGTTATACACAGAAGGAGAGTGTTAACTTTCATTAAGTATTCTTTCCTGTGGTGAAACATAGCTCTATTCGAATCCTATTAGCTATTGTAAGCATGTTTGACTTTGAGTTAGAACAGCTTGATGTGAAGATGACATTCTTACATGTTGAGCTAGAAGAGCAAATCTACATGAGTCAACAAAAAGGGTTCATAATTTCTAGTAAGGAAGATCATGTTTTCCTGTTGAAGAAGTCATTGTATGGCTTAAAGCAATCCCCAAGGCAGTGGTACAAAAGCTTTGATACATTTATGATTCGTACTGGATATAGTAGAAACCAATATGATAATTACATAGACTCTAAGGAGCTTCTAGATGGTTCACGAATTTATCTATTGTTGTATGTAGATGATATGCTAATTACAGGTCGCAACAGGGCTGAAATTAGTATGTTAAAAACTCAGTTAGGAAAAGAGTTTGACATGAAAGACTAAGGTGTAACAAGGAAGATTCTTGGAGTGGAGATTCATAGGGAGTGGCATAGTGGTAGGTTGTGCTTGATGCAACAAAACTACATCATGAAAGTGCTATAACGCATTAATATGTATCAGTCCAAAACCAGTTGGCACTTCGTTAGCTACACATTTTAAGTTAGCTTCAAAAGAATGTTTGAGAATTGAGTAGGAGGTGGAGCTAATGTCTTATATACTTTACTCTAGTGTTCATTAGATTGGATCTGTCACATGTATGCCATGGTGTGCATTAGATTGGATTTGTCACATGCAGTGAGTGTAGTATGTAGATTTATAAGCAAACCTAGAAAGACACATTAGAAAGCTGTGAAATGGATCATGCGGTACGTAAGAGGTTTCACTGATGTCTATTTGGTGTTTGAAAGTCAGAAGAACTGTGGAGTTGCGGGTTATGTCGATTTTGATTATGCAGGTGACTTGGATAAAAGGAGGTCATTAACAGGCTATATCTTTACAGTCTTTGGATGTATATTAGTTGGAAGGCAACATTGCAATCTATAGTGGTATTGTCAACTACTAAAGCTGAATATATGACATTAACTGAGGTCTGTTAAAGAAATTGTTTTAGTGCACAGTCTTTTGGATAGTTTTGGGTTGAATTAACATGTATCAATTATACATTGTGGTAGTCAAAGCACCATTCATCTGGGTAAAAACCCAATCTATCATGAAAAGACTAAACATATTGATGTTAGACTTCATTTTGTCAGAGAAAGTATCAACAACTGTATTGTTGCAATTTAGAAGATAGGCACAATTGAGAATCCAGTCAACTTAATGACAAAACCGTTGCCAATTGATAAGTTTAAGTATTTCTTGGACTTTTATCAATATTTGCAAAGGTTGAAGGCTATTGCAAAATGCAAGCTAAGGTGGACAATTGTCAGAAATAGTGGCTTTATTTTGCCACAAAAGTCATCAAAGGAAGCTTGTAAATAGTCAACAATTGTAACTTGTTTTTCTGCAGTTTCAACAATGGAGGGTTGAACTAAATGTGTACAAAACCTTCCATTGAAAACATCACAACTAGATTATGGCTATACATGGTTTCAGTTCTCTATAAATTTAGCTAGAAACCAAACAAAAAGAGCATTCAAAGCTAAAGCATTTTTTAGCAGTATTAGAAGAGTAGTATAAGCTTCTTGCAATGAGAGGAAAAATATTGCGTAAGAAAATTTCAAAAGTGTAGTGTGAGTATACACTATGAGTTTTGGGTATATTTCCTAGATCTTTGTAATAATACAAAGTGTAGTACAAGAGAGTCTCACTGGGGATACACTATATTGTAATTATTGTTCAAATATAGTGGAATATTTTTTTGGAGTTTGACCCGTGATTTTTCCCTCAAAATTATAAGAGAGTTTTCCACGTTAAAATTTGGTGTACAATTCTCTTTATTTATTTTTGTTGGTGTGAATAGTGACAAGTGTGTCCCACTATAAAGTACTATTCATATGCTTTATTTTATCCGTTGCTCTATAAATTTGGGCAAGCGCTTCCACTCACATCCATAAAGTGTTTATTACACTTGAAGTGTACCAAACTCTGATATTCCTTAACATCCCCCTCCTTCTCCCAAAACACTATCACCACTAGCCCTTATAAGATCATTCTCTTTGATCTTGTAATAAAATTAAAAACACAAAAAACATATCCTTAAACAAACCAAAGAAAGAAATTTCTTTCTAATCTTTTCTCTTGGCTGTGGATGTAAAAAGCTCCAACGAGACTATTTTTGCATCTTTGGTCTCATCTACATTCACATTTCAAGAAGGTAGATTTTTGTTTTGTAGAAAACACAAGGGTCCTCACTCATAACTAGTGAATACTCAAGGTGTTAAAGAGTTTTTCAAAGATATGTTCTGATTACATGAAATCTCTATATGCCAATATTTTATTTTCTTTTATTTTGTATGTTTTTACTAAGTAAAATGCATGACCCAACTTGGGTTCTTCATTTTTCTTCATATAGAGAAGTTTTAAGAAACTAACATACATTAGAACTTAAAACAGAGAAAATAGAGGCTTGCTGAAACAAGATGTATTTCAACCAGTGCTCATTATGAAGGACATATCTGAAGTTTTCCTTAACCTTATAAGGTGGAAACTGGTTTTGTGTGAAATTTAACTCATCCAAGGATATCCAGTAAAATTTTTAGGAAAAATGAATAAGTATATGAATATTTGAAATTGATGCATTTCTTCGGACTTTCTTTCGAAAGATAAGAAGATATAAAGGAAGATTTCGATATAAGATATGTGACCTGATTCTTTTGAGTAAGTGCACAGATATGATTTTAATCTTGGGTATTGATCTTGAGTTCAGTAAGTGTTTCATTTTTGACCTTATCTTAAAGATTTGCTTAGAACTCGAGCTTAGGGGTATGCATGCGATGAGTTGGTCGAGTTAGATCAAATCGAAACCCGACTTGATTTTTAGACCCGAGATCAACTTTTGGAACTCAATTCTGACCCGATACTAACTCAACTTATGACTTGGTCAAACTAGGTCAACCCAATTTTCAAAAAACATATAAGGATTTGAACCTTATACATAGTAAAGTTATGAAATTTTACAAGTAAAAAACAAAATTTAAGATATATTTTGTCATATATATTTTGAAATGAACCATATCAATATACAAATAACATTAAGTTATATAAAATATTTTAATTAAACTATAAACTATTGTAATTTATCACTAATTATATTAGAAAAATATATATCTCCATAAGATTTATTTGACTTTAGGCTAGGTCAAGCCAACTCGAAGTGTGATCTGAACCCGACCCAAAATATACACTAAGTCAAATTTTAAGGCCTAAACCCATCCTAATAAGTTTCAAATTAGGCCGGGTTGGCAGGTCGGGTTAGGTTGGGAATACCCCTACTCGAGCTTTAGGTGTTCAAAAATTTTAATTTTTGATTCTTTGGAAAGTTGACAAACTAAGGGAGAAAAATTTTGGTATAAGTTCTACAAGTTTTCATCCATAGAGTTGTTTTACATAAAAATTGAAAGTTATGGTTCCGGTTTAACTTACAGATGTAACCTTGTAAAAAATATTGTATAACTCCCGCAATACCTAATAAAAAATTAAGCAAAAGGTCCCTTTTGGTAGCTAAGACATGAAGGAATATAATGACATATGTTTTTTGTGATAATGTTCTCTGTGTGACTTTTGATACACAATTTCAGTTACCTGTTTTTTTATGAAATTTCTTTTATTTAAAATTATGAAGAGAGAAGAGTTCAATATCTAAATTTTTTTACTCAAATAGTAATAATGAAAATTTAGGGAATTTTCCAAGTTCAGAGGTCAATCCTTCTTTTTGTTTTTTGTTTTTAAGTTTTAGAAGGGAAAAGGGATCGGAATTTGGACTTAGGCTAGTCAAAGTTGAATAATCAGTTTCCTATATTAAAAGTAAATGGAATAACTTGACAGATGTATTGAAATATTAGATTAGGATCTCAAAATTACTAGACTAAACATATGATCAAAAGGCTTAGGATAGAATAATTTTGAGATAGCTAAACCATCACAATATTACGATAAACTATTCTAACATAAAATTGACATTATTAACATCCTAATTTTAAACCTATCCATTTTTATCAGGAATTTTATAAATTACAATAACCTTCATATTATTCTGCATTCCCATAACTTTTTAGAAATTCAAAATTCCTTTTAATGTTTTTTTATGATATGATTTAGTTTCTAAAATTTAAACACTTTTCAAATTTCTATATTCATCTATTGAAGGTCACGCTAGCTGCGTACACCACGAGTTCGTTATTAGGAATTTCATGATGTAAGTTGAACCCGATAATTTTATGTATGTCTTAAAATCTTCTGTGAGGAGTCAAATTGTTAAAAGTGATAAAGTTACATTTATTACTAATCATTAATTACTAATTAAATCAGAAAAAACTTTTTTGAATTTTTTATTCATTAAATATTTATGGATTTATATTCTCCAAAATGAGAATTTTTATGAAACGAAAAAGTGAGAAATTAGTCTTCTCTAGAATATTAGATAAAATTCGCATAAGGATTCTTACTTTATAAAATTCATAGTTTAGAATATTCAAATCTAATATTTGTAATTTTAATAGATCATATTTTTATTTTCTTAACAAGTATCATAGGCAACTCATTTACTCTCAAAACACAGCTATCATAACGACTAGAAAAAAATAATGGAAATGATGCATTTCCATTCCACCGTGTTTAACTCTGAATTACATAAAAATATTCAAAAGATGTTGCTATCAATATAAAAATATAATTCATTTTGAGTAACATTGTTATAAACGTAATATAATCGGGGACAAACCTTGGGTCAAGTTACCTAGGTTCAAGCTATCTGGTTATCCAATTAGACAATGACAGATAGTCTTCATCCTCTCAAGGTTGTGCTATTCACTCAAACTCCCTCTCATCTCAATCTCTTTGCAAACCAAAATCCTTACTTAAACTCCCTCATGATCTCTTCGCCACCGCAACTCCGCCACACTACTCTCTTCGCACAACTCGCTTGCAGTCCCTTTGTAGATAAAAGACGGAGCATCATCACGACAGGTTAAAAAAAAGGGTAACTTGAGGGAGCTTTCTCTTCAACAAAACAAATCAGCATTCCTAGTTTCAGGTATCTAAAAATCTCTTGTTTCTCTTGCTTGTTGGGCATTGATGCATTGTTCTGAGAAAAGCTAATATTTTTCTTGGATTTGAGTGGCCATTTTTTTTTCCAAAAAGAAATCTTAGCCTTATTTGGTTTTAGTTTTTAGGATTTTGTGAAGAAAATATTAAAAATGAAAATGAAAATAAAAAACTAGAATTTGTAATTGTTAGAATTTTCAATATTTTCTTCGTAAGATCTGAAAAACTAAAAATGAAAAACTAAAAATTAAAAATTCAAACTAAACAAGAGCTTTTGATTGGCTCTAATATGTGATTGGATTATGGTTGAATGACATACAAATTTACTATTGTTGTAAATGTACACACTTCAAATCTAATTTTTTTTTTCCAAATGATTGTACACTCTCCATTTCCTTTACCTGTTTATGGTAAAGGTGCCCAATCCGAAATGAATAGGATTCTTTCACTGGATCTTCAACATTTTCCTCTATTGTTGTGTTGGCATATTGTTATATTATTGATTGGTTCTCACTTCTCTTTTTTGAGTTATATGTTAGACAATTGATGCTGGTTCTACTATCCCCTTTCTATGATAGTAGAGATGCTAGTTTAATTTATTGTGAATTTATCATGAAGCAATTTAACACTACAATAGGTTATTATTCTAACATGCAATAGTTTCCATGGTATCTATGATGTCGAGCACTTCATTAAAACATGAAGTGTGACGGTTGTTCCAGATCATTTGATAGTTCCTATAGCTTCAATGATAAATTACTAATCTACCTGTATCTTAATAGTCAATACTCCTCTCTAGTCACTCTTTCTTCTCTGTCAAGCTACATCACTCACCAATACCACCACTTGTCACCTTCATTGGCCTCAACTCTTCCATTTTGGCCACATGGTTTGCTATTATAGAGCTTCAGGTAAAAGTTTTTCAAACGATTCGCACCCATATATGACCATTTTTTCCAACAACAATTTTGTTGCTCGGAAACGTCCTTGAGATAAATGTGATATCTTGTAGTGCTAGTTTTCCAACAGATTAGTCAACACCTCCTTTTTCGGACTTCAGCTCTAAAGCCAAGAGGCATCAAGCGGCTTCCTAGTCTCTCAATTTGCAGTAGATCCATTTTAGTTATCATTTTAGATCTATAATGCTGGCAAAGTCGTCCCTTTTCAATTTGAGATCATCCACGAAGCATGTATGATGAACTTCATCATCTAACTTAAAAATGGGTTCCCTTGGTGCAGTAGATCCAATTTAGTTACATTATATATCTTGGGCTAATGGAGATAATTACCTTTGGCATGTAAGCATTCTCATCATTCATTTGCAAACTCCCTTTGGGACACGAGTGGAAATGCTAAATGATTTAGAATGTTGTTGAAAATGACCCACTGTAAGGTATCATATCTGTGATGTAGGTGAAGGAGCAATGCTCTGTGTAATGAGAGACAGCAAGAAAAGGAGAGAATGCAAAAGTGGAATTCAGACTTTCATTCATAGTGTGTATACAAGTGCTACATGATGATACTTATATACAAGCTTTCTTGAGCTTATCCTTTAAACTAACATTAGGATAAGATCAGTAACAAACTAATAATAGATTACCAGATTGGTTATGAGTGATAACAACTTCCAACTGATTCTAACCAACTCTAACTCTCTTCTATTATTAGTTACCCTTTATCCCTTACATCCTCCCTCAAACTCAGGGGGTGTAGAATTTACAACTGTGAGTTTGTCCCTAAATTTGAGAAATGAGGGAGCAGATAAAGGTTTAGTTAGAACATCAACAATTTGGATGTTAGATGGGATGTGTTGGACAAACATTTCCTTTTGCACCACTTTATCCCTTACAAAATAGAGGTCCAGCTCAAATTGCTTGGAATGACTATGTAGTATAGGGTTGGCTGCAAGTAGGACTGCACTCTAGTTGTCACAGTAGATGGATGAAAGAACAGTGATTGGTTCTCTAATCTCTGTGAGAAAGGTTTGTAGCCATGTTAATTCAGTTGCTACTGAAGCCATACTGCTGAATTCAGCTTTTGTGCTTGACCTTGAGACTGCATTTTGGTTCTTGCTAGACCATGAGATCAAGTTTAGGCCTAGGAACACATAAAATCCACTTGTGGATTTTCTATCATCCATATCCGAGGCCCAGTCTGAATCACAAAATGCTAGGAGTCTCATTTCAGTGCACGGGTAACAGACCAAACCATGATGTAATGTGCCACATATGTACCTTATAATTCTCTTTACAACTTTCCAATGGACTATAAGGGGACAATGGATGAAGTGAGATACCTTATTGACAACAAATGATAGATCTGGTCTAGTAATGGTGGCATATTGGAGTGCCTTCACCACTAACCTGTATAGTGAGGGGTCTAAGAAAGTGGTATCTCCATGTGCTGATAATCAAAAGCTAGACACCATTAGGGTAGGCATTGGCTTAGCATCGCTCATGCTAGATTTAGAGAGTAATTCTTTGAGGTGCTTGGTCTGAGGCAAATGAATGGCACTAGAGGTAGTTTTTACTGCTTCTATTCCTAGGAAGAAATTCATTGTTCCTAGGTCTCTCAAGATGAATATGCTATGCATACTTTGATTGAGGGTGGCTATTTCTTGTGGATTATTCCCAGTAATGAGGATGCCATCTACATAGGCAAGAACATATCTGATGGATGAGGGTGTAAACCCAGTGAATAAACTAGGGTCAGACCTGGTATTATGAAACCCAAACTGTTGAAGGGTGGAACTAAGTTCGGTGAACCAAGCCTTTGGAGGTCTTTTAAGTCCATACAGGGCTTTTGTAGCTTGTAGACCAGTTGAGTGTTATTATTTGTGAGTCCTTCAGGTTGTTGCACGTATATATCCTTTTGAAGGTCCCCATTAAGAAAGCATTGTTAAAATCAAATTGTCTAATTGACCATCCTTTGGAAAGTGTAATAGATAACATGATCCTAACTATAGGGGGTTTTATCATTGGGCTAAAGATATCATAATCTAGTCTTTCTCCTTGGTGAAAGCCCTTGGCCAGCAACCTAGCTTTATACTTTTGAATGATTCCATCCAGGTGTCTCTTAATTTTAAAAACCCACTTACAGCCTATAGGTTTGATGTGTAAGGGAGGTTGCCCTAGCCTCCAAGTGCTTTTTATCTCAAGTGCTCCAAATTCTTCTTCCATTGCCTTCTTCCAGCGTGGAGAGCTTAAGACTTGAGATATTGAAGATGGCTTATAGTTAACTAGGTGTGGTAGATCAATAGCAACCACTGCAGCATAGGGTCTTTGGTTTGTAGATGCCTGGCTTACTTTTGGTCTGCATAAGATGAGAGGCTTTACTATTAGTGTGTTTCTTGGACTGTCTTGTATCAATTTCAGGAAATGTTGATTTAGAATATGGGAGCTGAACCTCAAGTTCAACTTGTGACTGTGCTAGACCTGCAGATTAAGTGTAACACCCTCCTAACTACCATGTATTACTCGAGCATTAACATTGTAATTAGAAGAGTATCACTTCCTTTCTATAATATCCACTAGTCAAATGAAATGAAATAAGATAAATCAAACTCTAGAGTTATAAAGAAAACTACTATAAAATGTACATATATTATTACTTTACATACCACTTTCTTTAATACATACCATACTTGAAGTTAAGTCACTTCGCTTATAATACAACACAGGAACTACTATCAAAAGATCTACCAAGCTTGCTCAAATATCAAGGTCCAACAAAATATTAAACACACAGAAATGGACCTAAGACATCTAACACTAATTAGTCTACACGCTGGTAAGTTCTTGGCACTATACTACACTACATACAAATCAAAAGCCCACGTAAGTCTCATGTCCTCCTACGCGAAACCATAGGCCATCAGTATGATGGCCTCTCCTCAGCCAGAGGCATCTGCAGAGTCTGAGCACAATACAGCATATACACAAATAGGGGTGAGAATATTATAAAATTCTCAGTAGGGTAACCCCTTACATACAGACAGAATATAAACAGTAAATGCATTTATAATAATAAAGAAAAACATCATGTTAGATCACATATACCAATATTAGCATACATGAGTCAAAGAAAATTATATGCAAAATGGTATTAATCATAAGTGTTTCTCTTATATCACATGGAATTGAACTTAGTGTAGTAGTTCTTTTTATTAACATAGGGAAGGCTTAGATTCACATCAGGTAACATATGTAGTGGATAACTCCTCCGAGGACCATAGACTGCTAGGACATGAGCTCATTCCTATTCGTGATAATCAGACTTCATTTTTTTCCATTTCTGAATCACACACAGTTCTATTTCCTAGTCGATAAGTCTATCGACTCATAAAATTTCTTGGGAAGTTCTTATTTTTGCCTTCCCTCTCTATCACACATAAGCCTTGTTTCTATTTTCACCGTATGTTAAAACATGCACCATTAAATTTCACATATTCTCTTTTGTCATACAACCATGTCATGGACCTTTCTATTTCAAAGTCAGGTTTATATCCCAGATATAGGCATTCAGTATCATTGGAGTCTCATTCATACTTTATAAACAAGCCTTTCAAACAATTAACATACATTCATATGATATAAACTTGGATTAAATAGATTTCTATCATTAACTTAATACATCTTCACCATTCCAGCTTCTTGACAGATTTACCATTATGGTGACAACATTTAATTCACATATCCAATGGGCAATTCACTGGCCATAAAAATTCTATATGACACCTCAATGTGTCTAAAAGTCCCTGTAAAAATGTCATAGCAAACAGAATACTAGAACCATGTCAAATAAATTCTACAATTTTAGTGGTCAGAGGCCACTTCTTCACAGCTCAGAATAGGATTCACACAATTTTTAACTTTAGTAAATGATAGAAACAACTCAAAATAAAAATCACAGTTATACTTAAAGATGTCTACAAAACTCTGTAAAAATTTCAAAGGATAACTCCATCATTTGCTATGAATAAAAATTTATACAAATTCACAGCTCCAGTACCAAGATTTCAGCCAGCATAGATATACTCTTGGTTCTTGATTTTTCTCAGGAAGTAAAACTCTTTATTATGCACCACGAAAATTATCAGAGTTTCCTTATGATGTTAGCTTCAACATATAATTTTTATAGCTCATAAAAATGACTAGAATTGAACCAGAAAATTCATGAACAAATCCTGTCCTGCTGAAATCCGAAAATTCAGCAGCCTAGCCAAAACTTATTTTGACAAAAATCATTATTTAACCTCATCCAAACACTCCACCAAAATTAACACATCAATATCAACATATTATCATCAAATATAACCATAAATTTCGGAATAAAACCCAAAAAATTTACAGAATAATTTGGAAAGAAAAAGGCCAAAGAAAACCCTACACTTTGAAGCTTTCAAGATCTTGGCTCCAAGATTGATTCCCTTCACTTCCAAGCCTTCAAACCCACACCAAACCCTTCCTTGAACAGCTGATAATGGGCTCTTAAGGTATCAAAAGTTGATGGATTCAAATTCTAATCGGTTAGTTTGGTAGATATTGAGGAGTGGAACAAGTTTTGTGAAGGAAGATTTTGGTTTTGACAAGTTTAGGCTTATGATTTTGAGTTGGAAATCAAGTTCTCAAGGTTTTTGTGGAGGCAACAATGGAGTTTCTGCACTTATGATGGTTGGCCGAGAATGAAGATGATAATTATGAGGATTTTGATTTTATTTATATTAAGATAATGTATATAATTTAGCAATTATGAATTATCTTCTTTGAAATTTTGTAGCATTCTCATTGGCTCTTGAAAAAGGAAAGGATATGTATTGCTCTAAACCGTACACTTGTCACCCTAGGTGGCAAGCTTGCACTGGTAGCTTCATCCGTATAAAAACTACACAATCGTAATTTTACTAAGCGGGTAAAACAAGTGTACCGGGTAATCCACTATTGCTTGAAAATTAATTCTAAGTATAAAATATTTATTCCTACCTATTTCTAACCTTAATCCTATAATTTCCAAATTTAGGCACCTTCAGGTCTTAAATATAAGGTTTCAGCTGTTCCGGTGGGTCTACGGGGCCTGCAAAATACTATTCACGTTTTTTTTTTTTTTTTTTTTTTTTTTTACGTTCGTTACATTGTTCTCATCATTTTTGTGTACACCAAAATCTGATATTCTTACTACTAAAGCCTCGATTATTTTCTAAAAAAATTAGGATGTTACATTACTCCCCACCTAAATAAAATTTTGCCCTCAAAATTTCATACCTGGAAATAATTCCGGATGATCTGTCTTCATATTTGATTCTAGTTCCCATGTATACTCTTCATTTCCAGGTCCACCCCAAGCCACTTTTACAAGTTGCACAGATTTATTTCTAAGTTGCCTGACTTCTCTATCAACGATCTGAATAGGAGGGGCTTGAAACGTCAAGTCATCCCTTAACTGTATAGACTCGGGCTCAATGATATGGTTTTGATGGGTGGTACATTCAAGTTGAGATACATGGAAGACATTATGAAGGTTGGATAAATGTGGGGGTAAGGCTATCTGGTAGCAGCTGACCCAATTCGTTGAAGAATTTGAAAAGGACCTATAAACCTAGGTGACAACTTTTTAACTCTAAGGGCCCTACCTACTCCCATAGTGGGCGTGACCTTCAGAATACATGTTCTCCCTCTTGAAATTCTAAAGGTTTCCTTCGAGTATCAAGATAGCTCTTTTGGCGACTACGTGCGGTGAGAATCTTGCTCTGATCTTCTGGATTTGTTCCGTTGTTTGATTAACAAGATCGGGTCCCAATAGTCTCGCTTCTCCCGAATCATACCAACACAATGGGGATTGACATTTTCTTCCATATAGAGCTTCATACGCGCCATGCCAATACTAGCGTGATGGCTGTTATTATAAGCAAACTCAACCAATGGGAGTAACTTGTCCCAACTTCCTTCTGCTCAATCACGCATGCCCTTAGCATATCTTCCAGGGTTTGTATGGTTCGATTCTGTTTGCCGTCAGTTTGGGGGTGATAGGCAGTGCTCAAACAAAGTTTGGTACCAAAGGCTTTTTGGAATGTTCCCCAAAATCTCGAAGTAAACCTTGGATCTCTGTCAGAAACTATCGAGGAAGGAACACCGTGTAGTCTTACTATTTCTTGGATATACAAGGAAGCTAATTTATCCAAAGGAAAATTAGCCTTAATGGGTAAGAAATGAGCAGACTTTGTCAATCTATCTACTATAACCCATATAGCATCATGACTGACGATGTCCTTGGCAAACCCATTACAAAGTCCATAGAAATACTTTCCCACTTCCATTCTGGGATTTCTAAGGGTTGCAGGGTCCCAGCTGGTTTTTGATGTTCTATTTTAACTTTTTGGCAAGTTAAACACTTCCTGACACACTCTTCTATGTCTTTTTTCATTCTTGACCACCAGAACATTTTCTTGAGATCCGCATACATTTTACTAGTGCCTGGGTGTATAGTAAGTTCCCCCCTATGAGCTTCCTCTAAGATCTTCTTTCTAAGATCGCCACTTGTGGGTACACATACTCTATCCTTGTATCTCCATATACCTTGTTGGTCTTGAGTGAATCCTAGCAACTTCTTTGCATGAATTGATCTTAATATCTCTTGAAATTCTCAGGTTTTCACGTTGTGCACTAAAATTTTTCCTCTGAACTCACTTGTTACCTTTATTTGCCCTAGCACCACACCTGAGGGTTCACAGACATGTCTAAACTAAGTTCCTTGAAACTTTCAACTAACTCCGTCTCTTTAATCATCGTGCATGCTACACTTAGGGATTTTCTACTCGGAGCATCGGCAACAACATTTGCCTTGCCTGGATGGTAATTCAGACTAAACTCATAGTCCTTGAGGAATTCCATCCACCTTCTTTGCCGCATATTCAACTCTTTTTGATCAAAAAGATACTTTAAACTTTTATGATCGTGAGAAAACATTAAACCGCACACCATACAAATGATGTCGCTGCATCTTTAGGGCAAAACCACATTTGCAAGTTCAAGGTCATGGGTTGGATAGTTTACTTCATGAGGTTTCAATCACGAGAAGCATAGGCAACCACGTTATGATTTTGCATCAACACACATCCTAAACCCTTACTAGAAGCATCACAATAAACCTCATAGGGTATATAAGGATCAGGTAATACTAGGACTGGAGCCGTGGTTAACTTTTGTTTCAACTCCTGGAAACTATTTTCACACTCTGGTGTCCAATTGAATGGAGCATTCTTTCGGGTTAATTTAGTCAAAGGTAATGCTATCTGAGAAAAATTCATGATAAAACGCCTATAATATCCAGCTAACCCTAGGAAACTCCGAATCTCCGTCACCGTTGTTGGTTGTTCCCAATGGAGTACTGATTCTACCTTACTGGGATCTACAGAGATTCCTCCTCGTGATACTACATGACCTAGGAATCTAACCTCTCCCATCCAAAATTCACATTTCGACAACTTAGCATACAACTTTCTCTCTCTTAGGATTTGTAACACAACCCCAAGGTGCTCCATATGTTCTTCCTCAGTCCTTGAATATATAAGTATGTCATCTATGAAGACAACTACAAATTTATCCAAGTAAGGGCGGAAGATTCGATTCATATAATCCATGAATACAGCCGGAGCATTAGTCAATCCAAAAGACATCACCCTATACTCGTAATGCCCATATCGAGTTCTAAAAGCAGTTTTAGGTATATCCTCATTCCGAACCCGAATCTGATGGTACCCTGATCTAAGATCAATCTTTGAGAATACGGTTGCACCTCGTAATTGATCCATGAGATCGTCAATTCTTGGCAAGGGGTACTTATTTTTTATTGTCACTTTGTTCAATTGCCTATAGTCTACACAAAGCCTCATACCCCCATCCTTTTTCTTCACCAGAAGAACAGGGCTCCCCATGGAGAGGCACTTGGTCTAATAAAATGCTTCCCTAACAGTTCTTCAATTTGGGACTTTAATTCTTTCAACTCCAAAGGGGACATCCTATAAGGAGCAATTGAAATAGGACCCGTTCCTGGAACCAACTCGATGGAAAATTCAATCTCTCTTCCAGGAGAAAATTTGGAATATCCTCTGGAAAAAGATCTGGATATTCGCTCACCACCGGAATCTTGCTCAACTCGTAGTCACATTCAGTTTCACTAGTAGAAAGGAGAACATATTCCTGACGATCTGTCTTACCAGGGTTGGATGTTACAAGGTTCAAATAAAAAGAAAAAGGAACCACAGGAATGGAGGGTAGAGTAGAAAGAAATATGGCAGCTCGATCTGGACAGTGTAATAGGACATAATTGGGTACTAGCCAATCCATACCTAAAATTACATCTAGACCAGATAAAGGAAGGCAAACTAAATTGGCAAGAAAGTCTCTAGCACCTATTTGAAGAGGAATATTTACACAGGTATAACAAGTCCTAATAGGACCAGCAGTAGGAGTGGATACAAGAAGATCATAAGGTAGATCAGACACAGATAGTTGCAACTTACGTACACAAATCATGGGATATGAAAGAATGAGTGGCACCGTATCATACAGTATATCTAGGACATTACCATTTATTTCACACTTACCTCGGATCAGATCGGCAGATTGAGAAGCTTCCTTGGCACTTATAGTAAAAACGCCCATGTTGTTGTGGCCTGGAGGCGGGCTGATGACCTTTCTTGTTAGGGCACTCAAATATCTTATGTCCTGGTTTCCCACAGCCAAAGCAAATGATTTGCGTTGTCCAACAAGGTCGATTCCCATGATTTTTCCCACACTTAGGGCAATCTCTCCCTGTCTCAAGTCTTAGAGGTTGAAGTTGTTTTCCTTTGTTGTTGTTGTTGTTATTGTTGGGTGGAAACCTTCCCCGAGATTGGTTAATGTGCTTGAATCGGGGACCTTGAGGTGCTAATCCCCTTCTAGCATTGTTTTGGGCATACTTGAAATTTGTCGACTTTCATTGGACTCCTCTGCACGTCGACATTTATTTACCAAGGTAGGATAGTCCCTAATCTCCAAGAGACTTACAGCTGCTTCTATATCTTCTCGTAGACCTCCTTCATATTTCATGCATTTCCAAACTTCATCTGGGTCACGTTGATAAATTGTAGAAAACTTGCAGAGCTCTTCAAATTTGGCAGTACACTCTGCTACACTCATAGGTCCTTGTTTGAGAGCCATGAACTCCAATTCCTTCGCATTTCTCACAGAAATAGGGAAGTACTTATGGTAAAAAGCTTCCTTAAAAATAGTCCAGGTAACTACAGTATGGGAAGCTTCAAATAATCCCCTGGTGCCAACCCACCAAAAATCTGCATCTTCTAGCATATAGGTGGCAAAGGCCACCTTACGGATCTCAGGCAAGGAAGAACGGAGAAAATCTTTCCATGGCCTTTATCCATTCTTACGCTACAGGGATTAAGAGCTCCTCGAAATGGAGGGGGATTTGCCTTTCTGAACTCGGCAAATTTCTGATATTCTACATCGACTTCGTTCACTACAGGATTATCAGCTGGGTTTTGCCTTTCATTGCGGTTCAGTTGCTCCATCATTCGGGTATTAGCTATAGCTTGTTCCCTCATGGCAGCCGCCATCTCACGAAAAGTATTCATCATGTCGGCATCGTTTCGAGCTCCACTCCTAGTTCGCCGATTCGAAGACATTGGTTCTTATCACACCAAACAAAAATATTGAGTTGAACAGTCTCAATACCAAGCAAAGTGTACAGCAACCCACAACATTTCCAATCAGCAGTCATACACATATATATAAAGTCATAATGCATGACAATTTCTAAGAAAGCATAGCTGGTCCAATCCTCAGGCTTATAGGATAGTCCGGCTCTGATACCATAATGTAACACCCTCCTAACTACCATGTATTACTCGAGCATTAACATTGTAATTAGAAGAGTATCACTTCCTTTCTATAATATCCACTAGTCAAATGAAATGAAATAAGATAAATCAAACTCTAGAGTTATAAAGAAAACTACTATAAAATGTACATATATTATTACTTTACATACCACTTTCTTTAATACATACCATACTTGAAGTTAAGTCACTTAAACATAATACAACACAGGAACTACTATCAAAAGATCTACCAAGCTTGCTCAAATATCAAGGTCCAACAAAATATTAAACACACAGAAATGGACCTAAGACATCTAACACTAATTAGTCTACACGCTGGTAAGTTCTTGGCACTATACTACACTACATACAAATCAAAAGCCCACGTAAGTCTCATGTCCTCCTACAAAACCATTGGCCATCAAGATGATGGCCTCTCCTCAGCCAGAGGCATCTGCAGAGTCTGAGCACAATACAGCATATACACAAATAGGGGTGAGAATATTATAAAATTCTCAGTAGGGTAACCCCTTACATACAGGCAGAATATAAACAGTAAATGCATTTATAATAATAAAGAAAAACATCATGTTAGATCACATATACCAATATTAGCATACATGAGTCAAAGAAAATTATATGCAAAATGGTATTAATCATAAGTGTTTCTCTTATATCACATGGAATTGAACTTAGTGTAGTAGTTCTTTTTATTAACATAGGGAAGGCTTAGATTCACATCAGGTAACATATGTAGTGGATAACTCCTCAGAGGACCATAGACTGCTAGGACATGAGCTCATTCCTATTCGTGATAATCAGACTTCATTTTTTTCCATTTCTGAATCACACACAGTTCTATTTCCTAGTCGATAAGTCTATCGACTCATAAAATTTCTTGGGAAGTTCTTATTTTTGCCTTCCCTCTCTATCACACATAAGCCTTGTTTCTATTTTCACCGTATGTTAAAACATGCACCATTAAATTTCACATATTCTCTTTTGTCATACAACCATGTCATGGACCTTTCTATTTCAAAGTCAGGTTTATATCCCAGATATAGGCATTCAGTATCATTGGAGTCTCATTCATACTTTATAAACAAGCCTTTCAAACAATTAACATACATTCATATGATATAAACTTGGATTAAATAGATTTCTATCATTAACTTAATACATCTTCACCATTCCAGCTTCTTGACAGATTTACCATTATGGTGACAACATTTAATTCACATATCCAATGGGCAATTCACTGGCCATAAAATTCTATATGACACCTCAATGTGTCTAAAAGTCCCTGTAAAAATGTCATAGCAAACAGAATACTAGAACCATGTCAAATAAATTCTACAATTTTAGTGGTCAGAGGCCACTTCTTCACAGCTCAGAATAGGATTCACACAATTTTTAACTTTAGTAAATGATAGAAACAACTCAAAATAAAAATCACAGTTATACTTAAAGATGTCTACAAAACTCTGTAAAAATTTCAAAGGATAACTCCATCATTTGCTATGAATAAAAATTTATACAAATTCACAGCTCCAGTACCAAGATTTCAGCCAGCATAGATATACTCTTGGTTCTTGATTTTCTCAGGAAGTAAAACTCTTTATTATGCACCACGAAAATTATCAGAGTTTCCTTATGATGTTAGCTTCAACATATAATTTTTATAGCTCATAAAAATGACTAGAATTGAACCAGAAAATTCATGAACAAATCCTGTCCTGCTGAAATCCGAAAATTCAGCAGCCTAGCCAAAACTTATTTTGACAAAAATCATTATTTAACCTCATCCAAACACTCCACCAAAATTAACACATCAATATCAACATATTATCATCAAATATAACCATAAATTTCGGAATAAAACCCAAAAAAATTTACAGAATAATTTGGAAAGAAAAAGGCCAAAGAAAACCCTACACTTTGAAGCTTTCAAGATCTTGGCTCCAAGATTGATTCCCTTCACTTCCAAGCCTTCAAACCCACACCAAACCCTTCCTTGAACAGCTGATAATGGGCTCTTAAGGTATCAAAAGTTGAAGGATTCAAATTCTAATCGGTTAGTTTGGTAGATATTGAGGAGTGGAACAAGTTTTGTGAAGGAAGATTTTGGTTTTGACAAGTTTAGGCTTATGATTTTGAGTTGGAAATCAAGTTCTCAAGGTTTTTGTGGAGGCAACAATGGAGTTTCTGCACTTATGATGGTTGGCCGAGAATGAAGATGATAATTATGAGGATTTTGATTTTATTTATATTAAGATAATGTATATAATTTAGCAATTATGAATTATCTTCTTTGAAATTTTGTAGCATTCTCATTGGCTCTTGAAAAAGGAAAGGATATGTATTGCTCTATACCGTACACTTGTCACCCTAGGCGGCAAGCTTGCACTGTAGCTTCATCTGGTATAAAAACTACACAAGTAATTTTACTAAAGCGGGTAAGCAGTGTACCGGGTAATCCACTATTGCTTGAAAATTAATTCTAAGTATAAAATATTTATTCCTACCTATTTCTAACCTTAATCCTATAATTTCCAAATTTGGGCACCTTGAGTCTTAAATATAAGGTTTCAAATTGTTAGGTGGGTCTACGGGGCCTGCAAAATACTATTCACGTTTTTTATTTTTTTTTATTTTTTTTTTTTTTTTTTTTTACGTTCGTTACATTGTTCTCATCATTTTTGTGTACACCAAAATCTGATATTCTTACTACTAAAGCCTCAGTTATTTTCTGAAAAAAAATTAGGATGTTACATTAAGCACTAGCAGCAAACATAATAGTCTCAAGATGTTTAGTAGTAGTAATAGACAAAGGAGGACTAGATTCAACATTGGCGCAATTATGATTTATGGATTGGGGAATTGTAACTGGTACAGGAATGGTTGTAGTGGTATGCTTAGGGGGTGGTGTGTGTGATTTGAGAAATAGAGTCTTGTATGGGAATTCGGATTCAGCAAAAATGACATGTCTTGGCATAAAGACTTTACCACATGGGGACTGACACTTATATCCTTTTTGGTTAGGTGCATAGCCTAGAAAAAGACATTTGTGAGACCTAAAATCAAACTTATGTTGATTATAAGGTCTTAGGAAAAGGAAACATGAACAACCAAAGGTTTTAAGGATGATGTAATCAGGTTGAGTATTATGGAAGAGTTCATAAGGTGATTTTTGGTTTGTGATGGGAGAAGGCAGTCGGTTTATGACATAGGTAGTTGTAAGAAATGCTTCTTCCGAGTAATTTGTGGGGAGTGAAGCTTAGGCTAGGAGTCCTATTTCAGTTATGTACCTATGCTTTCGTTCCACTATACCATTTTGTTGATGTGTGTATGGGCAGGTCAACCTATGAGTGATACCATGGGACTGAAGGTATGAAGAGAATGTGTGGGACATGTACTCTTTTCCATTATTAGTTTGAAAGGACTTGATTTTATAGACTAGTTTTAGTTTCTATCATGGACTTATATTTTTGAAATACACTGAATGATTGAGACTTGTTTGTGAGTAAGTTGATACGTGTAAATCTAATATATGCATCTATGGAGCAAATGTAGTATCTTGACCCAGAGTTTCCTAGATTTGGTGCAGGGGCCCACAGATATGAAAATATTAGTTCAAGTCATGAGTTGTACTGAGTTTTGGATTCTAAGAAAGGGAGCTGATAGCTTTTTCCCATACAACATGCTTCACATACATTAATAGCAGTGATAGTTAGACAATGTAACGCCCCAACTTTTCTTGCTTAGCAAAAATAACCAAAATACCCCTAGGCCATTTTTGTGTGAAAATCAAGGCCGGCCAATCTTGGCCGCCCCCCAAAAGGATACTTTAATATTAGGAATAGGTCACATAAGGATTAAACAATAATCTGTGCGAGAATCGCAATCTGCGATTTTTGCCATGTGAAATGACTAAAATGCCCCTGAGGTTATTTTTGTCCGGAAATCAAGGATAACTGACCTAAGCTATCCTCAAGGGGTAAATTTAATGTTTGAAGGGGGTTGGATGTGTTAGAAATAATAATAGAGATGAAAATCTCAATTTCTGGCTTTTCTACCCAAAATGACCAAAATATCCCTGCAATGATCTAACGTGAAATCAAGTGCTGACCGAACCCGGTCAGTACCAGGAGGTTAGAAATGTCAATCATAAGGGATGTACGATGTCTAGAAAGGTTCGGATGGTCCCGAGGAGTTTCGATGTAAAATTACCATTTTGCCCATAGTTAGTGGAAAATGAGCTTAATTAAGTAATTAAGGAAACATAGACAATATTAAGCTCTAATGAAAGATAAATTGCTCTAATGAAAGATAAATTAATTTTAATTATTAATCAAGTTAAAATAATTAATTGAGGGTAATTAAGGGCTAAGATTGCTTAGGGAAAGTCAAAATCCATTATTAATCAAAGAATTCTTCAGACACAAAGAAAGTAAAAAAGGTGAATAATATTTTCTCTCTCCATTTCTTTAAAATTAGGAGTTGTGTTCCCATTTGAATTTCAAACTAATCATACTTACTTCAACTAAAAATGCAAGACAACTCTCTAATCATGTCTTGAAATTCCTAAACACATGATTACTAACTCAAATGCTTAATTACCAATATCTAAACCTTGCTTAATTAAATTTACCTCTAATACACATCCTAACCTACATGAAAGTGAAATATTTTTCACTCCCAAAGGCCGCAGACTCCTCTCTCTTCATACACCCTCATATTTATTTTTTTTACAACACAAACATCTCACTTTTCACCACTTACTTTTTGGCCAAGCTTTTGTGACAAAAAAGTGTTCTTACTTTCTCTCAAACTCAAGTTTTATTTCTTCTCCTCCACCTTCAAGAAACCTTCTTCCTCCACCTCCTTTTAACCTCAAACCACCATGCCACCACCACAAACCATCTCTTAGATACATAACCATTTCATTCCACAACACAAGATCTAAAGAAAACTCCTCCACCCATTTTAGCTCACCTTGGCCGAAGCACCATCTAGCTTTAAGAGAAGATTTTTCTTCTCATTTCCTGTACAAAAGACCAAATTTTCTCCTTTACTTCAAGAAGATAACTTTGGCAGGGTTTTGTTTTGAATTCCTTATCTTTTCTTTGTTCATTTTTGAACTTGGGGTTGAATGAATGGACAAGTTCCCTTTGTTTTTCTTTTCTTTCATTTCGGTTTGAATGTTCTTCTCCTTTCATGTTTTTGATTTTTGATCTTTCTTTTTCTTTCTTATTTTGGTTTTGGTGGTGAATGGATGCCTGGAAGCAAGGCTTGATGATGAGGAAATCTTGATGGTGGTCTTGATACCACCATCTATTTGGTCTCTAAAGCCTAAAACTTGGTTTTATTTTCGGTTTTGAAAGAAATAAGAAAGTAGGATACTTGTTGTTTTTCTTGAAATATTTTTCTTTAATGTTGTTGACCATGGCTTAATGATGATAGATCCTGATAGTGGTTGTGAGACTATCATGTAATAGACCTCTAAAGCCCAAGTTTTAGTTCCTTTTTTTGGTTTTCAAAGGGCATGGAAAATGGAATACTTTGTTGTTATCTTTCTTGGTTACCTTTCTTTGATGTTCAAGGCCAAAGCTTGATGATGATGGATCTTGATGGTGGTTGTGAAACAACCATGCATTGGACCTCTAGAGCTTAGGGTTTTGGCTTTGGTCCTAGGGAAACATAAAAAATAATATGCTTGTTGGTCTCTTGATGACTTTCTCTTTTTGAGCTTGATAGTGAGTCCAAGGAAATGAGGTTCTTTGAACCATGGTGATTAGGGACTCTAAAGCTCACTATGTTTAAGATTGATTGGGAACAAGAATCTCATCTTGTAAAGTCTTGAGCTTGAATTTATTAAGATAAAAATGGACTTGCATAGCATGTTTACTTTCAAGTCATTACGTTAAGTCTTAAGATAAAAATGGACTTGCATAGCATGTTTACTTTCAAGTCATCGATAAAAATGGACTTGCATAGCATGTTTACTTTCAAGTCATCACCTTAAATCTTAAGATAAAAAAAGGACTTGCATAGCATGTTTGTTTTCAAGCCATCACCTTAAATCTTAAGATAAAAATGGACTTGCATAGCATATTTACTTTTAAGTCATCACCTAAGACTTTAAAGCTCAAAACTTGCCCCTGGATCTTAAATGAAAAATTTAAAACATGGCCACATTCTTGTGTATACATTCGGCCATGACATGATGATGGATTGAAATCAATTTTATTTGATTCTAAGGTTCTAACTTGTGTCTTTATTGTGTAAAAGAAATTTTTGTAAGCCTTGGGAGCTTAAGAGAAAGTAAAAACATGATTTTTAT